>CM042070.1:10234412-10834412 GCA_023512825.1 Liposcelis brunnea | reverse complement strand
AGCTCGAGGTCTAGCTACAAGTACGTACATTTTCCGAAACACAAAGTGTTAAAGCGAGCCCCAAGAGACTCGCCTTCTTTTTTGATATTTTGACCATCACTGAAATTCAACGCATCTAAAAAAACCATCATCGGGGTCGATTCCTCTTCTACTTAATTTCAAGTCATCACAGCTGAATGCTCCAATACCGTTTACTTCGGCACTTTACTCCACATTTAGGATGCAAAGCACTTTTGAAAATTGTTCTTCGAGGTTTTTTTTATACATCCCCGAGCTGCTCCAGGGATGAATTTTTCCTTCCCCCCGTTTCCCCTCTTCTTTTATATAATAAAAAAATCCCCGCAACGCTACAAGGAGCCGGAGAAAAACAAATTCAATAATGTTGTTTACTCCATTACACAAAGTCTTCTTCCCGTCGAATACGATCAGGTGTGTTGTGATATATGCGGCGAGAAAACCCTTCCTACACTTTCCGAAAGACAGATTTCTGATTTCCCATGATGCCCATACGTCATCAGTCATATTGTACGAATTCGCAAAAAAAAAAAAAAAACGGAGAAAAAAATAAGGGATAGAAATTGATGGTTCTTCCGCTACTTTTCAATTATTAGACAGTCGTAGCCACGTGACCTCTATAAGGCAAATGAAGTAGGCCGTCGCCGAGGGTAGGATAATTAGCTTATCGACATTTCTTCGTCAACAATCTTCCCCTCGGCCACCCCTTTAACTCCACCCTCGTTTTTCGCTATTATCGCTACTGGAAAACTTTCCTTCAAGTTTGAAGAAATGTTTTTCCTTATCATTTCTGCTGCTTTGTTGTAAGCGGTTTGTAAACTTTCACTTCATTTCAAAAAGGAGCTTTCAAGATTATTTATTTTTAAACTCAACAGTAATCAAGTCTGGTGTTGTCGACACCCCAGACTCGACCTTCGGAATCAACTCTTTTGATCTTGTCTTTTTCAAAAATGTTCTAATTGAAGAAGCGAATGCGATTAGTTCCAGATGTAGCTTCGGGTTTATATAAAAAAAAAAGTGAGGGGAAAAAAAAGGAATGATTTGAATATTTTAGGAATAAACCTAAGGGTGCGAAGGATTGTAACGCTTTTTTTATACTTGGTGAGAGAAAAAGCCGAGTAGGTTTTTTTTTTCTTTAGCCTTTAGGGTGTGGTCGTATACTTCGTTCTAGTCAAGATAAATCTGGAGAGGAAATATTGTGGAAATATGGGTTTTTGGGGAAGGTCTTTCAACAAGGAGGAAAAAGTAGTGCTATTCCAGCTTAAATGTTTTTATTTCGGCTGTGAAAAGAAAGCTGAAAGTTATATGTCTGCAGATGAATTTTTTCAAGTCTAAAATATGCGGTGATTTTTTGTACAATGATGGATTTAGTTTTTACGGCCATCGTCACTATGGCCAAAAAAAAACTAAGCATGATTTCTAAAGCTTCAAATGGTCTGACCGCCAAGTAGCCACTGCTATAATCACGTCGATGCTCAATTTATTTCTATTGGGCCGACGTCGACATAAAAATAAAGCAATTCAACGAGAGCAAAAGAGCAACATAAAGCATAAAACTAAGAAATACAAATATTAAAACGAAGAAATACAAAAATCAAAAATCAAAATAAAGAAATACAAAAATGAAAACGAAGAAACACAAAATTAAAAATCAAAATGAAGAAACACAAAAATAAAACTGAAAAAATACAAAAATAAAAAATCAAAACGAAGAAGTACAAAAATTAAAACGAAGAAACACAAAAATTAAAAATCAAAACGAAGAAATACAAAAAAGAAAATGAAGAAATACAAAAAAGAAAATGAAGAAATACAAAAATGAAATGAAGAAATACAAAAATGAAAATGAAGAAACACAAAATTAAAACGAAGAAAATTAACAATCAAAAGGAAGAAATACAAATATGAAAATGAAGAAATACAAAAATGAAAACGAAGTAACACAAAAATTAAAAATCAAAACGAAGAAATACAAAAAAGAAAATGAAGAAATACAAAAAAGAAAATGAAGAAATACAAAAAAGAAAATGAAGAAATACAAAAAAGAAAATGAAGAAATACAAAAAAGAAAATGAAGAAATACAAAAATGAAATGAAGAAATACAAAAATTAAAATGAAGAAACACAAAATTAAAATGAAGAAAATTAACAATCAAAAGGAAGAAATACCAATATGAAAATGAAGAAATACAAAAATGAAAACGAAGAAACACAAAATCAAAAATCAAAATGAAGAAATACAAAAAATAATCCAAAATATTTTTTGAGCTTGAGCCTTTAACAAAAATTTTTTTTTCGATTTTTGGCAGTCTCTATTACCTATCTCTGTCACCTTGTCGTATTGTTAAGCGCAGGATTTGTTTTTGCTTGTTTAAAAATCTAGGACTGAATTTTATTTTGAGCTTGAATCTGATAAATTATAGTCTTATGGGCAAGAACACACATCCAAAACTTTCAAAATTATAACATATGACCGTTATACATTAAGAAAATGAAACTGAGACGTCGAAAAATCACTACACGAACAATCCCAATAAATAATTGCTAAATCCATAAATTAAATCTTAGGCAGCCCTTTTTGCACCTTATTCAACCTTTTTTTTTTTTTGAAAAACCAGGTCACCGTTTAGCTGGGCGTGTAAAGGCGCTTTATTTTGTTTTCACGAGAATAATATAAATCACGTAGAATTTTCATTATGTCGGTATTAATTCTTCAGACTTTTACTTTCCTTTCGCTTGAGAAAATTCAGGAATTCTATTCATTTTTTTTTCACAAAATCGAATTTCGCATTTAAAAATAAAAATGGGAGGCTCTAGCTGGAATTCAGCCATATTTATTTTCTACCTGAGAAATAGTCCGAGTTGTTGCGTTGACCAAACATTTTCTTTGGGCGATTAAAAAAATTAATTAAGATTCGCTCCTGCATTTCAATCTTTTTCCCCCTTCCAAATTTCACGCTTATCAGATTTGAGGTGACGGATAACAATGAAAATAGAGACGTAAAACTCGACAATTACATCGGGTAAATATTTGAAGAGATCCAATCATCAAGGAGAATGCTCTCTAGTCACTATCAGACGCGCTGCATAATACATTTTCCTTTTATCATTTAAATATTTGCAGAATATCTCCCTTTTGAAATTTTCTCATCTCTCCTTACTTGCATTTAAAGACTTTGGGTGTTTTAACGTCATTTGGCGAACGCTCTTTGATGTTCTTATACATGGCCCGAATGCCAAGTATAATCAAAGTTTCGTACGGGATATCTCCCTGGAACCGCAGGGACTAATCTGTAATTGAACGAAGGGTCTTTTCCTCTCACACTCATCCTCTTTCCCCGAGAGTATTACTTTTATAAATGTCAGTAATCATCATTCGACAGAAGATAAATCCTCTGAAAATAAATAAAAATCGTCGGGATCTTTTTCTTCTTCCTTCTTTTTTTTTTCTTCCCCGGGAAACCTTATTTAGGTTTTTAGCGTGTGGAATATTTTTTTTTAGGGGAAAGATAATTTTTTTCTTCTTCGAAAATACGTGCCGCGAAACCGATATTTCATATTTCAACGTATTTATTTAAGATTAAGACATTTTCGCGTGATGCCATGTTAATCGAAGTCGAATTTAATCCACGCCATCGGATTCTTTGGAAAATCCCTCCTCGATGAAATCAGGGGATAAGTGCACGGAGCGATTTTTAGCCTCGCCATGATTTTAAAAGACGAAAATAAAATGGGAGTCCCCCTCCTTTACTCCTCTCGCTTTTCTAGTCTTCTTTGTAGTCGGCGACCACAATGCTATTCCGTGAGTTGTTTTCAATTAATACATAGTAATGTCGATTTAAATGACTTACAAAACTTATAACAACCACACTTTAATTTCCCTTTTGAATTCATTTGCTTGGTATAATTCATTTAACTTTGTGGAAATTTGTTGAACAGCTGGAGAAGTTTCATGTACAAGTGTTTCTTGATTAAACTTTCTAACCCTTTGTATGTTGCTGCTTTTATAATAATCATTTCAGAAACAGAACAAGAAATAATACGCTACTATGCTGGCGCGTTTTCAAATCGATAAGACCAGTATGGAGTTATTTTAAAACGCGCTTGAATGATAAATCAAAAAGCGGCCCTGATTATTTTCAACGATGAATGAAATGTTTTCAGTTGTTAATAATTAGGAATTTCTTTAAGTGGAGTTACTAAGTGTTGTCGATCAATTATGCTAATTAACGAAAATGAAACAAAAACGGAAGACAAACAAAAATTAAGACAGATTAAAATAAGAATACAAAAAATTAAATGAAGAAATACAAAAATGAAAATGAAGAAATACAAAAATGAAAATGAAGAAATACAAAAATTGAAACGAAGAAACACAAAAATTAAAAATTAAAATGAAGAAGCAAAAAAAATGAAGAAAAACAAAAATCAAAAATGAAAACGAAAAATCACCAAAAATTAAAAATTAAAACGAAGAAATACAAAAATTAAAATGAAGAAACACAAAAATTAAAAATCAAAACGAAGAAATACAAAAATTAAAATGAAGAAACACAAAAATTAAAAATCAAAACGAAGAAATACAAAAATTAAAATGAAGAAACACAAAAATTAAAAATCAAAACGAAGAAATACCAAAATGAAAATAAAGAAACACAAAAATTGAAAATCAAAACGAAGAAATACAAAAATTAAAATGAAGAAACACAAAAATTAAAAATCAAAACGAAGAAACACAAAAATAAAAATGAAGAAAAACAAAAATCAGGAATGACAACGAAGAATTACAAAAATGAAAATAAAGAAATAGAAAAATTGAAATGAAAAACAAAAATCAAAAATGAAAATGAAGAAACACTAAAAGTAAGAAACACAAAAATAAATCAAAATGAAAATGAAGAGAAACGAAAATGAAAATAAAGAAAACAAAAATAAATCAAAATAAAAATGAAGAAAAATGAAAACGGAGCAGAATTAAGGTTAAGAAATACAAAAATTGGGGGAAAAAATGAAACGTAATTAAAATAAAGAAAAAATTAAATTAAAATTAACTAACTAACAATTCTTTTTTTTCATTTCAGGTAAGAACTAAATCAGCTAAATTTCTAGACGTGAATTGCTCTGTTTTTATGTCGACGTCGGCCCAACAGGACTGTGTTGAGTATTGACGTGATTATAGCAGTGTCTACTTGGCGGTCAGACCATTTGAAGCTTTAGACATCATGGTTGGTTTTTTTTGGCCATAGTGACGATGGCCAAAGCACAATGCCGTGAAAACTAAATCCATCATTCTACAAAAAATGAGCGCATTTACCCGCATATTGAACATTTAGAATCAATAAGGGTTCCATTACGATTTCATATCTTATTTTTCCTCTTTTTCTTCTTTTATCTTTATAAGTTAAGGGAATCACGAAATTCGACTTCCGGATTTTGACGGATCTCGACGTTTTTAGGTTCTTTGAACATGTTTGACGGTTCTTTTCTTTCAGTTTTCAATCTAATTTGGCAAAATATCTTGCAATTCAACTGTGTGGGGAAATGGGGGGTTTTTTTTCCGCAACGTAAATACTTTTGTTTCCCAGTTACAAAAAGCGGGGTAAAAAACAATAGCTCAAGGCTAAACGGGGTCTTTGTGTTTGTACAAAAGTTCTCCAGCCCCCGTTTTAGTCTCCCGTTTTGCCCCCCTCTACTCTTTGGCGAACGAGGTTCAATTAACCCCCTTTTCTCTAATTTTAAATTGATTTTGACATTGTAAACACTGAAGCTGTGTTCATTAAGTTAATTTCAATCAGTTTGACGAGAATTACCGCGCTGCGGTCCGGTTTGATGTCGGGAATTTTTATAGCCGGAAGGGAAAGTGGGGCAAAATGAGCAGTAGACATAAAATAAGCTATTCAAGTATTTAGATCAGATCTTCTTATTAATTTGGCTAAAATAAGATTTGTTGAGCCAGTCAATCTGGCTGCAGAAAAAAATAGGAAAAAAAATTCTGCGTTGATCTTCATTCTGATTAGCAATGAAATGCTTTGTGTAAACGGAAGAGATTAGCACAGCCAAGAGGCAAGTGTTGTTAATTTGAAAGATACAGGAGCGAATCGAATCAGTGCTTAACTTATAAATAGAGTTGGTTCGTAGTTTCCGAAACTAGCGTATCTTGTAAAAGGAAACCGCAACTCTTGGTCATGAAAAGCCCAATTAAATCTCAGACTAATGTGGCGATATCCTTTTCAGCCCCAAAGTAGAAGCTTCATGAAAATGATTTCCTGTTTTGTCCACTTGAAGGTCATTAACCTTTATCCCTATCCAACCTATTCTAAAAGACTTTCCCACATTCAAAAAACCCTTTTAAACATTTAACGGGGATACGTATAATAATCTTTAATCCAGAAAACTGTCCGGTTTTGGAATTTCGTCTTTTAACGAAACAGCAAAAGTGACTAGGACATTGAGTAGTTTGATTTTACAAGGGGTTAGATCGTCCTCCCTCTCCCTGATAATGTGTCTTCCTCTTAAGAACGATTAAGGTAACTGAGGGTTTTGTTTGTCTGTTTAATCTTGCGTTTTAGAGATTTTGAAATCTTTAAATGGTTGGCGTGTATGTTAAGTTGAGAAACTTTGTTTAAAGCTTGAAATATTGAGATGGTTGTCGCGTTTCCTGTTCCAACATGATTCATAACATTATGTAACTTGGGTCTCTGTTTAACTTTGTGAGAAGTTCCAGTTTCAGGGAAATTAAGAAAAGAAATATTAAAAATTTATAAAATTCAAGGAGGGAAATTTTAGAGAATTTTCATGAGATGGCCAGGCTGGATTTATTAATAGAAGCCAAAGGCTTTAAGCTCGTGCTTCATGCTAAAATTGGTAAGAAATCCTTTAGGTTAATACTTAATTCTGAATGAGGAAGATCGAATGACATTTTTTTTTAAAATTAGCAAATCTACAAAGGGCAGGTGGAACAGAAAAATCCTGCAGTGGAGGCCATGGGCTGGGCACAGGCTTGTGTATTTTGAAAATAAAAACATTTCAAATAGAAAAATAGTATTTTCTATTTTTATTTCAAATAGCAAAATCAAAAACTATTTTCTATTTCTATTTTTACTTCATCATCCAAGTATTTTTATTTTGAAAATAGTTTCTTCTCAAAATAGTTTATTTACATTATTTTATTCTAAAAACGTCACTATTTTTTTGCTTAAGAGACTTTTTTTTTCAAATTCAAGATTTTTCATTTGATTTTAATTATTTTAAGATGAAAAATTGAAAAAAAAATACTTTAGGATTATTTTGTTTCATTTTACGGATCCAATTTTTTTTAAAAGTGATAAAAACTATTTTAAAAATCTATTTTTAAAAAACTATTTTAAAAATCTATTTTAAAACTATTTTAAAAATCTATTTTAAAAAAACTATTTTAAAAATCTATTTTAAAAAAACTATTTTAAAAATTTATTTTAAAAAAACTATTTTAAAAATTTATTTTAAAAAAACTATTTTAAAAATCCATTTTAAAAAAACTATTTGTAAAATACTATTTTCTATTTTCTATTTAAAATAGTTAGTCAAGAGACTATCTTCTATTTTATTTCAAATAGTCAAAAACTGAACTATTTTCTATTTCTATTTGAAATAGTATTCTCAACTATTTTACCCAAGCCTGCTGGGCAGCGAAGTAGAGGGAGACCAATAACCCGCTGGTATGATGACTTAAAGAGAAAGGCGGGTTAAAGAGAACGGCGAGACAGATGGATGCCTTGAGGGAGGTCTATGTTCAAAGTTGGACGCATTAAGGGCTGGAAAAAAAATCTACAAAATCAAAAATAGCGCTAAGCAAACGTCTTAATAAGCTTCAGCTAAATCAGTATCACAAACTTAGCTCTAAAAATTCGGGGAAAAATGTTTTAATTTCCACAGGATTTTTATTCTGATACTTAAATATCTACTATAGGATTTTCTCGTTGCTATAACTTTTAATCTCGTAACTTTTTTCCTACCTTCGATGAAAGAATGCCCGAGGCAAAAGAACAAACTTTCTCAACAATATTAAGTGGTCGATAATAAATAATAGCCCAAAGCTTCGAGCAAATAGAAAAAAAAATTGTTGATTGATTACCTCAAACTTAAAATCGATAATCCATTGACTTCTTATATGAAACTGGTTCAGTTACACGGAGGGGAGAAAAAAAATCTATTGTCTTCTTTTTAAATCTATGTGAATTTATTAAACAACCGATTTCCTTTTCAAAAGTTTAATCGTTTTTCATTTAGGTCAATTAATCATATATTTAGTCCAACTCAGCAATCTTTAAAAATCTCCCCCCAAAAAAAAATATTGACTAAAAGTATACACGAATTCGCCGGAAATAACTCGGGGAGAACCTTTAGATTTATCGAAAAACAAAAGGAGTAGGGAGAAAAAAAGGGAAAAAGGTTTGCTTACAACGGCAGATGGTTTCAACGACCCTGCGGACAGTAATAATCCATTCGACGTATTCAATGATTGATCGCATCTTCCATTTCCAGTTAGCAACTCTCTCTTTTCTATTATTTTTTTATAAAGGAAAATGCGAGGTAGAAATTCGGGAATTGCAAAACCTCAAACATGTTTAAAGATATAATCATCCAATCGGAGTAAAAGGAAGGAGGATGGGGGGGGGGGGGCTTTAATCAGACGCATCTAAAATTTTCATTTTACGCTTTCCAATTCTCACGCTCTCACATAATATGGAACACCTAGCAACATCAAATTAAGAGCGAACTTGAAATGATTACAACCGCGGGAGGAAAAAAAAAAAGGGAAAAAAAGGTTAAAATAAGGAAAATATCTCCGTTTGGGAATTTGAAGCTAAAGGAAGAATTGGAACTCCGGGATCGCTCACATAATATTCTCCCCCCCCCCCTTTAACAAAACTGTTTTGCGAAATGCTGTTGGGTCTCATCTGTATCCTGATTTTTCTCAAAGAGAATTTCCAATTTAGCGAGAGGAAAATTGATAAAAAATTAATCTGGTGTAAGTAAATAGGGAAAACCCTAGATGAAATTTTTTTTTTAGAAGTTTCTTCCGGTTCGATCTGGGGGAAAAAAAACGCATTGGATACGTGACTTCGAGTCTGCTTTTATGTAAACTTACATTTCGCTTTTACCCGGCGAACGTGTCAAGAGCAAACATGGAAATAAAACGAGGGAAAAAATGTGTTGAAAAAAAAAAAGCTGTTAGGCTATCATTAAGGAGATATGGGGGAAAGGTGTCAGCCTGAAATGAGTTTCAACAGTTCCTGGGAAGTTTTGATAGCTTGAAGCTATATCACAAATGGAAATTAAGAGGTTTGAATCAATGAGAGTATATCATGATGAAAAAGAGCTTGTTGCAATTTGCTTAAGGGGTTAGACGTGCAATGGGAAGTGCTTACATCCCAGCTTAGTTATTAAGATTAGACAATATTTGGTTTCTAGTCTTGAGAAATCGCTTTTGAGTGCGTTGGGTATCTAGGGCCTTTCAGCCATTTCCATTATTTTCCAGGGGTCTTCTTTTGTCAGTTTTTCACTATTAGCGTTTTTGTATATTTCGAGGGAAATTGTTAATTGTAGTTTAACTAGAAACAAAAGTTATTATTAGGCTACTTGTTCAATTTTTATTTAAGGTATCCCAAGAAAAAATCGGCCATAAAAACCTTATTAAACAGGTAAAAATTCAATTTGAAGTTCAAATTCTAGAAAGCCCGCCAAAAATCACCATACGCCATGTTTGAGCTAATGACGTCACAACTGAGTTGAATCCTTTTAGTTCATTGGCTAATTTTTTTGCGCGCGAAAATCCTACCAATAGGAACAAAGGATCCGACTCAGTTGTGACGTCATAAATTGGTTTTTGGCGGGCTTTCTAGAATTTGAATTTCAAAGCAAATTTTTCGGTATTTAAAATGTTTTTTTTGATGATTTTTTTTGCTACGTCTTCATTATTAATCGAAGAATTAATATTAATAATAAATTTGCGATTTTAAAATTTATACTAGTAAAAGAAAAGAACATAATTATTAAAAAAATTGCAAAAGTAAGTCGGACAATCGAAGCAAGACAGGCGCTGACAGCGCTGCACTGTCGTGTTTATAGAGAGCGCTGGTGGGGATGTGACGTCAATTGTTACCATGACAACAAGTCAGGGCGAGGACGGTTTGATGGAAAAAGGGAATAAGTGAATAAGAAATTACATATTTTCTCGCTTTTTTAAAAAAAGTTCTCTAAAAACTAGGAATTTTTTTTATCCTTAAATCGGAAAAACAAAATAACCTCAAGATAATTTTTAAAAAAAATCTAACAGAGAATGGTGAAAAAATTTCAACAAGAGAATAAAAGCCAAAGATAAAAAAAAACCGTGTTTCATTATTTAATCCCTCATTTAGCTCTTCAAAATTTACACCCCGAGGGTTCTTTTTTTTTCCTCTTGATCAGAGAAAAAAAAAGAGGACGAAGCTCATTAAAAACGAAAACCTCACCTTTTCCCACTCTTCATCTTTAAAAAATGCAAATAAAAAAATATAAGAATCGCGAATGTATTTGGGCCAAGAAGGGAGGGGAAAAAAAAGAAACCCGGGGAAGGTTTGATAACGGTGTTTGATATCCCATTTCGAACCGTTTTTTTTTCTGATAATATAACGAGACATAAAATGAAACTATGCAGAATTTTATAAAGCTCCCGTGTTATCGTTCTTCGCCGATATAACCGAACCCGTCTTTCATTTTTATGAATTTCCGTTTATATGCAAAAAAAAAAGATGAGGATTTTTTTTTTTTGGTCATTTTCTTTTTAAAAATTTTAACTTTTCGGGAAATAGCTTCGGATGCAACGCATGGCCGGCGATCCATATCATCCCTTCCTAGATGATATATGAGACTTCATTTTTAGTTAAATAAATGGTTTATGGAATCCGGTCTGCAGTTAGCAAACCGTTTACTGGCCGAGGTAAAAATCCGAAGTGACAATCCAAAAAGATTTTCCGATTGAATTACATTATCCGTGTAGCGAGACAAATAAACATTTTTGTGTTGGCCATTTTTTTTTTTTGAAAATTATTAGTGGTCGTCTTCGGTTTAATGTTTTCGGTTTTATTATACTAGCCCCATATAGAGGAAAGGAAATAAAAAAAAAAAGGGAAGCGTAATAGTAAAAAAAAAAGTTAACGGCCGTAGGTGAATTAAATATCAAGAGACTACGACACCATTGAGTGTTGAGAAAATTGTCTCCCTTTTCCCCACCTCGTGCAAAAATGATTTAGGATTCAATTTCGTGTTTATATAGGAGGGATCAAGTTGGAAGAACTTGTCTGAGAAAATTGCAGCACATGATTTTTCCCGAGAATTTTGATAGCTTAACGTCTAAATTTCTTCGAATTGTATTTGAGTTGTAAAGGAGAAAACAAATCGAGCCTGCAGAGACTTTTTGTTACTAGGGCAAATCTGCAGCCCAAATTATTGCTCTTTAGTGTCACAGTCTAAACGCAGCTTAAGCTAAGCTTTTGCTGTGCTTCGCTTTTAATTCAACGACTTGTTCTTCTCTCATTATTCCCCCATTTTGGGATTGATGCACACCCGAGCATAATTTCATAATTCAAACTCCTTATATCTTTTAAAACATTCCTGAATTCTTCCGAAACTTTGAAAAAGCAAACACAGTGTTGTAAATGTTAGTTTATTGCGTCATTATGAAGATGAACTTGCGAGTTTTAACTGTTGCAGAGGTTTCTGTTTATTGTAAAAGTTCTTATACCAAACCAACCCGACGTCGTCGTTCCTTCCCCTTCTCCTCCTCCTCCCCCTCACCCCCCGCCTTCTAAAATACTTCCTATTTTGACGTTGTATTATAATTTTGACGAAACAAATGCTAGGAATTTGTCAAAAACACTAATATGACATAAAAGAAAGTTATAATAGCATTTTAACGTGGAAAGTTTTCGAGAAAGTTGGGCGGAATTGGAATCGTGTAAAAGACCAAGGTGGTTTCTATTTTGTATCACCTTCTTTATCTTACTCTCTCTGTCCTTCTCGCTCTCTCGCAACTTTTACATTTTCGTTATTGTCGTTTGCTTTGAGGGTGACAATTTCTGTTGACTTGATAATGGAATTAACCATGCGATCTTCTAACTGAAAAATTCTTGTATTTTGTCTGTTTTCGTGACGTTAACACTGTAAAAAGTTCATGTCCTACACGAATCGTTAATAACACTTGAGCGCGGGAAAGATAAATTTTAGAAGGGAAATCGTCACGGGAGTTCATTATTTTATTTTGTGGGCATTGCAATCTCAAAATACTTAAAAATATTTAACAATATTTGGTGAAACTTACTTAAATATTTAGATAATAAAATATTTCCATAATTATTTCATGAAATATTAATATTGCGTTCGGCTTCAACAAATATTTGCAAAATATTTGTAATTATTTACAAATATTACACAAATATTTTACAGATATTTTGCAAATACTTAACAAATTTTACAAATATTTTACAAATATTACAAATATTACAAATATTTTACGAATATTACAAATATTTAACAAATTTTACGAATATTACAAATATTTTACAATCATTACAAATGTTTTACAAACATTACAAATGTTTTACAAACATTACAAATGTTTTACAAACATTACAAATGTTTTACAAACATTACAAATGTTTTACAAACATTACAAATGTTTTACAAACATTACAAATATGTTTTACAAACATTACAAATATTTTGGAATCGCGTTTCTTATTGTTAGCAGCAGAAAACGTCTGACGTCATCACCAATTAGATTGAAAGAAATTTGGTCACAGCCAATCAGAAGCCAGGATTTCAATATATAAAATCTGCTACTCTCCTTTCAGGCTCTTTACTATTGAAAATTAAAATTAAAAAAATAAAATCAGTAAAATCACTTGACTATCTAAAATTATTAAAATTAAAAAAAAAAATAATTATGACACACATTTTATCTTAAAGTGACAAAAATAGATTATAAAACCCAGTTTCCAAACAATCTGGCAAATATTCAACAAACTGCACTCGCGATAATATTCAAAACGTTAAAGATTAAACCCCGAAAATAAAAATAGCAACAAGTTAAACGTTAGCAAAATCTCTTTGCCCGAGTAAAATTAAATTCTTGTGCAAACTCGTACCTACGAGAGTCCTAACAACTTCCATTTGTTTATTTACATCGTTTCTTTTTCGAAATGTTTTTCCCTTTCCTCTCTCTCTCTTTACCGGTTGAAAAAAGCCGGGGAAAAAAAAAATTTTATATTTTTATTTCAGACCTGCCCCAAGCATTAACTAAGCTCTTTTATTATGAAATGTAATTTAAAGCAATCAACGGAATCAGTCATCCTTATAATTCCTGACTCGATGGGCAAATAACAAATTTATAATTGCACTTCTCTTTATGTTTCGCGGAGCCCGTGATTACGGAATAATAATAAAAAAAAGAGATCCGAGGAGACGTTTCCCATGGAGAAAATTTGTAATATTATTTATATGATTTTTTTTTTTCAGAATGAAATGTCATTTTTTTTGTTGGGGGCTAAACGTTTAAGTGAATCTTTTTTTTTCTCCCCCCGACTTCGTATCATATTAAAAAACATTGTGAGAAAGATTTATTTTCACGTGATTCATCTCACGTTTTTCAACGAAATTGAATTACCTCAGAGTGCAGTGTTGACTTTTTGTAGGAAAAAATTTTTAGGCTTCAAGCAAAAGGTTTATTTTAGCTAAATTTTTTTTTTTGGAAACTTTGGCACAATTCCTGAGGATGAACTGTGAATGATTAATTTTAGAAAAACTGACACTTTTTGTAAATGATTCCTATTGGTCAAACATCAACAACCTGTCATGAGACACGAAATAATTAGCTTTTCGATCGCGTAAATAACATGTAAATCATTATTTTCATATTAGTGACACGCACAAAAACGTCAAAATGAATATTGTCAGGAGGGTTGGAATAAAAAAGGGAAACGAAATGAACTTGACTTATAGGAAATCCCACCGAGAATTAAAAGTAGTATCATCATCATCATCATGCGTCACGAAACGATGAAAACGACAATTATACTGAAAAATAATAATACTTCCTCCCGAAGAGAGAAAAAAGGACGAAATGAAGAGTCTTTTCCTTAATTAACGCGAGCTCCTGCGAAATTCGATTCGTTTTCATAATCTCTTAAATGAATGCAAATCGCCGATATGGAGAAGGTCTCTCTAACAATTATACAGAAGGAAATTTTTCAGCGTTGAGGGAGTTTAGAGGAAAAAAAATTAACTGGGCCGTGAGAAATTATAATAAGAATTGCGTATTGATTTTTTGGGCAGATGAAAGATAATCGAACATGGCCGTCTGGGATGGGATTTTTTTTTTGAAACGTCTTGTGGCGAAACATTTTAACTGTTTCCAAGCTAACGTTAAGATTGACACATAAAGGCGAAGAAAAGGAGGTTGTAAAACCGGGGAAAAGTTTCGTTTATGCCTCTCGTATAACCAAATCCAGGAGTACAAGGACTCGTCGTCTCCTAGCGTTAAGCCAACTAGCGTTGTTTTATGGGGAGATTACTTTTCTACTTATCATATAAAGTAAAATGCCTCAGCATTAACATAAGAGATGTGAAAGTAAAACTTAGATGGATTCACTTTATTCGTCTCGATTTTCAACATTTTCGCAGAACAAGAGATAACAAGTCTCTACAGAATTTCGTCAGGATCGGACTCAGCCAACTCGGAATATTTTTTTTTTCAAATTTTAGATGTCGTGATTCGGATTTGGTTTTAGGCAAAAAGGTTAGTCAGGAGAAGCAGGGACCTTTCCACGAGGTTTTAGCCTGGCGAATTGCTTCCTCGACTGATGGGAATAAGGATGCGGACTAGGGTCGATGATGTTGCGCAACGCTTTGCAACAGCTAAATGGCAATGGGCAGGTCATGTCGCCAGGGAAGATCCGGATAGGTGGACGGCACGTGCGGTAAGATGGAGACCTAGAGCGTCGAAAAGAAGCGTCGGTAGGCCACAGAAGAGATGGTACGACGACACTAAGATTAAGAGGGTGGCGGGACTGAAATGGTTGCAAAGAGCCCAAGACAAGAAGGTGTGGCAAGGTTTGAGAGAGACCTTCGTCCAGGAGTGGACGGGTATAGGTTGAGAGAAGAGAAGAGAAGTAGAGATGGCTTCCAAGATTCGCTACCAAAGTGCAGCTGCCAGAGTGCAGGCTGCAGATTCGCTGGGACTTTGTCACCAGAGTCGAGTCGAAGAACGATTACGTGACACTGCTAATGTACATAAATTTAAAAAAAACTGTACCATGGCATTTAATATATAATAATAATAATAATTACTAGAGATTGTAGTTTCATGCAGAGTCGCTACCAGAGTGCAGCTTTGTTGCAAAACGGTTCCGCGCCAGCGTCGGAGCCAGTGGCAGGCACTAACTTTATCTGGTAGATCTGAAAGATTCAATGCCATAGTGCGGCTCTGTCGCAGAATGGTTAAAAGCGGCTGCAAATCACCGCCGAATTGCTGCTCTGAAGCAGAGCTGTTACCAAAAGCTACATATTCGCTGAGCGGCGCCACCAGAGTCGAAGAACGATTATTAGAGATTGGAGTTCTATTGCAGAGTCGCTACCAGAATGCAGCTCTGCCGCAGGGAGGATTACAGTGGCTATAAATCACCTCAGAATCACTGCCAGAGTGCGGACTTGATCAAGAGTGGTTGTTACAGGCTGCAGGTTTGCTGGGAATTAGTTACCAGAGTAGAAGAGCGATTACTAGAGTTTGAAGTTCTATTGCAAATCGTTACCAGAGTGCAGCTCTGCCCTTGAATGCCTACCAGAGCCTGCAAATCACTACAAATCAGCTACCAGAAAGCAGGTTTGCTGGGAACCGGTTCCTCGCCTACGCTGGAGCCACTGACAGACACTCTCTTTCTCTGGGAGCTACTTTAGGGCAAAGTACTGTCCTTTCTGAGCCTTGCCAGCTGGTACCATCACTAATTAATGGGTGGAAATCACCGCGGAATCGCTCCTGCTAGATCTGGAACAAAGCGGTTACTAAAGGCTGCAGATTCCGTTACCAGAGTCGAAGAACGATTAGGAGAAATTGAACTTCCTTTGCAGAGTCGCTACCAGAGTGCCGCGTTGTCTCTTAATGACTACCGGAGGCTTCAAATCACTGCAGATTAGCTGCCAGAGAGCAGCTTTGTTTGAAACCGGTTCTGCGCCATCGCCAGTGTCTTCATCTGGTAGCTCCTTTAAGGCAAAGCACTGTCTGTAATCTGGGCTCTACCAGCTGGTCCCACCACTAGAAACAAGCAAGGCGATGTCGGTCAATCTTCTTAGCTCTCACTCATACTTAACTTCATCTAGGCCCAAAAATTTTAGTTTTAACACATCCCGATCAAAATGTCAGGATATCATACTTAAATGTAAGTAACAAGTTTTTTACGATTCTATGTCACTGATACGGACACTAAATGTCGCAATCGCATGCTGGTTAACTATTATCACGTGTGGGCTACCGTCACGGAAGGTTTCTTTTGACTTTCCCGACCGGTCTACTTCTCCCTAATATATAACCTGCTAGTGTCAACAGTTTCTGATGAGAAAAGTTAATGTCTATACCATTACAATACACCCAGAACAACATTCAAAAAATTTTTAATCCGAATTGTGTGCCCAATTTATTTATTACCATCCCCTTCCCCCTCGCTAATAATAATAACAATGAATCTTTTTATCGAGCGCTTAAGATTATCAATTAAGATAATCTATTGAAAAAGAAAAATGTATTTTTATTTACACGTAATATTAATCAACGGGAAAAAAAGGAATATTAAATTCATTAATAACGAAGCACGGAGGTGATTTAAGTGTTGTAAGGGAAAAGCATTACGGCCACGATATATAGGAAAAGTTTAATTGACCTGAGGACATGTAATTTGATCCACCGCACAGGACCTAACCCTTTGGTAATTGGTTTTGTTTACACTATTTCTGGCCAAGTATCGATCTCTCTCTCTTCGCGGATGATGTTCGATTAATGCGGGAAAATGTGACTTGTCGGGAAACCGGGTTTTCGTTCGTTAATAATTCAATTCATCGAAGTGGACTCTAGTTAAATGATTAGTTTTGAACCGCCTTCTTGTCGGGAGGCACAAAAAGAGGGGGGGGGGGGGGCTTCGGGAATATATACGACTTTGATTCATTTAAAGGGAAACGTTTTATTTACACGTTACTTTGTCGAGACTTTTCTCTTGTTTGTTTTTGTTAGCTCGCAGAAAGTTTCTCTTTCAACTTTAAAAAGAGTGAGACGGTGTGTAATTAAATTTGAACGAACTCGGGAAGCTATCATTAGCAAACGGAATGTTTCCTTTTTCACAAGGAATTTTTCATCGGGGTCGTGGAAACCAAGGGCAACGGATGGGAAAAGGTTAAAAGATTTGGAATAATAAATTTGGTGACGTTTAAAAGGAAAAAGTGTGAGATATTTGAGATTTAAGACATCTCCGAGTGCAATAAACTGAGGCCCAAGCTAGAAAATAGAAGTTAAAACAAGCAAATGGAAGCTCAAGCTCAAAATTTGATGTTCGAGCCAGAAAAATGACGCTAAAGCTAAGACTGGACGATTAAACTAGCGAATGGACGCTCAATCTAGAAAATGAAAAATAAAGCCGTAAAAATGGAAGCTAAAGCCAGAAAACAGATGCTGAAGTTAGAAAGTGGAGGCCAAAACGAGAAAATAGACGATGAAGCTAGCAAATAGAAGCTAACGCCAGAAAATGGACGCTCAAGCTAAATAATGGAAGTCCCAGCCAGAAAAATGTAAGCTAAAGCAAGAAAATGGACGCTTCAGCTAGAAAATAGATGCTCAAGCTAGAAAATAGACACTCAAAATAAAAAACAGAAGCTGAAGTCCGAAAATAAATGGACGCTCAAGCTAGGAAATGAATGCTCAAGCTAGAAAATGGACGTTCAAGCTAGAAAATAGACACTCGAGCTAGAAAATAGACACTCGAGCTAGAAAATAGACGCTCAAAATAGAAAACAGAAGCTGAAGTCCGAAAATAAATGGACGCTCAAGCTAGGAAATGAATGCTCAAGCTAGAAAATGGACGTTCAAGCTAGAAAATAGACATTCAAGCTAGAAAATAGACGCTCAAAATAGAAAACAGAAGCTAAAGTCCGAAAATAAATGGACGTTCAAGCTAGAAAATGAACGTTCAAGCTAGAAAATAGACACTCAAGCTAGAAAATAGACATTCGAGCTAGAAAATAGACGCTCAAAATAGAAAACAGAAGCTAAAGTCCGAAAATAGATGGACGCTCAAGCTAGAAAATAGACACTCAAGCTAGAAAATAGACGCTCAAAATAGAAAACAGAAGCTAAAGTCCGAAAATGAATGGACGCTCAAGCTAGAAAATGGATGCTCAACCTAGAAAATGGACTCTCAAGCTAGTAAATGGACGCTCTAGCTAGAAAATAAAAGATGGAGCCATAAATAATAGAAGCTAAAGCTAGGAAATGGACGCTCGAACTGGAAAATGAAAGGTAGTCATAAAAAATGGAAGCTAAAGCTAGAAAATGGATGCTCAAGCTAGAAAGTAGGAACTAAAACCAGAAAATGGACTCTCTAGCTAGAAAATAGAAGATGAAGCCATAAATAATGAAAGCTAAAGCCAGAAAATAGACGGTCAAGCTAGAAAGTAGAAGTTAAAACCAGAAAATGGACGCTCGAACTGGAAAATGAAAGATAAAGTCATGGAAAATGTAAGCTAAAGCTAGAAAATGGACGCTTAAGCTAGAAAATAAAAGGTGAAGCCATAAGTAATGGAAGCTAAAGCCAGAAAATGGACGCTCATATTCAAAAATGACTCTTAAGGCTCTTTCTAGCTGCGATCCTGGAAAAACTTGCTCTTTTGCCAAGTATAACCTGAAGTCTGGCTGTTTAAGGAAAAAAGTAGTCTTGGATTCCGAACTCTATTTTTTTTGTTTTAGCCTAAAATCGCCCCTAACCAAAATAATTTAAAGCACCTAAAACTTCAAAAAGAATTAACCTTAAAATAAAATGACTAGTTAATTGTAATACATATTAAAACGTGTGCTAAAGAGAAATCGTACTCGGTTACACAGACACCATTAATCTCTTTTAATCCGGATTAGAAAAACACAAACAGTAATTTAATGCCTTTTTTTAAAGGTGTTAAGTCGGGGGAGGGTTTTTATGATCAAACGCTCTAAATTTTAATCGTTTTAGAATCGGGTTAACATGAAAAAAAAAATTTATTTTAGCTTGTGTGTGATAAAGGATAAAAAAAATTTTTTTTTTCCTTCTCCCCTTTTCTCTCGCCGGAGATTGAAGGATTCATAGCCGATAATGGAGGAGTATTCAGAATGAACGGAATTACATCGGAGAAAAGGAAAGGATGATTAAAAGGCTTTAGAAATAGGCCACCTTAGTTCGGGTCTCCTTGTGTAAGTTAACGAGAATCTACTTATACCTTGGAATTTATTGATGGCCCTACATTTTTTTCTTCTTTGGAAATGTCTGGTTTTTTTTTACGTTGTTTGACGAGGGGGTTTCGTGTCCGGGTAATCGATGTCGTTTAAGTTAGTTTGATTGAAAATGGCTGTCGTGCGAGGATTCGAAATGATTGATTGTCAAAAGTGAGAGCCAGGAGGAGGAACTTGAAGATTCGTTGTTTCGGTGTTTAACTAAAAATTAAAATGGAAGCTAAAGCCAGAAAATAAATAGATGATTAAGTTAGAAAATGGACGCTCAAGCTAGAAAATACAAGCTTAAGTTAAAAAATGAATAAGCGCTCAAGCTTAGGCTGGACGCTTAAGCTAGCGAATGAACGCTCAAGCTAGAAAATAGACACTCAAGCTAGAAAATAGACACTCAAGCTAGAAAACAAAAGGTAAAGTCGGAAAATAAATGGAACCTCAAGCCAGAAAATGGATGCTCAAGCTAGGAAATAGACGCTCAAGCTAGAAAATGGACGCTCAAGCTAGAGGACGGAAGCTAAAGCCAGAAAATAAATGGACGCTCAAACCAGTCAATGGAAATTCAAGCCAGAAAATGAACGCTCAAGTTAGAAAACAGAAGCTAAAGGTAGAAAATAAATAGACGCTCAAGCTAGAAAATGGATGCTCAAGCTAGAAAATAGACACTCAAGCTAAAAAATGGACGTTCAATCTAGAAAATAGACACTTAAGCTAGAAAACAGAAGCTAAAGTCGGAAAATAAATGGACGCTCAAGCCAGAAAATGGATGCTCAAGCTTGGAAATGGATGTTCAAGCTTGGAAATAGACGCTCAAGCTAGAAAATGGACGCTCAAGCTAGAGGACGGAAGGTAAAGCCAAAAAATAAATGGACGCTCAAATCAGTCAATGGAAATTCAAGCCAGAAAATGGACGCTCAAGCTAAAAAATGGACGTTCAAGCTAGAAAATGGACGTTCAAGCTAGAAAATAGACACTCAAGCTAGAAAACAGAAGCTAAAGTCAGAAAATAAATGGACACTCAAGCTAGAAAATGAACGTTCAAGCTAGAAAATAGACGCTCAAGCTAGAAAATAGACACTTAAGCTAGAAAACAGAAGGTAAAGCCAGAAAATAAATGGACGCTCAAACCAGTCATGGGAAATTCAAGCCAGAAAATGGATGCTCAAGCCAGAAAGTGGACGCTCAAGCTACAAAATGGACGCTCAAGCATCAACAGAAGCTAACAGCCAGATAATAAATAGAGGTCTAAGCCAGAAATGGAGCTAGAAAGTGGACGTTCAAGCTAAAAATGGACGCTCAAGCTAAAAATATTGACGCTCAAGCTTCAAGAACTCTTAAAATTTTCATTTTCAAAATTATTTGCTGCCTAATTTAGCATTTAAGCATCTGCCCTACAATTTCAAAAAAAAAAAAAATTGACATAAAACGTTAAATATAGCGTCCAATATTAACGTAATAGCCTAATGAGTAAGTCTTTGATAAATATTTTAAGCAAACCAACGACACATTTCGCAATAATGAATAAATGAGACGGCTTTATACCCCCAAACGAAAATATGTTCGACATGCCAATACACTTAATTTTCATTATTCAACATGATATTGAATTTATTCCGCCCCCCGAGTCGCTCAGTTCTCATTTAGTATAGATAGATAGGTGGAATATTACCAGTATGGCGGTACACTAAACTTCCATTATTAAACATATAGATGATATATTTTCCCCTTGCCGAGAGAGACAAAATTTTCCGGGACTCCTTACTGCAAAAACATTCACGCACCAGTTGAGCCACACTATACTTACATTTTATAAAAGGGTCTATCCTTTTTGGCATAGCACTAGGGCTAATGACGATTAACGAAGCTTGTTGAATATAAAATTATTTTTCTCTACAGCTATGCAAATGCCGTAATAAAATATTTAATGTCCCTGTTGCTTAGAAGTAAAACATACCATAAATGATTAATGTTTGATATAGTGTAGTGTCAGTCCCTGCGTTCCGTTTTATCTTCAACTCAACCTTTTGCCATTAAAACAACAAAGCAAGATTGTTTTTTCGCTTCTTTTCCCGAGAGAAAATTTCTGATTTGAATTTTTTTTTTCAAAAAAAGCAATTTTTTTTAAAGTATAATTAAACAAGTTTTGGCGAATCCCGGAAATCGATCGGATTATGAATGACGTCGTTTGGGAATGTTACCTCCCTTCCCTCCCGTCATAAATAGAGAGCTCAAGGTGAGAAAGGGTGGAAATTGAAGTGTCATTCACATCAGACACGCCTTATTAGGTTTTTTTTATCTTTCCCAAAATGCAAATCAGGTCTTATCCACAAGCACAGTTTTAATACTTCAATTTTAAGCGAGGTATATTTTTTTATCGTTTAAAAATATCACTGAACAGGATTTTTTTTTTGTTCAACCTTAAACCCGATTTTAGCCATCGCAGCACGGGAGTTTCCGAAAAAAATTCCCCTTTCGTGTTGCCGTAAAATTATTTTCATATACTGACATAGTCAAGACTTTGCGTTTTTCAAATTTTAAAAAGCACGATTATCTACTGACATTGACTTGCTCCAATTACAAACAACATTTTTCATTCTCCTTACTAGGAATTCTTGAGTCGAAGCCAAAAAAACAAACGCAGCGTATCGGGGTGCAAATAATATTAAGGTTGAAATGTCCTTTTTCTCTCTCCCGCTTTTTTTTTTTTTTTTTTGTTCTCTCGCGTGTTCTCACTTCAATAATTAAGAGAATTTTTTACTACATCGATCACCCTCGTTTTTCAGGACCTAATTATATAGAGTGAACGATATCGACTTTGTTATTTGTTCGCAGACTTGACCCACATTCACTAATTAACCCATCAAAAGCTCCTTTTCTCTCTCTGTCGTATTAGGAAAAGACGAAAAATAAAAGCGAGAGAACACCGGGGTCAACGTAAGCTCGGTTGCGTTTAATTTTACATGTTTTGTGCTTGAACGTTCTCCCTATCTCATTTTCAATCTCAGTTTTAGTTCATTGCCTGAGTTTTGTTAACTGAGGGGAAAAAATTGTGACACAGGAGCGGATTGAAAGGTTTCATCGTCTCAAGATTTAGAAATAAGCTGAAGCTAGAAAAGCTAGAAAAATTGACCGTGAAACTAGGTGGAAGTGATTAAGCCAGAAAATGGACCTTCAAGCTAGAAATTAGTTGTTTAAGCTAGAAACTGGGCGCTCAAGCTAGAAAATAGAAGCTAAGGCAGAAAATAAATGGACGCTGATACTAAGACTGGACGATTAAACCAGCAAATGGAAGTTCAAGTCAGGAAATGGACGCTCAAGCCGGAAAATGGATGCTCAAGCTGGAAAATAGACGCTCAAGCTAGAGGACAGAAGCTAAAGCCAGAAAATAAATGGACACTGAACCCAGGAATTTAAAGTTCAAGCCAGAAAATAAACCCTCAAGCTAGAAAATGAATTCTTAAAATAGAAAATGGACGCTCAAGCTAGAAAATGAACGCTCAAGCTAGAAATTAGAAGCTAACGCCAGGAAATAGAATTTCAAGCCAAAAAATGGACCCTCAAGATAGAAAATAAATTCTCAAGCCAGAAAACGGACCCTCAAGCTAGAAAATGAATGCTTTAAATAAAAAACGGACGCTCAAGCTAGAAAATGGACGATCAAGCTAGAAAATGGACGCTCAGGCTAGAAAATGAACGCTCAAGCTAGAAAATAGAAACCAAAGCCAGGAAATAGAATTTCAAGCCAAAAATTGGACCCTCAAGATAGAAAATAAATTCTCAAGCCAGAAAACGGACCCTCAAGCTGGAAAATGAATGCTTTAAATAAAAAACGGACGCTCAAGCTAGAAAATGGACGATCAAGCTAGAAAATGGACGCTTAAGCTAATAATGGACGCTCAAGCTAGGAAATAGAAGTTAAAGCCAGAAAATAAACGGACGCTCAAGCTAGAAAATGGACGATCAAGCTAGAAAATGGACGCTTAAGCTAATAATGGACGCTCAAGTTAGGAAATAGAAGTTAAAGGCAGAAAATAAATGGACGCTCAAGCCAGAAAATAGAATTTCAAGCCAAAAAATGGACCTTGAAGTTAGAAAATGAATGCTGTAAATAGAAGAGGACGCTCAAGCTAGAAAATGAATGGACTCTCAAGTCAGGAAATAGAATTTTAGACCAGAAAATAAACGCTCAAGCTAGGAAATGGACGCTCAAGCTAGAAAATGGACGCTCAAGCTAGGAAATAGAAGTCAAAGCCAGAAAATAAATGGACGCTCAAGCCAGGAAATAGAACTTCAAGCCAAAAAATGGACCCTCAAGCTAGAAAATGGATTCTCGTGCCAAAAAACGGACCCTCAAGCTAGAAAATGAATGCTTTAAATAAAAATCGGACGCTCAAGCTAGAAAATGGACGCTCGATATAGAAAATAAAAGCTAAAGTCAGTAATTAAATGGACGCTCAATTCAGAAAATAGAATTTCAGGCCAGAAAATAAACGCTGAAGCTAGAAAATGGACGATCAAGCTAGAAAATAGAAGTTAAAGCCAGAAAATAGAATTTCAAGCCAAAAAATGGACCCTCAAGCTAGAAAATGGATACTTAAGCCAGAAAATGGACCTTGAAGCTAGATAATGAATGCTGTAAATAGAAAAGAACGCCCAAGCTAGAAAATGGACGCTAAAGCCAGAAATTATATTGACGCTCAAGCCAGGAAATAAAAGTTCAAGACAAAAAATGAGCCCTCAAGCTAGAATATGGACGCTCTAGTTAGAAAACAGATGCTAAAGCCATAAAATGAGCGCTCGAGCTAAATTGGAATCACTAGTGGAAAATCGGACACTGTTGGCCTAAATCCCCTCAACATTTTGCCCGTTTGTTACCTTTTTTTTGGCTTGGCTATTATCTGATCGGCCAAACAGCCTTAAAAATTTCTGAGCATGATTTAGGCTTAAGCCGGCCCTGTCGTAGCAAACATTTTTTAGCCGGATCAATTTTTCTTTCGTCTTTTCTCAGCTTTGAAATTTTATACATTCTGCTCCTTTTAGTTGTCTAGTTTGCATACTGGAAATAGCGGTACGGGGCTACACATGCTAGCATCAAATCCCAGACAGTTTCCTGACGTTTTGATAACTTTGCATGCATCACACCAGCTCCGGGTGTGGAATTTTCGTGATAATTGAAAGTATGTAATGCCTTTCACGGGTGTTTTACTAAACGCGATTTGAAATGTTCGCGACGAAATTTAATCTCCGGTTCTGCCAAAAGTTTTCTCCCTGTATTTTAGAGAAGACTTGTTATATTTTGGACGAGTTCTAAATAAAATAAGAAAATTTCAAGATGGAAAGAATTTCGGAAGATTAAAAATTCTTTTTGTTAAGAAATTGACGTGCTGTAGGTTTGATTAGAGCCTTGGCCGACGACTTTGAAATTCAGAACATTCCAGCTACTAACCAGCAATTTCTTGACAAACATCGTGATTTTCGGGGCATGCATGAATCCTTGTCAACATAGCTCGATTCCCTTTCTCCAGCAAATTACATCATTCATCAGGGTCTTGCCATTCATATTTACATAAAGCTCGATACTTATCAAATAAGTTAATCAATTCCCAGAAATCTAGCCCGTACTGTCAGTTTATTTAAGGCTGTCAATATCCCAAATGTTTGTATAGTGTTAGTCCATTTCATAGCTAACATTGTCTCATTACCTCAGTTGATTTAGTTCGACTGAAATCAAGGTGCAAAAAACTTTTGAATCTCGAAAATCGATTCTCTATTTTTAAATTGACTCGAGAGAATTTGCAGAAGAACTTCAGTTAAAGCAAATCGCGTTTAAAATATTTTGGGATTTCGCACTGTGTGATAAAAAAATTTAACATCCTTTGAAAATAATTAAGTTAATAAGAGATTTTCATATTTGCAAAAAAAAAGAAGGAAATGGGGACGAAGGCGATAGAACGTCTGGTTTTCAACGAGTTAATTTTAATTTTAATTGAACCATGGATCTCCTAAACCTTTTTTCTACGGGAAAAGAAAATGGTTAAAATTACTATTAATTATGCATTCCATTTTTTTCCTTCCTTTTTAACCTGAATAATATTTTTATATAAATGCTTAAATTAATTTTTTGACCTTTACACACACAACGGCGAAAATCAAAGCATATGTATCCTTTTACTCGAAACCCTTAGCGGTTTTTCATTCATTTTCATGGAAATGACACTTAACCAAAATTCCATTAAGCTTTTAAAAGACGTTTTCGATTCTTTTACAGCAATAAATCAAAGCTAAGATCTTTTAATGTATGGAAATGTGCGAAAGAGCTGAAAGAAAATTTGACCTATTTCATTCAAAACAATTTTTATTTCCAGGAAAGGAAGAACAATGTAAAAAGATTTATCTTTCAAGTAATCTATATTTGATGACGTAACGCGATCCCTTTTTGACCACGTCAATTATTTTTTATAACGTTTTCTCGGTTTTATTTTTTTTTTCGAGGTGTCTTCGATAACAATAAAGCCGTTGCCAGTAGTGAAATTTTCTTTTTAAAAGCTGAAATAGGATAAAAATATCTTTACTTTGAGAGATTATATTTTTTGATAGATGAAAACGTTTAGTTACAGTATTGAGAGTCAAATTCTCTGGTTCAAAAAATGTTTGAAGACAGTCTGGTGAAATTTGGAGAATGTTTGGGACATTTCGAAAAGATTCAGTGAATGTTTATGACATTTTGAGAAGATTCGTGAATTTCTGGGACATTTTTGAAAAATTTGTGAATGTTTGGGACATTTTGAGAATATTCAGTGATCGTTTGGGACATTTTGAGAAGACCTAGTGAATGTCTGGGACATTTTGAGAAGATTCGTGAATGTTTAGGACATTTTGAGAAGATTCGTGAATGTTTGGGACATTTTGAGAAGATTCCGTGAATGTTTGGGACATTTTGAGAAGATTCACTGAATATTTGGGACATTTTGAGAAGACCTAGTGAATGTCTGGGACATTTTGAGAAGATTCCGTGAATGTCTGGGACATTTTGAGAAGATTCGCGAATGTTTGGGACATTTTGAGAAGATTCGCGAATGTTTGGGACATTTTGAGAATATTCACTGAATATATGGGACATTTTGAGAATATTCCGTGAATGTCTGGGACATTTTTAAAAAATTGGTGAATATTTTGGACATTTTGTGAATATTCGTGAATGTCTGGGACATTTTGAGAATATTCGTGAATGTCTGGGACATTTTGAGAAGATTCTGTGAATGTCTGGGACATTTTGAGAAGATTCTGTGAATGTCTGGGACATTTTGAGAAGATTCAGTGAATGTTAGGAACATTTTGCGGAGATTTCTTTAATGTTTAGGATAATTAGCAAAGATTTTGTTAATGTTTGGGTCATTCTACAAATATTTTATGAACGCTTGGGACACTCTTTATTCACTCATAATTTTGGCAATAAGTCTGTTGTCTTTTTGTTAACTTCACTTTTACTAAAAAAAATTCACTATAATTTGAAACTAATTTTTTTTTTTTTTTTTTTCAGGTAAGTCGACTAAAATATATGAAAATTAGTCAGAAGTGGAAATATTGCACAATACCACGGTAAGATGTGCGCCTCTTGAATTGGAAGTTCATCAAAAAAAATTTCTATAAATATTTTTCCGAATGAAATTTTTCGATTCGATTTAATTTTTCCAGAATCGATCTCCGCGTCTTGTTTCGATAAAATTTCATCCAAACTCTAAAACGGATCACTCCACAAACTGAACTCCCCTTTTTCAAAATTCAATCCACTTCTCAAATAATTCACAAAATTTTATTACCCCAACGTAATTTCTTTATATTTCCTTTCGTAAAACATTGGAAATACCAATATTTCGTTTGAAAAATCTTGCATGATCTTTCATATACTCGAGGAATTAAAGTAATAGAAAAGCCAGTCATCGTATATATTCCTCATGGGAAACAGTCGCCAATTCGAGCTTGCGTGTGGGTTTCGAATCAAATTGCCTGATATGCAAGAGGCAAAGTTATAAAATATCGAATGGAATAACGATGTTTTACAAATCTAATTACTCGGAAACATTGACAACTATATTATCTTTCTGTTATTTATACCGCACATGGTAGATTTTAAATATCACTTTTCCTATTAAAAAAATTTCTCGGTTAAATTGCTCATTGGCATCAGATCAAAAACAAACACCAAAAAAAAAAAATTATTTTTTGCTTATTAAATTCACGCAAAGTAATAAACATTGAATCGGGGAAATATTTTTCGAGTACGACACGTGTTCGGTTTCTCATGTGTTGTAATAAAAAGTTTTTCCTAGTTTGAGACGTCGTTTCCTGTGTTCATCGATTGATGAAAATTTGCAAAATTTTTTTTCGGGGGGGGGGGAGGATAAAACCCGCGGCAATTTCCTCGATTCACGTCACATCTTCCCAAAGGTTTGACGAGTTTTTATCCGTGGAAGTGCGATGGTAGGGTTTTATGCGGGTTTTCGAACCAACCGAGATCACCGTGTAATTTATCTCACATGACACATTGACATTCCTCGGGAAATTTAAGCCGGCCGCCGAGAAGCTAACCCGTGCTCTCAATGGATCCATAGAGTGCTGTTTGACCTTTTCATTTTCATTTTTTTTTTATCGAATTTTTGAAAAATATCAGAAATGCGAATTTAAGGAGGGGGATGATTTAAACTGCGGAGTTTAAATTTTTCGGATGAGAACGAGGAAAAAAGCGAAACCTTTAAAACTCATTCATCATTTTTAAGGATCTTTTTACATATCCCTTGCTTAAAACTAACACGCATTTATTATGAAACTAGATTCTTATTAAATTATAACACATAACGGAAATACTAAGCAGATTAAGCCTACGCATTATTCAGCTTACATAATTCTCTCTTCATTCCCCTGTGAGGATTAATTACCAAAAAATCCCATAATTAAACACAAAATGTTTAGTGTTCATTAACAAAATTAAATCTTCAACTTTTTGCGCATTGGAGATGGATCCTTATAATATTGAGGCCTGGTAATTTTTATTCTTTCATCCTGATAGCTAAAAATATTACATCCCCTATTTACTATTAATTTTTCACCCTCGATGAAAATTTCAACTTGGAAATCATTTTCATCCCTCCCGAGAAATTTAATACATGGAGCTAATTTCCTTTCGGGTATAAATATCGAGAAACGGATAAACTAATCCGTCATAATTCATTTTCTCATTGAAAAGCACTTTTCCTTTTAATTAATGCGTTTCGAACGGTAACCGATTCCCTTTAATTAACGGATTTTTGTCTCCGCGAAGACTTTTTAAGGAATAAAAATATTTTTGATGTATGAATTCAATCTCGAATTAAGTAATGAGATGCCCTTCACGTTCGTGACCGCAGCGATCAACATAAACGTTCATTTTCTTCTACAATGGAAGGTCATAATTTATCCCGCAGAGACATTCTAATTTCTATTTCACGTTTACAACCCCCGTGAGAGACAACACTGCCAATGACATTCCTTGTCAGTTTCCTTTCAAATAGAGTTTTTGTTTTTGGTGCTGTTAAAATTTTTTTAATGAACGGATTCCTTCCGGTCATTTTTAATTTGAAGCTGAGAGTAAATTTTTGAGGTCGACTAATGCGCTCTTGAGTTTTCAATAATGAAAAAAAATTCTAATGGACTTATCAGTACTTTGCTTAGAATATAAGTGAATTTTTTTTCCGTGAAAATAAAACAAGTTTGAACTTGAACAAAAAAATTAAGAAGCGAAATCTATAACAAAAATTAAGACCGAGAGAATTGAGACCGAGAGGAAAAAATTAAGACCGAGAGAATTAAGACCGAAAGAATTAAGACCGAGAGAATTGAGACCGAGAGGAAAAAATTAAGACCGAGAGAATTAAGACCGAAAGAATTAAGACCGAGAGAATTGAGACCGAGAGGAAAAAAAATTAAGACCGAGAGAATTGAGACCGAGAGGAAAAAAAATTAAGACCGAGAGAATTGAGACCGAGAGGAAAAAAAATTAAGACCGAGAGAATTGAGACCGAGAGGAAAAAATTAAGACCGAGAGAATTAAGACCGAGAGAATTAAGACCGAGAGAATTAAGACCGAGAGAATTAAGACCGAGAGAATTAAGACCGAGAGAATTATGACGGAGAGAACTAAGACCGAGAGGAAAAAATTGAGACCGAGAGAATTAAGACCGAGAGGAAAAAATTGAGACCGAGAGAATTAAGACCGAGAGGAAAAAATTGAGACCGAGAGAATTAAGACCGAGAGGAAAAAATTGAGACCGAGAGAATTAAGACCGAGAGGAAAAAATTGAGACCGAGAGAATTAAGACCGAGAGGAAAAAATTGAGACCGAGAGAATTAAGACCGAGAGGAAAAAATTGAGACAGAGAGAATTAAGACCGAGAGGAAAAAATTAAGACCGAGAGAATTAAGATTGAGAGAATTAAGACCGAGAGTATTAAGACCGAGAGTATTAAGACCGAGAGAATTAAGACCGAGAGTATTAAGACCGAGAGAATTAAGACCGAGAGTATTAAGACCGAGAGGAAAAAATTAAGACCGAGAGAATTAAGATTGAGAGAATTAAGACCGAGAGTATTAAGACCGAGAGTATTAAGACCGAGAGTATTAAGGCCGAGAGTATTAAGACCGAGAGAATTAAAACCGAGAGGAAAAAATTAAGACCGAGAATAATCGCTTCTTTATCTTCACAGAGGAATAAGTTACTTTATCTGAATGAATAATACTCCTTAACAGTCCATGAAAATTTTAATATATTTGCTTATTTTATGCGCATTTCGGGCTTACATTCCACGTAGCCGCCCATCATCAGAAATAAAAACATCTTTAAATTCGATGTACGGTCATTTAGAAAAATTTTATAAATAAAAGATTATCTAGACATCCACGCAAGTTTAGTTTTTTAATAATAAAAAAAATTTGTGCGAATTCTAAGAAGACGGGGCGCTTATAGGCTAATCAATACTTCGCCCGGTCTTCTTAGAATGCGAGTAAAATTTTTTTTAGCTTTTTTTGACTTAAGTAAGCTTGAATATAAAAATTAGAACATCCAGTCCGGCCCTGCTTCTTTCTCAAAACCATTTTTCAAGGACAAAAAAAAAGGAAAACCAACAAGAAGTTAAATGACGCCTGAATGAAAAGAGCTAATAAAATCAGATTCAGGGATCATACTGAAGAAAAGCATTATTATAAAAACTGAAATCATCTTAAGCTTGAATGCTTTCAAAATGACGAACTTAAGACTTAAGCGTGTATTATTTTCCTTTTTTTTTTGAAATGACCCTTGTAGTATTATTATCATCGCTATCATTATTTCCTTCCCTTCTTTTCTTCCATATATTTCATCCCAGAGTGTCACTTCGCTGATAATTTTTTCCTTTCTTTGTTTCCCTTCTTTTTTTTAATGCCAATCTTTCGAGTTTAAGAAAATGATTTATATTTGAATAACGTCGCGCGTTATATAAAATGAGGCAAACCAAAAAGGCCAGAACTTTGACCGAAAGTTAGGGAAAAGGTGACGTGAAAGCTGACCTCTTGAGAGAGAATTTATTACTATTTCTCCTTTATAAAAACTAGTTTGAGCTGGACGTTATAAATGGAGAAGGTTCAAAAAGCAACAGGACACGGGAAGATCGGAGGGAGGTATGAGGGAAGCTTATCTAATGACCATTAAGGTTCTACTATAAATTTTAGTTTATTAATTACCTTTAGGTGAGTTTACCGGGCAAGATGTTGATTTCAAAACCTGGAGGTTAAATTAAGTGGGTTTAGCGAAAATTAAAGGAGGAAAAGCAAATTTAAGATTTGAACAGGTGTTTCCAGTTTTGCGCACATTATCAACAATATAAAAGATTAGTTACTACTCTAATTTAATAATTTGCCGCTACCAGATTTTTTTCGTGACGAAAACTCGTGCATATACCACGCACACTCAAAATATTTATTTTGCTCCATTGTGCTGTCAAATCCATCCATATCCCTTTGAATATTTTTTTGTTGTCAAAATTTTCTGCTAGCGCTAACGTAATCACCCTTTTTTCAATATCTCCCGCCGATAGGTGGTAAAATGGCAGAGCTTATTCCCAAGTTGGGTTCATCAAAACCTGTCAAAAATAAACCACAATAATTTTTTTTTTTGCAATTTTCCATACTCCTCGGGCAGTCCAGTTTCCGTTTTTGCTATTTTTTTTTCTCTCCCCGCTCCGCCAAATTCTTTATGAATTTCAACCTGAGTTGACATACGAAGCTTTTGATGTCAAGTTCAGGTTTATTTCCTCCCCGTTGTTTGTTTTTTTCTTTCCTCGAGGAAAAAAAATTGAATATGCGAATTTTTTTTTTCCAAGGAAATATTATTTTTTAAACGAGGTATATTTTCGAAGGATTAACGTTGTCATCTCTCCCTCGGATGAAAACCTTTATAATCTCTTCGTTGATAGTCTTGGTTTCGATGTATGAAAATGATCTCCTTAATTTATTTTACAGAGAGTTATTTTCCCACGTTCGTTCTTTTTTTTTCCCTTCCCGTTAAAAATCTAAAAAAGGAAATGTTATCTGGAATTTCATGTCACACATCCTTTTTTTTATATCGTTCGTGGTTGTGCATTTATTGTTTTTTAAAACTCAGGCGACTTCCATTGAACAACAAGGCTCAGAAAAGAATCAGAAGACTGCAAAAAAAATTCGCATCAACGTTATGATTCCCCACTTAGTTTATTTTTGATTTTTCCAAGAAGGTTGATATAGATTACGTTTTCCTGGAAGGTTAATCATGTTCTCATATCGATACTTAGTCATTTGAGCTCAAAGGATCAAATAATCGACTTCCTCTGAGATACTGTTCTTCCGCCTTTGCTGTACTCGAACTATATTTAGTTCTTTAGCTCTTTGTATAGGAATATCAGAAAGTCGCTTAATTTAAATCTCCATTTCTTCTCGAATTTTTTCGTGACTAATACTCATGCATATATCACGCACATTAAAAATTTATTTTTTAATAGTAATTGTTGAGTAATTTATGGGGAAAAATTAGAAATTCTTCTGAGAAGTTTTTTGTTGATCAGGAAAAATCCTTCCTGCTTGTAAAATAAAAATCGTTTTGGGAGAATAAAAGTTTCTCTGCTCTTACATATTTTTTTTATATGAAAAAGGCCAGTAATTAATCTTTAAAAAAAACTTGGATGGCGCCAAGCTGATTATTATTCCCCAAGTGTGGGAGTTGATGCTAATGGGCAGAAAAACGGAAAATGAATAAATTAAATCCTGGTCATATAATCTCCAGATTACTCTATATATTTTTCGGCTTGAGATTTATATTCCTTTTTTTTTGTTACATTCTTCATCCTATCTCATACTCTTCAATTTTGAGCTCAGAAAAGTTTCTTGCAATACGAGATTTGTAGAACAGGAATTATGAGATTTTAGGATACAAATAAAATCTAAAAAAAATTCTGAAAAAAAAATTTGACAGCAAAAAAATTGAAAAAAAAATTGAAAAAAAATTTGACAACAAAACAAATGAAAAAAAAATTTGACAGCAAACAAATTTAAAAAAAAATTTGACAGCAAAAAAATTTAAAAAAAATTTGACAGCAAAAAAAATTTAAAAAAATTTGACAACAAAAAAATTAAAAAAAAAATTTTACAGCAAAAAAATTTTAAAAAAAATTTTACAGCAAAAAAATTTAAAAACAAAATTTTGACCGCAAAAAAAATTTAAAAAAAAATTTTTGACAGCAAAAAAATTATAAACAAAAATTTTTTGGGCGAAAATAAATTTTAGAAAAAAATTTTTTATGATGATTTGAGCATGAGATTTTTGTTCAGTTTGCACATTAGACCTTGAAATGAATCTTGAAATTAAAATTTAGGTCAAATCCATACAAGTTAATCCGGAATCCTGAATTTAGTATTGTTTTTATAAGATTTACTGGAGCTCGAAATAAATTTTTCCCTTTTTTGCAAAAACGTCCTTTTCTCTAAAATAACTAGGTCAATATATCGGGATAAGCCAATGCAACCAAACTCCCGGATTAAAACGAAAAAAAAAAAAAAAACAATCCCTTAGAAAACCTGATAAAGCTCCCAACTAAGTAATTAACGCGTTGAAATTTGCATTTAGATTTAATTTTAAAATGTTTCCTTCGTCCATACCTAAGAATCCCGAAACTTTCCTTTTTTTTAAAAAATAAAAATAAAATTGGTTCAGTATCTTAAGAATATAAATATACTACAGGAAAAGATAATTTATATTTTCTAAATTCAATTTTCCTAGTGAAAACTCGAGGGCTTGGCTAAAAGTCGTAAATTGAAAGTTTCATCATTTTAAACATAAACCACATTCCACGGGAGTATAGATGTTATTTTATAAAAGGGGAGAGAGAGAGAGAGAACGACGGGGGAGGGGGAGGGAGGGAAAAAAGAAAAATCATTCTCACAATTTACCTTTTCCCTCGTAAAACTCAAGAGTCAATGTAAGTCTTCATTGTCGGGGAATATTACTCCTTGTAGTCGTTGTTTGCGTCTTTGATCGGTTTGGGTTACCCTTCCATATGTTTGAATTGCGTTTTACTCCCCCAGGTATCGATGAAATTTTTTTTTTCAATTGAATTGGATAAAACTCTTATCCAAGAAGAAAACAAGCTTAGAAAATAAATATAGGAGGAAAAAATAAACATGCATGTATTCGAGAATCGCCCGTTGGCGAAATTCGACGAACTGTCAGTTTGGAAAAAATTTCCCCGAGTCATTTTTTTCCCCCCCTCCCTGTTAAAAGTCTGCAGAATAATGAACGATTTACATAATTAAAATGTGGCTCTAATGAAAGGAATTTCACTCGTTGTTATCCGCAAATTGGTTTGGAGATGAATGGTCTTTAACTAAATAAATTTCGCTTCTTCATTCTATAATAAACTTCGTTTCCGTTCGGGGAAGGGGGGTAGCCACGTTCTTCTAATAATTCTAAAGAAAAAAGAAAACGTGCATGGGTCGGATCGATCCCATCAGTGTTTTTTTTTTTTTAAATAATAAAAAAAATTGATTCCGACTTTGGTATTAAAAATAAAAAATATTAGGGGGATAAAGTCGTAAAAAGCACGGAGCCAAGAAAAAAATTTGAAAAATAGAATATTTTCATTCCGCCCTTCAAACTAAGCAATAACAATCAACATTATCGGGGGACATGGTGATCTTTTTTAATGTTTGATTTTTTTAACGGAAAATTAATTCAGGGATCATAAGAATTTACTGCTGATTAAAAAGAGTTGAACGAGGACGATTTTAGATGAATTTTTATCAAGGGAGTCGGGGAGTTTTGAGTAGGCCAAGCAACGGGGTTCATGTTTCGACTTGCACGAAGAGCTTTTCACAAGCTTAGCAGGGCTCTAAGTAATTTTAGCTAGCTAGATCTTTAGGAAGGCCACGGATGAAATTGGAAGACAACTTCAGCCCTGGAGTGCCGGAAAAAGATGAAGAGGAATAAGAATCTTTTTTTGGGGGGGATATGGTTGGATTTGACAGCACAATGAAACGACGTTAGTACCTCGAAAATACTTCAAAATTAATTTTGAGTGTGCGTGGTATATGCATGAGTTTTCGTCACGAAAAAATTTAAACATTTTTTAGTGATCTTATGAAATTTTTTAGTACGCAAGCTTCTAGTAGAGGTGAATTAGGGTAGAGACGTAGCTAATCTTTTGTTTGGTTGGTTTTGTGCTCAATACTGAACACACCTGTTTCAAACGTTCAAATCGTAAATTCGCTATGAATCTAAAACCCACTTCCAGGTTTTGAAATCGACATCCAGCAGCTAGCCACGTGGCGGGCAACGCTGGAAAAAGATGAAGAGGACTAAGAATTTTTTTACTCCTCTTGCTGTTTTTTTTTTTTTAAGAATTCCTGTCCGTATCAGTTAATGCATTTTACATCGCATTATATTTGTACGTTCTGTTTGAAATGATAATACAGAGGATCTAAATAATCCTATCCCGTTTTGTTATAATCCTATGCGTCCAATAATCCGGTATGCGAGCTGTAGGTCGGAATTCCTTGACAATGGAACGCCACAGCGGCACAATGCTGCATGCATTCCATTTCGTCCTCTATTTAACTTAACCTTCGGGCATTGCTCTTTCAAAAACATCTGAAAAAGCGTTTTCGATTTTAAATCGATTTTCCCGTGCAAAAATTAACTTAATAAGTTCCTCATCAGCTTTTTTCGCTTTTAAATCACTGGGACAATAAAATTCAAGAGTGAGTAAACTATTAAAGCTTCAGAAAAAGCTTTCATCAAAATATTTTCCAACAGCGCAATTTTTTTCTTCATTTTTTCACTCCGATTTTTTTCGTGACTAATACTCATGCATATACCACTCACATATTTAATATCCGAAATTTATTAAAATTGCTTGTAGAGCGTTCTTGTTTGTATGAGGGCGATGACGTCATTAGAAACCAAACTCCTCCTTTAAAGAAATTGAACCCGCCTTTTAATACAAAATTCAACAACCCAGAGCTTAAAGTAGAGGTCTGCATGGGCTGCCCGGCCCGGAAACCCGCCCGGCCCGGGCCGGGCTGAGCCGGGTCCGGGCCCAACATCTTGGATTCAACTCCGGGCCGGGCCGGGCCCGGGCTCAATTTTTTCTACCGGAGCCCGGGCCGGGCCGGGCCGGGCTCAAACTACTGTCACTGTCTGAACTACTTCGTTGTTCTCTTTTTAAAAAATTTGAAATCGAACTTCGACAGTCGAAGTTCGACTGGTCAGCCATGAGATAGCAGAAGAACAAACAATACTCAAACGAAACAATGTTTTGATTTTACAATTTTTTTACAATTTATCTAAAAATTTTCAATTTTTAGACTTCCGGGCCGGGCCGGGCCCGGGCTCCAATTCCTGGAAACTATCCCGGGCCCGGGCCGGGCCCGGGCTCAAATTTTTCGGGCCGGGCCGGGCCCGGGTTCAATTTTTTGGCTCCGGGCCGGGTCCGGGTCGCATTTTTTCGGCCCGTGCAGACCTCTAGCTTAAAGTAGATAAAGAAGTGGATGACGCGTTTCAAAATGGACAGTCTGAAAATCTTCCAATTTCAATCGTGGCACACAAAATATCTCCCGAAAAAAAAAAAAAGGGGAAATAAAAACAAAAATTTTGGAGCCATCACGTACGTTTAACTTACGAGCGGGCCGGGTAAAAACTCCGGATATTATTCCACGTTTTGTATCACAATGCAAGCAAGTAGCTTTATTATTCCCATCACGAAGCGGGGAGAAAGGGTATTTGAATATACATGGAATGATACCATTCGGATGATGATTTACCCAGGGATAAGAAGACGAGCAGACCATCTGGGATTCCCATGGCCCAATCGTCCTTTTTAACGGTGTTTATTTTGTATTCTACAACCAGGTGACCGTAAAAATGTACTAAATTAGCTTAAATCCGAATTGATGAGGGTAGAGTTGAGACTAAATGGAATAGATGCTCGGGGTTTTCCGTTCGGCTAACCACAATCTGGAAGTGTCCGATAAGAACAGACCGTAGAAACCAATTTTCTATGAGTCTGCAATTGACATCGTCTTAGCAGGATTCCAATGCGACCCCCCCTTTTTTTTCTCCTCCTTAGTTCGTTGTTTTTATTCGGGGTTAAATGCGAAATTGAACGTGCTAGATTAAGACCTTTGCTAAAAGGGAGATTGGAGTGTTAGCAATTTGCACACGTTTCAACTTGTTTAAAATTTTGGTTGATTTTTAGAATGACCATTGTACTCGAAGCTCGAGTTTCCACTTCAACAAGCGGTTATTAACTAGGAGGGTGCCTTAAGGCCAAAGAGACCTCTGGCCTGGGCAATTCTTTGACTTTTTCATCCCCACAAGGGATGCCAAAAACTGAATAGGCAACTTGCATAAATTTTAAAATCGCTATTAATTCTTCGATTAATAATAAAGACTTAGCAAAAAAAAGTCATCAAAAGAACAATTTTTAATACCGAAAAATTTGCTTTGAAATTCGAAATCGAAAAAGCCCGCCAAAATCCAAAAATGAATTTATAACGTCACAACTGAGTCTGATCCTTTATTTCTATTGGTAGAATTTTGTTAATGAGAGGCGAATTTTTTTTTGCATTTCCTGGATGAGTCACATCGGCACGAGCTCATTTGGGCACTGAGGAGCCACTACCGGGTCCATCGGACACTAATGAGCGCTACTGAGACATTACCAAATCCACTGTGGCCACTATGAAGTCCACTTGGTTATTTTTGGGCCACTTTGGAGCCATTTTAAGAATTTTTGAGTCTCTATGGGGCCAACTGAGTCATTCGTGAGCCACTATGGAGTCAACTTAAGCATTTTTGGGCCACTATGGGGCCAACGGAGTCATTTTTCAGCCACTATGGAGTCCACTTAGTTATTTGTGGGCCTTTTTAGAGCCATATAAAGAATTTGTGAGTCACTATGGGACCAACTGAATCATTTGTGAGCCACTATGGAGCCAACTGAGTCATTTTTCAGCCGCTCTGGAGCCAATCGAGTCATTCGTGAGCCACTATGGAGTCAACTTAGGCATTTGTGAGCCACTATGGGACCAACTGAATCATTTTTCAGCCACTCTGGAGCCATTTTAAGCATTTGTGGGCCACTATGGAGTCAACGTAAGCATTTGTGGGCCACTTTGAAGCCATTTTAAGAATTTTTGAGTCACTATGGGGCCAACTGAGCCAAGCTTATGTTGATTTTCGGCTGGCTATCTAGAATTTTAATTCCAAACTAAATTTTTAATTGTTTATTAAAATTTTTTTGACCAATTTTTTCTTGAGAAACCTTAATTTAAGGACCGGTTAATGACGTTTTAAAAAATAATGCAAGTAGCCTATTACTTTTAAAAAAATTCAGCGCTTGGCTTCAATCGTAGCCTCAACTCTTCTTCAAATTCCACATTTTCTTACGTCAGCAAAAAATCCCCCACTCTTTTCACTCAAAAGCTAAAAAAAACGTGCCATCGACAAAGGAGTGATAATGTTTTAAAAAAAGTTCGATAAAATCTTTGAATAGTAATCTCGCCGGCGGAAAAAAATAAAGTTGAAAATGTTTTTAAGAAATTAAGACAAACTCGCCGATAAAAGGAAGAAAAGGATTTTCTTTTTTTGTTAAAAAAAAAATTAAATTGGTTTTTTTTATGGGAAAGAAAAAGTTGATAGGTTTAATAGGTTAAGACTTACCCTTGGCCTCATGAAGCAAAGACTTTGCGGCGGAACTTAATCCTTTTATGATTGCTTAGTGAGTTGTGACGAGAGCATTGCCCTAGTATTAGGGAGCCCGCTCCGCCACTCAAACCACTTACCTTTCAAATCACATTGGTTTTATCCTTTTCAAATTCTTTCTTTTGGAAAAGTAAAACTTTTTTTTTATCGATCGGAAGATAACCTATCGGAACATATTCTGCAGCGATCTCTTTTTTTTATGATTCACCGCACGTACCTGAATTCCTTTCATTTTTTTTTTTTTAAAAAGGAAAATGAAAATAAGGACATGAATTTAACGGGAGGGGAAGGTTTTCTGGTGAAACAAACAATAAACTCGTACTGTAATGAAATGATGGAACGAAAAGGGAAGCCTACAGCAAATCCACAGCAGAAAAAAAAACTAATAAAAAGCTATATTTACTTCGATAAAAAATAGGAAAGATAAACTTCCCATATGAGTGGGTTTGGCTAATGAAAAATTATTTTTTTTTTTTTACAGAAATCGAGGCGGCGTCCTCGATTTTTATACTGTGTGGATTTTTATTTTCTTTCTTGCCTCGGAGCAATAAATTGTCCCAGTTAAATGATTATAACGTGGTAGATATCTTTTGCTCTTTGTATTTTTAAAATTATGTTCTTTTAACGCCGAAGGGATTCGTTATTAATGAGAGGCGAATTTTTTTTTGCATTTCCTGGATGAGTCGCATTGGCACAAGCTCATTTGGGCACTGAGGAGCCACTACCGGGTCCATCGGACACTAATGAGCACTAGTGAGACATTACCGAATCCAATATGGCCTTGGTGAGCCACTATGGGGCCAATTTAAGCATTTGTGAGCCACTATGGAGTCAAATTAGGCATCTGTGGGCCACTTTGGAGCCATTTCAAGAATTTTTGAGTCACTATGGGGAAACTGAGTCATTCGTGAGCCACTATGGAGTCAACTTGGGCATTTTTTGGGCCAATATGGAGCCAACTTAGGCATTTTTTGGCCACTATGGAGCCAGCTTAGGCATTCGTGAGCCACTATGGGGCCAACTGAGTCATTTGTGAGCCACTATGGAGTCAACCTAAGCATTCTCGGGCCACTATGGAGTCCACTTGGTTATTTGTGGGCCACTTTGGAGCCATTTTAAGAATTTTTGAGTCACTATGGGGTCAACTGAGTCATTCGTGAGCCATTATGGAGTCAACTTAGGCATTTTTGGGCCACTATGGAGCCAACTTAGGCATTTGTGAGCCACTATGGAGTCAACTTAGGCATTTGTGAGCCACTATGGAGTCAACTTAGGCATTTGTGAGCCACTATGGAGTCAACTTAGGCATTTGTGAGCCACTATGGAGTCAACTTAGGCATTTGTGAGCCACTATGGAGTCAACTTAGGCATTTGTGAGCTACTATGGCCATTGAGGGCCATTGAGGCCATTGATGTGAGCCACTGAGTCATTTTTCAGCCACTTTGGAGCCATTTTAAGAATTTTTGAGTCAATATCGGGCCAACTGAGTCATTCGTGAGCCATTATGGAGTCAACCTAGGCATTTGTGAGCTACTATGGGGCCAACTGAGTCATTTTTCAGCCACTATGGAGCCAACTTAGGTATTTATGGATCACTTTGGAGCAATTTTAAGCATTTTAGAGCCTTTTTGGATTTGTGAGTTACTGTGTAGTCAACTAAGGCATTTGTAAGCTACTGCGGAGCTAATTGAGGCACTGAGAAATTATTAGCAAAGTTGTACGGTTCTGAAGAATATTAGAAAAACGGCTGAATACGAAGCGATGCCTAATTTTTTCCCATCTATCATTTTCAACTCCCTTTTGTAAAATGACCAGGTCCAAATCGGTCCTTACGACCTCCGCCCTTCTCTATTTAATTATAAATCCTCTCTTACTGAAAATCGAATGAATTTTAACAAGTCCATCTACTGCTAATATATTTCGCAGAAAAGCATGTAGAGATTGATATTGATTGACAGGACAGAGAAAACGTTTTCACTGCGGAGTCGCTAGGATTAAACCGGAGAACTACTTCCTGGTGTACATTTCCTTGACGCGAGACAGTTTTCCCCCTTTTCTGCAACCCCGAGCACATGTTTCAAATTTTAAATCGTTAACGATTTTCTCGAAAATATCTCCCCGTTTCTCTGTTGTGGCCACCGTCATTTTCATAAAGGCTTTTCCTAATGTAGTTTTAGGAGAAACGGCATAAAACAATCACTTCCACTTAATTACTGTGGCATTTAACAAATTAGTCGATATAGACCTACCTCTCCCACCCCCAGGAGCCCGCCTTGAAGAGATAACCGACAATGTGTTGTTTCTTCCCCACAGTTTCCCCGAGGGCGTTAAGTTCTATCAATATCCATTACTGGGAATTTGTTTTACGGCCATGAGGATAAAGGATTTTCAAATAATCCTTTACTCCTGCGCTTTCTGTTTATCCATGGGGTTTACACGTGTCGATAACAAAACTGAAACTCTACCAATAATATGTTGAAATATCTCATCGGAAAATGCATTGCTTATAGAACAAGCATTAACTTTCCCCGGGTTTTTGATCACTTTTTCTCTCTCCACGATTGGATTTTCTTTCATTTTGTTTTGGTCTGGGGTTATCTTAAATGAACACTCGGGGTTTTTTTCCTTTTTCTGAAATGTATCGGAGATTTTTATATGATTTCCAATCGGAAATGATGTGGCGATTGAAGACGAGGATTTTTTTTTAATAAAACGGGGTTTCAGGTTTGGGAGAATTAGCCATTTTTATGGATTAGTAGTGATGGATTTAAAGACTTGAGATAAGGAATCCTTTAAATTTTGGATCTCGACTTGGGAGACATAAAAAATTCGAATACCAAACTTGAAATTTTGCATCGTCTTGAATTTTTCCTTTGCAGCTGAATCATCAGAATCCTAAATGAATTTTCGTTAGGCAAGACCGCCTTGTCCATCACTAAGTTGCAGACAATAGCTAAAATCGAAGCAAATCCTTTGTAGCTACTTTTTCCCGAATGGTAACATTGGGCTGCTCGCAGTAAGAAGGCACCGAAGGACTAACAAAGAACGTCATCATCAGTCTCATCAACAGAAATTTTTTTTATATAAATTATATATAATTTTCATATGCTGTAATTCGAAAATCCGAAAAAAATCCAAGCGCGCGGGCGTAAAATCCGCCGGTAAACAGTGGTCTGGGATTGCTCCTCCCTTCGCTCGTCGCTGCCGTGGTTTAAAAAGAATACTCCAGGCGTGAATCTCCCGGGGCCTAAGGTCCGGGGCCTAAGGTCCGGAGCCTAAGGTCCGGAGCCTAAGGTCCGGGGCCTAAGGTCCGGAGCCTAAGGTCCGGGGCCTAAGGTCCGGAGCCTAAGGTCCGGGGCCTAAGGTCCGGAGCCTAAGGTCCGGGGCCTAAGGTCCGGAGCCTAAGGTCCGGGGCCTAAGGTCCGGAGCCTAAGGTCCGGGGCCTAAGGTCCGGAGCCTAAGGTCCGGGGCCTAAGGTCCGGAGCCTAAGGTCCGGGGCCTAAGGTCCGGAGCCTAAGGTCCGGGGCCTTAGGTCCGGGAGCGAGGGGATTGATCTAGGATGCTCCTCGCTTCGCTCGTTGCTGCCGTGGTTTTAAAAAAAATCCTCCGGTCCTGAATCTCCCGGGGCCTAAGGTCCAGGGCCTAAGGTCCGGGAGCGTGGGGATTGATCTAGGATGCTCCTCGCTTCGCTCGTCGCTGCCGTGGTTTAAAAAAAATCCTCCGGTCCTGAATCTCCCGGGGCCTAAGGTCCGGAGCCTAAGGTCCGGAGCCTTAGGTCCGGAAGCGTGAGGATTGATCTGGGATGCTCCTCGCTTCGCTCGTCGCTGCCGTGGTTTAAGAAAAATCCTCGGCCTGAATCTCCCGGGGCCCTAAAATTTATATATAAAAATCCAGCCTAACATCTTTACTCTGACCGATCAGGGTCGCCAAATATTCTTCTTGTGGCAGTCACCACGATATTTAATATGACGTTTAATTTTTTTTAATGGCTGACAGTTTGGCTTTTTGGGCCTAAAAATCTGTCCTAGACTCGATCCGATTTCGGGTTCAAACCGACCCATGAGTCTAATTTTATTTCTTTATTAATTTCTCCCTAGCTTTCTGTCGAGAAATCTCGTGGCAAAACCGTTTCTTTATTTTAAAAAAAAACAAAAACCATCCACTTTCTGTTTTTAGGCAAACTGGGAAAATAATTTGACCATCTCAAGAACACTTTAAAATGAATTCCATCTTCCTATTCTACCCCTCCGCCTTAAGATTTATTATTATAATTATTTTCCGCTTTAGACGGATTCCACTTACACTTTCTTAATCCCAGTCGCATTATCCTTCTTTTTTTTAAAAAACAGAAACTTTTTTCCTTCACAAAAAAAAAAATGCCTTATCTCTCACCTGCACCGCGTTTTGTTTTCACAAACTAAATCACGATTCTTCTTTTTAAAAAATATAAATTTAATTTAATTTTGCGGGGGGGTGACAATATCTCCCCGCATTCAATTGTCACATCAATTCCGATTAAACATAAGGGGAAAGGTTTCCCAGTTGAAAAAAAAAAAGGAAACGTGCACTAATGCATTTTACTAATTTAATCACCGCGGCCTCCTACTTATTTTCTCTTTATGGCCGATTTATGGCGGAAAAAGACTTTCTCCCTCTTCATTTTATCTTTTTTTCTCCCCGTGAAAGGTCATTTCATAGATTTCGACACGAAACTAATGGATCTTTGATATAAATCGTTTCTTAAAAGGAGTGGCCAAAAAAAAAAAAAAAGTAAAAATCTTTCGGAGAAGGGAAAAAGTTAGTAAATTTATGGAAATGATGAAAAGAAGCGTAAATTGAATGTTTAAAGTTGAGAGCGTGTGCTTCTAATTCGAGACTCTCGTTTCCGAAATTCCGTTTTCCACTTTCCCCGGCAAGTCTTTGCTTCGAATGTGTTGGAAATCATTAAATTCCACTACAGTTTTGAAATGCAGCATCATTCCTCTATGTGCTCGGAATCGTTATGTATAATTTCTGTGGTTTATTTTCGACAACATTTTGATTGCTGCGGCTTCGGATTCAGATCTGATTTCTCTTTCTTCCTCCCCTTTTCCTTTGGATAAAGTTTCTTTTGTGGTGTAACTTGGAATAAGAGTTTTAGGTTTGGGTTTGTTTATTTTAAAAGATTTGAGCCGAGTGTTGACTGATAAAAAAATTATGGGGAGTTGGCTACAATTAGAGCCCTGGATGGGGCTTAGAAAGGCTTGGCGTGGCTTCAGAGGGAATGAGGCTTTTTAATTGAGCCAATAGTAGCTCTGAAGGACTTAGTTTTAGCATGAGGAGCTCTGACAGGCTTTGCCACGACCCAATCGTCCTTTTTAGAGCCCTAAAAAATTTAAAAACTCGGCGGATTTAGTATCGCGAATTTTGGGTCAAGCGACCCACAAATCTTTATTTTGAAAAAATTTGCCTTCACGCGCCTTAAATTCCATTAAAGAAAAAGCTCACGCTTCAATCCCGGAAAAAAAAAGAGAAAAGGTTAACTTTTTTTTAAAGAAAAAAGAAACTTAAATTTTGAAAACGATGTTATCACGTCTGCTTCTAATTATGAAGAGGCCTTTTCATCTGACACTTTGAGCCACAATAGCATTTCTGATTAAAGGTAATTCGTTTCTTTGCCTTGGGCAAAGCTTATTAGCTTAATCTTAATCCTTTTATGATTGCTGTGGGACAGTTTCGTCTCAGATGTTTATTATATCTTAGTTGCGACCGCTGAAAAATAGTATTCTCGGAAAATTTCTTTAGTGACACGTGGTTTCGAAGAAACCCGTTTAAAATGGAATCTCCCGTGTATTTAAAACACTAAATTGAAGTGGGGTTGTTGCAATCATTACACTTGAATTCAGTTCATTGGTCTGTAACTACTCCGATGGGAGAGCCGAGCGATTGAAGGAGAGTTCTGGGAAGGACATGCTTGATTAGACATGTCACTCAATCACGATGAATTTCAATTTAAAGGAAACTTGGCAAGGTTTTAATATTTCGGAATGTTTTAGAGAACTGCCCTCTAATTGGGGATAAATATTTCATAAAAGGGAAAAAGGCATTTATGAAATCCCGATATTGTTTCGTTGCGGGTTTGTAATGAAAAGTTCCACAGGTGTTCTTTTCCACATCGCTATAAATTAGAATTATAGCAAGTAGTGGTTTGCGTCTCTTAATGGTTATTGCAATCACATTTCTGTTTTCCCGCCCGCCCTTCCTGATCATTAGTCTGGAACTAATCGACTTGACTTATTGATTTCCTTTATTTAAAAAAAAAGAGTTTGTTTGATTATCCATCCGTTAACTTTAAACGAATGTAAGAAAAAGGGAATTGAAAACAAACAAAAGGTAAAAATGATTAAGTTAAAGGAAACTGGCATTAACAGGATTGATCGTAATTGGAAGAGGTAAAACAAAATGAAAGATGGATATTTCAAAGGTTGTTTACAGAGAGTTGATTCGAAACAACGGGGCTCGTTTAGACCGGAGTGGCTTTTTCAAAGACTACAAGGCAAATAAACAAAATGGCAGTACAGATCTTCTGCAGTTTTTATTTTCATGGAAAAAAATTACTCGGATTCTAAGAAGACCGAGCGAAGTACTGATTAATCCATAAGTGCCCCATCTTCTTAGAATCCGAATGAATTTTTTTAAAATTTTGAAATATCAGTTTTAAAACTGGATCTGGGTCCATAACCTGATATTTGAGATAGCACGTTAAGTTGGTTAAAAACAATATGGCGACTTTGCAGCCACACAGCCTCAGTGTCGTACTCTTCTAACTTTCTGAATTATTAACATATCCATCGTTAAAAAATTCCAATCGCCATTTATTTTTTAAAGCCCCCCAAAGCAACCGGTCACGTGCTTGAGGATTTCCATTTACAAAATAAAGAAGTGAGGAGTTTTTGCTGTTTATCTTGATTGATTCTCGCCGCGAACGTGCTATTCGGGAACGTTTTTTTTTTTAAAGAAGAAAAAAAAACTCCCGGAACTTTTGACCTCGAAGAGAAACCATTTATTTTTCATTATAAGGTGAATCTTTCATGAAGAACTTACATTGAAAAATACTTATTTCATTTGATTTCCATTTTTCAATCAACTCACGTATCTATCAGCTTCTTGAGAAAACGTTCTATGCGCGTCCCGTTTGAAAAACGCTTGCGCCGGCCGAACGGTTTTCTAATTCCCAACGGGATGCGAAAAGTTGTATTCAACCAAACGCGTACAGAACATCTTCATTTATTTAGCAAAAAAAAAAAAAGTTTATTGATCTTCATCCAAGATTTATACAAAAGGGCAATTAAAAAACGTCCTCTTTAAAAGAGAAAATTTCCGCCGGAAATGGCTTCACATTTGGGAGTTAAGAGTCTGCAACATGTTACAACATGCCTTCATTCAGAAAGCCATTCACTCTTTATAACTTTTTTTTTTGTTTTTAACTTAAACGACATTTTTACTACGACGTCCTTGAAAATGGCTTTTTCTTTTCTTCTTCCCCTTTTTGATATTTTTTTTTTTAGCCGATTGTCAAACGTGACGAACATCTTAATTTAAGCGCGTTAACTCGCCCGTGATTCAAAGTCTAGACATTAAAGGAAAAAAAAAACGAAATCTCTTTTTCTCTCTTCCCGACACCCAGACTACATTTTACTCGAACGTGCAGAAAAGATTGTAAAATAAATAGTTTCTGATTGAAATGTTGGGAAAATTATAATGGAGAGCGGAGCAAATATTTATGGGTTTCCTCTGTTTGAAAAGCAAACAATCAAAAAAAAGGTTTAGAATTCATCGCGGAGGGGAGAGAAAAAAAAAAAAAGAAAGTCATTTTGTCGAATATTTAAAATTTTGAAAATTGAATCCTGGAAAAAAAAGTTTCTTTCAATATCGGCAGAAATCTTGAGATCCATTATTTTGCTCTTAAAAATTCTTTCCCCGTGTTCTATTTTAGTTTCAAAGGAAAGTTTGAAGAAGGCAAATAATCATCACGTTTTTTACTTTCCCTCCTTTTTTTTTTTTGATTCGTACATTCTCGTTCATTTTTAATGACGACAATACTGAGTTAATCTCATAATTTATCTAAATAAATGGTCGGGAGGTGAACCAGGTTACCCGGCCATGTCACATCTCTCATCCCCCTCATCAAGTTTAATATTGGTTAAAAGCTTCGTTTTTTTCATAACTCTAAAAAATAAATGTTCGATCCGTTTTTAATCAACGTATCATTGTCTTTTTTTTCCCCTCCCCGTCAATGTAAATAATAAATTTCGTTATTAAACACTTAGTTTTTTTTGCTTGGTTTAACCTGCCTCGAGCTATCGAGGAGAAACTGCGACGAGTTGAAGAAACAAAAAGAAAACGTCCTCCTTGTTTATGAAAGTTGAGCGAATGGAAAGTTTGTCCGTGAAGAAATTTGATGAACGAAGAGTGATAGTGGGAAACTACTCCTGTGGGAAATGTGATATTGATTGAACAAGGGCCCTGGGGTGCTGTTGACCTCACCAATTTCTAAATATCTTTGAAAAGTCATCTGTTTTTATGCAGGAATCGACGTTCTTTTTTTTTTTTTTGCTTTTTTTCCGCGAGGTTTAGGCCAATTTGGATAACGACGAGTTTGGGAATAGCAAAAAATATTTCTGATATTTTAATATAGTGAAAAATAATTGAAAAGGTGGATTAGGTCCGAAGCTTAAATGTGAGCTGGTTAATAAAATTGCTATCAAATATTTTTTAACTCATGATTTTTTTCTTTTTATTTTTAGGTAAGTGTGCTCTAAGAGTGTTTGTTCGTTGCGATGCAGCGAGGATTTGGTTTGAATGCTTCTGTAGTGACACGTAAGCAAAAAATATGAATGCTCAAGCAAAGATAATGGACGCTCAAGCAAAGATAATGGACGCTCAAGCAAAGATAATGGACGCTCAAGCAAAGATAATGGATGCTCAAGCAAAGATAATGGACGCTCAAGCAAATAATGGATGCTCAAGCAAAGATAATGGACGCTCAAGCAAAGATAATGAACGCTCAAGCAAAGATAATGAACGCTCAAGCAAAGATAATGGACGCTCAAGCAAAGATAATGGACGCTCAAGCAAAAATTGTTGACCCTAAAGCAAAGAACCTTTTGGCAGAGGACAGTACTGAGCTTTAAAAATATTCTATCAAGAGCTGGCATCCTTAGTGTCATCTTTGACTTCCTTCGTTTTAAAAAATATCAAAATACAATCTCCCATTTTCCCTTTTTGCGTCAAAAACTGACGCAACCATAAATGAATCAACTTCCTTCCCGTGACCTCTTTGTTTCAGTCTGCGCAAATCGTAAACTACCGTCTTTTTTTTTGGCCTTCTAGCAAATCTCTAAAGGAAGTCTGGGAAAAACCCCCCAAGAATAATTTTTTTTTCCTCGAGAAAATAAAAAAAGGGGGGAAAAATACCAGAGAAGATCATATTTAAGAGAATAAAGTTTATGATGCGCCGGAGAGAAAAGAAATCATACGGTCCTTTTATAATAATCCTTCGTCTTTCTGACCCTGACCCAAAAGAGGAAAAAAAAAAAAGGATTTTTACGATAAGGAAAAAAAATTGTATGAATCTTTCCTTTTTTCTTGGAAAAAATCTTAAATCAATAAATTATACGTGTCGTCGAGTGTAAATGCCTTTTTAAAAAAAAAAGCAACAATTATGTATCAAAAGACGCTACTGAAAAGCAAACAACTTTTCCTTTCATTAGAAAAACTTTGCATTAATGAAATTCTCATGAGCTGGCACGGGGAGCTCAAACTAAATAATATTGACAAAGTAATTCAAACTTTTATAGAGTTTTGCATTTATTTTTACACAGTTACCAAGCCCCTTTTTCGCCCCCCGGTTCTTTTGTCGTTTAATCTCAAGAGTTCGTCCCTCCCGTGGCATTTTTTTAAAAGGAAAAAATATCAAACGTACTGGTAACATGATCAAACGAATATCTCCTTCTTTTTATCGGGTTTAAATTAATTTAAAGTCAAACAAAAGCTTTGTTTTGATTTTTGACGAGAGGTGGGGAAATCTTAGACAGGATGATCATGGGAAAAAAAAGTTTCTTTAATTTCTTAAAAACAAAGAGAGGGAAAGTGAAATACTCATGGCTAATAAAAAAAAATTCTTCGATAGTTATTATAAATTCTTTTTTATTTTCAATCCGGACTTTGAAGAATTACGATTCTTTTAAAGGGAGAAATTATATAATTGAAATATTTTAGCGATTCTTGAAATTTTTTTTCTGTTGTTTCTACAGAGTCTGGAGATTTGCAGCTACCTCCACCGCCCTTGGCTATTCTTTGTTAGTTTTTTTTCATAGTCAGTAAAAAGTACGAACTTGCTGAAGTTTTGCAAACTTGATTCTCATTTTTTCTGTAAACGACTTTTAATCCCAAACTTCTGCTCTTCCACCATCTTGGGCCAGCATCAGCCTTTTTGGCCTTCGCCTTCTCACTTCCTACTCATGGTCTCCCTCATTCGACCACTCACAGCTGTAAAAAAAACTTCTTAAAAACCAAACTTGTATACTTGAGGGGGGAAAAGGGAAATCAACTTAACTTTAAAGCGTTTAAATGGAAAAGAATAGAAACACCTGATATGGTTCCGGGTTTTCGGAGCCAGGAAGACGGGGGATAGCCATCGGCATTCTTTTAAAACAGACAAGCCAATGTTACATGATACGATTTTTCAATTTAAGGGAGAAGGAAGAAAAATCAAGGGGGCGGAAGAAGAAGAAGAAAGAGAAAATCGGGGGGAAAATACGAGCTGGCCTTCCTCTCTAATGCTCTTGATATTTCTGATGATTCTCACAAAAGGAAAAAAAAAAAGGAAATCGAAATCCCCCTGTATATTTTGCTCCCAACAGCTTCTATCAAACTCTATTCTCGAATCTTATTCCCATTTCGTTACCAGATGGAATACAAAATATCAAAATGTGAATATACCCAGCTGTCGTACGTGCCACTCATCACTGAAGATTTTCTCGAGAAAACGGAAAAATAGAAATCGTATGAAATATTTAACATGGTCAGCATTAGTTGCCAGAGCATGGAATAAAATTCAGCGTGGTAGTAGCCACCTCTGCGGCCCCAGAAGTCGCAGGGAGACAAGTCGAAATTTTCCAAAATGCAGCTTTTCCTTTTGGAATCGTTCTCCCCTCCCTAAAATATGTCATTTTACTTTCTTACTATCAAAAATATCCGATTACAATCATCATAAAGAGCTTTTTGTTTACCGAGATTACTCCCCGTCATTTTAATACGATTTGTTCTCTACATCCGCGCGGAAGTCCTTTGTTAAAACCGTCAAAATGATTTCGCGTTGAGCGACAGCTATGTCACAATAACAAAATCGAAATTTCTACTAATATTACATCGTGATTTTCCCCAAAAAGCAGGTTACGAGAGCAAAGAGAGAGAGATAAGATCCGGTGAAAAAGAGCAAAAAGCAGGGAAGTAAAGGCAGAAAACATTAGTTAAAAGATAATGGTACAGTTCTTTAATGTACTCCGGGTTTTTAAACGCGGGAAGCTCATCTTTTTTCCCTCCTCTCTCTCTCTATTTTTTTTTTCGCAAAGATAATTTCGCTACGAAAAGATTTGCTAAAAGGCACCCCGAAAATTCTCCGGATCCTAAACTGAAATATTAAGGTGAAGATGATGTTGATGATGATATAATGATAATAAGAGGCCGTATATAAGATCCTAGTGCGGATTCCCTGGCGAGAGTAAAGTGTTTTAAGGCACGTTTACATTATTATATCTCAGACTTCCCATTATTTCTCAAGTGTCTATTCAAAGTCTTTTCTTATCGCTTTCTAACGTCTTTCGGCACTTAAAGCCTTTTATTAATATTTTTTTCCGGGATTCCCCCTCACTTTTTTTTTTTATGTTATGAAAGTTCATCCGTGTAGAGTGATATGAAACCTTGAGAAACAAGAAGATAACATTTCATTTTATCAAGGGAAAAATAAGTCTCGTACGTTTCAAGATAATTATTTGTGTTAACTATTAAATTTACTGAGAATTTTGAAATGAGAAATTTTTTTGTTTTCTTTCGTTTGTTTATTTTTTTTGAGGGAAAATGAAATTCTTGAGGCGATGAATGTTGTGGACTTGGTACAATGCTTTTAGATAGTTATCAGTCGAGGTCTGCTTGGATCTTTCTGGGCCCATAACCTGTCATTAACCCGTTGAGGTCTGGTCACCCATTAAAAATAACCCGAAACTACTAGATTTCATCTTCAGCTCTCCAGCTCCTTCTGCTCCTTTTCTCTCTAGATCTGCAGTTAGTCTGTTTGGATCTTTCTGGGCACATAACCTGTCATTAACCCGTTGAGGTCTGGTCACCCATTAAAAATAACCCGAAACTACTAGATTTCATCTTCAGCTCTCCAGCTCCTTCTGCTCCTTTTCTCTCTAGATCTGCAATTAGTCTGTTTGGATCTTTCTGGACCCATAACCTGTCATTAACCCGTTGAGGTCTGGTCACCCATCAAAAATAACCCGAAACCACTAGATTTCATCTTCAGCTCTCCAGCTCCTTCTGCTCCTTTTCTCTCTAGATCTGCGGTTAGTCTGTCTGGATCTTTCTGGACCCATGACCTGTCATTAACCCGTTGAGGTCTGGTCACCCATTAAAAATAACCCGAAACCACTAGATTTCATCTCTGGCTCCTTTTAGTGGTTAGACTCGACTGCTTATTCAGCGGTTTGCAAAAAAAGACTATGAAAGTAAAAATAAATAAAAGCAAACCCGATTTAAAAAGGGATCTTTAAGATTTTTTCCTGAATAAAAGAATAATATTTTAAAAAGGATTTTTTTAAAAGAAAAACGTCGAAAAAAGAAAAAAAAATATCACAAAAAAGTAAGGAAATGATCTTGAATGATCAAAAAAAAAAAATTCTCAAAGAATTCTTGTTTGCAAAAATAACAAAAAAAATTTGAGGAAAGAGGGGAAAAAAGCGTGCCACTTAATTTTGCATAAAACGCATTAAGAGAAACAGTTTTTTGAGATATTTAACGTTTTTTTTTTTGTTAATAGCTATTCTTAGAAAATAAAGAAAAGCGAGCCGTAATTAATCCGAGATATAAATTAGCATTCATCTAATTTAAAATGTAATTATTTAAGGATGACGTCAGGTTAAATAAGGCCTGGGCGGATAAATATACAAAAAATATATCTCAGCCTTTTTATAATAGTAATCGTTTGAGATTATTCTTCCTGACTGGAGGAATACGAACGGCTGTGTATTTCGACCGAGAGTTTTGCACGGGTTGTTTGCTCTTAAAAAATACCAAAAGTCGGATAATAACGAATGGCCTGTAATTTGTCACAAACTTAAAGCTCGCCGAGTAATGATTTCCTTAAGTTTCTTTTTTTTTCTCTTCTTCTCTCCCCCGTTTTTCCTGGTAATGAATTTTACGGGAGAATAAAAATGAAGATTTTAGTTGGGTTTCTTTTTAGCTTGGATGCTGAGTCCGATTTTCCATTTTTATCGTGAAATACCCTTTACTGTCTGCCTTGGAGCGTTTCACGCGATCCCTTTGTGTTTTTTTTCTCATCTGTAGTTTTTTTTTGTTCTCTTTGGGAAAATTCCTAGTAAAAGGGTTTTTTTTTTGTTTAAAAAGAATTTGTTTACTTCGCTGGATGAAGTGATGACGTAAGTGGGAGTGTATTTTAAATGAGGGAAGTAGGGGAATGTAAAGAATAGTGAGAGGAAAAAATTATTGTAAAAATTAAATTTTAAAGCTAATTTTTTTAGTTGAAACGTGAGCTTTCTAATCCGAAGTATTTAACCAAAAAAAATTAAAACAACGAGCTCCTCCGAGTTTTTTTAGAAAGTCACTTGAATTTTTAGAAGACCGAGCGAAGTATTGATAAGTCCATAAGTGCCCTGTCTTCTTAGAATGCGAACGAATTTTTATTATTGAAAATTTGAGAACGCAGAAGGGCGCATTAGTTTATACGGCAACAAGGCCCTGACTAGGGCTTCACAAAAAATTCTGCGACCTGAAATAAACGATCATTTCATGGAAAACCTCGTCGTTATAAAAACAGAAAGAACATTCAAATGAAATTAAACTCTCCCCTCATTTCATCTCCTTGATATTGCACTTCGTCAATCAATAACCGTCAAAATCAATGTCACGTTATTGCAACGCCAAACCCTTATAACAACGACCCCAACGCGCGAAATAACTATGAATCACTCTTATTGGGAAAACCCCCCCGGTGATTAACCTTTTCCCACCTGATACTTACGGTCCTGTGTTCTTAAAATTGACCTTCCCAACAAAGCTCAATTTTACTTCATAAACTTAAAAACGGTTTTCCTATAAACTAGGTTAATGAGTCTAGCGAGTCCTTTTCTCACCGGGAAGATAGTGAATATTCTTTTTTTTTTTTTTTATAAGAACCCGTGGAAAATGATTCCCTCTTCAATACTTTTTGCTTACGTTATGAATTTCATATCCTTTTTATTGGAATCGATTGATAGGAAATCGACTTTAATCAAAAAAATTTTTACGGTTTTCCCCTCTGGGGGAAATTTTAATCCGCACAAGTGCAACATCTGCGGTGGCGGATTCCTAAAAGTATCGTCTAAATGGAAAGGTCCATTAACAGAAACCATAAAGGAAACATACTAATGAGGACGGATTACTTGGAGTATGATATGCAAATTCATTTCCTAGAAACTTTGTGTATAATTTGCCTCAGGACCCAAGGTCTTGGTTTAGGGTGTTGACCAGCCCTCCTCTTCTCTCCTTAGACAAGTTGTTTGTTCTTCTCTCATAACGGATACTACAAGGAACCCCTATAGCGAGAAAAAGGGGTTCGGGGGAGGGGGGATCTCAAGGATTTTGTTTTAGCAAGTCAAAGTTAAATCCCGCCCTCGTACGTCTTTTATAAAGCGAGATGAAGTCGGATATCCGGGATTCTGTAATGCCGTTTTCCCTGTGAAACTATGCCCGGTCTCGTCCGTTGGTGCTTTAATTGAATCAACATTATGATATGAGATTCTTTTGATGTCGTGGAAGGTTTTTAAGCTAAGGCCCCCTGTGTAAAAACCTTGGGGAGGTTTCTTACTTTATAACGGTCACGCAAGGGTTCGTTCGGGATTGATTTCCTTGCTTAGGTTTTCCCTTTTTTTTTTTTGGTTGCTTAGCCAGTGCTGAAGCCTTTTTCTTAACGTAGCACAAAAGAGGGAAAAAAATTGATGTTCGGATAAATGAGCTTAATTGTTGAGTAAGAGAAAAAAAATAAGGGAGAGTAACTATACTCGAGTTGTAATTATAAGCTTTTATCAAAGTTCCTTTGTAGCTGTTTTTTCTTTGAAGTCATGGTTTTTTTTGGAAGGAAAAAAAAATGAAAAGGCCTCGATCTGACAATCACAACAAAAAACCCATTTGACTTGGCTGTAATTAGAAGCTTTTGGAAGTAAGAAGGTATTTAGGTTCAGTGGCGGGCTGGAGTCATTTAAGAAAGATAAGCTTACATAGTTGGGAAATGTTGGTTTGGCCAGAGTTGGCCAATCTTGGTCAGGATCTGAAACTAGAGATGTTAGCGTGACCAGAATCTGAAGCCGTTAACGTTAGGTTAGTTTATTTTATTCAGAATTCTAAGTTTGAGACGTAAATTTGACTTGAATTTGAAGCTAGAGGTGTCTGCTTGACCAAAAGTTGAAGCTAGAGACGTTACCTTGATCAATTTCAGCCAAATATGAGTCAACTCCTTAACAATCCACGAAATTCGTTCATGATAAGCAAGGTTAGGTTAGTTGAAAAGCCATTTAGAAGTGATAAACAAGGCAACAATCCTCTCAAAACTTTTCATGTCTAAGAAAATCGGCATAAAGAATTGAAATATTGAGACGTATGTTTCTAGCCTAAGCGAACAATCAGGAATGTTGAGTATGATATAGTTTAGTTTGCCACACGATAAAAGTTTGATTAGGGTAGTTAAAACATCTTCAAGTTTTCTAGGGAAGAGGGAAGGCATAGTGAGTTGATGGAATATCAGCTTTGTGGAGCAATTTGCAAAAACGTGGAATGTTAAAGAGTTTTTATGTACATTCATTGGTCAATCTCGGTCAGAAATTCGTTCATGATAAGCAAGGTTAGGTTAGGTGAAAAGCCATTTAGAAGTGATAAACAAGGCAACAGTCCTCTCAAAACTTTTCATGTCTAAGAAAATCGGCATAAAGAATTGAAATATTGAGACGTATGTTTCTAGCCTAAGCGAACAATCGGGAATGTTCAGTATGATAAAGTTTAGTTTGCCACACGATAAAAGTTTGATTAGGGTAGTTAAAACATCTTCAAGTTTTCTAGGGAAGAGGGAAGGCATAGTGAGTTGATGGCATATCAGCTTAGTGGAGCAATTTGCAAAAACATGGAATGTTAAGGAGTTTTTATTTACATTCATTGGTCAATCTCGGTCAGAATCTGAAAGTGGAGGCCTTAATTTGACCAGACTTTACAGTTAGCTGAAGTTAGTTTTGCCAGAATCTGAAAGTACAGACGTTAGCTAGGCCAATCCAGGTCAGAAGGTGAATCCAACCAGAATTCGAAGCTTGAGATTTTAGTTTGACCAGAAAGTCATGCTAACTTGATTTTTTAAGCAAAATCATTTGATTGATGGTGACTTGGATGGAAGAGCTTAGCTAATGGAAGCATTTCAACCTGAGCTCGTTAGGCCAATCCGCTACTGCTTACAATCTTCTTTGAAATTAAAAAAACTGACTTGCAACGTTGATTTTCATTAAAGACCGCTCTTTTTTTTTCCTTTGATGTAAAACAATGGGTTACGTGAGCTGTTGATGTGCCTGTCATCGAAGCAGAATCACACAGCGGGTCGCGATGGTGTCTGTGTGTGAAGTGATTTTTTTTTAAAACTTTGAGTGGTTAACACGCGCTTTTGCATGGAAAAACAAGTACAAAATGTATTCAACCGGAATAGTTAAATTAAATGTCCAGGCTTTGTTAAGATTAATTCCCATGTGGAGTAAATAAATAACCCCCCTCCTCTCTTTTCAACCGGTTCGATTGAAGATTAAACTGGTCAGTACGGGCGTTTGTTTAATTTTATGTACTCGGGGATACGTGTTCTTTGAAGTAGAAGATTGATAGGTTTATAAATACTCAATCCATGGAATTGATTATTTAAAGTGAAGCTCAAGAATAAGACCGAAAATTGAATCGTAGCCATAAATTTTTTTCAAAGCATGTTCTTTTTTTTTATCATGATGAATGAAATTGGGTTTTATATAAAACAGGCCGATCGTAGCCCTCGTGGCTAATTTTCCAATACAGCTCTTTTGTTTGGTTTCTATTTTCGCGAATGTTACCTCAGCCCACGTCCCCATTGCTCTTGGGGATATTATGCCTACGTAAAAAATTACAACCTTCCCGTTTTTCTCATTTAAAAAAAAAAATCTCTAGTTTCATCTCATTAGCTGAAAGAATGATTGATCAGTTAATACATCTCATAATTACAACTAGCAGCTGTGACTGATATCGCGGACAAACGGATCTAATTCTAAACTTTTTATCCCTTTTTTTAAATTGTCTGAAGGAGAAAAGTTAATCTGGAACGAGCCCTTCAGCACCATACGCTGATTCGATTTCGTTTTTCCCCGAAAAACAACAGAGGGAAAAACAGGGAGGTTTTTTTTTTATTAATCAGAACTCCGTATGATAATTCACGTTTTCATAATTATTCTTTTAATAAATTCCATTCCATTTTCATGGTTCGTTTTCATTGAGTTCGTTCCTTGTTTGTTATTTATTAATTTTTCAGCGGTCGGCGCTTCCGGATTTTTTTCCCTTCCCCTCTTTTTTTTTTGGAGAGAGAGACTTATCTCGGGAAAACTCGGTCGGTTTACGTAAGCGTCGTTCTCCCGGGGAAAGGATAAAATGATGAAACTGATGTAACAATGGGAGGGATGGAAAAAAAAACAGGGACGGCAATAGTTTTTTTCGATTTCAACTGAAAAAAGTTCGAGCCTAAAAATTCTTTACCCGCCATTATAATTCAGGGGAAAAAATCCCAAACTTTCCCATTAAAAAAGTTACCATTTTTTTCCCACCGTAATTAATACTTTTACGGACAGGAAAAAAAAATATCCCGACTAACATATTCGAGTACACTTCTCGTGCTGTTGGTTTTTACAACATGATGGATGCCAGATGATTTCAAACTTGATTTTCAATTTAAAGTTAAATTAAATTTCAACATGCAACTCCTCAACACTTTTCATCGCCCTCGACACACAAACCGAACCCATTTCCTAATAACATATAGTGCGGTCTACGATTTTTTTTTAAAAAAGTAAACAAGATCGTCATTTCCTATCGAAATTAAAAAGAAACTCTTTTTTTTTTTTTTTTTATTATTCGCTCTCGCCCAGGGAATTCAATTTCTTTTTTTTCCTCTCCCCTCTAACTCAGATTTATTTCGAAAGAAAGCGAGAAATATGAATTTATTTCCTTTTTTTGAAAAAGAAGCGAGTCGAGGTCGCGGTGGCAAACAAATTTAAAAGGAAGTGTTTTTCTTCCTTATGAAATGTGGAATGACATTAATTGAAAATAAAACTTGATTTCCTTTTTTTTTTATAAATATTTTAACCGCTTTATTTATTTCATTACATCGGTTAGCGAATTAATTGCCACGCGATGATCATTTTTCCCCCCGTATAATTTATTTCCTTTATCCGAAAGGAAAAGAAATATTTCTTTAAACAAATCGTAGATCATTCAGCGGTTTATTGTAATTTGTAGCCGTACACCCACGATTTTTTTTTTTTTTTTGAAAAAAAATTAATATGTAGTTTTTTTAAAACGTTTTGATCGGTAATAATCTGTTAACGTTAATAAATCAATCTGTATTCGCTATAATCATATAATGAAATCAGTTAACATGCAATAACATGTCGTAAGGTACTTAACTTATTTTTACAACATAATATTATTATTATGAAAATGTGGAATAATTATAATAATTCTAATCAATGATTTGGGAAATATCAAATGAGTGATTGCATGTGAATGGGATCAAGGAGTTACATTTTCAGGCGGAAAGAGCTGGGCTCAAATTGTAATTTCGTCATGAATCCAAACTAGAATCTTTCAAGCACAAATCCGTCAAACACGAATTCGTTAGCAATGAATCCAAATATTTCTGATACTAATTCGTCAACCAAGAACTTAAATTCGCGTGGGACGAATTTGTGCTTGACGGATTCGTGTCGGACGGATTAGTACTCGACGTATTCATGCTTGACAAAATCGTGTTGGGCGGATTTGTACTCTGGTGACTCATACTTGACGGGTTTCTGTAGGGTGGATTTGTACTTTAAAGGATTCGTTTCGGACGGATTCGGACGGAAACGTTTCGTTTCGGACGGATTCGTGCTTGACAGATTTGTGTCGGACGGATTCGTGCTTCACAAATTTGTACTAGACGGATTTTGCTTGACGGATTCGTTTCGGACGGATTCGTGCTTGACAGATTCGTGTCGGACGGATTCGTGCTTGACAAATTTGTACTGGACGGATTCGTGCTTGACGGATTCGTTTCGGACGGATTCGTGCTTGACAAATTCGTACTGGACGAATTTTCGCTTGGTGAATTTGCTTCATTTGCTCCAATAATATTTCCGTTAAATAAACGAATTCCAACCTTTTCTTTATTTTTCCAAGAAAAAAAAGATACGAATTAAAACAATGGAAATTTTACCATCATGAAAAAGAAAACATCGACGTACATCGTTCAATTCAATCAAATAATAATTATTTTTCTGAGAAACAAAGCGGCGGAAAAAAAATAAATAAAATTAACGGGAAGTTAAGGAATAACACTCGAACGAACAAACGTCATAATCCATCCCATCATCCCCCCTCTCTCTAAACGAATAATATGTAAGCACCGTACACGGGTATTAATGATTATAGTTCGATACTTCATTTGCCGGATTTGGTTTCGAGACGAGAGAATAATATTTTGATGGATTTTGTATAAACAAGAAAAGCCAAGTAAAGCTGGGGGATTTCAAGGTAATGCCATCCACTGTTTGATATCCCCCCGAAGCTATTTGATCGGCAGCATGTAGGTCAAAGTACGGTTCTTGTATGTTTAAAGGGGGGCGGGAAATCGGTGATATGAGGGGGATTGTGGGATTTGGAAATTTATGTAATGGAAAATTTGAAGAATGCGGGGAAGCACCGAAAAGTCAGATTCTGGGGTTGATTAAAGGGCTGAAAAAATTTTTTTTAGAAATATTTTAACTCGGGGAAAAAGAGAGATTTTTTGGCCGTAGCATGAGGGGGCTTTTTTTATAGCTCTGCATGAGTGAATCATACACCAATAATGCATGTTAAAAAAAAGAAAGGGAAAAATATAAGGGGGAGGATAATGAATAGCTGGAAGCATAACCCGATTCAAACTCACAGTGCCCCGTTATCACAATATCCGCTAATTGCATATTAATCACACTTAAATTGATGTTTAAAATCCCGGTTTGATTCGATTCTCTGTATTCATTCCCAATATGACATGTTTAATAATAAAAGGAATAATTTGATTTTCACGCTGAAGTTTGAAAAGCAAGAGACAGGTATTGTTGACATGTCACATGTCAAGGGAAACGTCTCCGCGACGTAATGTGATCGATAAATATATTCATCGAAAAGGGGTTGTTTTAATATCTTTTTCCCTCCTTCTTCTTCTTTTTTTTTTCTTCTTCTCTCCGGTTGACGTTAAAAATAAAAAAACATCCACGAGAAAAAATTCAAACGCCAATTAACGAGCTTACACGAACAGACTGATTTCCTTTCCCTTTAAAAAGAACAAAAGCCGGAAAACACGTTACATTCCTCAGCACACACGTACGGTAAACGGGGAAAAGAAAAGATCACGTATAGTTTTATTTATCTCGGACATGTTGTTTAAATCAGAAGAAACCCTCCAGAAAAGGAAATAAGATCTTCAACTGACGATGTTTCTTAATATTGACATTCCTGGTGACGTGTCCGATGTCCGCACGACCGACCGCAAACTTCAAATTGCTCGTTTCTATTGGAAAATCTAGTCATTTTTGAATTTTTTTCCCCTCCCTTTTTTTATACTATTTTCTTTTCTCCTTACGTCCACATTTGGTTGGCTACGGAAACCGAAATAGAGAAAAAAAAAGAAAATTCCAATAACTTGGTTACGTGAGTGTCGAGTTTTTTTTTTTTCTTTAGGGGAGAAGAAAAAGGAAACTAAACCCGCAAATATTAAAAAATTTTTCTTTTTTATTTTGTTTGTTTTTCCGAAGTTTTTAGATTTGGGGAAAAATATAATGCACTGACCCGTGGTTTGAAAGGTATTAACGAAGACCCTTCGTTTATTACAAGTGTTAATAACTCGAAGCGTAATTATTGCGGAACGTGGAAGAAGTTATAAATTACAGTTTAAATGAATTATTGAAAGCTCGTGAGTGATTTAGTATTATTACAGTTTTTGAAAAGCAATTGATGTGTGGAAAATGTAATGCGAAGTTTTTGAGATGCATTTTTTAAGTTTGAAATATTTTAGATATGTTTTGAATTGAAAAATTAATTGCAAAATTGCTTGAAGATTAAATAAAAATTGTAATTGCCATTAGCAATTTGTAATTTCAACATCTCAAAAAAAAAAAAAAAAGGTTTTGCCAAAATATTTTATTCTTACGTGCTTGACGAATTTCTTTTGACAAATACGTTTGGACGAATTTGGATTCGTTGCTGACGAATTTGGATTCATTAGACCCAAATTTGGCAAGCACGAATTCCTCCGACACGGATTTTCAAACAAGAAATGAAAATTTTCCGCACATAAATTCGTCAAGGGAAAATTCGTTCGACACGGATTTGTCAAACGAGAAAAGGAATTTTTCGGACACGACATCACCAAGGAAATATCCATTAAACAAGAATTAGTCAAAGGCGAATTCATCCGACACGAATTTTTTAAACAAGATAAGGGAATTTTTAGACAAGAATTCGTCAAGCGAAAAATTCATCCGACACGAATCAGTCAAGCTCGAATCCGTACGATATGAACTTGCCAAGCAAGAAAAGGAAATTTTTTGGACACAAATTTAACAAGGAAAAATCTGTACAACACGACTTTGTAGAGCAAAAATCCTTTTGACACGAATCAGTCAAGCAGAAGCATGTCCGATAAGATTTTGTCAAGCAAGAATCAGTCCGATCCGAATTTGTTTTTTTCGGACACGAATTCGCCAAAGAAAAATCCATCCAACAAAATTTAAGAGAATTTTTCGCCCATAAACTCGTCAAGGAAAAATCCGTCCGACGAGGATTTGTCAAACAAGAAAAGGAATTTTTTGGACACGCCAAGGAAATATCCATCAAACAAGAATTTGTCAAGGACGAATCCATCAAGCACAAATCTGTCAAACAAGATCAGGGAATTTCCGGACGCGAATTCGTCAAGCAAAAAATTTGTCCGATACGAATCAGTCAAGCTCGAATCCGTACGACACGAATTTTTCAAGCAAGAAAAGGAAATTTTTAGACACAAATTCAGCAAGGAAAAATCCATCCATCGAGATTTAGCCAAGCACGAATCCGTCCGACACGAATTTATGAAGCAAGAATTTGTCTGATACGATTTCATCAAGCAAAAATCACATCAACACTAATTCGCCGGGCGGAAATTTGACGGAAACAAAAGCACGAATCCGTCCGACACGAATCCATCCGACACGAACTCATCGAGCCTAATATTTTCTACTTACCGTCTAAATCCTGGAAAATTCCATCGATTTCTCTCTTTTTAATAAAAATATTGCCTTATGTAAAAACTAAAAAAAAAAAAATGGAAAACCCCAAATGATTTATTACCCTAATGCATGCGTTGTATTGCATAACCTTATTTAAATTACGAATTTATGAGTTCAATAAGAAACACGCTTTCCCACAACAATCAACACACAAGGAAATTTTTTCCCTTCAAAAATACTTATCACCTACTTTCCTGGAAAAGGAAAAAAAAAGCGAAAAACAATTAGTAGGGAGAGATAGGGGGAAAAAAAGAAAGAGAGAAACAAGGAGAAAGAGATAGAGAATCAAACCCACTATGTGTTAACCAACATTGACATCGATTTGTTATTTGGAAAGGAATTAAGCTTTTGAAACGAAAGTAGATTTCTCGATTCAACTTGGAATTCCTTTTCTATCTTCCGAGAAATTTTTTTTTCCGTGGGAACATAACAAACCCCACATTTTTTTAAATGTGTTTTAATTTTTTTACAATTTTTTTTTTCACGAACACCTGTTTATCCGATTTCTTAAAAGTTAAACGTGATATTGTCGGCGCGGCAAAGCTTTCATCGGCTTTTGCCGCAAAGCTTTTTCTCGTCTTATTCACAGATTTAAAAATAAAAAAGGAGGTATTTACACAAATAGGAAATAGCTCGGGCTAAATTCCCAGGTTTTAATCTTAAATCTTGAATTCTTTTGTTTGCTCAAAGGGTTTTTTTGATTTACCCGGTACAGGTTATTTTTCTCTTTTTTTCCTTGAGTTTGGATGACCTAGTTCCGGATGAAAAAAGTCGTGAGTTCCTTAAGGGGAATCAAAACAATATCTGTTGACAAACACAACAAGGAAATATTGCTTCACGGAAGAAAAATCGATTGGGAGATTCAAACGAGGTGGAATTAATTTTAAGAGACTCTTTGGGAAAAGGGTATAGTTTGACAAAGTTTCATTTTCTTGGAAGAGAAAGGTCAATCTCTGTCTCAAAATTGAAATTTTACTGATGTTCGTCTGACGCATTATTGCGTCGGAGCTGTTCGTGCTTGACGAATTCGTGTCGGACGGATTCGTATGAATTCGTGTCGGACGGATTCGTGATGGACGAATTCGTGTCGGACGGATTCGTGATGGACGAATTCGTGTCGGACGGATTCGTGATGGACGAATTCGTGTCGGACGGATTCGTGATGGACGAATTCGTGTCGGACGGATTCGTGATTGTCCAATTCTTGTTGAACACAAACCTCTCGTTTGATCATTTTCACAACTCGCAGTCTAATTTTCGATTTGAACTCACTTCAACTCGGGCTTAGCACTCTGACGCTAAATAACAAAACTACTCACTCCTCATTTTTTCTCCTGACTTACAATATCCCAAAACCATCAGCTTGGCAACAAGACTAACAGATAAAAATTCCTACTGTAATTGACATGTAGAGACCCCATCCGCATATAACCTATAAAAAAAAAACAGAAATTCAAATGTGACATCAATGTCAACGAAGATATTTATTATTAACATCATTTCATACTCTGTATTAGGAAACCCGTTGACTACAATACGAATAATGCATTACGAACTGGAAAAACGCAACCGAGAGTAATTCGTTTCTACGGAGGAAAAAAAATTCCGTAACGCAGGTGGCCTTTTTTTTTGCTATTACCCGCATTTTATTTTTAAGCTTTAAGCAAAAGTACTTTCATTTTCGTTATCATCCGCCTTCGGCATTTCTTTCTCTTCCTTTTTTCGATTTTTTTAACTTTTTGAGGAAAACACGACAGAAAAGTTTTTAATAGGCAGTCACGTGTTTTGAATTTATGATCCTTGTTGCATGACTTAACATGCAGTAAAATAAGGTGTCCATTTAACGCCCCGATTACGCGGTTAATTATATTTATTGATGATTTAAAGCCGCGTCTACACTAGGAGACATATTATTGGTCAACAATTTATTTTTATTTCTAAAGTCTGAATTTGTATATTTGTCCGAAAAAGCTCAGTTATTACTGAGTGATAATTTCTTCAAGGGTAGAAGTTTTAAAAAATTTTCTCAAGAGAGAAATATGGACCCTTTTCAAAAATTATCTCGAATCAATCAAACACAAATTCAAAGGACGCAAATTCGCCAAGCGAAAATCCGTCCAGCACAAATTTGTCAAGCATGAATCCGCCCGACACGAATCTGTCAAGCACGAATCCGTCCGACACGAATCCGTCGAGAACAAATCCGTCCGACACGAATCCGTCAAACACAAATCCGTCCGACACGAATCCGTCGAGCACAAATCCGTCCGACACGAATCCGTCGAGCACAAATCCGTCCGACACGAATCTGTCCGACACGAATCCGTCAAGCACGAATCCGTCCGACACGAATCCGTCAAGCACAAATCCGTCCGACACAACACAAATCTCCGAAATTCCCAAAAACACAGAAGCCTTTTTCACATGGGCCCAGCCCGCCACTGAAAAAGCAAAATCGTCGAACAAGGTGAAACCTTTTGCAGTATTGTTTTTGAAATGGGTTCTTTGTCGGCATGTTGCAATTAAAATTCCTGCCACGATTCGTGTTAATTTATTTAATGGTTGGTAATGTGTTGTGTTTCTTTTTTCCTTCGTTTGTCACACGTGAGTAAATTTAAACGGGAGACCATTTTTCCGGCGCACCATCGAAATGCTCAGGCATAATTTACCTCCCGATCGTTCGTTCTTTTTTTTCGTTTCCCACCCAAAACTTTTGTCGAGGAAATTTAGGCGAAGTCTTTCCGGTTAATTAAGTTTTCGTCACCGAGAAATCTTGTTGCGGGTAAACGAGGAAAAGCATTAGTGGCTTTCGTAGGCGGTGCGCGAGGTTAATTACATAGTTTTAGTATAGAGAGAGGCAAAACGGGTTTTCGAACCTAAAACATTTCAATTTTTTTTATTTCAAAATCTCTGTGAATAAAATTATCCTGGACATGAGATGATTGTCGGAATTCATTATTATTTTTTATCTTAATAAATTAAATTTTCAAAAGAAAATATCATTGTTTTATTAAAGATGACACTTTTACGTAGTTTGTAAATTATCTTAAGATTGAAGACTTGGCCGGGAAAGTGAAGATGCTATCCGCGAAAGTTAATTATAAGATATTTCCCTTCTTAATAATAATAATAAAAAAAAAATCTTGACTTTTAATTTCGAAAACTTGTAATAATTTTGAGAGGATCTTGAAGTGGAAATCTTGATCACGCGAATCATTCTTCATGATAGGGTTGCATGAGGAAATTTTAGGCAATATCGTGATGCACAAAAACTGATATAATATTATTAAGGAAAATGGAAAAATTTGACCTCAATTTTTAAGGAGAATAAAAATCTTGGCTTAGTAAGTGAACCAGTTCTTGCGCAAAGACAAAACAAATAAAAGTCTAAAAAAAAAATATTGCGCAAAAAAAAAAAAAATGTTTTGAAATTTTTCGAGAGGGAAAGATTTTAAACTTGGATACTTTAAGATATAAAAAACAAACCTGAGCTCATAAATCAAAAAAATACTTGGAAAAGTATGATATATAGACGATTAACACTTTTCACAGAGCACTTATCTCCTTTTTTTTTATATAAAGACTATTCTATTACAAACTGGTCTAGTTATTCAATATATTCCTTTTTTCTCTCTTTTTCTTTTTTGGCTTTGAACTGACTGAAAAAAGTCTTAAGTTAATAACAGCCGTGTATTTCCTTTTCCCTAAAAAAAATTATTTTCGCCATGCAATTTCCGCTTCACGTTTTACATCCACTTTTTTTTTCAAATAGCGAAAAAAAAAAGAAGATAGAGGAAGTTTCATCCTAAAATCTCTGTCAACCGGAAATCTCGCCGGGATTAGTTTTTAATGAAAAGTATAAAATTTTTTCTTGGGGAAAAAAAATAGGCGGGGTTTAATTCATTTAGTTTTGATATAAAAAAAATTCTTAATCGCTCATTTCTTTCCTGTATCGTGAAAAAAGGTCTCTTCGCTAATTCTTCTGCCAAACGGATCTCAAAGATTAATTCGGAGCTGGAGTTTAAGTTTTAGAGAAAGTTTTAGAAACTCGGGTTCGGATTTGCTGTCAGCATCGATTGTATTACCTTTTTGACATGACATCTATCAGCTATTTCAGCTAGAAATCTCATTGGTCGGTTTTTATTCTTCTTCAAGGTGTCGGCCATTTTGGTGAAAAAAAAAAGAAAAAACTCGGGAGGAATCCATTGTTAAATAAAGGAGTCGATGCTCTGGATTTTCGGAAAAATACGCATGAAACTTTCATGATTATAAGTTGCAAATTTTTTTTTTTCCGAAAGCAGTTTCATGCGAGAATTTTTATCTGCGTTTTTCCCCATCCAACTCGCTTATTTATTAAAAAACGTGCCGGCCAATTTCTCGGAAGAATAAAATATTCATTCGTTTTTCTTTTTTTTTTTTCATCAAAATCAGAGAAAATGAAAAAGTTTGAGGGAACTTTGGCGAGGGGGGTAGAAAAATGATATTCTGAATTAACTGTTAAATAAGAAGTTTAAGCTTTTATTAAAAACCGTTAAACTGATTTTTTTACTTTCATAAATTTAAGTTTGGTTTAGTTCCTGCAGAGCCGAAAGAAATATTCTCCAATTTTTTAAAACATTATTAACAGATTCTAAAATTCTTAAAAAGAAAAAATTCATCGAAAAATTCAATTTCTAAAAAGCCCGCCAAAAACAATCATTACGCCATGTTTATGCTAATGACGTCACAGCTGAGTTAAACTCTTTTATTTCATTGGCTAATTTTTACTTTTGAGTTCCCTAGAGTCAAAAATGCGATTTCGCCAAACTGCGTATTTTGCCATGAAAGGGCGAAAAATAACCTGAAAGAATGGTTTTTGGGCTGACGTCCGTCCTTCCGTTCACTTTCGTTTTTTGGCTGTGTTTCCGAAACCGAAAGAGCCAGCGCAACGAAAATTGGCAACCGCCTTCCTCAGGAAGGAGAAAAACTGTTATTCCATGATCAAGACCATCCGGCTAAATTTACGGCTTTGGCAGGGCCAAATAAGGCCAAAATTAGAGTTTTCGGGAATTTTCTCGAAAACGGCTCGAGCGATTTTTTTCATCTTTTGTGTGGAGATGCCAGACTCGATAAGGAACAACTTTTCACTTTGGCATTTTTTAGGAAAAAATCGCCCTCCCCGGAAAAACCGAAAATTTTTAAGCTTTGCCGACATGGGACTCGATTTCGACTGAAAAATGGTCGGGGATTTCAAATTTTCGGTCCATTTTGTAATTTGAAGGCAACTCTGCCAAGTTAAAAACTGGCAGGGCCAAAAGAGGCCAAACAATGAATTTTCAAAGATTTTCTCAAAAACGGCTCTAATGATTTTTTTTATTTCTTATACAGAGACACCTGACCTTATAAGGAACAACTTTTCCCTTTGGCATTTTTCCGTAAAAAATCGCCCTCCCCGGAAAATCCGGAAAAATAAAAAATTTTTAAGTTTTACCGACAGCGCCAACATCGGACTCGATTTCGACTGAAAAATGGTCAAGGATTTCAAATTTTGTGATTTAATTTGAATTTCAAAGCGAATTTTCTTAAAAATTTCTTAGTTATTGATTGAAGAATTAATATTAATAATGAATTTGAGATTTTAATATTCATGCAAGTTGCATATTTTACTTAAGATTTGCTGAGATTTCGCCCTTCCAACTAGCCCAATTTATTCCCCAAGAGGCATATCGCTCCTTATCCTCTTTTTTCAACTCCACAAAGAGGGCGCAAGAGCATCCTCTTTCCTTTCCCCCCTTTTCCTTTTTCTTTCTCTGTTAACTCACAAACATTTTCCATGCGTTTCCATTATACCAAAAGGCGACATGAAAACTTGAAATAATTACTGTCGTAAAGCCCGACCAAAACAAGTTTATCTCGCGGCTATGCTTTTTTATTCCGCTTACCCTTTGTCAGTGTAGGATCACTCTTTACTCCCCTACCATAAAAACGTCATGGATATATAACATAAAATAATGTGGAATAAAAAAGAACGTCGTATATTTTTGCCAGATATTTTGATTTTTAAAAGCTGTCATAAAAACCCGTACAATGAAATTCGAAACGCAAAAATGACGTATTATTATTTGTGAGCTACTTTATATTTAAAAAGGACTCGGCTCAAACCTGTCGATATGTCAATTTTAAACTTAACGTTCGGATTAAATAATTTAAAATGTCGCTTTTTTTTGTGTGTGTGATCCCTCCGCAAAATTCCCTCGCTGTAATTAATTTTTTTTTCTCCCTCTTTGATATTAATTCTAATAAGTTTCTAATTGCGAGAGTCTCCGGTGTATCAGTAAACAAAAGGTTAAAGAAATTGAATCCCGGAAGCACTCTTGTAAATTAACATAACAACAACTGGGTTCGAATTGCAGAAATATGACAAGAAGAACAAGGAACATTGAAAATGAAATCTCGAGGTGAGATCAAAGGAACTTCAGACTAATTAAAACGGAGTCTATTGTGCGTTTCCAAGTACTACTAACCCTTCCTTTTCCAAAGACGTCCTAAGGCTGACTTTAGTAAAGCTTTTAAATCGCGGAGATGATATTTTGGATAACACAATGGATGGTGAAATGAATATCAGGTTTAAATTAAAATCAAGAAGTGATTTACTGATGAAAAGAAATACTAATGGGAATTTTATAAATTGGTGAGAAGCCCAGTGACATCTTAAGGGCAAGTCACGTTGCCTGTTGAGGCGAAGCCGCTCGGTAATTTCGCCCTGTGGTGAGCTCCTTTCTCAGGGTTATGAGTTAGTGGAGGGCAGAAGCTTCGCTAATTCTGACCTAGGGCTGAAGATGGTAGCAATCGGCAAGGTCTAGGCAAAGTTGGATCTATGGTATGGCTCCCGTACTGCGATGTGGAAGATTATGAAAAGTCACCACATTATTTGATATTCCTAGTAAAATCATCAATGGTCGGCCATGATGATCGCCAATGTCCGACGAGGAGCGGGCATTTAAAGAAGAGGTTAGAGCTAAATTAGTTGGGGCTAAAGCGGCCATTGGTTGGAGACTTTCTCGTTTCTAACGACTTCCGCTGACAGGTGGTGACGTCATACGTCTTCTGCTGTTCGGTTCTTAACTTACGTTTGGTCATAGCCAATCAAAATTTTGATTGGCTCACTAGGCGAAACCAAGGGCTTTGTAGGCCAGTTTGCGGCCAAGCCATACTCTTCGCAATCACTTTCAGCTACCACTTACATCCTCTTAAAATGTTTTTAGTACTTTACAAAAGTCACAGCTACAGCGCTGAAAAAATTCTACCAGGAAACTCAGGCAAAATAAAGGGGAAAGTTTTGCAATGACGTCAGAGTTTGAATATTAGCGAATTTAGGATTAAGTCGGAGGCAAATATGAATTTTGACAGCCACGTTAATGCGAAGGTAAATGAGGATTATAAAACGTTGGATTTCATTATCGTCGTATATAGATAATGGTGATGTCAATTCAAAATTCGAGCTCGTTTCTATGATTAATGGAATAGATATTGAACTAAAACAAAAAAATGTAAGTTTTTTATGCAAAAATAAACAATAGCTAGGCTATGTCGTGCTCCTTCCTCCGGCTGGATAGGCAATATCAATATGAGATCCCTTACCTATTCTTAGCTTATGCAGAAGCAAATTAAGGCGCAAGTTATGCAATATCAACTTGAGTTATCGAACCCCAGACCTCGATAGTCAGTAAATTTAAATAGCTTAGCAATGCTCCTATTGGCTTTATTGGGCCATATGATCTTAATCTTGGCTCGAGCGACCATAATAACCTTAGGCCATCATTGCCTCCAGCAAGTTCATGCCACTAGCGTCTAGAACCAGCTTAACTTGGGCCAATAACGTTTTCACCAGACTCAACTAAGGTTACTATTTTTTCCAGTGGACTTAGAGAAGGTTGCTAACATCTTCAGAAGGCTTAGTTGGGGTGAGTAACTCCTTTAACGGGCTTAGCTAGGACTCTTTTTGCCTTAGCTGGGACCAGTAACGTCTCCTGCGGGCTTAGCGCTGGTTTCTAGCTTAACAAGCTTAATCCCTGGCCTACAAAATAATCCTTCCGCTAACCTTTTAAGCGACTGTTACGTTATCAAAAGTATTCTTCGTCCTCACAAAGAGACGATAAGCTTACATGATCTAGAAAGTTAATTACGATAAATCCTACGGAAATTCAGTGTTTACTTTCGTCATGTCGCCTTTATGAGATTCAGGAACGAGCGAAAGTCAAACAACTATTAGTTTGTAATGAATTGGAGCTTATCTTTTGTACCTTTATCGAAAGTGTAATGAGATTCAAAACCGCCACAATATGTTGGGAGAGAAGAAAACTTTGATTCCGGTGGTGCCTTGATTGGAGAAATATATAAAGCTTTTCAAAGTCGTTTTATGCTGTTGTGTGCGCTCTTATGGTCTCCGGGTTTTAAAGCCTTCAATTTTCCAATTACGAGTTTAATAATGTTATATGAAGGAAGAATAAAGGCAATATGTCTGTCTTCTCATCATCATCATTATCATGACGAGAGCCTTACAAGTTCTAATTTACTAAAATGAATATCGGGCGTAAAGGTCTTAGAGTTTAAGAAGTTTTGAGTAGGTTGGAGGAGGTTAGCTCGTACGTAAGGATAGGATATTATGAAAGGAAACCTTTTCCTTTAAGCGTAAATGCGGAAAAGTTTAGTAAAACTTGAGTGTTTGATCGTAGGAAGCTTTGGTGATTGTTGGGAACGTTAAAGTCTGATGTTGTTGATCGTGTTAAATGAAACTCTTACTCATTAAAATTGCGTTCGGCTTCCATTGGACACCCAGGAGGTGTGAACGCTGTCCATCGTTAGGGTTTTTCGCGCCTGGTATTATGGGAACCCTTCCCCCTTCAACGAAATGGTCGATGAAGAGGCCTATATAAAACCCATGAGAGTCCTGCCCAACCTTAAACACGATTCGCGATGGCCTAAAGGGAAGTCCTAGGGGGAAATAAAAAATGAGGTGCGTTTGCTGCATCACCCGCACCGCAGCTACTAGCACCTCTAGCACTTACTCCGATGGCAAGCCAGCTGGTGCGCTCACCTCCTCTGCGAAGATCTCCTCTTGAGTAATCCAATATGTGTATCCAAATAGTGATGTTGAATTTCACTTCACTTCACTTTTGCTCTGCTCTGTTCACTCCCGGAGAAAATAAATTTTAAATTAACACTGAAAAATAAAAAAATTAAATTAAATTTCGCACCAAAAATTTTTATGATTAATTTAATTATTAAATGCGCGCGATCCGATCCGAACCGAACTCGACCACGAACGCGTCGCCGCGAAAAATAATAATTTACATTAACCAAAATTAAATTAAAAAGAGATTGAAAAAGGAAATAGAAGTTTTTAGATGATTTTTTGTTAGTAAAATGATAATGAATGATGATGATTATAATGATTGTTTGGATCATGCAACTTATAGCTAACCTAACTTATATCTAATCCTACTTAATCTAACCTAGCTTAAAACTAACCTAACTTATTACCTAATCATGCTAAGTACCTTGTTAGAGAAGAAAAAGGAAAAAGAGCTCGGCTTGAATTAATATCATTATTAATTTTATTAATAATAATATTAACTTTTTTGAAAAAATTTTTTTTTGGTTATTGTAAATTATTTTCTTTAAATTTCACTCCGAAATTTTTTCGTGATAAAAAAAAAGCTCATACAAATAAAATTAATTAATTAAATTTAACTTAATACTTAAAAAATATTAAACGGACTTTTTACGATGTGAACGGTCGGACGGTTGAATCTCGACTGGCGCTGGCAGCGCTGCGATGTTGCTTATATAGGGGGCGCTGGTGATGACGTCAATGGCTGTCATGACAACAAGGCGGGGCGAGCACGGCTTTATGGAAAAAGGGTATATGTGAATAAGAGATTTAATATTTTGTGATTTTTTTACACAATAAAAATTTTTCTTGTCAGCTACAGACTTTTAAGGGAAAAGGGGATGAACAGCTATGTGTTTTTTTTAAACCTTTTAACTGAAAAGGATTAGAAAAATCGTTAAGTTGACTCTGAAGGCAATCTGGACCTCTGGAACAAATCTGCAGCGGTCGAAAATTGTCTAATTCTGTTTTTTCTTTTTTTCCAGGAGGTGACTGCCTACAAATAAATGATTTAAAGGTGCCGAATGTAGTTGAGAATGGGTCAGAATCAGCAGTAGTACTGGACTGTGATTACTCATTAGATAGTCAGGACACTGGTTTAGTAGTGAAATGGTTTCTTGATAATAACACAACACCGGTTTATCAATGGATACCGCCGATGCAGCCACAAGACAACGGAAAACTAAAGGTAAGATCATTATTTTATTTTTTTTACCACTTCGAAATTTTTGGATTAATGCCAAAAGGAAGAACTTACTGAAGTGGCTAAACGCTCGCGGGATAGTCTCGGACTAACCCTCCTTCCCTTCGACCTGTTTATTTGACATAATTCCACAAAAATATACGGAAAGACAATGTGACATGGGAATACGGATCGAAACAGATCCGAAAATCGTGTTGATGTCCAAGATCCTCCCGATTTCTCTTCTGAATTATTAATTTTTTCCCGAAGATAGAAAAAAAAAAAAAAGACAAAACGTCTTTTCCACGTCCTTTCTTTTCAGCCGATCGCTTCGCGTGTGATTCGAATATCTTATCAAATTTCCATTCTTTCGTTTCTTCTTTAAAAAAAAAAACCTGCAACTTCCTTTTTTTACGCTAAGGGGATAAAATTCGATTCTTTCTGCTTCTTTTTTTTTTTTTTATTCTACCCTCCCTTTGGAATCTCGTATGATATTCGCGTTGTATGTTTTACCCGTAAATGTATTAAAGTTGATCAGGGGTGTGGGAGGGGAGGGATGAAATCGGGCCATTGTCTAGAATCGGGGCTTGGGACTCGACGGGTCGGTCTCAACAGAGGCTATCAAAGGATAAACGTGACAGGGATATGTGAGGGTCTACTAATTGAGTTGCCAACTTCCTACTGTGTAGCGGGACGTGCTTGCTTCTCCTTGTTACATTTCTGATGCTTCGATCTTCAACGAAACAAGTTCTTTCTTTTTTTTCCCCCTCTCCTCTCATTTTCTCTAAATTTAATTAGTGTTTGGTTACATCGTTATTTTTAGACAGGCGATTTTTTTTTTCCTCCCTTGTCGGGATTATCGCGTGACAATGACCGTTATGGTCGGCGTAATAAAAGAAGGGAGGATTTTTGCGGTTTTTATTGTAAGAAAATGATTTTTGGAAAAGAGATATTTATTGCGATGAGGTAAACGGTCTCAAAGCAGGCAATCTTATTTTTTTGCCTAAAAAGTCAAAGATTTAAAAGAAAGTAATTTTGTAGGCCCAGTTGGTCTTCGGGAAACTTCAAAATTTTTCGCTACTGTTTGGAAATTTTCGTTGCTCTTCGTTTTTACTCGAGATTTCTCGCTTCTCTGCTCGGGAATTTTTGCTGATGTTTGAAGCTCTTCGTCAGTTGTCGTTTCCTTTTGGCAATCCTCGTGGCTCCTGCTTAATTTTTGAAAGCCATCATTTTTCTGGTCATTTATGTTCAGGCATGACGAAGAAAATGCTAAAAATAAATTATACTTAATTAGACAATGCGTCAGCGTCACTTCTTAATCTCTACAAGGCTTGTAGAAATTGGCTTGGGCTCCCAACAATCTTAATTTGATCAGTTAACCTGCCTAAAGAGTCAAGCTCAAGGCCTAGTGCCTTACACAGGATTATATTCTACCTCTTGTCAACCTGTTGATCCTATTAGGTCTTAGCTCAAGCATCAAACAGCCTTAAATCAGCCTCAGATTAATCTTTTGCTTGTATTTTAACTCCGGCATGCTCAGGTCGAGCGTCCAAGGCCTTGGCTTCATATCTAGCCTGCCTGGCATTTTTTACTGGGCTTAAAACAATTAGTTACAGACTAACTATTGCCTGAAACTTGACTGAATGCTTATATTTGATCTCTAAGTGCCTTAAATCTGGTCTACGTTTGGCTTGCTGGCCCTTCCAGGGCTTAGCTCTGGCCTGAAATAAATCTTGGCTGCTGAAAATGCTTAATGCCTTAGCCTGGGTCTTTAAAAAACTCTTAATTTAAATTTGTATCTCATTGATGAGCTCTAAAATATATACCTTGAATAACTATTAGACATCACAGTCTTCAATGGCTTAACTTGGGTCTTTGGACAGCTTGAAACAATTCTTAGGCCTCGAACTGGCTTATCTTTAACCTCTATTCTCCCAAACACCTGCAAATGATATGGCCAAAAGGTAATTGCAATGCTCCAGTCTTCAACATTTGAACTTAAATACCATTGATCATTCGAGTGTTTTAATTTAACCTAAACTTGTTGAATAAAAATTGGTTTTCGACAGTCAGACTTGAATCTACAATATAGTCTTAGACTAAACAAAAATCTTGAAGATTCCCCTTTCCCCTTCGACACTCAAATAAATACCTTGAATATTCAATCAATATAAAGTAAAAGTATTCGAACAGTAAATGGTATTCGACTATGAGGCTTGATTCCATGATTTTAATCTTGTGTTTGAAAGTCAGATGATTTTATGTTGTTTTCGACACTCAAATAAATACCTTGAATACTCCATCAATATAAAAAAAAAGTAGTCGAATAATAAATGGTATTTGACTGTCAGGCTTGATTCCATGATTTTAACCTGATGTTCGAAAGTCAGATGAATTTATTTTGTGTTCGACTCTCAGATGCATTGACACTGCCACAAATCTTAAGCGGTGAACTTTATACCATTATCAAAATCATCTACTCCAACATCTGCAGCTAAATCCTACTTTATATTTCTACCACTTTGCACTTGAAACTAAAAATCTGCTCAAGATCTAAGAAGTGACATCCACCTGGAATCAAGATTTTTTTTTTAGTGTTTACATTATAAATTATAATAATTACAGCTCATACCTTTTACTTCTGTCTCTTAAAACTTGCCCCAAAAATGACCAGCATATAATATTATTCACCAGGATGAATTGCAAGGAATAGTTTTGTAATCCATTCACTTATAGTTAAAAATCATCTAACTTATCTGCCGTTAGGAAAAAAAATGAACGTTGTGAAATCCCTTCCTTTTATTGAATTATCAAAAAAAATTTTAACTAACCATTTATTCTCGTGGACATTCAAAAATCAAGCTCCAAATAATTAATTTAGGCGATTCATTTACTTATTTTAGTCTCAAACACCGAGATTAAAACGTAATTTGAAAAAAAAAATTGAATTTATCCAAAATAAAAAATTATGAAGAGGACGACCGCCATCTTGGCGGACATGACTCAAACGGCGTGTTTGCGAAACAACGGATTCGCAGTTCACACGTAGGTCAGTTTTTTGTGAAAAAAACGGGAGTTTTCGGTTGAAGTGGTGTTCTTTTTTTATTCTATTATTCTTTATTTTTACATTAATACGCTGAAGACAATTTAATTCGCTTTCAAGACAATTTATACGAGTGTTAAAAATGATTTGCAGTTGGTTGCAGATTCTCAACACCTGAAGGTAATCTACATTTTTTTTCCTCTTAATAATCTATCCTTGTTGCTCTTTATTATTAACGAATGTTTTTAATTATGTTTAATCAAAACGTCGTATAATTTTTTAAAAATACTAGGGGTGATCTCATAACCTTAACTTGAACGCATATATCTTATTGCCTATTGAATCATGTCTAGACCTGTTGCATTGTGCAACTAAAGTGAAGTTTATGGTACCATGGCTTGTGTGATTTTAAAATTAAGTTTTTATCATGCTGGTGTTCTGTTTCATGTTGAATTAGGTTAAATATTATGAGGCAAATAGTATGAACCGGTATCACAGGGTAGATGTTATTTTTTTCCCCAAAAATTCAACTGATTTGTATATTTGCAGCTGAATTTGTGTCGAGTAATGGCAAGTAAAGCTTTGACTAGTTCAACATTTAAGGAATATTAATATTAACATGCCTTTGATTTAAAATAAGTGCTTTTTCTGTGAAACGGTGAATTAATGGAGGAAAAAAAAAGACTTAGGTAGTGAATAGTTAATTGCTCAAGTGAAGATGTGGAATCAGGTTAAATATTATGAGGCAAATTGTATGAATGGGGTAGATCTAATTTTTTTCCCCAAAAATTCAACTCATTTGTACATTTGCAGCTGATTTTGTGTCAAGTAATGGCAAGTGAAGCTTTGACTGGTTCAACATTTAAGGGAATATTAATATTAACATGGCTCTGATTTAAAATAAGTGTTATTTCTGTGAAACGGTGAATTAATGGAGAAAAAAAATAAACTTGGGATGTGGTTCATAATACGAGTGAAGATGAGAAAGTGAAGACACATTCGCTGTTGATTTTTTATTACTGAAAATTAGATATTAACAGTTTTTCATTATTTATATTTGTTTCTTGTGTCTGCAGCTTCAACTGATTTGGTTATGTGACAGAATTTAAAACAAGCTTAGACAAGTTTAAATGTTAGTTCATTTTGAGGTTAGGTCATCAATAATTTTTAGAAAATCATGAATTTTTATGTGCTATTTAGTTTTGTCTGATGGATTTTTAAAAATATGATTTGTTTGCTGTATCTGCTTAATTTTTTGGTGCTTTATAGTAGCCACATAAGAGACAGAGTGTTGTGATCAGAGATTTTTTAGGTTAATGTCTCACCGTTCCACATTAATGTTTGTGTGATAGTGTTTATGATTTTCGACATTCTTAATTTCACCTTCAGGATTCAAGTTTATCAAATCATTTTTTTATACCGGAAACAATAACTAGTCTTTGATAATTTGTGCTAAGCACATGATAATAATTTTGAGTGAATCACTCGAGGGTTGTAATTTTTTTTCTGACTTTGGAATGTGTTAGCAGTGATGAAGCATGGAGCTTTTAGGCATTTACAGCAATACTCACAGCTGCAGGTTTCTACTTACTTCCATGTTGTAATTTTTTAAAAATTATTTGGGCAGAGGAAATTATTCCAGGATTTTTTTTTAGGGACATGCGACTTTTGACTTTTATTTTCCAAATTTCCTTTTAAAAATTTTAATCATTTCTACATCGTAGCACCAAATCTAAATCTTTTCCAATCCAAAGCCTTCATTCATTTTCACATTTCCAAAAAATGATTTTAAAATCCTTTTGCAAAGGAGTTTTAATAACATCCGAATAGATATAATCTTCAATAAGAAACTTTTATATCCCGAAATACGAGATATTTGCGAAAGTGAATTTAATCGGGAGATAAAATCATCAAGAAATCTATTTCGCATTCTGTAAAATACTCGTTAAGAGGCTCATCTGTCTTTTGAAACCAAGGAAATTAAATGATGAACCAGAAGACTTAATTCCTCTTGAGTTATCTAATGAAAGCTCTTACTTGCCCTTATCCCCTCCCCAAAATAATAGATTCAATCGAAACTTAAACTTTCTTCGGGAAATTGAATAGGGATTTTTATACCGGAAAAAAAAAAAATTAACGCGACTACTAAAAATTTTCCAAAGTGAAAAATATAATTAGTAAAAAAACGAGTCGGCTGGAAAACTTCAATTCCAGTAAAACACTTTTTTTTGGGGGAGGAAAGAAATAGGGAAGTCTTAAACGGTCGAAATGTTTTAAGGAAAAGGGTTTTCCAGATGCGGCCTGATGTACTCTATTTTTTTCTGCATGTCATTTTTTATTAATAATACTTTTTTGAATACATTCAAGCTACTTCCTTTTTATAAAGGAAAATTTCATCATAAACGATTATGAATGGCAGATGGAATAAGCGAGGGATATGAGTTTTCTTTATTGAGAACAGAGGCGGAGAAAGGGATTTTTAGCCAAGAGAGCTCGGTCAATTTTAGAAGTTTCTAGAGCATTTAGATGCTCGAGAAAAAAAAGCCCATACAGTAGAATCTACGTCTTCATCTGTTAAAAATGCTCCTATTATTCCATCTTAGGTTTGAAAGTGCATTTTCACTTGGAAAAAAAATTTGTAGTTGGACGAGAAAAATAAAACCTTCGATTCTTTTTCTCTTTCTCTTTCCAAATTTGAGTTTATATCAAAATGAAAAGTTCTAACGCCTCATTAAATTCTCTAATGCCGTAAATTCAACTGTCCAATAGCACATTCTTCTCTTTACAACGTTCGCATTTTTAGTTTCTTTTTCCTCTTCGATTCACCTGTAAACTTTCCTTTTTTCTCCGGGTTTATTTACCGTATTATTTTCTTTTAAAGTGGAAGGGCCCGAGGCAAAAATATGTGAATTTCTTGTTAAAATCGATCGAAAGTACTTATGAAAAGCACCGGGCGTTTTTTTTTTTTTGTTTTATCTACAAGAAAAGTAGTTTCCTTGTAAAAAGTTTCTCTCAGAGAGAGAAGCTTTTATGTGTTTATACATTTTGTTAAAATTATATTTTAACGAAGTTCCGTTTTTATCCGTCTCAGTGAAATCGTTAAAAATTTACACAAACTAAATAATCGCCCCCAGATAAAAACTCGTTGATTATAAAACGGGGGGGCTTTTTCGAGTTAATGACGAGTGCGCGAACATTAAGGATTCTGTTGTAATTTTTGATATTTAGCAGGGAAATTGAATAAAACAAGCAAGTAATGCGATTATCATAGGTTCCTGTTGAATTTAATTTACACTAAGGGGAAATATCGCTGACGAAAGCTTCTTTCTTCAAATATTTAAAAAAATGGAGTGTGTTCAGGGGAAAATTTAAAAAAAAATGTGAAGGGGAAAAGTCAGAAATTCAACTTGAACAATTTTGTCTATAATTTTTTTTTTTGACTATCTCAAGCAAATATTTAAAAGAAATAATTTACCAAACCTGCTCGATTTTTTAAATTTAAAGAATTAAGTATTTTGTTTTCTGTCAAAGAAAATTTTTTGCTAAAAAATGATTTTGAAATTAAAAATTGACCAAAATTTTTATTTGAAAGACTTGAAGGAAGAAATTTCTTTTCAAAAATTTGTGGTAAAAATTCTTTAAAAATTTTTTTTTGCTAATCTTTCGAAAGAAATTGATTGTGGATTAAAATAAATAAATCTAAAAAAAAATAATAAAAAAACGCAATAAATTATATTTTATACAAAGTAAAAAAAAAAATGTAAATAAGTTATAAAAAGACCTAAAAACGACTTTGAAATCACACAGAATTGTTTGATAAACTTTGATCTTTATCTGATGTCTGATACAAATCTGCTTTCAATACATCAACCTTATCGTTGCCTCCGTCAATTTTGCCTTCTTTCCCCTTTTCCATTTCTTGTGTTTTGACATCTTCAATTTCGTTTTCAACTGCTTTTAACTCGTCAGTTTTTCCTTGGGTATCATTGACAAGACTCTGAGCGTTCTCTTCTTCATTGATAACATTTTCTTTCATATCCTGTTTTTCGATAGGCGCGCCGGTCGTTTCGTCTTGATTTAAAATTTTCGAAGGATCGGAAGTTTGAAGCTCGGGTTGAGGATCGGGAACAACGTCGGGTTCAGCAACTGCTTCTTGGGCAATTTCCATAATAACTGCTGCTTGAGGGGAAGCTTCATCATTTTGAGCTTGTGGAAGTTCGGTTGGTTCATTTGTAGCTTGGATGGGTTGAGCGGGAGCTTCGATAGGTTCAGCGGTGGCCTCAGGAGATTCGTTTGTGGCTTGAGGAGATTCGATCGTGGTTTCAAAAGGTTCATTTGCGACTTCAGCAGGTTCGGATTCTTGATTAGGTTTGGATGTCTCAATCTGCTCTGGAAAAGTTTCATTTGTAGTGGAACTGTTTGATTCCACTTTTTCCGGCATATATATTCTGATAATATATTCCGGTTGTGTGGGCGGTTCTGGTTCAGGTTCAGGTTCAGGTAGAGAGAAGCAATCTGGAATATACCTGTGAGCTAACATTAAATATCTAGGGATCGGTGCGCAGAGTCGTGGCAGGGCAGATAGGAATCTTGAGAAAGGCAGGAACGGTGATGGCATCGGTGGTAGCATTGGTGGCAACATCGGAGGCGTCATCATCGGTGGAGGCATCATTGCTCGATGTTCATACCACCAAGGAAGTTGAAACTGGAATGAAAAAAAAATATTTCACAATCACGAAATATAATAAAAGTTTAATGTAGTGAGTTTTTTTCGCTTTTGAAAATTCTATAAATAAGTTTTTTTCGAATGGTTTCCATTTTTAGAATCAATGGCCGAAACCTTGAACTCAGAGAATGACAGGAAATATGAAATTTCAGTTTCCAATTTTTATCGTTGAATGTTTATTTTTATAAAAAAAAAGAATAAGGAATTTTCGCTTTTTATAAATTTCCTCTTATCAAAATAAAATGTCAAATGCATGTATGATCTTTGTCTAAAAGGAAATAAAAAAGGGATGCCAAGGGGTCAAGAGGGGAATATGTGCCCCCCGTTGCCTTAGCTTTTTTTCGAAGCCTTAGAGAGGTAGAAGAATTTTTAGGCCTAAGCGAAGGGCAAAATATAGAGTCTAAGAAGGTCTATACTACTTCACGGGTTAAGACTGGCTCAGGCTGGGCAATATTAGGTCCTGACTAAGCTGAGATTTAAAGCAAATTTCTCTCAGTGCTGAACGGGGCTTAAGATATATAATTTTTTGGTCCCAGGTTATGTTTGTATATCCTGAAGGATTTGTTCGACTACAAAAAATGATCAAAGGATTTGTTCGACTACAAAAAATGATCAAAGGATTTGTTCGACTACAAAAAATGATCAAAGGATTTGTTCGACTACAAAAAATGATCAAAGGATTTGTTCGACTACAAAAAATGATCAAAGGATTTGTTCGACTACAAAAAATGATCAAAGGATTTGTTCGACTACAAAAAATGATCAAAGGATCTGTTCGACTACAAAAAATGATCCAAGGATTTGTTCGACTACACAAAATTATCAAAAATCAAGAAATTTTGCTCGACTACAAAAAATTATCAAAAATCAAGAAATTTGCTCGACAACCAAAAATGATTAAAGGATTTGTTCGACTAGAAAAAATCCTTAAAATTCAAAAAATTTGTTCGATTAGGAAAAATTCTAAACTAATTTTTTTGCCAGGAACAAATTTGTGAAAATTCTCAACAAAAACAATTTTTAAATAAATTTACTCAAAACATAAAAAACTTGAAAACTAAAATTTAGTCAAAATTTATGTTTTGATAATTTTAAAATTTTGAAAATTTGGGAAGGAATCGAATTTGATTACTGAACTTACCTGTTGAAAAGCTGGTGCTACTCCATATTTTTCAGGAGCGTAATACGGAAAAGCATCTGAATACGAAACCGCTAATAAAACAATCGAACAAAGAAAATTCGGCCACATGTTGCTTACACAATATCCCATACAATATGATCACCGAAACGAATAATTATCCTTGTTTTTATACACACATTGTTAATCGTAATAGGCGAAATCTTTAATAAATCAACTTCCGTGTTTTTGTAGCCTTCGCTTTTTCAGCAGTTAATGAATCATCCGTTTTTATATGGCATTGACGGATTTGTTGATTAAGATTGACCGTAAAAAAAACTTTATTCAAATACATCGCCATAACTTATTGTTTTTTTTCCCCCTCCGTCCTTAATTGAAAAATCAATTTTCTAATAAATTTTTCGAAATGAAAAGCAGCGGGGGAAAAAAAAAACTTTGAAAAGACTAAAATTAGGTTAAATAATAATGGCGCAGTATAGACTTAATTATTAACGTTGTTTTTTCTCGCGAATGAAAAGTTTCCGTTTTTACAAAACTAAATGTCATTATTGATTCTAATTGAACGTCATTATGTCGGGCGCCTTCGTTTTTTTTTTTTTTCGAACCCTTCTTGTTTTATTAAACCTTCGTTTAGGACATTGAAATTGAGACGGGGATTTTTTTCTTTAGTAAGTTTTTTTTTTTTAGCGGCACCTCCTTTTTCTCTCTTTCGCGAAACTTTATTACATGTAAAATATTTGAAATTAAAAAGAGACTTCATTCGGTTTTTTTTTTTTTTTATAATGCTATCCAAGTTTTCTGTATGATATTATATTTGAACCATTTCCTTGGATTTTACGACATAAAAATACAATAACATGGTAGAGTTTTATGTATAAAGTTCTCGCAAATCCAATTACAAATCAAATGAAAGACAACTTCTCAGAACGAGAGATAGTTTTGGAAAGATTCCGTTTTTTTTTTTTTTTGCTTTTGTGCTTCTTTTTTTTTTTTTTTTGGTCGTCATTTTTATCACGTTTGGAAAATTGAGACGGAAATATGGGATGAGGAGGAGGTTTCGGTGACTGAGTTATGGTTGTAGGCGAAAAAGGTGGTTGTGTAGGTGGTTTAATCAAAATGGAGAGTTAAAATATGCCAATTATGCTAATGTTAGTCGTTCAATGAATGGAAAAGAAGGATTTCCTAAAGAGAAGAGTTCGTAGAAAAATTTTTAAGGTATAATTTTGGCTCAAAATAATATTTTACTCTTAATAAGTCTTCTAAAATGAGAAAAAGTTGAATTTCTTCTGCTTTTAAAAGATTTGTTTTTGATTTTTTCCAAATTTAAGTTTAGTTCTTGATTTAGGCGCTATAATGGAAAATTACGTTAGCTTATTTAGAGAATAGGAAAAACAGTCTGATGCTGCATTCCTCTGTCTTGTCGAACAAGTGCTTTGATAATTCTTTCTTGTCGAGCAAATCCTTTGATCATTTTTTCTAGTCGAACAAATTTCTTGATTTTTGATCATTTTTTGTAGTCGAGCAAATTTCTTGATTTTGGATCATTTTTTGTAGTCGAGCAAATCCTTTGATCATTTTTGCTTGTCGAACAAATTCTTTTATAATTTTTGCTTGTCGAACAAATCCTTTATCATTTTTTCTAATTGAACAAACAATTTTACCTTTCTAAATTAAGTTTCTGAGAATTTCCTTTCCTTACTCATTCTGACCTTTAAGTCTGAACTTCAAATTCCTTAACTTTAGCCCTGCAATTTTCACAGAGTTAAGAAAATCATAAATACAACTCAATATTATTGTAAAGAATTTTAATATGAAGCTTGAATTGGACATCAAAGAATAATTTAGCCAAACGACTGTTACACACGACTTTAATCTACTCAACCCGTATCTTTTCCATTTGCTATTCATGAATTGGTCAGAAGTAGGATTATTGATCGGTTTGATTTTCGCTGACATCATAATTTTACCTTTTAAAAAAAAAATTATTTCAATATCTCAAAATTCAATCAAAACAGAAAATCCCACATCCAAAAACAGAGAGGATAATAAATATTCCAATGTTATGATAACTTGAATAAGAAAATCTGAGCGAAAGGTGAAAAAAAAAAATCTCCAAAAATATTCTTAAAGTCACTTATATAGTAATAAAGCTCCAGATTGTATTTTTTTGATTTATGAGAACGCAAAACGTAAAAAACTTTCACAAGGACGAAAATCACGTTAGAAGAGGAACGCGTGTTAAGTTCCTTTTCTTTTCTTTTAAAATATTCATTTTCATATTTATTTCAACTCGACCTTTCGCGTAGAGCAAGAAAACCTTCACGCGAACCTGGTGTTTACGTTCCACACTAAAATTTCTCAATGTCAATTTGTCTAACTCTTCCATTTCTCCAATCTTCAGACTTATGCCATACATCACGCAAGTTACATCACCAGTTTATTTCCCCGGTTGATGCTTCGGTTAATCACTTTTGTTACAAAGTTTCTCGTATGTTAACTAATAGCCCGTTCGAATGACTTAATATTTTTTAGTGTCAGCAAGATGAGTGGAAATGTTTTCCCAAGGTTTTTCGGACTCGACCTACATCACGTTCCTTGAATTATTTTTTTATGTTTATGTTGAGCGTCCACGATCCCGAACGGGGCCGCACTCTAAATATTTATAACGACGCGTATATAAACCAAAATCGATCCGCATAGGTGTGTCATAGCTGATTTAAAGTTAGTATCAAAAGGTCTCCATAATGGTTTCCCAGTTGTCAAAGTTTTCCGTTTTATTTTTATTTATTTCACTCTCCAGCGGGTTAAACAGCGAACGAAGCTATTTCGATAAGTATTCGGTAAGTATCACAGACTGCTCAAAAGTTTTTCTTTGAAAATCTTTTTTCTTACACTTTCCTGAGACTTTCTTCTTCTTATCTCTTTTTTTTTTGAGAGAGAGGAAAAAGCGGACCTTAAAAACCTACGACATATTTTATTGCTCGGTTGAAAATGATTTTTAAAGGTAAACTTTTTAATTATGTTATTTTTTTTTTAAAAAAGCAAAAAAAAAATTGTTTTTCCCTCCTCGCGCCACACCTCGCGAGGAAAAAAAAAGAGATAAAAAAAAATCACTGACGCTAACAGCAGTGTAAAAAAGGTTATGTCTTCAGCAAAACGTTCCTTATGTTTTTATTTTCTGCCGGGCTTAATGTTTGTCGACACCGTTTTCACTTAATCATGCACGCTATAACTTGAGCGTAATGCTCTTTTTTTTCCTCTTTTTCTTCTCTTCCACTTTTTTTTTCTTCTGTTCTCAGGGTTTCCCGTCGAATAATGCACCGATTTTCCCTCCTAAGACGAATCCGTATTTCCCTCCTTCGCCTCCATCCGACTGGGACCTTTTTAGGAATTTTCAAATGTTGGAAATGATGAAAGAGAGGATGTCGTTGTTTAATCAATTAATGGATATGAAATCAGGGTTCCAGCAATTTATGCAAATGAAAAATTCTGGGTTGTTGCCACCGTTCCCATCTTCTTCTTCTTCGTCGTCTCCGCCGACGTCTTCTTTCCCGTCCCCGCCGTCTTTCCCGATTCCGACTTTGAATACTTATTTGGGAGATTCGTGGAAACCTGGGATGGATTTAATGATGGAGAAAATGGAGAAACCTGCGGCGAGGTTAGAAGTTAAAAACGGGAAATTACCAATTGTTGTGCAGATGTTTGAGATTCCGAGAAAGATGGCTGAGAATGTTCAAAATGTTACGAGAATGGAATCGTCTGCTGTTCCAGAAGTTTTAGGGGTTAGGTGTAGTGTCCCTGTAAATGGATTAGAAAAATTACAGAAGGATGATGGTAAGAGTGGAAGTAGAGTTTTCGTGGAAAGGATTACGAAACCGCAAGTTTGTACTTACAAATATGAAATGGATTTGCCGAAAGAACCATAGATTTTGGGCCGAAGTTGAAGATGAAAAGAGATTTGGGATTTTTTTGTGAAGTTCGTTGTTTTTCTTAAGGATATTAGATTTTTTAATTTATTGAAATTGTTTATTTATTTAAAAAAATTTTCTGCAGATCAGGTTGATTTTAATTAAATCTATATTCTCAATGCCTTGACGAAAAAATTAAGGTCAGAGAATGATTTGGCCAAGAAATAAGTAGAAAAGACTCGAATAAGAATTGATTCCCGAAAATCAGTTAGTGAAAAATTACTTAGCCTAGAATAATCTGCTAAGAATTAACCTGAACTAAAATGACTAAGAAATAATTTCGACTAAGAACTACCAAAAATTATTTACTAATCATTGACTTGAGCAGGAATCATTAAGAAATCACTTTATCAAGAATTTTTGGCCAAAAAATGACTTGACCAAGAATTATCTACTAAGAATTAACCTGACTTGGAATTACCAAGAAATAATTTTGACCAAGAATTAAAGTGGCTATGAAGAAATGATTCGACCAAGAAATGACTTGACCGAGAATTAAATTAGCTACCAAGAAATTATTTGTCCAAGAATTAAATTTGCTATCAAGAAATTATTTGCCCAAGAATTAAATTAGTTGCCAAGAAATGATTTCCACCAAGAATTAAATTTGAAGAAATGATTTGACCAAGAATTATATTAGTTACCAAGAAATGATTTTCACTAAGAATTAAATTAGCTATCGAGAAATTATTAGATCAAAATTTAAATTAGTTACCAAGAAATTAATTGACTAAGAATTAAATTAGCTACCAAGAAATTAATTGACCAAGAATTAAATTAGCTACCAAAAAATTATTTGATCAAGAATTAAATTAGCTACCAAGAAATTAATCGACCAAAAATTAAATTAGCTACCAAGAAATTAACTGACCAAGAATTAAATTAGCTACCAAGAAATTAATTGACCAAGAATTAAATTAGCTACCAAGAAATTAATTGAGCAAGAATTAAATTAGCTGTATTTAATTAGCTATTGTATCTTTTCAAGAAATTATTTGACCAAGAATTAAATTAGCTGTCAAGAAATAATTTTACTAAGAATTAAATGTAATTAAATTAATTACCTAGGAGTGACTTGACCAAGATTTAACTAACAAGAAACAATGGAAGCAAGAATTGACTAACAAGAAATGACTTGACGACGAAATATTGACTCAAAATAATTAATTACCAAAATGATTTAAAAATAAGGATTGATAAGCCAAGAAAATTAAACTGGCGACTTCCCCCGGCAACATTTTTTTTCATCTAGTCGAATCTTTGCAAAGAATTTACCCTACTTTCAAAAAACGAAAAGATTTTTTCAAAAATATTGACCGATTTCCTTTTTCCAATAAAAAAAAATCCTTACAAATATTCCGAGATCATCGACTTTCATTTAAAACGTAAACAAACGCGAATAACCTTCCTCGTTGCTGACAAACGAAACTTAACAAATCGGGTAGTATTGTAAACAACGACCAATGCGGGTTTTCCGCGGTTAACCATTTCAAGGTCCTCATTATGCAATATATATAAACCAATCTAGTACGCAATTTCAAACATTTCTATGACATGAAGACAATAACAGGTGCTTTGGTCATCGCGGTTGCTTTCATCGCCGTCGTTTCGGGTTTCGGACAATGCCCGAAAGACGCAAAGGGATGTCCGTTAGAAGATGGCGGTTGCTCAATCGGCGCCGATTCGTGTAATTTGGAAAGCGGTTCGTGCTCTGCGAACGCGTTATTTTGTCCGTTGAACGTCAGAAACGTGAAAATTAAATTCAACATGGCGGTAAGTAAATTTTAATTTTTTTTATGTGAAAAGATTTCCTTTTTTTTTGAAAACCTTTTAAGTTTTATCAGTGGCGATGCACACTCGACTGCTTTAGAATTGGAATACGAATATTGAAAGAAAACATTCACGGATGAGCTTATATAATAGGGATATAAAAACAAACGTATCAGAGAAAGCATAGTTGAATGATTTCGAAACACCGCAGGCCTGTACTATTGTGTCAGTTGGAGCTAGTTCACTTGTTCTGTGCTGTTTCTCAAAAGTTATTTAAATTTAAATTGATTTTCGGGGTTTGAATATTCTCATTCTCAATAACACTTTTGTTTTACGCTTTTACCCCCCTTTCAGATCTTTTTAAAACAAAGAAATAACGATGAGTTATTTTAATAGAAAGCTTCCTGGTTTGGAATTTATTAAAATTTTCAATTTTGTACTTTTCAGAATCCATTTATAGGAGCTTCATGGTCGAAAAATATGGAGTTTTAAAATTGAAAGGAGGATTCTGGTTATTATCACGTCTACATCACAGAAGATTACTTTTTTTGATAATGTTAAATTTAGTTTGTTATGGGAATTGTATTTTTAAGTTTATTGTTTTATTATTTTTTTTTAAAAGATAATATAAGAAAGTTTATTTTTTAAAAGGAGATTTTTTTTAAAAAGGAATGTTTAAATTTAATCTCAAAAAAATAGTCCTGTTCTTTTACTGAACTTTGGGACGTCGTAGCTAGTTCTTAATTGATCCCATGTTAGCTAATAGATAGATGAGTTGGGGAGAGTTGCGCATCTATTAGCTAACCCTTCCAACCGTTGAAGCTTTATTGATCCCACTCCCATCTCATGCCGGACACATCTATCTATCATATGCGCCAGACATCTGACATCACACAGTAGACAAAGCGTTGCCACAGTCTAAAGTATCCATATCGCCCCGCTCCCTTATCTCCAGCTCCTAAATATTGCCGACAATGTGCCCATTTAGCAGTTTTCATGAAGCCAAAAGTTTGGGATCAGTGTGCGGAAAATGAACTTGATATTTACAGTTTCACCAATAAAAAACCAGAAGTTAAGGTAAAGGAGATCAAAGTTTAATGCAAGGCGAATTCCCCGACCTAATGTAATAAAATTTTATTTCCACTGCGGAGGTTGACACTAAGTCCGTACGTTTAGCTTATGACGAGCAGGAACCAACCTGCGGTGAGGATAAGCTCAGGCCTGGTCAAAGAAAGACCTAATAGCGTAAGAATCTGCAAAACTCATTTGGCGCAAATCGCTACAGCGGAGCATTTAAAGATTATGTCAGAGCAAACTCAAGTCTCCAATAAGTCAATAATAAACCTCAATGGTCTTCTTCTTACAGTGCCTTCCCGCGACGGGAATTGGCGACCATAATAATTAGAGAGCTTATTGCGGCGTGCAAGAGACCATAGCCGAATCGACTGTCTTGGGTCTTGTACAGCAAACCCTCGGCCATGATGGCTATACTAGGGAGCATAATGCGGTGGCTTCCCAACACCTTCCGCATCGCTGCACAGGAGCCATACCGTCATTCCTCGACTCAGCCTCCTCCTTTCTGCCAACTTTTACCGTCTTCAGCCAGTACTGGTAGGACTGCTGCCCCCTACCAGAACCCTTAACAGATTGTTACCTCCCGGGTCAGAAGGAATCTGGAGCTCGCCAAGGGCAGGTGCGCCAAGCCTGAAGCAAGACTGTTAATGCTCCCACCGACTATCCTACTACTAGGTCAATAGTGAATCTCTGACACCATTGGAAAGTTGGTGAATTTAATGATTTTCATTACTTCAAGGTGTGGCACTAATAATGAACTTGTACACACACTCATACATTAACAGTTCCGGAGGATACGAAGCCCTATTACAGCATTACAAACGCCGCGTCATCCTGGAAAGTGGCCCGAGAGTCTCCAGACGTCCTGCATCCATCGACACATCATCCTTCCAGCGAAGCCGCGGCCTTCCAAGAGGTCTAGAACTAGTCGGGCGTCCATCCAGAACCTGCAGAGTTGGGGATTCTCCCGCTAGATATCTCACCCGCTGAAGTCTGCAAGCCTTGATCTCACTGGTAATCAGTAGCTGTTCAGTGAGCCTTCGGAACTTGCTGATAGAACTTGTGGCCAAATTAGAAAACGCTCGACTGCCATCTTAATCTCTTCCAGCTAATATCTGAGATTGTTTTCATAACTTAATTCAAAACAAAAAAAATTTTTTTTCTTTAACAATTTTTGAAGAAATCTGGCCACCCACCCCGTTTTGGATTTGTCTGCTTCTTCCTACATTCTTTCTATCCATCCATCTTGAGGATTAAGGAGAAGATTTAGTGGCGCCACAAGATATTAAGTTTCTTCTGGAAACCATTTCAAGAATTGAAAAAAGATTATGTCAATGATGACAATATTCAAGTTCAGCAAAATTTAAAGAAGTGTGCTTTGCAAATCTTTAGGCGAAAATTAAGAGATATAAACTGTTGATAAAACGGCTGTTTGCAGGAAAATTTTGGTTGAGTTGTCGAGAACTAGCATGTTTTTTAGTTAGAGAGAAAAGAAGTCGCGTATGGGTCTTTGGGCTTAAAAGGTGAAACAACCTTATGGACCAATTTCTAACCGCCAGAATTTTAAAGAAAATATCAAAAAATATTTTTAAGACATTTATTTATTAGTTGAAGTAAAACTTAATGAGGAACAACGATAACATTTGATAACAACCTTGAACAGGACTATTAACTAGTTAAGATTTCAGGTACTAACAAAATCCAATCATTGATAAATCATTTAGAAGCATCTTGGGAAAGCTGGAAGGCATCCTGGAAGAGCTGGAAGGCATGGTGGAAGAGCTGGGAGAGCTGGAAGGCATGGTGGAAGAGCTGGGAGAGCTGGAAGGAATTGTGGAAGAGCTGGAAGGAAAGCTGGGATTTCTGGAGCGTATGGAGCACAGTTGATTGGAACAGCTTCGTATTGGATGTTTTCTACAACCGGATTAGCGATGGTTTGCAAGTAACGTTGAACAGCTGGTACAGAGAGGAGTTGTTGGTAAACCTGTGGTTTGACTACGGTTTTAACGCATCTGCAGACATTGTTGATGGTTTTTGGTGGTGGAATGAAAGCTGGAAGCGGGATGACTGGTTTTTCAATTACTGGTCCAACTTGGTTTCCAGCGTTGAGTACTGGCAACGGCAATGGAGCTGGTCCGCAGTTATCAAGAGCAACACGGAATACTGGTCTTCCATATCCTCCATATCCTCCTCCACAACTCTATAAATCAAATAATTATTAAAACAGGAAAAGCTTTAACCGGGAAAAAAATTTTCAAGACTTACTGCTGGGCATGCTGTAGCGGCAGCAGCCAAAAATACTAAAAGTGCGCAACGTGCAATCATTTTTTTTTAAAATTTTTTTGGTTTGTTTTCTTAATGAAAGAATTGAGAACGAATGATGATCATGGATGATCCGCAAGACTATATACTAAAAAAAATTTTTTGTTTCTATTTGCTTTTCGGGAACCGGCACGTTTGTTTTACATGATTAATCCTTATTCAGATGGGGATCATAGATACCACAGAATTGTTTACTAATGGCTAAACGTAAATATTTACACGAAAATGCGTTTTCGCAATTGTAAATCACTTCGCAGAAGCGGAGGTCAGGTTTTCAGGAGGAAAAAAAGAGAAACACTTTTTTTTTCTCTTAGATACTGAAAAAAAAAAAAAAATGCGATTTAGGATAAAAGGTAGGAAAATACGAAACAGGGGATATGTTACCCTCTGTCAGAAGGGTAAAGCCAAAGCTGATAATCCCGTTAAGGCTTTTCCTTCCGAGTCATAAGTCTCGAGTTCAAAACTCGGTGGTCATTTTTCGGATTTTGTTACTTCATCTTATCACTCTCTCCGTATAAAATGTATTTTGCAATGAGATTAAGGGGCCCGAGTGTGTGATTTCGGGAGGTTTTTTTTCCTTATATAAAAAGGGTGAAATTTTGAGCTTTAAAGGTTTTCCTCTGCTTGTTTTGAAACACGAGCATATGGCTTTTGTAATTTAATTAAATCATCAAGTGTGTAATTAGTTCCCTTCGAATCTAATGAGGCGCGGAGTTTATAAAAGGTGATCGTTTTTATTCATCGCCTGCTTTTTAATATTCTCCCAAAAAAAAAATTGGGAAAGTTTGATTTAGCTTAATCTGAAAGTCAATCAGCGGATTTAAAGCTTCCGGGCTTAAGCTTTAATACTCACATTAACGAGTGAAAATGAAAAGTTGAGAAATTAATGTATTCAAACGGACGAAAGAAAAAGCTATTTTGCAAGTTGTACGTTTCATGATTCTATGCGTTGGGTTTTAATTTTCATCTAAAAGCTCCGGGAAAAAAAAGAAAATTTCTCCAACCTTTTTGATGAAATCGCCCCTTTTTGAATATTTTATATAAAAAGGGGTTGTGTGCATTAATAGCGCCATTTTACAAGAAAATATCCACGGATCCGTTAAATATTGAATAACAAGGTAAAATATTTTTTTTTTTTAAAAAAATCCCTGTCTTGGCTTGAAAAACGCTGACCTAGATATATACAAAAAAAAAAGAGAGATGCCGATGAGCTGACGATGAAATGCTGACGCACACATATCACTCTTCGATATTTTTCCCTTACATAAACACCACTGGGAGAGGATAAAAAGGATTAAAAAAAAAAAAAAAACAAGATTCGGCTGAAGGGAAATGCGTTGTTAAATATTAGCTTAAGTCTTGATATTTTTTTCGTGTGGAAGGTGCGGAAGTTAAAAAGAAGTTTTTTAAAGGTTGCTTTTCTGTCCGTTGTGGGATTAATCGCCTTTTCGTCAGGGAAAGAGGTTATATCGATTAAATTGTTTGGCTTTTTGCCTGGTTTTCTTGATTTCGAGAGTTAAGCTGTAGAAGGAAATGGTTTTTTTATCAAGCTATATCGTGTGTGGAGGTAGTAATCGTATTAGATAAAGGTTCATGCGTTATAAGGACGTGAACTTTGGTTAAGATTTCTGTAAAATCGGTTTTTTTTTTAGGCACAACTGAAGAAACTTAAACTTGCTAATTTCATGATTTAATCTGAATTCGAAGTCCATTTGTATATTTTTAAAAAAATCTAGAACATTTTTTTAATTTTTGTTTTTTGTATTTTTTCAGGTAAGAAAAATTTTACTATCATCAACTGTTGGCGACAGTTACTCATCCACTCAAGATCCATTCTCATTGGCTGTGATAAAAAATCGTTTTCAACTGACTTCCGTTGATTGGTAATGACGTCATACGTCTTCTGCTGCTCGGTATTTGACTTAGGTTTGGTCACAGCCAATCAAAAAGTAGCAACCAAAATGTAACCTTGATTTGATTGCTATAGCAGACGATTTCTTCATCTTCACACTGCAGCAAGGGAAATTAAAGGGGCGGCGGGAACAGGAAAAATATTTTTTAGCCGTTTTGCTTTCTGAAATATTATGAAGATCATGAATTTTAACCCTATCTGGTCAAAAAATTTAATGTTTTCGATTTTTTTTCCAGAAAATAAAATTTCATGGAATATTAATAAATCAAGTTGAGGATTATAAAAAAAATTATTAGGGGTAAAAATTTTAATTTTTTTTAACCAGATAAGGTTAAAATTCATGATTTTACAATTTATTGATACATTTTAAAGCTGAAAGGTCATAAATCGCTATTTCGGACCTTCCAGAATCTCCCTCTTCTTTTAAATCAAATAAAGACATATTGCTATAAGATAGGAAAGTAAATGAGCCGCTTATATGAAGGAATCGAGTTGAAAAGAGCCGTCAAAGTAGAGTTATTGATGATGAAAATATCGTACGTGTTCGTGGATCTAAATGACCGGAACCCGGTTACAAATAGATGGTATTTACAAGAACATTATATACTAAACGATACGATCGGAACTATTTTAAGAGGACGATATCGTTTCTTCTTCTTTTTCTGCTTTTTCTTCCTTCCCCCGAGGGGGCTTTTCCACTTTATCCGCTGACTGGTTTTTTTTCCCTTCGAAAAAAAAAAAATCATACGGAGTGAAACGGATGTTGCGGAATAATCGGGTGTCAATGAGAGGACGCGATGAGTATTTTATCGCGACTGGATAAGGAGGAAAAAGAGATTATTCTTTAAAAGTTTTTAACTGCTGTCATGACAGCTGCCTCAGTCTTGGAATTCGTCCAGAAAGGGTGGCATTTTACCAAGATCATAGCGGACAACTTTTCAAGTATTGACTCATAATTACAAAATATCCGTTTCGGTTTAGCAATGTTTCCCGACTGAGACTCTTTTTTAAAAAAAAAAAGAATCCTTTTCGAAATCGTTAAAAAAGGCTTTGCATAAAACTTTTTGACCTATAATAGGCTTTGAGAGAAACTTGGAAAGAGTTTTCAGGAAGTGAAATCTTTAGGGAAGGGTCAGGAAATGTTTATTTAAGGGGTGTTGTCTGTGTTTATTTAACATTTTAATTGCATTTAAGGGCTTGTTATTTCTTATTAGGGCTATCGTTTGTTTTGATAAAAATAACTGATTAAGATTGTTCATCCGTGAAGTTTCATAGGGAAAAGTTTCCAAGACAAAAAGAGTTGATAATGTCCGTTCAAACTTTTTTTGGTCAGAGTAACGATATTGGGTGGATTTTTATATATAAATTATACTTCGAAAATCCGAAAAAACCTCCAACCTGACTTAACGCACCCCGAGTCCGCGACCTTGAGATTCAGGCCCGGGGGATTTTCTTTTTAAACCACGGCAGCGACGAGCGAAGCGAGGAGCTGCCGAGGATTAGAGCCGCTGAGGATTAGAGCCGCTGAGGATTAGAGCCGCCGAGGATTAGAGCCGCCGAGGATTAGAGCCGCCGAGGATTAGAGCCGCCGAGGATTAGAGCCGCCGAGGATTAGAGCCGCCGAGGAACAGACCACTGTTTACTGGCAGAATTTACCCGCGCGCTTGGATTTTTCCGGATTTTTTAACTACATGAAAATTATACAGTATATAATTTATATATAAAAATCTTGCCCAACATCGTTATAACCATTTGACCTTTTTTTTTAAAGCTTCTTCATTACATGTTATTTTTTTCGAAGCTGATTTAAAATTTTAAGAAACTTGAGAATTGAGTGTTGATGATGGTTCATAATTAACGATTTATTTTCCTAATAAGCATCGAAGCAGAAATATTCACAGCCACGGTCGAATAACTTAACTTTACGTTTGAGCATGTCGGCTTGAGTTGAATTCCAAGTTAAAATATAAATAACATGGTGAAATGTTGATGTTTAAGCAGTAATCGATCGGTAGTTAAAGCAAAATATTGATGATTTTTACCTTGGCCATTAAAAAATTCAATTTTTAAGCCGTAGAAGTACAAAATTTAAAAAGATAAAATTTATCCTAATGAATTTTTCTTGTAATTGAAATTTTCAAGGTTTTACATGCATCGAAAGAAAATTTAAACTGAAATTAATTGCATTACGGATCGTTGACATGAGGTTTAATGTAAAACTTGTTTGAATAGTTTCGGAAATTCAGCTGAATAGTTTATGGGGTGTAAAATCGTCTTTTAATGGTTTACTTTCTTTCAAGTTGAAAATTTTGTAAACAGAGATTTTAAATTAAAAACTTAGGAAATGACTAAGGAATGAAAAGAAGGTTTTAAAATCGAATCGATGGTCATAGGGTTTGAAAATGGGATTCTTTAGAGCTTGGTTGATGTTTTGGAAAATGAACAGCTTTTACATGAGGTGTAAATTCTTATTTACATCAACTTAAAGAAGCTGAAGGGAGAGGTAATTGAATTGTTACAGTTGGAATGAAACTGAGAATAGATTTTGAACGGAAAATCCTTCGGGGGAAAGGGGGCATGTTTAACGATTTGAAAGGAAATAGGGTAAAGAGTTTTGTGATGAAGGGAAGAGCTTACTTATGATGCAGCCTCAGCCTCATCTTAAAGCTAAGGCGCTTCTTGTGGCAAGAATGTGGCTAAAAATTTTAGAGAGTACAGGTTTGGCTCGTAGCAATTTTTCTCTTGCTCTGATTTCTGGCTTGAGGAAATTAAAGTCGATCGTGACCTGATTCCTACTCATGATTTTCCTGAAGTCCTGAAACATTAAAAAGAACATTGTAAGTTTTAAAAATAATATTTGAGTTAACTCTGGCCCATCAAAGAATAAATTAGGAATACATTCAGTATTTAATACCGTCTTGAGACAATAATCATTAGCTTGTATTCTAATTCGAGGAAAGTTAAACTTTTCCAAAACTGAGAAGAAAATGATTAAAAACTTTATTCTCTTTTTCTTTTTTATTAAATCCAGTTCTCTGGATTTTATGTTTTTAGACGGCTTCATTCACGCATTTGAAATTTGTTGCCAGTAGTTGTAACTCTGTAAAATCTCAGGATTGGCCAGTAGCATGTGGTGGATGCTCCAAATCTCGGACATTTCAAGCCTAAAATTCGCAGCTCACGATCAACGATCATCAGTGGCGTCACCCAAACTTTCAAAGTAGTCTCTTGCTACGACTCCTTGTAGTTCTTTGCAGAAATCTCTGTTCAGAAATTTCCGTTGGGGCACGATACTATTTGTTGCTTGTAAGAATTTTCTATAATTATTGTTTTTCTTTTCTCTTCCAGAATTTCTTTACTTTAAGGGCCATTAATATTTGTTTGAGTGACTTGGTCAATTTGGGCTGCATCCAGATGAGGTTTGATCTTGCAGGCACGATCTCGCCATTGCCTCGCGCTTTCTTGGTGAGGCTTTCCATCTGCAGTTGCTTCTCGCCTCTGCCTTCGGCTTTTAGACCTCCACGGGAAACCTTCTCCAACTCTCCTAGACTTTCCACTCATAATCACCGCAGATCGAGATCCAACCTGAAAACTGAAAAACGTCCCCCTTAAAAGCAAAACAGATTTCATTTTCCCCCAACGACAGTAATGACGGGGAAAGCGAGAAAAACTTTGAGCTAAAGATCAAAAGGGAAAGGAGAAGAAAAAAAATCAAGAAAAGGCGAATCTTGTTAGGTTTCCATTAGATGACAGCATAAAAATCCGTTCTCGAAAAATTTCCATCCTCTTATTCTGACTTTCAGATCTGACCTACTTCTAAGTAAGATTTTTCGTTGTCACTTGCACATAAAGGAGTCATTATCATGATAATAAAAATGGTCGATGCCTTTGCTTAAATCCGATGACATGATTCTTTTTTCTCCTTTTTTTTTATAAACTTTCTTGAATACTGAAATTATAATGCTTTTCTCTTTTATGCTCTTTTTTTTCAAGAAAGAGGAAAAAAGATTTATTACTGAAAACGTCTAATCGTTTGGCTATTTAAGAATCAAGTTTTATGTATGCGGGGGTAAGAAAATGTAAATCATCCTTGAACACAAACAAAACATTTTGAAATCTGGAAATACAGGAAACCAGTGAGATGGGTTCAGTGTTGGTTGAAATTTCCTTGCGATTACTCTCTCTCTCTTCTCCCGCCACCATGAAAGTTTGTATAAACCACAGGAAACTGACTCTTTAATAAACTAATTAACTGATTTCGTAATATAGCAGCTCAGTTTGGTTTTTAACTCCCCCCTTCCCTTTTATTCTGAGATCGTACGTTGGCTATTATTCAGATTATTTTCGTATTAGAATTTGAAAGATTTATTAGTGGTCGCTGAAAAAATTAATTGGAGAAGATAAGTTGGTTTTATTGAAAGAACTGAGATGGTTTAGTGACTAAGTGAGGAGGTTGTTGGAGTCGGAGTTGACTGTTGAGCCCCGTGAGCAGCTTAATTCGACGTTGAAGCCGGTGAGCTACTTCAAAAAATTTTGGAGCCACTCGTAGTCCATTTTTTTTGGTTGTTCGAGCGAGTAAGTCACTTCTTGAGCCATTGATGGGTTCACTATTGATGGGTCTAGGCCTCTGAGCCAATTGATGAGTTCAGACTAGGAAGTTATTTTCTATTTTTTATGGGAAGCATGGTGGGAGTGCTGGTCGAAGGCAAGGTGGTGGTGGTGGAAGACATGGAGGAAGGGCTGGAAGACACGGTGGAAGAGCTGGAAGACATGGTGGGAGTGGTGGAAGACATGGCGGAAGAGGTGGAAGACATGGTGGAAGTGGTGGAAGGCACGGTGGAAGAGCTAGAAGACATGGTGGTGGTGGTGGAAGACATGGCGAAGAGCTGGAAGTCATAATGGGAGTGGTGGAAGACATGGTGGGAGTGGTGGAAGAAACGGTCGGATCACTGGAGCTGGAGCTGGGATTTCTGGGGCGTATGAAGCACAGTTGAGTTGTTAGTAGTCTTGTGGCTTGGCTACTTCAAAAGCTGTTGAAGCCAGTGAGGCACTCGTAAACCATTTTATTGGTTGTTCGAGCAAGTGAGTCACTTCTTGAGCTATTCTGAGCCAATTGATGAGTTCAGACCAGCTAGTTATTTCCTTTTGTTATTTTAGTCATTCTACAAGCCATAAAAGCTTCGAGCAGAAATGCATTGCAGGAAAGAATTTTTGTTAGGTCAGTAGAAACAGAGAAACAAGTTAGGTAACAAGTTCAGTCTTTATTAACAACAATAACAACAATGGTAAAAAACTTTAACAATTAAATGCGATTAGACATTTTAAAAACATGGTGGGAAGCATGGTGGGAGTGCTGGTGGAAGGCAAGGTGGTGGTGGTGGAAGGAATGGTGGGAGACATGGAGGAAGTGGTGGAAGGCACGGTGGAAAAGCTGGAAGACATGGTGGAAGTGGTGGAAGACATGGTGGAAGAGCTGGGAGACATGGTGGGAGTGGTGGAAGACACGGTGGAAGAGCTGGAAGACATGGTGGTGGTGGTGGTGGAAGACATGGTGGAAGAGCTGGAAGGCATGGTGGGATCACTGGAGCTGGAGCTGGGATTTCTGGGGCGTATGGAGCACAATTGATTGGGATAGCTTCGTATTGGATGTTCTCAACAACTGGAGTGTGGCTAGTTTCCAAGTAACGTTGGATGGCTGGGATCGAGATGAGTTGTTGGTAGACTTGTGGCTTGACTACGGTTTTAATGCAGTTGGCAACGTTGGATACGGTCTTTGGTGCTGGGATGGCTGCTGGGAGTGGGATGACTGGTTTTTCTACTGGAGGAGCGAGTTGGGGTGGAGCGTTGATGACTGGTAATGGAGCTGGAGCTGGGCCGCAGTTGTCAAGAGCTACTCTGAATACTTGCGGTGGTGGTGCGCATGGTGGAAGACATGGGGGTGGAAGGCATGGTGGGAAGCATGGTGGTGGAAGAGCCTATTAATTAAAAAATTAAAATATTAAAAATGAAATCCTAATTTGAAAACTGAAATTTTTTTTTTACTTACCAATGGGCAGGATTGGACAGCAGCGAATGCTACAGCCAAGCAGAAAATGATTTTCGATGCCATTTTTTTAAAATTAAAATGGTTGTTTTGTTTGAGTTGTTATTGCTGATAAGATTAGGTGATGATGATTTGATGCCTTATCGATGGTTACATCGGAATTTATATGAATCGATAAATGCCGTCGACCTCGATACCTGAGGTATTTGGCAAAATAAGCGTGACGTTTTCAGGTTTATTTTGACTAGCTCGATTCAATGTGTATTTTGCAAGGATGAATTTAATAGTAAATGAGGAAAGTAATTCTAAGAAATTAATTGATTGGAAATTTATCTGCGACGTGATCGAAGTTAGCATTAGTGATTGATAAGATTTTTGGATTGAAGTAGCGTGTTGAATAGTTTATAGAATATGGAAGCTATTTGAGAATATGAGAGAATGTCTTGGTTACTCAGAGTTAGAGTGTGCCACATTGGGATGTATTGTCAGATTTAAGGTGGCGTCTTAAGATAAAACTTAAATAAGGGGTGAACGAGGACGAAAGGGACTTTGGCTTTTTGACTTTGGATCTGCACTATCAAAAGACAGTATAAGTGATAATTGTGCAGAAAAGGTTTTAATGAAATTGGGCATAAGTTTTATTTTAAAAAGTAATTATAATGCTCTGACAAAAAAGACCGGAATAAAAGGGCAGTCACGACTAAAGCCTTAGGCCCAACAGACTTTTGCGGGACCGGCCAGCCATTATTCGGATTCGACTTGGTTGATTCGATTTTTACTTGGCAGTTCGATTGGTGGAACTCAAGTCTGGTGCAGTGACTGAGGCAAAAAATGATCTCTGTAGTATTGTGTAAGCTTCAACGCCATCCAGTTGGGTAGAAGTTTTGTTTTTTAATTGAAGGGGCAACAAAATTACTCTAATATGAATCAAAGTTTTATTTAGAATTATCCATGGGGAATAAATAAATTCATATACATCTATTCATATACATATATTTACATCTTATTTTCACATTTCGTTTCGAGAAATAAATTCTTACTAATTGCAAAATTAGTAGCCTCCCAGAAAGCTTGAGAGACTGGGAAGGCAGGCAGAATGCCTTGGCATGGGACAGAGAACCCGGCCTTCGACACTCCAAGCAGTTCATTGGTGGGAACTACCAGAGCCAAGCTACTTCTGTCGTTCTCCAAGAAAGAGCTAAAAAGGCTCATTGGCCTTCTTACAGGCCACTTCGATCTTCGGGTCCACTTTTACAAAATCAGGAAGGCCGAAAGTGAAATTTTCAGGCTGTGTACAGGAGCTAGAGAAACGGCGGAGCATATCCTCTGCTTCTTCGAAGCTGCCTCTGCATGCCTGCTCAGAATTCCGACTTAAGACCTCCGACCTCCGACTTAAGTCCTCCGACCTCCTGACCTCCAACTTAAGTAGTATTATACCACTAGGTGGTCGCAGTGTCCAGGCTGGCATCATAGGTCATCTACGCTCTTTTGACCAAAAAAAATTGCAAAACTATTAAAAAAATTTACAATAATTGGTCAAAAAAAATTATCGATTTAGTAAATTCATTGAAAAATTTAGATGCCCCTGGATACAGCAAAAAACAAATATTCTAAAATCGTAATTTCGAAGAATTATTAAACTTTTTTTTAAATGCTAGATGATTATTCAATCGCTCGACATCTCATTTCCTTTATTTCTTCTAAATGGGCCCTCTTGAAAAAAGGAAATCATAAATTTTCTGATTATCCTTTAAGACAATAAATTATGAATTGATTTTTTACCTCCCCCCATTTTGTGTAACTTGCCATTTCCCATTTTCAAAAAAAAAAAAAAAAAAAAAAAAATTTTCAGGATTAATTTTTTGAAATGAAAACTAAAATTTTTTGCTGCATAATTATTTTATTAATTTGAGAGAAAATCATACTTAAAAGTATGATCTTGTGATGTGTTTTGTTTATAACATATCGAATTTAGAAATTAATCAAACAGGAACAAAAATTAATTCATAGTTAACATGTTGGCAACGCGGTGGGAGTTTAGTAGCATGGTGGGAAAGCTGGAAGGCATGGTGGAACGGCTGGAAGGCATGATGGGAGTGCTGGAAGAGCTGGAAGAGCTGGAAGGAATGGTGGAAGAGCTGGTAGAGCTGGGAGGAAAGCTGGGATTTCTGGAGCGTATGGAGCACAGTTGATTGGAACAGCTTCGTATTGGATGTTTTCTACAACCGGATTAGCGATGGTTTGCAAGTAACGTTGAACAGCTGGTACAGAGAGGAGTTGTTGGTAAACCTGTGGTTTGACTACGGTTTTAACGCATCTGCAGACATTGTTGATGGTTTTTGGTGGTGGGATGAAAGCTGGAAGTGGGATGACTGGTTTCTCAATTACTGGTCCAACTTGGTTTCCAGCGTTGATTACTGGCAATGGCAATGGAGCTGGTCCGCAGTTGTCAAGGGCAACTGGGAATACTGGTTTTGCACCGTATGCTGGTAATCCAAGTGGTGGTAATCCACATGGAGCAGCCTTGAAATACAAAAACAAAATTTGATTTGTTGCGGGATTAAAAAAAAGGAAAAATTATTTTTTTTAACTCACCAATGGGCAAGCGTTAGCGCAGGCAACAACTGCCAAAACTGCGAAGTAAGCGATGGAAACCATTTTTTTTTGGATGAGTAGCTGAGGAGCTGAGATACTATGATGTTTATACCATAAATGGGTCCGTTTATATACTCGAAATTCCTCAGGATAAAGCGTGACTTTCCCAAGTTCACTCAGCAACTTTATTTACAATACAAAAGATTTCAGGGTTAAATAAGAAGCTTCGTGAGATAGGAAAGCGAACATCTTTGAGATAAACAAAAGAACATTGTAGTGAATGCTCTATTCGCGGTTAAACAACCCATTAGCGTAATAAATTTTATATTCCCACAGTAAATCTTATCGATTTTTTTTGTGTGTGTATGATATGGGCGCACTTATAAAACCAAGTTTGAGTTTTTTTAGAACCTTTTTATTGCCTTTGGGTATTAGAAACTTGTTACTCCCAACACATTAACTTTGAAAGAGGCAAATCCGCTTTTGCCGGAGAATCATATAATGGGATCAAGTGTGATGTAAGAAGGGAAGAAGACGATGTATTTGGGTAAAGAATGTTGTTAAGTTGATACGAGCTGCCGCTGTTGAAGTAGTATTATGAGGGAAAAGCTATTTATTTGAAGCTTTATATTTGTGGGGAAATAGAGCGGTGGAAAATTCTGAAGTCGGCCTAGCTACGGTGTTATTATTTCTGAGTAATTTAGAAAAGTCTCGATAAAATTCCTTAAGAATGTTTCTGTTAGTTTTTGCCCCCCAGTTTTTATTGACATGAAATTTCTTTAAATTTTTAACAAGTAGATGAGTGAAATATCGTTTTTTTTAATTTAGAAACAAAAAAAACGATAATATTTGTCTAGTTCATCTTATGTTGATCAACCATCTTAGGACTTCGAGTTCGTTTATTAATTCCTCATATACAGATTTACAGTCTCAAAATATTCTTAAAGAAAAATATCCCTAAATTTTCCGATTTTTCCTCTGCAATAATTTTATTTTAATTTTTTGTCTGATTGAATCTTTTAAACGAAAATCCTTTTCCTTGAAAAATTATCTGATTTTATTCCTTAATTTTTTTCTCTTAGAGAATCTTTAAAATAAAATTTCTCCTTTTAAAGTTTTACTTATTGTCCAAACTGGCCTTAATTTGTGCTAGGCGTTTGTCTTATTTCAGAAGCTTTTCTATCCAGTAACAGGCTTTAAAGCTCTAGGCCAGTAATTAAACTAGACTAGCTCGTCTGTTGAATTTACCTCCGGTTAACTAATTTCTTTTAGCCTTCTATTAAAATAATTCTAAAGCCTTATGCTCAGCATTCCAGATTCTCGTGTCCCTCTCCTTATAATTGATCTGGCCCGTTTTTTCGACTGATAAAAAAAATTGAAAAGTTAAATTATTAAAATGGTTTGTGGAAAAGATCTTGCTTTTCATTGAAAAATAAAAGGAGAAATGATAATTTTTTGCGAGTGAAACATCTGTAGCCGACCGTGGAGTTTAACCGCAGTCGAGTCAATAAACTACCTTGACCGTCAGCAACTTTGTCGCTGTATTATTACCGTTTAAGATGTTTAATATCGCTCGGGTTTATTTTCTAAACACTTTCAAGTACTCATATTTCACTTTGGTATATAAAACCCGACTTTCGTTTATTCAGCATTATCATTCAATTCTCATCCTCAACAATCTTATCATCTAATCCAATAAAAAAAAAAAATGTACAGCAAAATCGGATTTTTCTTCGTATGCAGCGTGGCTTTAGTAGCTGCCTGCCCACCACCAGTAAGTTTTTACATTTTACGTGATTATTAATTTTTCCTTTTTTAAAAATTTAATAATTGTCTGGGAATTTTTTTAGGCTTTCTTTCCTCCGTGCCTTCCACCCCCATGTCTTCCACCATGCGCACCACCACCACAAGTATTCAGAGTAGCTCTTGACAACTGCGGCCCAGCTCCAGCTCCATTACCAGTCATCAACGCTCCACCCCAACTCGCTCCTCCAGTAGAAAAACCAGTCATCCCACTCCCGGCAGCCATCCCAGCACCAAAAACCGTATCCAACGTTGCCAACTGCATTAAAACCGTAGTCAAGCCACAAGTCTACCAACAACTCATCGCCATCCCAGCCATCCAACGTTACTTGGAAACCAGCCACACTCCAGTTGTTGAAAACATCCAATACGAAGCTATCCCAATCAATTGTGCTCCATACGCCCCAGAAATCCCAGCTCCAGCTCCAGTGATCCCACCATGCCTTCCAGCTCTTCCACCATGTCTTCCACCACCACCACCATGTCTCCCAGCTCTTCCACCGTGCCTTCCACCACTCCCACCATGTCTCCCAGCTCTTCCACCATGTCTTCCAGCCCTTCCACCATGTCTTCCAGCCCTTCCTCCATGTCTTCCACCATTCCTTCCACCACCACCACCTTGCCTCCCACCAGCACTCCCACCATGCTTCCCACCATGTTTTTAAAAATGTCTAATCGCATTTCATTGTTATCATTTTGTTATCCTAGTTTTAATAAAGACTGAATTTCTTACATAATATCCGCATTTAATTTCATTGACCTTTGAGACTTTTTTATACCTGACTAAAAACCGCAAACATCGGAAAAAGCCTATAAGAGAAAACAATAGCGTGAAAAAATCCCCGAGTTTTGTGAATGAAATCGTAGCGAAGTTGGAGAATTGATCGACGACTCCAATGGATCATTTATCAAAGAATTGGTGCTTGTCTTTTGATTGCTTTCGAGCCCGTAAAAGGAAAAAAAAGACGAATCAATAAATAATACAATACGATTGAAGAACCATTCAATATTTCATTTTTATTTGTTAACCAAAGACCGCGAAATTCATGCTTTGATATAAATTATAAAAAGCGATATATGTTTACATTCACGTGTGGCGTTTGAGAATTGTTAGCATTGCTGGTTGATATAAAGCAACTTGTTGAATATAAGGAGATACAAATAGGATATGCTGAATGGTCGGAGTATTTGGTTTGTGTCGCATTTGGCTGTAACTCGCCGCCATCTTCGCCCGAGTTCTGTATTTAAAGATATTCGAGACGTGTCTGGTGCAAGAGCTAAGTTGAGTGAGCGATTTTAGAGACGTTAAAACCATTTTTGGGTCTAATCCTGTACTGATGTTTGGTTGCCCTGAGCTAAGGACGAAGGCCAGAGGCCTGACTGAAACTAAAATGTATTTGTAGAGAAATAAAATATTTAGAATTTGTTCGAAATGTTTTTATTAGTGTTTCAAAGACAATTTTAGGACCAATTTTTAATACATTTTTAAAAAGTTAATGTTCAACAAAATTTTAAAAGAAAAAAATTCTTAAGGAATTAACTGTAATACGGGAAGGAAGGAGCAAATTGGCTGAAATAGTTTAAAATTGGAGAGCAAGGAGCGGCGGAGTTGAGGTATGATGTGTTGATAACTGGCAAACATGATCCTCCTGTTGGAGCGCATGGTGCTGCTGTTGGTAGACATGCTGGTGATGGGAAGCTTGGGATACTTGGGAAAATTGGGCCGAAAGGTGGCAAGAGAGGTGCGATTGGAGCGCATGATGGAGCAATTGGAGCGCAGGTTGGGAGAAGTGGAGAGATTGAAGCACATGGTGGTACGAGTGGAGCGAGTGGAGAACGTGGTGGTACGAGTGGAGAACATGGTGGTACGAGTGGAGAACATGGTGGTACGAGTGGAGCACATGGTGCACACGGAACTGGTGCTGGTACTGGTGCTGGTGCTGGAGCTGGTGCCGGTGCTGGTGCTGGAGTAGGAGTTGGTGGTGCTGGTACTGGTGCTGGAGCTGCGCCTGCACCACTGCCGCTGCCTCCAATTGCACCTGCACCTTGTGCAGCACCAGTATTCGTACCTTGGGCTTCGACGAGCCCATTTCCAGCTGAAAGAGATCCACTCTGTTCCATGCTTCCCGAATATTGGCCAGAAGCTCCGCCATTTCCAGCTATTGCACCACTTGGGGCTGGTGCTGGTGCTGGTGCTGGTGCTGGTGCTGGAGCTGGTGCTGGTGCTGGAGCTGGAGCGGGGGCTGGGGCGGTGACCGGAGGTGCAGGATAACAAGGCGAATAATATTGGTTTCTAGTAATAGGGCAACAGTATGTTGGGAAGTAGCATGGGGCTGGAGCTGGAGCTGGAGCTGGAGCTGGGGCTGGAGCTGGAGCTGGGGCTGGAGCTGGAGCTGGAGCTGGGGCTGGAGCTGGAGCTGGGGCTGGAGCTGGAGCTGGGGCTGGGGCTGGGGCTGGAGCTGGAGCTGGGGCTGGAGCTGGAGCTGGAGCTGGGGCTGGAGCTGGAGCTGGGGCTGGGGCTGGAGCTGGGGCTGGGGCTGGGGCTGGAGCTGGGGCTGGGGCTGGAGCTGGAGCTGGGGCTGGAGCTGGAGATGGAGATGGAGATGGAGCAGGATCTGGAGATGGAGATGGAGATGGAGATGGAGATGGATCTGGAGATGGAGATGGAGATGGAGATGGAGATGGAGATGGAGCAGGATCTGGAGATGGAGCTGGAGCTGTTGAAGGTGGAAGTGCACCACTGGCTCCACCATTTCCTGTCTCTGAACCGCTACCTTGAGCATTACCATTGTTGCTACCACTGAAGCCTGTGCCTGCTGGACCTGTAATAGTGCCTTGCTGTCCAGTGCTTCCAGAGCCTTGTCCAGCTCCTTGTTCGGCTCCTGCTAGATTACCCGCTTGTGGCCTTGGAGCTCCCTAAAAGTACAAAAATAATACTTGAAATATTCTTCAAAGCAATTGCAATTTTTAAACTCTCGAATACCGGTAAAACGATCCCACTAGTTTCATTCACATTTAATCAAAACGACTTTTAATAAATCCCTCTAAAAATTCCACACTTACTTCTACAATCACAGTAGGATGAATCAGCGCTGAAAGCGCGAAAGAGAATATAAGCACCAGCTTTGGCTTCATTTCGTTGTACACCTGAAGGAATCAAAAGAATGATACCTTACCACCATCCTCACAGTCCTTATAAACGCCTTCTTCCTTTGTATCCTCTTATCATTTAGTGATTTATCATAAAGGGACGATAATACTTTTGTTTATAGCAAATCGTGCAGATATCTGTTTACGATTTAAGATTCGATTCCTCCCTCAAGGCCATGTCAAATTCTTTCACATAGCATAATTAATGCTGACACATCATTTGATAAAGAAAGCACTAGAAAGTATTTTCTTCCCTTCCCATTATAAGAATCGACGGTATCGATCGCGCTTTTGCCTAAAGACTCGGGTATGAAATACTCCAATTTCATTGTCAGAGCGATAAACAAAGCAGAATTTTGAAATTGCTCTCTGAGAGGCCGTAAATTAGTATTAAACCGGCATTAGAGTAATTTATCGCTGTTCATTCATTCCTATCTGTATGCACTCCGTTTTCACCATATCAAAAAACGGTTCTTTTCCGATTTTCACGAGAAGAAAATCCTTCACGCCTTCGTTATTGATATTAAAATGGCGTACTTTTAGGTGAATATCAAGGTAATGGGGTTAAAACTCTTTTTTATTTTCCTTGAAAGGCGTTAAAATACTTTTTTTTTCTCTTTCTCTCACTTTCTCCCTCTAAATGACGAAGTATTCATCTGAGATAACGCTTTCACGATAAACAATGCAAAACGCACCCCTTTCAGTTTTAAAAAAAAAGAAAAGAAATGAGGTCACTGAAAAAGGGTGAAAAACGATGTATTATTTTTCACTTTGACAAGATAAAAAAAATTTTTTATTTTGATTTCGGTTTGTGTTTATTTTAAATTTTTAATACGAGGAAGGTTTTAAAAGATTAAAGAAGGTTTTTAGGTGTGAGTTAGCAAAAAATAGTCATGGGCTAATTTTTTCCCTAGTTTTTTAGTGTTAAAATTTTTTTATAAAAAAAATTAGAATTTCTTATGTAATTTGTTTGATTTTATGGAAAGCCCAAAAAGGCCTAAAGTATATTTTGAAAAATAATGATTGCAGTTTTTTAAATTGTTTTTTTTTTTTTTTTCCATTTCAGGTAAGAAAAGATTTAGTCTGTAAAAAAAAAGGTGCGGGCGACGGTGGAGAGGGGCATTTACAAGGCTCGGTACTGTCAGGCGGCTGGTCGGTGGCCACAGTCCGCCAGGATGCCTATTCCGTGGGGGTCAGGGATTGGCAGGTTACGGCCTTGGATCTCGGTCGGTGGAAGAACTTGGTGGAGGCGGCAGTAGGGCTTCAGGCCCTGCAGTGCCAGCAAAGTAAGAGTTAAGAGTAATGCTATTTTTATGTGAAAAATTCATCTCCAAATTTATTTTTTGAAAAGTTTTTTATTGAAACATTTTGAGGCCATAAATTTTGTCTACCTGACCTAACTTAACCGTAGTTGTGAATTCTTCTGTGGAATGGCTGTGAAATGTCTTCTGGAAAAAATAATAACTCGTTTAGCGCAAAGATTGGTAACTTGAAGAAAGATTACTCTAAAAACTTTACAGAAGAACATGGTAGCTCTAGATAAGCAAGTCTACCTTGGAGTCTTGATTGGTTTTCTCGACAAGTTGTTGGAATGGCAATTTTCTGATCAATAATAATCGATTTCTGATGAAAACAAATTTTTCGGAGAGCGATGACTCAAGGCCTGTAACAATGCTCTCAAGAATATTCCTGCCAATTTTTTTTGAAAATCATTTTTCTAAATAAGAAAAATTAATTTATGAATTTAATCCTCAAAATTTTTTGTCAAAGAACTTCTTAATTTTCCTCTTAGAGCTTTCGCTTATTTTTCTTTAAATTTAGAAACTTCCTGAAAAATTTTTGCTGACTGTGTATCAACATTATCAAAAGAATTTTTCAAAGAAAGAAAATTCGAAGTGGTTTTTTAAAAAATTCACACGCCATTTATTTTCTTAAAAGAATTTTCTTAAAAAGTTTTTCTCTTACATTGTTTTTCTTAACCTTTTCTTTACATTTTCAAAATAATGAAATTTTTCCGAATTTTAATAAATTCTTTCTTATTTTTTTAATAAAAGTTTCTTTAAAAGAAATTGTGTGTGAATTTTTTAAAAACCATTAAATTTTTTTAAATATTATTCTCAAAATCTAAAATTTTTTAATCTTAGATTTCTAAACTAAAAAGCCCGTGAATCGCTTTTGAAAAAAGGAAAACATTTCAAGTATCCAAAAATTCTCCCTATAATCTTGTGAAAATCTTTCCTAATGATTTCTCATAAAATTGCTGCTCAAGAAAGAATTCTCATTTCTTACTACTTCTCTCCTAGTTTCTTAATTTATATCTTTAAAAAAACTTCTGCAAGCCCCGGTTTGTTTTCTGACCTTCCGTAACTCAAAATCATAAAATCGATTGCCTCTAAAAAATATTTCACTTCTCATATTATGAATGTTTCCTCTTTTTTCCTGTTATTAATTTCGAGGTTGTGCATTAAAATTCTTTAATCGTTTAATGTCTAAACGTTTTCGGGATTAATCGATAACGAAGGATATTTCATATTTATTATTTGTAAGTAATATCCTAAATATTTTAAAGTTCAATTTTACTGCTAACGTTGATGTTTTCTTTTCCACGACCGAACAAAAACTCGGGCGAGATTTAAAAAAACATCGAAATTGTACTTCTGTCTTTCAAAGTAAACAACATCTGAAATGTCAAGCGACCGGAAATTTCACTTTGCGAAATAAGAAATTGTAATTTGTCAAACTCTTGCTTCCGAAATCCATGATTCAAAAGAGAAAGAAAGATTTTTTTTTCGGAGGATCTTTCAAATGCTCTCTTTGGCTTTTCCGACGTTTTTAAGAGCTAAAAATGAAAAAGACATAAATATGCAATTAAATCATATTTTATTTTGCTGAGAAACGTAAACAATAACGATCAGTGATGTAATAATGTCAACAAATTAAAAAGAAAATTTAGAAGCATGGTGGAAGGATTGGAGCACATGGCGGTGGGAGAAGTGGAGCGCATGGCGGTAAGATCGGAGCACATGGTGGAAGTGGAAGTGGAAGTGGAGCTTGGGCGCACTTTGGTCTGGCAGCGTAGGCGATGTTTTCAACGACTGGAGTGTAGAATTGTTTCAAGTATCTTTGGACGCTTGGGACGTTGATGTATCTTTGGACGACTTGTGGTTTGACAACGGTCTTCGTGCAGACGCATTTGTGAGCGATGGTTTTCGGTGCTGGGATTGGTGGAGATGGAAGTGGGATTACTGGTGCTTCAACTGTTGGAAGAGTTGCTGGTGGAGCTTGGACTGGTGGGAGTGGAAGTGGAGCTGGACCAGCGTCAGATACTGGAGCTAAGAGAGCTGCTAGGGCTGGGAGAGCTGGAAGAGCAGGAAGACCTGGGAGGAATGGTGGGAGAGCTGGGAGTGCTGGAAGACATGGAGGAAGAGCTGGGAGTGGTGAAAGGCATGGTGGGAGAGCTGGGAGTGGTGGAAGACATGGAGGAAGAGCTGGGAGTGGTGGAAGGCATGGTGGGAGAAGTGGAAGAGGTGGGAGGCATGGTGGAAGTGGTGGAAGACATGGCGGGAGTGGCGGCAAGCAAGGTGGAAGTGGTGGCAAGCAAGGTGGAAATGGTGGCAAGCACTGGAAATAAATAACAAAATAATTAATTTTTAAATTTAATTAAATTGCCACAAAAAATTAAAAAATTTTAAGAAAAGCTTAGCAAAAAAAAAAATGGTACCTGAGCTGCTGCTGGTGCTGCTACAGCTGCCAAAAAGCAGACGACGACTCCGATCATTTTCCTTTTTTTTGGTTTTTTTGGTTTGGTGATATTGTGAGTATGCTTCAACTTACCATCACCTCCGCTTTTATATGAAGATCTGACCTCCACTCGCCTCGCTGTGTTTACGATTATCTCGCGTATTCGCATCGCTGAGACAAAACATTTCGTGACTTCGCTTCACTGACCCGCGATGATGAAATCAAATGAAGAAATTATTATTTTATATACATAGACATTCGTTATAGTAAATATTTGAATTTTAACCCAGGCTATGGCTAATCAATATTTACTTAATTTTAATACCAGATTGGTTTCGATGAAATTACACGAGTAAATAATCTCTTTTTTAATGAACCCTCATTTTGCAGTATGGATTTTGAGTAAAATTTAATATTTTGTTTGATTATTGATTCGTTTGCATGATTTTGAAAGATTTGTAAACCTTTCAGATTAATTAATGTTAATAAATTATAATAATTATGGTTGTTTAGTGGAAATAAAGGATATCGATTGAGTTATGTCGTAAATTAAGGCAGGAATCGAGGTGCAGGAGGCCAGAGTAATGTTTCGCAAAAAATAGGCTGGTTGAAGTTATTTCAGACTCGATTGCATGCTTAAACTTTAATTAATTCTTAATTTGGACAAACTTAAGCTCTAAGTTTTGGCTTTTTAATGTCCTAATTTTGATTTTGTGGCTTCATTTTTCAAGTTATAAATTCGCTCTTTAAATTATGACAGAATGTGCAATTCCTAAGCTGGGCCAAATAATTCTTAGGTCATCATTTCTTTTGGCCTCAGAAATCGCCGAGCAATCTCCAACTTCGATCTTAACTAGCACATTACAAATTGCTTTTTGATTTATTAAAAAATCGATTCGGCCTAATTAAAAATTCATGTGACATTATTTATTCTGGGCAATTTTAAAACCTCGTAATTAATCAATTTTGCTTAATTAGCTGTAATTGTGCGTTAATTCCCTTAAACACGATGTTTTAATGAATTATTGAATCGTTTTCAATATCACGTGAGGTAATTCATAGTTCGTTTACATAGAAGTCTCATTATTGGGAAAGGTCATTGAATCGGTGCTGAATATTTTAAATGTAAGCAAATTGATAAACATTGCAAATGTAATTGTGAGTAAAGGTTAAAGATTTTAGTATAAAAACCTCAGCATCATTGTTGTAATCATCATTCAATTCATACAATCATCACAACAAAGAACAAAAAAAAACCAAAAATGTACGGTAAAATCTTTCTTTTCATCGCTGTCGCAGTTTGCAGTTTGCAGAGCGGGTCTGCCTGCCCTTGTGGGGTAATTACAGATTTTAATTTTTATTTTTTAACGTGATAAGGTTGAAATGCAAAAAAATAATTTTTTTAATTTTTTCTAGTGTGGCGCTCCAGCTTTTCCATTCCTTCCATTCCTTCCACCACTTCCACCGTGTCTTCCACCTCTTCCACCATGTCTTCCACCACTTCCACCATGTCTTCCAGCTCTTCCTCCATGTCTTCCACCACTCCCACCATGTCTCCCAGCTCTTCCACCGTGTCTTCCACCACTTCCACCATGTCTTCCAGCTCTTCCACCATGTCTTCCACCACTTCCTCCATGTCTTCCAGCTCTTCCACCATGTCTCCCAGCTCTTCCACCATGCCTTCCATCTCTTCCACCATTCCTTTCAGCTCTCCCAGCCTACCTCGCTCCAGTATCTGACTGCGGACCAGCTCCAACTCCACTCCCAGCCATCCAAGCTCCACCAGCAACTCTCCCAACCGTTGAAGCTCCATTGATCCCACTCCCATCTCCAGCAATCCCAGCACCAAAAACCATCGCACACAAATGCGTCTGCACCAAGACCGTTGTCAAGCCACAAATCGTCCAAAGATACATCAACGTACCAAGCGTACAAAAATACTTGAAACAATTCTACACTCCAGTCCTTGAGAACATTGCCTACACTGCCAGACCAAACTGCGCTCAAGCTCCAGCTCCAGCTCCACTCCCATGTCTTCCAGCTCTTCCACCGTGCCTTCCACCACCACCACCATGCCTTCCACCTCTTCCACCATGTCTTCCACCATGCCTTCCACCATGCTACTAGACACATCACATAGACTTAGCTTTGTTAAATCTTTTTGTTGATATTTGATCGTTATGTTTTAATAAATTTTTACCTAATTCAAAGTTTTTGGAATTTTATTTTTTGTTGAACCAAACTTAATTTTACATTTAAGTTTTAAACTTAATTCTATCTTGCAAGAATGTTACATCAAATTTTCTTGAGGAAATTTTATCCAGTGCCTAATGTTATTCGCTAAAAATCCTGAGCTATTAATTTTTCCGAAAAAATTTTCAGCCATATTGCTTTTTGCAAAAAATTATTACTGAATTTTTTGTTGCCAAAAATTATTACATATTTAATTTTTTGTTGCAAACAATTATTACCTAACTTAATTTTTTTCTTGCAAAAAGTATTACCTAATTTTTTCTTGCAAAAATTTATTACCGGACTTAATTTTTTGTTGCAACAATTATTACTTAATTTTTTCTTGCAAAAAATTATTACCTAACTTAATTTTTTCTTTCAAAAATTATTACCTAACTTAATTTTTTCTTTCAAAAATTATTACCTAACTTAATTTTTTCTTTCAAAAATTATTACCTAATTTTTTTTGCAAAAATTATTACCTAATTTTTTCTTGCAAAAAATTATTACCGAACTTAATTTTTTTGGGGGGGAGAGAAATTTATTATTATTTCTTTCTTTTTTTTTTGCGCAAATCATTACTTTAAAAAAATTAGTTATAGTTAACTCATTTTGTGGCAAGAAATTAAGTACTACTTAAGTAAGTATTAGGTGATTAAGTATTACTTAATTTTTTTTTGCTAAAAATTGTAACTATATTTCTCTTTTTTTTTTTTTTTTGCAAAAAACATTGTGACTTGGTTTTTTTGCTAATTACTTTTATTCGACTTTTATTTCATGAAACAGTTTTTGATCAAATTTTTCCTTGTGAAAAATCCTTACACAGCTGTGGCTTAACTTGTAAACGATTTCACAAGTCCAGCCTGACTTTGGCTTGAGGCTAAGGTCTTGGAAAATTTCTGACTCTGAAAATTTCTACTAAAATATTTTAGGACCGAATTGTAAAGCTCTGAGCTTTGAACTGACCCATAGAGCTTCGGTTAGGCTTCTCTATGTCTTTCTTTTGAGTAACCATAATAGGGCATTCCTGGCAAATCTGGGCAAGAGAGCGCATTTTTGCCATCGCTATCAGCAAAATCGAATCTCAAGCTCTTTTCTTCTCCTTATTTTTAGTTTCTTGCCTTGACAAAGGTCAAACTTACTATAAATAGTATTTCTCAAGAGAATAGTTACAAGTGTTTTAACAAAAAATTGTTTGACCTTTGTTAGGCCAAAGAAAATCATGCAAACAAAAGTTTAACAAATGACTGAAGGCCAATTTGTTAGAAATTATGATAACTCGAGTAAAATGGAGTTTTCTGAGTAGCTTTTAGAACTTTAAAATCTTGAGTAGCCATCTGCCTAAAGGTCCATGATATTCATGGTTCAATCTTGGTGGCTGAAGCTCAACAGGTGGGGGCAAAATGGGGGGTAATAATTTTTAGAGATGTCTACAGTAAAGTTTGACTTATACTTTCCAGAGATCACGAATGAAATTGATTGGCTCCGCTCTAATTTTTCTGCAGTTTTTGTAAATTCTGCTTCTTCTACTTCCTTTTAAGAATTTTAATTCTTAATTAGGTCAGATTTGAGTTCACCTTCCTTGTTTTTTAAATCTTATTAAAACCTTTTTATATTTTCTGAGGGTGAAAAAGAATAACGAAATAATTCATACTAAACGGAAACCGAAGCCTCGAAAATTCTTAATGGAACTTTAATTAAAGTTAATTAATACATAAGTTAAATAAATGAATACAGTTCTACCGCAACTAAGTAATGGAAATGAGGGGTAGCTTAACGGTTATCTATAATAAAGGAGATGCGGTGTTTATTTTTAGGCGCGATTAGATCATTTCAAAATTGTTAAAGAAAAAATACAGAAGTTAAAGTTTAGGAATTAAAAATTTATTAGCATAACAGTTAACAGTAACAATTTTTTAACAAAAAAAATAAGATCAACAGTTATTTAGTAGCATCTTGGAAGACATGGTGGTGGGAGGAGTGGAGCACATGGTGGAAGTGGTGGAAGACATGGGAGTGGAGCTGGAGCTTGAGCGCAGTTTGGTCTGGCAGTGTAGGCAATGTTCTCAAGGACTGGAGTGTAGAATTGTTTCAAGTATTTTTGTACGCTTGGTACGTTGATGTATCTTTGGACGATTTGAGGCTTGACAACGGTCTTGGTGCAGACGCATTTGTGTGCGATGGTTTTTGGTGCTGGGATTGCTGGAGATGGGAGTGGGATCAATGGAGCTTCAACGGTTGGGAGAGTTGCTGGTGGAGCTTGGATGGCTGGGAGTGGAGTTGGAGCTGGTCCGCAGTCAGATACTGGAGCGAGGTAGGCTGGGAGAGCTGGAAGGTATGGTGAAAGAGCTGGAAGAGATGGAAGGCATGGAGGAAGAGCTGGGAGACATGGTGGAAGAGGTGGGAGACATGGTGGAAGAGCTGGAAGACATGGAGGAAGTGGTGGAAGACATGGAGGAAGTGGTGGAAGACATGGTGGAAGAGCTGGAAGACACGGTGGAAGTGGTGGAAGGAATGGAAGGTATGGAAGAGCTGGAGCTCCACATCCGCATCCGCATCCGCATCCCTAAAAAACACAAGACAAGTTTATACTTCTTCATTATCACCAGAAAAATCCTCATAAAAAACCCCAAATTTTTAATTAAAGACTTACCGGACAAGCAGAAGCGCCGTTAAAGGCAATCGCAGCCAAAGCTAAGATGATGATTTTTGCTGACATCTTTCTTTTTCTTTTTTTACTTTTTTTTTTGAGTTTAGTTAGAGATAGAGATCACAAACTTTGAATGATGTCTGGATAATGATGCTGAACGTTTTATACGGTTAAATGTTTATCCTTCGTAACATATATGCGTGATGTATATTTCTAAATATTTATGAATACTTGATGCACTTAACTCAACCTTACCGTGAAACTCATTTTAGTCAGCTGCTACTTTTTATGTCTTTATAATTTTTCTTTTTTTTTTCCTTAATTTGATTCATGTCGTGTATTTTCACCTTCTAAGGGGTTCATAAAAAATTTCAATTTTGTGTAAACTAGCTTGACGCGCTCGACGGGCTGTATGAGTTAGGTCAAGGTTGTTTTCCGAAATTAAACTTGGGGGTTTTTTTCTTTTATAAAAGGGAAGGATTTTAATAAAATACTTGAAATCTGGGTCAGTGAAGAAAATTCTGGAAGGCACGTCTACTTATGGGGAGTTTATTTGAAGAAATTTTAGGAATGTGTTCCTATAGACATTTTTACGGTTGTTTTTATTTTTGGCGAGTATTGAAGACTTGAAGCTGTAGGAAAATTAAGACCCGCGTCTGTTTTTCTAGCTAAATATTTCCAAATAACTCGGATTGTTGTGAGTTGCTAAATTCTTTTAGTTCTGAGGACTCCGGTGGTTTTTTGTGACAAAATACATGTGCAAAGACGAGATTTGAACTTGGACAACATTTTTGCTAATATTATTTCGATTTTAGCCATGTGCGCCAAAGTTTTTCTACTTGTAAATTCTTTGGTGTCGCTCTCTAAGCAAAATCCGGCGTAATCTACCCTGGCAGAGCGGAGCTTGCTAGCGATATATTTCTTACCACAAATTTTCTTGGACTTTTTTGTTTTCTAAAGTAATCTCAGCGATAAAGTTGGGGCTTGTTTGCAGAACTTCACCTTAGAATTAAAAAGCTCAACCTATGTAACGAATTGGGGCTGATTTTGTTAGTAGGACGTTCCAATTTGTGGACCTGACTTGTTTTTACATCGTTGGTTGAACGTAGGCCGTAGGAGGATGACCGAAAAAGTAAAAAAGAAGGTCGCAGGAACAGAAGTAGACGCTATTAGAAGATCGCTGAGAGTCTGACGAATGGACAGGGTAAGGAATTAAGATCTGAAGGAAATAATGTGATTGAAGACATCGAGGAGAGACAGCTGATTTGGTACGCACATGTTCGCAGAATGCCGGATGAACGGCTTCCTAAGCAGGTGTGGGAATGAATGCCCAAAGAGAGGAAAAGGCAAAGAAGACCGAGAAACCTTTTTAAACCGGTTTTATATGTAAACGTGGGCAATCATCTATATTGGTGAGCTTCTTTGTCTTCGTCAAAAGTTAAGAGAAGGCAGCAGCCCTCAGTGGCATGCATGTGAAGCCACCAGGAATATAATCCTTGCACCGGCTTATTACAGGTGGCTAGGAGGCCCGCAGAATGTTTACTCGAGGCCCCTTCCTCAATTTTTATCTAGTGCAAAATTACTTTCCTGCTAAAAGACCAAGGGCTCTTTTGACCCCGAGGTCACCGTGGAGGTTGGTGGCTGGTAACTGCTCCACTGGAAACTGGCTTAAACTTGCAACTTCGAATTTTGCCAGTAATTTTTATTCATTTCTTGAAAGTTTCTTGAAACATTAATTCATTGTTTATTTACAAAGAATTTGATCGTTTTTTAAGGGGGCTGAAAAATTCCAATATAATAATACTTTAAAATTATTGCTGCTACTCTTAGTTAAGACATTCAGTCAGCTGCAGAAACTTAACATTTTTTGCGCCTTCGAAAAGCTGTGAGCTAATTGATCTTCAACGAACATGTTACCTTAATTTTATTCTAAATAAAAATTTCGAACAACAGTAAAGGTAGTTGCTCTAAGCACCAATGGCCTAACAAAAAAATCCATTTTAACCAATAAAAATTCTAATTCTGACGAAGGGTTTCTTTAAGGAAAAAAATTTTGTATTTACAAATGAAAGTCATCCACCACTTTTCAGGTATAAAACCTTTTTATTTTTGATCACGACCAGTGTCGTTTTTATTTTCGTAGAGTGAAGGACAAAAATTTTATTTTTAACAAATTATGAAGTGTAAAGAATTTTTAGTGGAGCTGTAAATGGTAAGCTCGATTTTTAATTTTTTAATCGACTTCTTTATTTAATCTGCCATTTGGAATTTTTAAAATTTAATTCCAGATTCTCGAAATCCCCAAACCGTGAATTTTGGTCAGTTCCAATTAAAATGGCTACGGTGAAATAGTTTTTTTTTATTATTGAAGAAAAGACGAGGTTGATCCAAGATTGCGCGCCATTTTGATTTTTAGTCGAGAAATAATAAAAAAACAAGGTTTTTTCATGTATAAAATTTTAACATTTATTAACAACTTTTAAACTTTAACAAATATTTAAATTAAATAAATTAAAAGCATGGAGGGAAAGCTGGGAAACAAGGAGGAAGGGGTGGGGGGCAAGGGGGGAAAGCTGGTAAACATGGTGGAGGTGGTGGAAGACATGGTGGAAGAGGTGGAAGGCATGGGAGTGGAGCTGGAGCTTGAGCGCAGTTTGGCCTAGCTGTGTAAGCGATGTTCTCGAGGACTGGAGTGTAGAATTGTTTCAAGTATTTCTGTACGCTTGGTACGTTGATGTATCTTTGAATGATTTGTGGTTTGACTACGGTTTTACAGCACAAGCATTTGTGAGCGATGGTTTTTGGTGCTGGGATGGCTGGAGATGGGAGTGGGATCAACGGTCCTTCAACTGTTGGGAGCGTCGCTGGTGGAGCTTGGAAAATCGGCAGTGGAGTTGGGGCTGGTCCGCAGCTGCACCCGCAGATCGGCGCAGCACAAGGAGGATAAGGAGCGCAGAGAGGTAGAGGAGGAAGAGCAGGCAAGGCAGGAAGGCATGGTGGTGGCAAGCATGGTGGGAGACATGGAGGAAGTGCTGGTAAAGCAAACTGCAAAAGAAAAATTAAAAAAATTAATTCGAAATTAAATTATATTATTTGACTATTTAATTTTTTTGAAACTTACCGGAGACCACAAAGCGGCGCCATTACAAGCTGGACAACATAAAATACCCTGAAAACCGAATACGGCAAACGCTATGAAAAGAGCTAACTTTCCTGACATATTGATTTAGTTGAGTCAATGTTGTGAATGATGACCTAATGATGATGCTGAGGTTTTTTATATTTATGAATGTAACCTTCGTTTAGATAACGCGTATTGCAAAAAAAGGAAAATATTTACTAATTCAGCAGATTTGAGTTGGCATTGTTAATACGACTCGTCGGTCGTTACACTGAGTTTTCAGGTAAATCCTTGTCGGGTTTTTCAACAGAAAGGCGTAGTATTTTTAAAATGGTTTTTACCTGTTGGAAAAAGAGATCAGTAACCTTCGAGTGATCGTAAAATTATTTATTAGTTAAAAAAGGGTTTGGGTTTTGTTTGAGATTTTCGGGATGTGTATTTTCCTGGAGTATTAAAAGTTTCGAGAGATGTCGAAGTTTGTACGAAGAGTTTAAGCTCAATAAAATTTTAAAAGAAATAAAGAAAACTATTGTGAAAGTTGGGAATAATATTAATGGTGTTGGAAGTAATTTTTTTATGAACTTTTCACAACCCGTTATTGAATTTAGGCTTTCTCCTAAGAGGAAAGTGACATTAATACTCAAAGCGTGATGGGGGATTTCCCCAAATTTTGGTCTCGTGAATGTAAATTGTACAAGTCAAAGGTAAAAACGAGTTTTTGAGAAAAACTCAAATAGCTTTGGTTGATTTCTTGACTGAGTCGTGACGCCAGAGTGTGAGTCTGGCTTTGTTAGGCACTGCACCAAGGAAACAGGCACAGGAAGGGTTACTTAGCCAAAAATAATAAAAAATTTTTATCCAACAAAATTTTTTAAGAGAATTTTATATGGTCAGCAAGCAGAATATTTTTGAGATTAAAAATATTATCCAGAAATTTTTTTGACGAGAGGGAAAATTTTCTTTCTAACTTTTACTTGTAGAATTTTTCATTAAATTTTCATCTTGTTTTCATGAATTTTCTCTTAGAAGGACGCTTAATTTGCGTCGTGTTTTTTCTTAGAATTCTCTTCTGCAATCAGGAATTTTTCCCATTTTCTGTGCCCAGAGTTTTTAGGAAAAGATTCTCATTTTTAGGAAAAGATTTCATTCAAGAATTTTCCTTTCAACTTTTTGTGATCACGGGTTTTTTGGGTTTTTTTCTAGTGATGGGCGAGACTGCGAAAATGAGTCTTTTCTTATCTTGTCTTGTCTTGCAAAAGCGAGACAAGACAAGAACAAGACTTAATTTTTTACTGCAAGACAAGAGAAGAACAAGACTTAATTTTTTACTGCAAGATAAGACAAGAACAAGACTTAATTTTTTACTGCAAGACGAGACAAGACAAGAACAAGACTTAATTTTTTACTGCAAGACGAGACAAGACAAGAACAAGACTTAATTTTTTACTGCAAGACGAGACAAGACAAGAACAAGACTTAATTTTTTATTGCAAGACGAGACAAGACTAACGATTTTTAGCAATATGCAAAAAAAGTCTTGCGATTTTGCATTTTTTTTTATGCAAGAAAATGCAATTCTCTATTGCAAGACAAGAACAAGAACCATGCATTTCTTGTCTTGTCTTGTCTTGCGTCCATCACTATTTTTTTCTTTAAGATTCAATAAAATTCTGCTTCCGTGAAAAATTTCTCTAAAAAAATCTTTAGAGCAGATTTTTCTTCACATCTACAACTTTTCTTGCTAAAAATTTATTTTTATAGAATCTGTTCTTGCAAAAAAAAATTCATTTTGGCAGCAAAGCCTTATTTTGAATTTTAGAGTATTCAGAAAGTTTCCTCAGATTTTTTTCTAGTCCACTATGTTTTTTGAACATTTTATTATAATGGAAAAAAGGCTGGACAAATTTTTATTCTTAATATTATTTCTTTTAGCCAGCAACGACATCCGGTGACAGTAATTAGGATTCTGGTGTGGCGTAATACTTTGTTTGATTGCAGCTCTGGACTCCTCGGGCGAAAATTTCTTAATTTTAATCATTGGGTTTAAATGCGGATAAAATCTGGTTGACCATAACCTGTTGCTGTTTTAGATATTCATATGTTTTACACATAATTTATCTAAAGTTTCTATCTTTGCGCTTTAATCAATTTTCGAAAAAGTTTCTCAAGGGCAAATCAAAAACCGAATAATGATATTACATTTAATACTGACAAAAAAAAAGCAAGGAGCTTCCGGCAAAAATAAAATTAATGTGAAATGAATATGAATAACGACGAAAGGCTTGCTTCATCCCGCAACCCTATCTCGACTTTAGCTTAAAATTGAATCCGGATGATAAATTTAATTTTCTTACGATTCGAGATGATCCTGTACAGTGTACATTGAGATAGACGCTTGAATCATAAAAGAAACCGTACAGAATTTGAAAGGTCGGAATGTCTGGAATTAATTTTTGAAAATGAGAAAATGATGGGAAATCGGTTTAAAATTTGAAGAATATGAAATTGAAGGTATATTGATTTTAAGTTTTCAGTATTGTAAACCCTAGAATTTCATTATCTCGTGTTGTCAATTTATAGGAATTCCATTTTCATGTTCTAATTTAAATGATGACGGGATTTATAAAATACGAGTCGAATAATTTTTTCCCCCGTGTACTTGAGGGAAATGAATTCAGGTTGAGGATCGATTTGCAGCATAAAAAAATCATGAGTAATCAATATATTTCATAACATTTTTTTTTAACAGATTGAGGAAAGTGGTGGGAAGGGGATGTTGCATGGTGGGAATGGTGGTGGCGGGCACGGTGGTGCGTATCTTTCAACGCATTGTGGGACGGACTGGTATTGGATGTTTTCGACGACTGGTCTGTAGGTCCTCTTGAGGTAACGGGTGACTTTCGGTACGTTGATTACTCTTTGGATGATTTGGGGTTTGACGATGGTTTTGGTGCAGACGCATCTGTGAGCGATGACTTGTGGGGCTGGAATTGGTGGAGATGGGAGTGGGATCAATGGCCCTTCAATAGCTGGAGCTACTATTGGTGGTGCGTTGAGTGGTGGTGGGATGCTTGGTGGTGGTCCGCATTGCGGAAGGACGATCGGGTAGACTTTGCCGCATGGTCCGGGGAATGGACCTGGGTATGGTCCGGGAAATGGTCCAGGAAATGGTCCCTGAAAATAGAAAAAAAGGAGTAATTAATGAATTGTTATAATGCTATAACTTGGGTGCAATGTTTTAGCCGAAAATAAATAGTTTTTGCCCCTATGGAAAAAACCCATGAGGTGGCAACCAAGTTATCATCGACTTACCATGAAAATATAATCTTAGCCATCGACTTACCATTAAAATATCAACTTGGCAATCGATTTACCATTGATTGAACAACTTGGCCATCGACTTACCATTGATTAAACAATTTTGCCATCGACTTACCATAAATTTATCAACTTGGCTACCGACTTACCATTAAAATATCAACTTTGTCATCGACTTACCATGAATTAATGAACTTGGTCATAGACTTACCATTGAAATATCAACTTGGCCATCAACTTACTATTAAAATATTAACTTGGCCAGCGATTTACCATCGATTCATCAACTTGGCCATCGATTTACCATCGATCCATCAACTTGGCCATCGATTTACCATTGATTCACCACGTTGGCCAACATTGGCCATCAAAAGTTCACTGACCTTGCCATCTTTTCTTTTGATCAATAGCTGCAATCCTCATTGACCACTCACCCTACTTAGCTCACAAATAAAATACTTACACTAAATTGTGGGCAGGCGATTGCCGAAGAGGCAATTGCACATAGAACAATCGCTACAATTTTCCCCAACATCCTTGTTTTTACTATGTAAATTTATTTACCAATGACCTGAAGTTTGTTATTCGTTAACTTATATACTATTTTAACTAACCTTGGAACGTTTCAGAAATGACTTTTTTTCTAAATAAATTAATTAAGAATTTTGCATTGAGTCACGTTTTCCATGTACGAACTCATCAAATACATAAAAAAAAAATTAATGGCCATTCCCCCTATTTAGGTCGCATTGATTCGTCCCTAATCAATAAAAATCATTTAGCCAAAACTCTCTTTTTTTCCTCCCCCTCTGGCATCATTCCCGATTTCAAATCAAACATTTTCTGATTTCGTCAAGAGATCCTTTTTAACGATTTGCATAATTCTTTTTTTCGGGAAAGGAAAACGTGAGCATCATAAAATTTGATGAAGGTTTCAAATTAATTATAAGTTTGTGAACGCGGAGAAAAAAAAAACTCTGTACATCTCTCTTAATTTTTAAACGAGTTTTATGGGAAACCAGATACGAACATTTTTTAAACTTTTTAAATTTTCGAATTTTTTTTTTGCTACATTACGCTTTTTTCGCCTTATCGGATGATTACTTTCGTGACGTTATAAAAAAAAGGAAAACAGTAAAAAAGGGGAGATTATTTAAGCGAAAAATATCCGCATGATTAATCGATTAATTTTTTTTTTATTATTGTTCGTTTAATCAATGGGATAATTAATTTAAATGCTCGAAGAGACACAGTTTAACGAATTTTAATATAAACTGATTATTGAAATTTTATTCTTTAATCGTTGTTAATATCGACGGCATTAATTTGAGTTTTATTTTGTTGGGAATCGTCTTGAGTTTAGTATTTTAGGCTCAAGTGTGATTAATTTACTTTGAGATTAATTAAAAACTGCGGAAGGTTTTTTGATGAGTTGGCGAAAATGATGAAATGTTAGTGTAATTCTTACGTTGAAATTTTTTTTTAGTAAAAACTTTTTTTTTAGAACCAAACCTTTTAATAATTATTTCTTCTGGGGCAAATCATTTGATAATTTTTTCTTGTCGAAAAATTTTTTTAAATTTTTTCTTGTTGAACAAATCTTTTTAATTTTTTCTTGTTGAACAAATCTTCTTAATTTTTTCTTGTTGAACAAATCTTTGATGATTTTTTCTTGTTGAACAAAGCTTTTGATGATTTTTTCTTGTTCAACAAATCTTTTGATAATTTTTTCTTGTCGAACAAATCTTCTTAATTTTTTCATGTCGAAAAAATCCTCTTAATTTTGTCTTGTTGAACAAATCTTTGATGATTTTTTCTTGTTGAACAAATCTTTTGATGATTTTTTCTTGTTGAACAAATCTTTTGATGATTTTTTCTTGTTGAACAAATCTTTTGATAATTTTTTCTTGTCGAACAAATCTTCTTAATTTTGTCTTGTTGAACAAATCTTTTGATGATTTTTTCTTGTCGAACAAATCTTTTGATGATTTTTTCTTGTCGAACAAATCTTTTGATGATTTTTTCTTGTTGAACTTTTTTGATGATTCTTTCTTGTTGAACAAATCTTTTGATGATTTTTTCTTGTCGAACAAATTTTTTGATGATTTTTTCTTGTCGAACAAATCTTTTGATGATTTTTTCTTGTCGAACAAATCTTTTGATGATTTTTTCTTGTCGAACAAATTTTTTGATGATTTTTTCTTGTTGAACAAATCTTTTGATAATTTTTTCTTGTTTAGCAAATGTTTTGATAATTTTGTCTTGTCGAACAAATCTTCTTAATTTTGTCTTGTTGAACAAATCTTTTGATGATTTTTTCTTGCTGAACAAACATTTTGATAATTTTTTCTTGTTGAGCAAATCTAATTTTTTTATGGAACAAATCTTATGATAACGTTTTCTTCGAGCAGGAAACTATCAACTATAACACTATAAAATTTTGAAAACTAAACTATCCAAAAAAAAGTTTCTAATCAATTTCAACTTTCTCGCTTTAAAATATTCAGTCCGCAATTCTGTATCCCGGCCAAAATTTTAGAGACCAATAATTCTTTTTTTTATGCGGGCCGTGTACAATCGATAAATGATTAAAAGCTTTCGAACAAGGTCAGGTAAAGAGAATGTGTGCTTATGGGATGAGTTTCGTCTGTTAGCACGACACGGGGGGGAAAATATTTCGCAAATATGTTTTCCAGACGTAAAATTAGATTGCCGCTCCAGTAATTAACGACCAATAAAATACCACGATAGATTACACCTGCCACGTGAAGTATATGAAACGAGAAGCTTAGATTAATTTTATTGGTTTCAATATGGTGCGGAGTTAATATTGCCACCCCCGATAAAGCTGGAAATGCGTGGAGCCTAACCGGAAACGGAATTTATCTCATGTTAGAGGAAAGCTTCCCCCCCGGAAAAGTATCCTTTTTTTTTTTTTTGATTTATTCATAAACACATACATGAAATGCGTGAAATAGGAAACGTGACGGGATGATATAAAAAACCCGTTAATATCAGCGTTGAAATCCGAAACTCTTAGATTTTTAATTTATGGCGTCGTGTGGGAAAAAGCATAACAATTAAATTTTTTTTAGCGGTAGTAATGAAGGTAAGCATTGGTCACGTCATACGGTCCCCGTGTCAATTAATTCAATTACAAAATGAAATTCGTTTCGATTTCATTGCGGTTCTTTTTCCTAACGATCCCTGAACCCGTGATCTCGTTTTTTTTTTTTTTTTTCGAGGCTTCTATTGTAATGCCAGCCACCTCCGGATCGGTCGTGAGGGGGATGGATTTTCAAGCTCAAGCTGTTACTTTAAAATCGAGGAAATGTGAGGTACATGATAAAGCTTGTTCTTTGTTGGGAAAAAAAAAGCCTCATTAAAACTCGCTTAAAGCACGAGGAATAATTTTTATATTTAAAAAAAAAAATACTCGAGTCTTGTACAAATCCGTTCGTTAAATTTTTTTTTAAAATCTGATCACTCAAAAGGAGGTAACTTTAATTGATTTCTGGAACAGAGTAATCCTTTGACTCTTTCAGCAGAGCTGTGTGGAGATTTTTAGGAAAACATAATTAAATGAAAAATTAAATAGGTTTTTTCGCGGTAAAGAGATGTAGTTTTTGAAAGAAAGGGAAGTATTAATTTTAATGGTCGAAAAGGATTAATCTCAGATTTTTAGCCCAAGCTGAAGTCTAAACTGCCTTTTTCATTTGATAACGAGCCTGAGTACTTTCTCCTTTTGGTCAATTTTTGATCTAATCTTAAAGTATTTCATCAAAATGTTTCATGCATGGGCAAAACAATAGGAAAGAATTTTCACTTTCAAAATTTATTCAACGATATTTTTAGCAAGAAAAAATCAGCAAAAGATTTGTTCGAATAATAAAAATCATCGAAAGATTTGTTCGACCAATAAAAATCATCAAAAGACTTGTTCGACTAATAAAAATAATCAAAAGATTTGTTCAACTATTAAAAATAATCAAAAGATTTGTTCAACTATTAAAAATAATCAAAAGATTTGTTCAACTATTAAAAATAATCAAAAGATTTGTTCAACTATTAAAAATAATCAAAAGATTTGTTCGACTAATAAAAATAAACAAAAGATTTGTTCGACTAATAAAAATAATCAAAAGATTTGTTCGACTCACAAAAATCATAAAAAGATTTGTTCGACTAATAAAAATCATAAAAAGATTTGTTCGACTAATAAAAGTATTCAAAAGATTTGTTCGACTAATAAAAGTAATCAAAAAATTTGTTCGACTAAAATTCTAACTAGCTAATCCACAATAATAAAGTTCTCGCTAAATGGTCGGTTCAAGATTTTTTTAGGTGTTTTCTTTAAGGCTCCTTCTTGCCTTATTGTCAATATTTTCAAAGTTCACATGGAAAATCTTCTTAAATCAAAACCTCGTTCAAACTAAACAGATTAATACATTAATAGATAATTGAAAATTGGAAGATATGGTTGAAAACAAGTTTAATAAGTCGTAATGATTAGATTAAAGCTTTTAGAAATTGGTTTATTGGATTTTCTGGATCAACCGGGAATCTGCGGTTTTTGACGATTAAAATTGGAAAACGGAGATACTGGCCTATTTCAATGTTTCCTTACGCTTTTCCCAAATCGGGAGGGAAAAAAATATTATTCGGTTTTAGAGATTAGGGAAAAACTGAAAAAAAATGTAGTGGAAAACTGTTTTGAAATTGAATCGAGATTTCAGCTTTGTTATTTACAGAAAAAAAAGAGCTTTCATATAACGAATATCATGACTTGAATTTTTTTTTTTCATTCGCAAAACATCACCACGTACGACCATGACATTTCAATTAACACGCGAGCCCAAGCGTTATCATTTATTATAAAAAAAAAAGAGAGAGAGACCAGAAAAAAAATAATCACGTTTCCATTCATCGCACCATTTTCTGTGCGAAGTTTTTCTTTCATTTTTTTTTTAAATACGTACGATCATCTGCTGTCTCCAATTTTTTTAAAATTGTCTTTTGAAATGATTTAAAAAGACGAGTACGAATTTCGTTTATTGTTCTGTTTTTATTATTAATAAGAGTTTTTGATATTAGAAATTATGACAAAGAATGATTAAGAGGTTTGTGAAACAAAAGAAGGGAAATGTAGGTTAGTTTTATTGTGAAGGTTTCAGAGACACATGAAGGATTTAGAATGAATTTTTTTTAATAGTAAAAGCAGAGGGTGGAGCCAGGGCTTAGCTCTTAAGTAATTGAGGCCAATTTCCAGTCACCTAGTTTTAGCTTTTACTTTTTAACTGACCAAAATCTAATTGTTTATTATGTCAACTAATTTTTTTTTCTTTTTCTTTCAGGTAAGTCAGAACACGCAAGTTTTTTCAGAAAATGTACCAGATTTTCCACGAACTTCTGGAAACGTTCTTTTTTTTGGTGAGAAAAGTTCCTGGGAAAGTCTTATCTTAGAGGCCGTTTAAGTATTACGTAAGCATTTTAGGGGGGGAGGGGGTCTAAAATTTCCGAACTCAAGTAAGCTAAGCATAGGCGAAACCCCCTTAGGCGTGCAAAAAGGGCCTAACCCATGCTTACGAAATATTTGAACGGCCCCTTAGGTTTACAACAAATATCTTAAAACTCCGACTGAGATGATTTGGTTGTTCCTAGTTTTTCCCCAAATTTTAAACATTTTACAAAAATATTTTAATTATATTTCAAAAAAATACATTTCTTAAAAATAATTATATCTACAAATAAAAATAAAGCTTTGAGCAGATTAAACCTAGGCCATGTTTTTGCTTTAGCAGGGACTGACAGCTTTGAACTTGAACCGAAATCATAAGACATAAAAATCCGCTGAGCCTGACTTTGTTTTTATAAATCTCAGCTCATGTAAAGTTTTTATATGAACCAAACAAGGAAATGTTCTACAAAGAAAATTTTTTTTTTTGAAGAATTCTTTTTCTAAAAATAAACTATAGGCAAAACCTTAAAGCAAAACTTTAATATTCCCATTGATTTTTTTTCCTTTTTCGGATAAGATTAACTTTTTTCTGAAAATTTCTTACGGCTATAAAAATCGGTAAGCTTTATTAAAAATGGAACATTTTGCAAATTCAGTTTTCGACATTCGGATCGAACTCCTTATTCTTTTTACACAAAAAAAAAAACGAAAAAGAGAAGCTTTTTTCTTTCCTTCTCTTCTCCATTTATCCGTGATGCCTGGAGGCTTTATATTTTTTTAAAAGGCGCTTGTGCGTTAAACGTTCAACCAACTTTTCCAAATGTTCAACCATTTTCGTAAATTCCTTCGTCAATTCCTGATCGTAGATCCGGGACTTTGACCTCGTTTTCATACCCTCGGAAATCTCCGTGATTTGCTTTTCGTGCAATCGCAAATCATTTTTTAATTGTTTCGTATTTTCTAAAGCGACTTTGAGATCCGTCCGTAATTTTTGCAATTGGTTCAACTCTCCTAAATTCCCGACGTGAATGCATTTCGTTTCCTTGTTTAAACGTTCCATTTCTGTTTTCATTCGACTCATTACGTCGTTAAGTTTTTCAAAGTCCGCAGGAATCGGGTGGGTAGACCCGGCAGGAAATTCGAGGGCGGGTGTCAATGACGGCGGTTCATGGTTTGAAAGTTTAACCTTTTGATCTTCCTGGAACTGGAGATTCGGTTTTAATTCCGATTGTGGTTCTTCATTTTCGTTTGGTTTATTCATTTCCGAGTCGGGGTTTTTCGGAGGCCTGAAAGAAAATAGAAATTTGAAAGTAAGAGATGATCAAGAACAGACATTGTTGGCTAAAAATATTTAACGAGGGCTGCAACTACCTTAAGACTTAGCTGAGCTTAGCTCAGGCTTATAGCAGGCCTAAAAGCTCGTTTGAGCTTGGCTTTGAGCTCCGATTGGTTCATAAGCCCTAAAGGTCTTAACTTCCCCAATATTTTGAAAATATTTCAATATTTCAATATTTTGAAAATATTTCAATATTTCAATATTTTGAAAATATTTCAATATTTCAATATTTTCAAAATATTTCAAAATTTCAATGTTTCAAAAATATTTCAAAATTTCAATATTTCAAAATATCAATTTCAATATTTCAAAAATATTTCAAAATTTCAATATTTCAAAATATCAATTTCAAAAATATTTCAAAATTTCAATATTTCGAAAATATTTCAAAATATTGATTTTCAAATTGGTTTCACCAAATATTTGTAAAATATTTCACAAATGTTTAAAAAAAATTTTCAAAATATTTTGATTGTACATTTTCCTTTGGGTTCAAGGTTTGAAAACTTAATCTGACTGCTCAGAACGATTAAAATTTTTTAAAGCTAAAAAATCTCAAGACTTACCACTCTCCGTAGTTTGTATTTAAAACGGGCAAGTAATTTAGTAGAGGATTAGGATTGGCTCCGTCGCTAATTAGAGGATCACTAACAAGAGGTTCATTAGTAAAAGGTTGTTGAGGTTGATATTGAGGCTGATAATAAGGCTGATTGTAAGGTCGATTGCTTAAGTAGGACTCCAAGTAGGCCTGAAAAATAAAAAAAATTGGTTCAAAATGATGTTTGGAAAAAGTTTTCTTGCTCATGAGTCAAAATTAAAGCAATGACAAGGGTAATGTTAAAATGGGGTACGGCAAAATCCTGGCTTCTCATTGGCTGTGACCAAAATCGTTTTCAACTGATTTCTGTTGATTGGTGGTGACGTCATACGTCTTCTGATGCTCTGTACTTTTTTTTTATTATGTATTTAATCTATAATGATATATACAAATATTAACAAATGATTTAACACAAAAGCCGCCGGAGCGGCTTGACATACGTTTGGTCAAAGCCAATCAAAAAAGCAGCAATATAGTTGGCTACTCTTCCTTCAGAATTGATACAATCATGACGTCATAATTCAACTAAATCTATAGTTGGAATCTTTTGCACCAAAAAATTAGTAAATGAATTAAAAGGTTTTTTAATGAGCTATGACGTCATTACCATCAACATTAGGTATGTCTATTTTTGGCGGGCTTTTTAAATTTTGAATTGCAAATAAAATTTTTCGTCTCCTAATAAGACTTTTTGACTAATTCGTTCTGGCAAAACTGTAGTTAAAAATTTTATCTTTTCTTTTTCACTAAAACATACTTCACTTTTTTGAAGAAAAAACTGGATTACTTACTGGCGGATATTGCGACAAACTACCACGTACTAACGACGCGAAAAATACAAAAATATTTAGCACCTTCATTTCCTTATGACGGTCGAATTGATTTTAACCATGCGTAATTAAAAAAAAACCGTTTAGGAAATTAATAAAACTAAACAAAAAAAAATCGAAAACAATTTCGACATTGACATGTTTATTTAAGTATGATTGTTTAATTTCTGCGAAAGTAATATCGTAAACCATTTTAATAATTCACGCGACATCCTCAATTAATAAGTGAGACGTTAATTGTTGGGGAAAATTTTTTTTTTATTCTCAAGTAACGTCGCCCGTGACATCCATGCACAAAGCCCAGAAATTAATAAAAGTAGAGGGGAAGTAAAATCCCCGTGCGTCATGCGATATGAAGAAAACGAATCAAACACGGAACACCCCCCCCTATTTTTTCTTTATTATTTATTTCGGGCGTGATTTGGGCGTATCCGTCAATTATTTACAAAAATGACTAAATCAAAGGCTGCTAGCTCACCCCCTCGAGTTGTAAGAGATCTCGAGCTTTCCACCCCTTATGCATATTTAAGGGAAGGAAAAAAATTTAAAAAGTTTAACGTCAACAAAATATAATAACAACAAGAAATAAAATTACATTAATAACATTTTCACTCATAATTTTAAATTTTTAACGGTCGGTTTAACATAAACCAATCTAATGAATTATTAGGGGAAACAAAATCAATACATAATAATTAGGATGATTTGAATATCGTTTCACGGTGTTCTGAGTTAAAAATCATAATATTTTCTCAAAAGGGAAAGCAGGATGGGAAAGGTGGAGGTAGGCAAGGCGGAAGAGCTGGAGGGAAGCACGGCGGGAGTGCGGGGGGAAGTGGTGGGAGAACCGGAGGAAGAGGAGCTACTGGTTCCGGTGGGCACAACGGCAACGGGGATTTGTAGTTAATCGTTTCCAAGACAGGCCTGTAGCAGGTCCTCAAAAATTTCTGAAGATAAGGAACTATGACGATTTGATGATATACTTGCGGCTTCAATACCGTTTTTTGGCAGTTAGCGTGATGTGCTACGGTTTGTGCTGGCGGGATGTTGGCCGGTAATGGGATTGTTGGATGTTCAACCGTTGGTGCTACTGCTGGTGCTTCGTTAATTACTGGTAATGGTGCTGGAGCTGGCCCGCAGTTCGGTAATTTTACTTGATGGACTTCATTTCTTATCTGAGGATTCAAATTGAAATCAAAATTCTGTTGAAGATTTTTTTTAAAAAGGGAAACTTACCGTGTTTTGGGCTGGTGGGCAAGCTGTGGCAATTGCTGCGAGTGCGAGGAGAATCGGAAATGATGATACCATTTTGAAACGAGGAAATATTAACGTCTGATGTGTGGCGTTTAATGGGATTCCTTTTATACGCAGTATTTTTTAATTTTTGGTTGAAGGCGAGAGGGAAACTCGTTCGAAAACACGTCCGATTTTGTTTGTTATAATATTTTTTATGTATAAACATTAAAATTTTAAAAAACCGTTTATTCCCATTGCCGAAGTCAAGGTTTCGTTAATTAATTAATTGTTTGTATGATTTAAACGTTTTTCACGGGATGAACAAACTGAACAGATAATCGGAGAGACTAAAAGTGGAGAGCGACAAAATTTCAAGCTTTATAAATGGCTAAAGTGAAAATATTTAAGTGAAATTTGAGATGGGGGAAATATTTTTAAGGAATCCTTGAAGTTGAGGTTGATGAGTATTGTATGTTTAGCTAATGTGGAATTCTTGTTTGGTGTTTATGGGGAAACGAGAATAATGACAAATATGTTAGAGATAACAATTGAATTATTTTGGTTGAATAGTAGGAAGTTAATTTTTTTTTGTTGAGAAAAAAATCAAGGGGCTTAATCAGGGCCGGCGCAAGAATTAACGGTTTCTCAAAACAGAGATTAAGATGTTTGGCTGAAATGGTAAATGGTCATGTCATCTGCAAACGAATCTAAAAGAGACGGCAAGTCGAAAAACAAAGATTCTCTGAATTTCTGGCTCTAAAAGAAAAGTGTGTGAAATGTGAGTTTCTTTCCTGATGTGGTTAAATTTTGTTTAGGGCAAAAATAAGTCAAATCGGATATTTTTTTGCGGCTTCAAGCCTTGTAACGCCGGATAAGTAAGTCAGTAAAAATCTTAAATTCTACAGCATAAAACCAAGAACTTATTTTTTTTTACCATTTGATTTATCTATTGACACCCGCTGCCTTGGTAGTGCATTTTATTTTTATTACTTCCAACTTTTCCTTTCCCCCCCAAAATTTATCATCAAGCCCACGACAAAGATAAATCAGACCGGAAAAATTACCAAAGTATCCCCAACGTCGACACTTCCGGTCGACTGAAGAAATTATGAATCAGCCATTTTAACGTCGAGAATTGAAAAGAACCAAATCATCATTTTCTAAAAAAAACAACAAAAAGGTTACCGTATGCCTCTTATTTTCAAAACAAAATCATCCACGTCAATCAGTTTCAAATGTCGCATATGGTTCCTTCAAATCATCCCGTTCGTTTCAAATCTCTACTTTTTTGTTTCTTTTTAAAAAAATATCCAAGAGTGACGTTAATAATTCCATTTCCTGACGAAGAATTAAAACGCATAATTGACTTGTCATTTCTTAGGAGGATTCCGTGACATTGAGCATTCTGTAACATGAGAGACGTCGTAATAAAACTCATTACATTACAAGTCTAAGGGCTGTTTATTTCGTTTGGGAAAGCCCGGCCCAAGATTTATTCGTCGATCAGTCTTTCTTCTGAAGGGGTGAATTGTAATCAACGTTATGGATGCCATTCGAAATGATGCTTGAGATCCTCGTGCTATACGCACAAAGTTAAGCAATCCATTATTTAACTTTAAACCATTAGCTTTTAGGTTTCAAGTTTTTACTTTAATTGCTTTGTTTTTGTCGTGGCTGCCACAATATCAGGAGAGATGTCCTGATGCTTTTTTAATGGAAGAAATGATTTTGTAATTATAGGCGGGGGGAAAAAAATGAAAAGAAATGTTTATGTAAGGAATTGCGGAGAGATTTTCCGTGGAATTCGTGCTGGTATAATTCATGTTAAAGGATTGACGTGCCCTAAATTGAGTGGGTTAGAAGTTTCGAGGAGGTAGTATGACATGAAAATGCATGTTTTACCTTGCAATTTTGTTTTAAGTTTGTTTTGTCATTTTTCTTTTTAAAAATTTGGAGGAAATTTCCGCATTGAAGATGTTGGAAGTTGGAGGACACGTTGTAAAGTATCTAGCGCATGGTAATTCTTCCGTGGAAATGATCAAAAAATTTGTTCAACTAGTAAATATAATCATAAAATTTGTTTGACTAAAAAAAATCTAGGAAGGATTTGTTCGACTAAAAAAAATATTGGAAGAATTTGTTTGACTAAAAAAATCAAAAGATTTGTTCGACTAATAAAAATCATCAAAAGATTTGTTCGACTAATAAAAATCATCAAAAGATTTGTTCGACTAATAAAAATCATCAAAAGATTTGTTCGACTAATAAAAATCATCCAAAGATTTGTTCGACTAACAAAAATAATCAAAAGATTTGTTCAACTAACAAAAATAATCAAAAGATTTGTTCGACTAATAAAATTATTCAAAAGATTTGTTTGACTAATAAAATTATTCAAAAGATTTGTTTGACTAATAAAATTACTCGAAAGATTTGTTCGACTAATAAAATTGATCAAAAGATTTGTTCGACTAATAAAATTGATCAGAAGATTAGTTCGGCTAATAACGCCAAACACGGCGATCTTCGTTTGGTTATTTTCACTGCCAGACCAATCGCCATTTTAGTTTTGCTTTGCGCCTTCCAAATTGACTTAGCTTGGCCCTGTCCCTGGCTCAATTTTAAATCTACCCCGCGCAGGGATCGATTAGCTGACGTATAAATCCTTGGATCAGAACTATCGACGTTTGAAAGCTTAATTGACACAATTCCACACCCGGGGGGAATTCCTGACGATGTCGCAATTGACATTATCACGAGATAATACCCTTAACCCGATTTCTCTAACCTCAGTCAAACCGTTTCATATCCAGCTAAACGTCCTATCCCCGAAAATTAAATCAGAAAACGACCCTTTAAATTTTTTTAAAAAAAAAAGAAAATTGAATAAACATTCTTGTCATATTAATCCGCTTACGAAAAACGAGAATCATTTTTCCAACGATTATCATGCATTATGCTTTTAAATCGTAAATAATTCAAAGTAAATACTTTGCTTGTCGCAATCGGCTAGGGAAATGGGCATCTCTCTCTCTTTCTAAAAAAAAAAGCTGCTTTTCTGTCGGTATCTACCTCCACTTTATGCCTATCCCCGGGGCTTTTGTCACATTTTCTCTTTCATCCATCATCATGGATGACACTTTTTTTCCCAAATATATTTCTTTATTTTCATCTCTCTCTTTTCTTTCTGTGAAAAACTTTTCCAATTGTTTCCTTTTTTTTTTCTCTCTCGTAACTTATCTAGATGACCTCGAGGATTATAAAGAACAGATGTAGACTTGATATCAAGCTATCTTTAAATGAACATTTTTGTTAAATTAGAAAAGGGATATGGAGAAAAAATTTTGATTAATGGGTTTTATAATAATGCCAAATTAAATTGCTTTCACACCCTTTTTCCTTTTTTTTTGTAAATAAAACCTCTTCATTATTATTTCGATTAAATATTTAAAGGAAATGCAAAACGAGAGGTTTGTCAGGTTAGCCATGAAATTTAAGAAGAGAATTGTATTGGTTTCTATGTTAATTTTGAGAAGGAGTTTGGTTAAGACATCTGTAATTCAATTTGAGGACTGTTGTGAGGGTTGCTGACTTAGTTTCTGGCACAGGAGATCAAAAGATACATCCTGTTTTTTGAAAGTCTTGTTCTTAGCTTTTAAAAATACTTTTTCTTCCTATTCCAGCTCAGCTTAAAGTTTACTTGATAAACAGAAATTACTAAAAAGTTTTTTTTGACAAGAAAAAATCATCTAAAGATTTGTTCAACTAACAAAAATGATCAAAAAATTTGTTCGACTAGTAAATATCATAAAATTTGTTCGACTAAAAAAAATCTTGGAAGAATTTGTTTGACTAATAAAAATCATCAAAAGATTTGTTCGACTAATAAAAATCATCAAAAGATTTGTTCGACTAATAAAAATCATCAAAAGATTTGTTCGACTAATAAAAATCATCAAAAGATTTGTTAAACTAATAAAATTAATCAAAAGATTTGTTCGACTAAAAAAAATCTTGGAAGAATTTGTTGGACAAAAAAAAATCTTGGAAGAATTTGTTGGACAAAAAAAAATCTTGGAAGAATTTGTTGGACAAAAAAAAATCTTGGAAGAATTTGTGGGACAAAAAAAATCTTGGAAGAATTTGTTCGACTAAAAAAAATCTTGGAAGAATTTGATCGACTAAAAAAAATCTTGGAAGAATTTGTTCGACTAAAAAAAATCTTGGAAGAATTTGTTTAACAAAAAGATATTTTTAAAAAAAATAGTTAAACTGAAAAATAAAAATTAGGAAAATATAATTAGGGCAAAAATTTTTTCAAAATGAATTTGGACCAAAAAAAATTCATTTTTTCTTCTGCTAGAAAACCCTAAAGTCTCTAAAATCTGTCAAGGAAAGTTTTTTCAACTTCTTGCCGTGCCAAGCCACCAAAAACACAATTTTACAAAAATTAAAAAACAAATTTTATTTAAAACATTTTTTATACAAAACTAAGATTGAACATTGGTGCTATTACTATTTAACGTCCCATTTTTAGTATCAACAACTAAAACTAATTTAGTATTTCCGCTTAATTGGCATGGGAGAGCCAATGGTAAAAGCGAAGTTATGTTTTTGTCCGAGAGACCACAGTCGGCCGTTCTTGTGTCAATCATATGAACCGTAAGCGCCGGCTTGTCCCCATTTTCACAGCCTCTGCGGTCTTTTTGTTGTCAAACGACGTAGATCTGTATCGCTGGGGTTTTCTTATCAGCCGGCTGCTTCACGGGTTCCGGAGCAACCTCCTCATATTGCGGGTATTGCTGATAAGTAACTTGCTGCGGAGGCTGCTCTGGATATTGCTCGTACGTAACTTGGGATGGATAGGATTCTTTTTTAGAGTATTGCTGATTCCAGTATTTTTTATACTGCTGATATTTGCATTGATACGGCGTCGGTTTCGGTTGCGGCTGATATTGTTCAGGTGAGCTGTAGTACATGACGGATTCCTGCGGCCTTTCCTCCATGTATTGTACCGGTTCTTGCATGGGTTGCGGTGGAGGACAAGGGACTTCGTATTCTATGACTTCGTGGTGATGTTGCGGTGGTGGCGGAGGCGGCGGCGGAGGGTACTGATGTTCTTCCACCCTTTGCATAACCTGGGAATATAAAAGGGAATGAAATAGGGACAGGGAAGACAGTTAGATTTTACAATTGGCCGCGATTAAAAAGCTTTCGCCCGGGAAAATATCGTTGAAAGTGACGTTAGGGGAAAATAATCGCCCGTTGTTATACTGAGCTCAGATTTCAGTATAAATCTCTTTAAATGACAAATTGCTATCTCGGGCAGATTTTCATGAAATAGGAAAGACGGTAATTACCATTGGATTACGTCTGTAGCACGCAATATGCATTTGAATGTGTGTTAATATGAAAATGGGGAAAGAAAGAAGTTTTTTTTAAAGAATTTTTTTTTTGGTTAAGAAAAAAGATGCGGATTTTGTTTGTTGTAAGTTGAAGGAGTTACAGATGACCTTAGAGGAGGATGTTGGGGTCATCTTAGAAATAATGACCTTTGAGAATGTAAAAGGAGGTTGTAGTCTTGAACTGGATTTGAAGGTGAAGGCATTTAGGGCATTGGCACAAAGGATTAATCGGATAAGGTTTTCTTGGGAAATATTGGAGGTGCTAGAAAATATTTTTGTTGGTTCAGTTTTTTGAACGGTGTCTCAATTTCCGGAAATTTATTTTTTTAATTGGGTATTTCCCTGAAAGGTGCAATTTTTAATTTTTTATTTTGAGTTTTTAAGATTAAAATGGGTCAAAATGTGGACAATATATGTACTGGGAGATGTAATTTGATTTGAGGAATCGATCGTGACTAGCTAGAACACTCAATTTTTCCATTTTAAAAAAATAACTTCGAAAAACTGATTTTAGCAAACAGCCTTGGTTTTGCTAAAATCAGTTTTTCAGCCGTATCTTTTTCAAATGGAAAAATTGAGTGTTCTAGTTAGTCACGATCGATTCTTCAGATCAAATTACGTTTCTTAGTATATAAATTGTCCATATTTTGGCCCCGGTTGAAGCTTAGTATTAAAAAAATTCATTTCCGGTAATTAAGACACAGATATAAAATTATTTTCCGCAGATTTCCACACTTCTGTTGACTCCATAAGGTGCATTCTCTAGTCCCGATTTCTTAGAATTAATGTTTTGAAAATTTAGGCCAAAATTGGCTTAAGCCTAATTTTACATGGAGATGCTAAGATGAGAAGTTGAATTCTACGCGCGTTGACGTTGCTATGTATTCCAATATTATTGATTCTTCAAAAATTTAGAAGCCTAAATTAATTATTTTCCTGTATCTTTTGTCATCAACCCTTAAATGACCTTTACCTTCACCCCATGAAATCTCTCACACCCTTCAAGACACACAACTCACTAAAACTCCCTTTTTTTTGTTGCTAGTCCATTTCTTTTCAACGTGGATCGATTATTTTTTTTGCGAATTCTAAAAAAACAATGGATATAATTAAACTCAAGTTTGACTGCATTGTGTGGTGATAAACCGTCCCCTTGAGAGATTTTAGGGTCTTTGTTTAGAAAATACTGCCTCGACTCGAGTGCCCAGTAGATAATACTATCTCAGTCCCAGTTTGGTCATTATCTAACAAGCGTTTAAAATTAACCGTTGTATCAATGTATCAGCAAACAATTTTTTTTTTTTTTTATTTCAATTTTAAAAACATGCGAAGGGAATTTTAGCGAGAAGAATTAATAAATTTTATACTTACGTTTCGGTTTTGCCCGGAGATGGCGGCCAACACACCCAAAAACAAAACAAACGTTAAACTTGTGTTCGCCATATTAAAAGAAGAATTGCTGAAGTTGGGACTTGTCGATCCTGCTTATATGGAGTTCGCATCTTTCCTTGTTGATTTTTGATTGATTGATTAATGACCCTAATGTTTAGCTTCTAACAAGGATTATTTTTCGCTATTGAATATTTTTACCTCGATCAGCGTAACGCGTAAATTTATTCAATCAGCTGATTTTTTTTTTTCATCTGCAAAGAAAAAAAATTGGCGTGGATTGCATTCTGTTTCGGATTACTGACTAATATGGCATGTTCCCCATTTTTAGAGAAACAAGGACAAGGTCGGAAGTATCGAATGAAGAGCTAGATTTAATATTTAAAGGGATTTTTGTAGAAACGAATTATTATTACATTTTGTCGAGTTAATTAAGCAAGATGAAAAAAATATTTTTAGTGGCTGTTGTGGTTTTAGTGTTGGCTGCTGAATTAAAAGCATGCCCGGATTGCTGTAGCTACGACAGGACTTCGTTGGTAAGTTGAGCGGAAATAACGTTTAAAACGACCCCTAGGCACTTAATCAATCCCGTATAGAAACCGTAATTGAAATCGCAATTAATTGTATAAGTTTCGAGATTTATGCTTCTGGCTCATTATTTGAAATCTTGCCAATGCAACTTATCATATGAATGTCGAAAAATATTTTTTTTTAACAGTCATTTCGTCTGCTACATTATCGATCCTTTTATTTTTTTTTCAGTTGAATATCGTGAAGCCGGTGCCTGTTTTAGGATCGTTGTTGCCTAAGTTGAATTTAAAAAATTTGGTGATTAGTAAGTTTTTGAATAATTTACTCCTGCTGAGATCGAGGAGGAATATGGCCGGGTATCCGTATGGAGGATGGGGAACTTCTGGGTTTTCGCCGTATTCGGGAGCCGTGTCTTCGTATCAGGCGCCGTTGTTAAATTCAGCGGTTGGAAATCCTACGGCTTTGACTGCCGGTTCAAGTTATGGATTGGGTTCTTATGCTGGGATCGGAGGTTTAGGATGTTCTCAAACGCCTTGTTGTGAGGAATGTAACGGAGGATTGTGCAGCGAGAATTGTTTACTGGCTGATACCTGCTGCGAAAATGGATTAAGAGGAGGATGTGGGAGATGCAGATGCGGATGTTGCGGAAATTGTCAAGATGACCTTTGCTGCAATAAAAGAGGATCGTTGTTTAGTGGGAAAATCAAAACGAATTGTTTTGAAGGTGGTTTGTCTATTGGTGGCTGTTGATTAATTAGTATTGTTATTGTATTTATTGAGATTTTAATTTAATAAAGTAGAATTATAAATGATGAAGATTTATTCACTGTTTTATTTTATTAATTCAGATCTGAAATTTAAATCGTATATTTTTGTATTTTTTTGTATCTGAAAATAATTAAAAATGTAAAGGTGGATTCGGGACATGAAATTCGAACAGATTCCACATCTTTATTTTTGTACCTGAACCTGATAAAAAAAATCAATAACAATTTAGGCAGATCTGATAAGACTTGAGCAGACCTGAATTGGCGCTGCCTGCAGAACAATTGCGCCAACCTGAATTGCTGAATTGCGTCAATGTTTGAGGCCTCGAACATTATTATAGAATTTTTAAACTCCTGCTCTGTGAAATCAAATTAGATATGAAAAATTTGATGTGATCGGTTTGATACAATGGTGAAAGCGATAGGACGGGCTTGTTGGGCAATTGATGGAACTTACTATATTGCTAACCGCCGAAAAAATACAGGCCACACCGTATTTTTTTTGTCTCAGAATTTCATTCCAAATATTAACAAAGAAAAATACGATGAAACATTTTTATTAAAAAAAAAATTTAGCTAAGCTTCAAAATACTAGTCCGGAAACCCGGAATCAGTTACACTGAGTTGCTTAAAAAATTTATGAAGCCAACTCCGTGAGCCGGGGAGATCTAAACCAAACTAAAAAAGCATAAAACATAATTTAAACAACCAGACGGTACGAGGGGAAAAAAAAAGAATAAGAGGAAAAAAAAAGACCGAAGAAAATTCAATACGAAGCCACGTAAAAAAAAAAAAACACAAGCGTTTAATTTCATTTACTTGGCGGCCGTCATGAAGCACCCGTGACATCATCGCTTAATTATCAAACAAGACCCTCCGCATGTAACGTCCCTTTCCTGTTCAGATCTCTTATATTAAAAATCTGACTTGGTAAAATTTTAACTTAATTGTTTAACCTTTTAAAAAAAAAACATTAAAAAGCCTGGGCAGAGGATAAAACTCCCCCTATTAGCATGCCCCTTAACTCTTTAATGAAACCATCAGTGATGAAAAAAAAATCTGAATCATGTGGAAAAATGCGATTCATTCATCTGCGACGTAAAAATCAGGGAAACATATTTTATACATCAATGAACTGATAATACACATGATTATGCAAATTCAACTCATTCGTTGATTTCGTATTTTATTTTTAAATTTTCATCGAAAGTTGTAAAGCGGGGGTGGGGCAAAAAAAAACTATTTAAAAGGGGTGGAAATATCGCCCACAGGTGTTCAATTACCATCAAACTGCTTACCATAATTTTTTTTTCAATATTTTTTTTTTCGTAACCCTTTAAAAAAGCAAAAAATAATGAACCCGTAGCAACCACGAAGGGAGAATATTGTTAACTGTGTTAATCAGAGGAAGACCCGAGAGAGCTTCAGCAAGAATAATGGCAGTAAAGAGGAGGGTAAGAAGCAGTTTATATTCATAGTTGCCTCACGGTTTGCTCGTAGCATCACCATAGGGTGTATCAGACTCATTACCGTATGTGTAAAATAATCGTTTTCATATTCATGAATTTTATATTTAATTATCGGGTGTAATTGAAAAGATGGAGACAGTGGCGTGGTCAGGAAAAATGGGGAATCGAGCTGAAGTCTAGAAATTTTCACAGGGTGTAAAGATATTAGGTGCATTTTTTTTTAAGGCCTTAAAGGAGCAGGTGGAGTTGGAGAAACCAGGAAGAAAAATGAAGGACTAGAAGAAAAAGACGTGAAAGCCACCTCCATCTTAGTTTTTATAACTCCGTTTTGTTTTTGTTTCAGAGTTCAAAAAAAAATTTTCTTCAATTTTTACTTATTGGAAATTATTGCAAATTTTCTTTTTTACTAATGAAAAAATTTTCTTGATGAGTTTTTATAGGAAACTTTTTTTTAAAACTCATTTAGTAAACGAAACCAATTTCTTTTAATTCATTTTGTTGATTCACACGTTTGAGACCAAATTATTCATTTCCCAATTTACCTACTCTCGAAAAATCATCACGAAAGACCTTCATTATTTCTAAAAGGATATCGACAGTTTTTTTTATTCATATCCAACCTACATTCGGTCATTCATCATTTTAAAATCAAAACAAAAACAAATAATCTAGGCCAACTTTACTTTTCACGGTCAATATTTGCCGAACACGATCCGACGTTCAATTTCTGTTAACTTTGCAATACAATCCTCGCACATTCATCAATTTATTTCCTAGCACAAAGCGAAAAAGTCAATGATACACTCACAAAAAGAAAAATTCTTTGTTTAATAGAAAAAACCCAAGGACGGATTTCTATTTTTTCCCTGTCGTCGTAAATCATTCCCGAACCGGGAAAGTAAGTAGGGTAAAAAAAAAAAACCACCCCCCCGTTACAAAATTTATACAAAGGCCGAAGCATAAGTTTTACCACTGAAAATTACTTCCTACTGACGTTCTGAAGATTGAGAAGCACGCAATTGAAAGTGACACGTTCATTCTCTGGCAATTGCTTGCTTCATCTTAATCTAAACGCGTCACCTTGAGATGGGAAGCTTTCGTGCCCAAAAAAAGATAGTTCTTTTTTAAATTTTCCCGTTCAACCCCATTTGTACCTTTACAAAGCGATTGAAAGTTTTTCCCGCGGTGGGACAGGGTTGAAATGAAAATGGGAATAAAAAAAGTTTTAAAATGATGGTGGTGGAAAGACGAGATCGACATTTTAGTCACGTGGTATACACTCACTTCACCGTGCAATTAAACGTTTTTCACGCTCTGTAAACTGTAAAATGTCCTCCCATTAGGAACTCTATTTTCAACCGTTTGAAACGATTGAAAACGGATAATTTTTTGGCGTAGCTTCCAAGATTATCTTTAAGCCGTTCTTTATAATTTTAAAGGTTGCTCCACATTTCTGGAATTAAAGATTTGTTCAACAAGAAAAAATTATCAAAAGATTTGTTCTACTAGCAAAAATTGTCAAAAGATTTGTTCAACTAATAAAAATCATCCAAAGATTTGTTCGACTAATAAAAATTATCAAAAGATTTGTTCGACCAATAAAAATCATCCAAAGATTTGTCCGACTAATAAAAATTATCAAAAGATTTGTTCGACTAATAAAAATTATCAAAAGATTTGTTCGACTAATAAAAATTATCAAAAGATTTGTTCGACTAATAAAAATTATCAAAAGATTTGTTCCACTAATAAAAATTATCAAAGGATTTGTTTGACTAATAAAAATTATCAAAAGATTTGTTCGACTAATAAAAATTATCAAAAGATTTGTTCGACTAATAAAAATAATCAAAAGATTTGTTCGACTAATAAAAATCATCAAAAGATTTGTTCGACTAATAAAAATCATCAAAAGATTTGTTCGACTAATAAAAATTTTAGGAAAATTGAATATAGAAAAATTGAATCAAAAAATTTTTTGGTTTTAATTTTTGGTTTTGTGTAACTTAGCGCTAATTTAACTATTTTTTTTTTCCAGGGGAAGCTAAACCTAAAATACAAAGCTTCAGACGAAGAGAATAAAAAACATCGAGCTCTTCAAATAATGAACCCATCACCGGAGCTTTCCGGTGAATATAGATGTTACGTAGCTACTTTTCAACAAGAAGCATCTCAATCAAAAAAAATGGTCGTTTTCGGTAAGTTTTCCAATTTTTTTTTTTATTAATGAATTTCATTCATTCATGTCCGTGTTCTTTTTCTTTTTAATTACTTTTCCCTTTTTCTTTTTTTCAAAACATTTTTCTCTTCCCTTTTTTTTTTTTTCCACATTGTCGTACAATAAAAACAAGGGACATTAATATTCTCTCAAGCACGTGACCATAAATATATCTTTATAAAACATTCGGAAACGTTTCATCTTTTTACATTTTTCGTAAATAAGAAAGAAGTAAAAAAAAAAAAAAAAGGTTTCTTCTTTTTCTAAACATTAAAAAACTTTAAAAAAGCGAAAGCGATGTTGAACTTAATGCCATCCTTTTGCCTAAGGATTTTTTTTTATTTGCCTAAGTGCTCTGTAAAGTCGTCGGGGAGTCTTTGATTCCCGGCCTTGTTTTAAAATGAATCCTGATAAATTTTTGATGCGGAAAAAAAATCTCCCAGGAGTTTTATGGCAAAGAGAATCGTCAATTGGACAGTTTTAAATTAATTTGGCGAAAATAATCTTTTAAAAAAAATAATTAACTGTTTTTTTTTTAAAAGAAAAGGGAAAAGTTTTGAATCGGGAATATTGTAAGACATCGATAAAACTTAATTAAAGGAAAACATAAATAACAATAAATAAAATGTCAGATTGCTATATTATGCAGGGATGATTTATTATAAGGAAATATACAATTAATAATTTTGAAAATGAAGATGACGTGGTAGAAATAGTAAACGATTTCGTATTATAAAGTAGATAATACATTTTAAGAGATGGGGGGGAAGGGGGGGGGGGACCGTTCGCCGCCTCTACAATTCTGAATGCGCTCCCGGGAATATATATTATTAAGGGGGAAAGGGGTAAGGCAGAGTCAACAAAGAAAAACAACGGTTAATTAGGGGATGAAAACGAAAAGTCGTATTTGGGGGCTGAAAGGAGAAAAAAAATTTAATTATGTGATATTTTTCAAAAGGAAATGCGTGGGGATGGGAAAAATAACATCGTAATCGCAGGGGATAATACGAATTTATTTCATGGCTTCAGGTAAGGTTCATTAAATAAACAAAGTGACAAAGGTAAAATGGGGAATGTTCGGTTTTTTTTATTCGGGATTTATGAAAAATTGATTTGAAGGCTTGATCTCTTTTGAAAAAGCTCAGAATGGCCCTGAGGTCCTCCGGCTCTCAGCACTGTGCCATCATCTTCTCATTTTAATTATTCAACGACAGTTTCTAAAATCAAAGATTTAATAGCCTGCCCTCAGTCCGAAAATAGAATTCCCGAAAGGTATTTCCTTGGATATCTCATTCGAAATACCCTTTCCCTCAGTCGGAACCTGAAGTTACATTCGAATACAAGTTTTCTCCCCTAATGAATCCCGGAAAGGTTATCTCATATTTCTAGCATCATTAAATCTAGAAGAGAAAAAGACTTGATGACAGAAAAATAACTTTGCTATTAGGGTGTAATATTAAACAAGAGATTGTGCTTTTTCTTTTATATTTTTCTCTCTTTCCCTCTCACTCGCATTTAAAGATAAAACCAATAATAATGAGACCTTTTTTTTTTTTTACTTTATACTTTTTTCGCGCTGGGAAAAATAAAAATAATGGCGGATGTTATTAAAAGAGAAAAATAAAATACACGTTTTCACGAGGAGATTATATTCAAGGCACGAGCTCAAATCATTTATGATCTTTCTGTGATAGAGCTTGATTTTCGACGAAAAGGTCCTTTTTGTTTTTTTTTTTCATGGGAAAAATCTTTTTCATCTCTCAATTTTATCTGTTTAAAAAAATTATGAAGGACAGAAGCTTTTTCATCTTTGAATTAAAAGTGAAATTGGAATGTTTGGACTTGGAAAAATTGGTTCGACAAGAAAAAATTATCAAAAGATTTGTTCAACAAGAAAAAATTATTAAAAGATTTGTTCAACAAGAAAAAATTATCAAAAGATTTGTTCAACAATAAAAAATTATCAAAAGATTTGTTCAACAAGAAAAATTATCAAAAGATTTGTTCAACAAGAAAAATTATCAAAAGATTTGTTCAACAAGAGAAATTATCAAAAGATTTGTTCAACAAGAAAAAATTATCAAAAGATTTGTTCAACAAGAAATAATTATCAAAAGGTTTGTTCAGCAAGAAAAAATTATCAAAAGATTTGTTCAGCAAGAAAAAATTATCAAAAGATTTGTTCAACAAGGAAAAATTATCAAAAGATTTGTTCAACAAGAAAAATTATCCAAAGATTTGTTCAACAAGAAAAAATTATCAAAAGATTTGTTTAGAAAACAATTAACAAAAACTTCTCTTGACAAAAAAATTCTAAGATTACTTTGAAAACTAACTTTTAAAAAACTGACTTCTTTTAAAGATGACTTTTTACGTATACGTTTCCCATTCCTCAAAAAAAGATTTTTCAGGCAAAATGCAATGTTGTTTAGCAGATGGAATGTAAAGTCGAAAGGAAATCGATTCGGTTTAATTAATTCCCTTTGAGCCTTCCTGCGAAACTTTGTTCAAATAACCAAAGGAACACTTGAAAAGGCATAAAAGTATGTTGTCGGGAAAAAGAAACGTTCAATATATTGCAGTTGTCCAACCGTATAGTTATGGTCTTATATATTAGATTTCTCAAGAAGGGGAGGAAAGGCATTTTATTTTATTGACATACGTTTGAAGGCAAAAGGCTTCAAAAGGTGACCACAACCCAAAAAGGAGAATCCCCGTTTCCTCTCAAAATACCGTGAAATTGAAAATGTCTGTAACTTCCACGTCCTTTTTATACCACTTGCATATATCCCTTTTGTTTAAACAGAAAATCGGGAGGAGAGGGGGGGGGGGGGGGGGCGAGGGTTTCAAATTAAATACCTCGCGAAATTTTATTAAAGCAAAACAAACTTGACTTTTATCCAACAGTTTTCGACCGAGAGCCCGGAGTTTTCTGGGAATAAGGTCGGGCGCGGGGATTTTAATTATTAATGCCGTCAACTCTGTCAATATATGACTCAAATTTCAGAATTTGATATTATTGCCGAGCTCTCCCCGAGTTTAATTCGTCTGCTTGAGTTAATTCCCAGTTTATTTTAAAAGTTATACTATGACTTATCGTTTGGTTTTAATTCGCTCGCTGTTTTTTTTTTTTATACCCTTTAGGGAGTATTAACGTCGAGTTTGAAATTTTGTTAAATGAATACCGGGAAACTTGTTGGAAATTTTTGTTCTTTGTTGATTCAAGGTTGAGGATATTGTGAGGAAATTCAGGAGATCGTAGATTTTTTTTTCATGGCTTTTGTGTTTTGTTTTTTTTTTTAATTTTTTTTGTTGTTAATGGCCTTGTCCCGCAATGTAGAGAGCATAAGGTCGAACCATAATCACAAAATATTGAATGATCGGCTTTTGGCCCAAGGCTGCAGATTTCTAAGAAAAAAAGGGGAGGGTTGATTCTTTTTAATAAGTCATCGGGATACGATATCCGCTTTCCCATCGATTTCCAGTTAAATCCGTGCTCGGAATAAAATTGGAATTTAAAGAAAATGTAATTGAAAGAACCTAACATCACTTATAATAAAAGTCTCAGTCTCCGATGAAGGAAGAAGAAGGAGGAAAAAAAAAAGGAAGAATAAACCCGAACGTATGCGTGTGTGTGACAGACGGTGTATATCACATGACAAGTTTCGGTCGGTCGTTGTCGGTGACAGAAGTTAAATTTTCTACTCGATTTGTTATGAAACTGCCGACGTTCAAACTCCATTTAAATTTTCGTGAATGAAAACTTTAAATCTTACCCCGGGAATCATTCGCAATATCAACAAAAGAAGGAGGGGGGCAACAAAAAAATAAGGAGAGGATTTTTTCTTATATATACGTGAGAAAAGGAAAGTTTATTTCATATTTATGAAATTTTCCACGAATATTATCATTCTTTTTTTTTTTTTTTGAAATTGTTGATCCCTTATATTTTTCGAGGTACGAAAAATTTCATAAATCGGCTTCGTGCGAAAAAAAAGGAAAGAAATTTTTGCTGTAATAATGAATAGCATTCTTGTCGCGTTGAAGGCGAGCATTATTCTAATGGGACTTTTTAGGAAAAGAGAAAAAAATAAAGTATGGAGAATGCGAAAACTCGGGATCAGGAGAAAGCGTGTCTTTTAAAAAAGGAAAATATTAAAAAAAAGAAAAAAGATGCATGAATTCGTTTTAAATGCTAATCGACGTACTCGGTATATGAGAATTATTCGAAGGAGAGAGTATTTACGTCTTATAATGCTGAAAGCAGTATTTCGTATTTTTAAATTTTATAAAGGTTTAGAAGAAAAAAGAAACCGAAACGCGCTTCTTCTTTTTGTATTTTTGCAGAAAGAGAAAAATTATGAAATGGGATCAAAATACGCGTATCAGTTTGTTAAATATTCTTTACAGTTAAAAGAAAATGCGAGTTGATAAATTCTATTCATTAAACAAGAAAAAATTATAGAAAGATTTGTTCGACAAAAAATTATCAAAAGACTTGTTTGACAAGAAAAATAATATCAAGAGATTTGTTCAACTAACAAAAATCATCAAAAGATTTGTTCGACTAACAAAAATCATCCAAAGATTTGTTCGACTAATAAAAATCATCAAAAGATTTGTTCGACTAATAAAAATCATCAAAAGATTTGTTCGACTAATAAAAATTATCAAAAGATTTGTTCGACTAACAAAAATCATCAAAAGATTTGTTTGACTCACAAAAATCATCAAAAGATTTGTTTGACTAACAAAAATCATCCAAAGATTTGTTTGACTAACAAAAATCATCCAAAGATTTGTTCGACTAACAAAATCATCAAAAGATTTGTTCGACTCACAAAAATCATCAAAAGATTTGTTCGACTAACAAAAATCATCCAAAGATTTGTTCGACTAACAAAAATCATCAAAAGATTTGTTCGACTAACAAAAATCATCGGAAGACTTTTTAGACTAGACTAAGATAAAAGTCCTGCGCCTTGGGCACTACAAACCCAAACTTTCATTTTAATCCGTACAAAAGTTTGAACTAAGTGGATGAAAATTTAAAAAGTCATCGTTTTAAGATAATGAATTTGCAGACAATGTTATTGCCTTCCTGTAAACGTCGCGGAAATGATGGGCCATAAAAATGGGATCGGGTTTGTTAGAGCTTTTATCGAGATGACAAAATAATAGAAAATTTTCTGTCGGGGTTAAAATCTTCTAAGTAGATTGCAGTGATTTTATATCTCCCGACCAAACAAAAAAAGGGCGAAAAGGAAAAAAAAAAATAACGTTTGTCTCTTTACTCACCGGAATCGATACCCCGAGTACTCTCATCTGATTAAAATCAGTTACACTGGAACGACAACATTTTACGTTCGCGTCTGATTTTATCGCCGTGCAAAAAAACATAATCTGTTTCGAAAATGGAGGGGGGAGAGAGAAAGCGCGTGACGGTTTTTAAATCTACACGAGCTGAAATGTGCATATCATACCCTTTTTTCTCTCCATTATCAGATTCCGCATTTTTTTTTTTTTTTTTTTTTGTTGGAAGGAAGAGTTAATACTAAAAGAAAAGATAAAGCTTTTTGTTACTTAAATAAGACCCGAAATGTTTAAGTCTCTTATGGTGAATTACAATGGGGAGGGAAAGATGCAAGCTAAAAAGAAAAGCATGCGGTTTGGAATAAATTACAACTCTTATCGTACAATATAGGTATAATGTCGAGTCTAGATTATGCGTAAAGTTTTTTTATTCACTGATATTTTATTCGAGGCTGAGTTTAGAATATTTTAACAAAATGTACGACAAAGTGTTTTTTTTTTTCGTTATTTGAATTTAGTGTGTTTGGGAAGAGTTTTAGGGCTCAAAGCAGACTTGTCCAAGAAGAAAAAATCATCAAAAGATTTGTTTGACAAAAAAGAATTATTATAAGATTTGTTTGACTGATAAAAATCACCAAAAGATTTGTTCGACCAACAAAAATCACCAATTATTTGTTTGATCAACAAAAATCACCAATTATTTGTTCGACCAACAAAAATCACCAAAAGATTGGTTCAACTAACAAAAATCACCAAAAGATTTGTTCGACTAACAAAAATCATCAAAAGATTTGTTCGACTAACAAAAATCATCAAAAGATTGTTCGACTAACAAAAATCACCAAAAGATTTGTTCGACTAACAAAAATCACCAAAAGATTTGTTCGACTAACAAAAATCACCAAAAGATTTGTTCGACTAACAAAAATCACCAAAAGATTTGTTCGACTAACAAATATCACCAAAAGATTTGTTCGACTAACAAAAATCACCAAAAGATTTGTTGGACCAGAAAAATTCCCCAAAAATTTCAAAAAAAAATCAAGCTTAATCCTTCAAATGCTTATTTTTCAAATTATTGAGTACACGTGCCTAGGAACAACGATTACGACACCTCCCCCTCTTTTCTTCTGTGGCAATAACTAACGCGACAAATTGTCTTGACTGAAACAAATGAAAATTTTCAATATTTTAAACGGCAAAGTGCTTTTATTCATTAGTTACATTTAATTAAAATTCTCCCGTTCATGAAGTTAGAACATACAAATCGATGTCATCTTTCGACAATTGTGGCAGATTTAATGCTTTATATAATCACATTTATGTAATTTCTCATGGGGAAATGATTACGAGATTAATAATTAATTAGAATCCCCTTTGGCTTTTAGATCGGTGTTGTCGCGAGGATGTTGATGCGTCGCCCAAAGCCCGATGCAAAGCGTGTCGCGGTTTTCGCTTGATTATCCTTTTTCAAGAATTTTATTTTCTTTCAAAGGATCAAGTGCATTGTTAAGCTACAAAAGGGGAAAGGGAAGTGCGCTTGAAATGCACTTTAAGTGCTTGACTTTTTGAAAAGTTTAAGCTTTTGTAATAAGACAAGGAAGGGGAAAGTGGAGGCGTTTGAAATGAAGCTTTGCCGCCGCATTCTGGCGCAAGTCTGTATGAAGATGTATTCGACATGAGAAAATTATCAAAAGATTTGTTCGACATGAGAAAATTATCAAAAGATTTGTTCGACATGAGAAAATTATCAAAAGATTTGTTCGACATGAGAAAATTATCAAAAGATTTGTTCGACATGAGAAAATTATCAAAAGATTTGTTCGACATGAGAAAATTATCAAAAGATTTGTTCGACATGAGAAAATTATCAAAAGATTTGTTCGACATGAGAAAATTATCAAAAGATTTGTTCGACATGAGAAAATTATCAAAAGATTTGTTCGACATGAGAAAATTATCAAAAGATTTGTTCGACATGAGAAAACTATCAAAAGATTTGTTCGACATGAGAAGATTATCAAAAGATTTGTTCAACTAATAAAAATGATCAAAAGATTTGTTCAACTAATAAAAATGATCAAAAGATTTGTTCAACTAATAAAAATGATCAAAAGATTTGTTCAACTAATAAAAATGATCAAAAGATTTGTTCAACTAATAAAAATGATCAAAAGATTTGTTCAACTAATAAAAATGATCAAAAGATTTGTTCAACTAATAAAAATGATCAAAAGATTTGTTCAACTAATAAAAATGATCAAAAGATTTGTTCAACTAATAAAAATGATCAAAAGATTTGTTCAACTAATAAAAATGATCAAAAGATTTGTTCAACTAATAAAAATGATCAAAAGATTTGTTCAACTAATAAAAATGATCAAAAGATTTGTTCAACTAATAAAAATGATCAAAAGATTTGTTCGACTAATAAAAATTCTCAAAAGATTTGTTTGATTAATAAAAATTATCAAAAAATTTGTTCGACAAGAAAGTACATCTTAATTAAAAATGGCAAAAAATGTGACATGCGCTCAATGAAAATTTTCAAATAGGAACTTCAAATCAAACTTATTGTTTTTTTCACTATGCTTTTAATTCTAGAACTCATTTAAAAATTCCCACCCAAGATGGCGCTTTATTTATTTACACTTCATACAATATTTATTTTCAATCAGTGTTAAATTCCAAAAAATTTTATTTAAAACAAAACTATACAATGTCAATCCTCTATCCAGCGAGGCACTCATTCCTCGAAAAGGAACTAACGTACAACTTTAATCAAAAAGTCATCAATCGAATCATCAACCGTTTTTTAGATGCAAAAGCAAGCGATCGAGATGCGATACATCGTTTCCCAAAACTCTCCACTCAACTTCCAAGTATTTACGCTCCGAACGTTGATATCACACGAGCTAAAAAAGCATACGGGAATTGGGCACTGCCGAAATTAAAGAAAGAACTTCATCATCCGGATTTAATTGTCGTTATGCAAGCTCTTAGGACAATTGACGACGAGGTACATAATCCAGAGAAAACGTTTGAGGCGATTCGGATTGGAATGGTTGAAAGATTAATTGATTTGATGACGCATGAAAAGGATTTTATAAGGGAGAAAGTTTGTATGATTTTTTATACGTTGTCTGGGCAAGAAATAGGGCGAAGAGCGATTATAAAAAGGTGAGTTTGAAGTAGAGTGTGTTAAAATGGTCTAAGAAAAGTTTAAGCACCTTTGAAATGTAAAAATTTGTTCCACAAAATAAATTAGTCAAAAAGTTTCTTCGACATGATAAAATTATTAGAAGATTTGTTTGACTAATAAAAATCATGAAGGGATTTGTTCGACTAATAAAAATCATGAAGGGATTTGTTCGACTAATAAAAATCATGAAAAGATTTGTTTGACAAGAAAAAATTCAAAGTTATAGAATTTTTTAACAGGCATTCCTAAATTTTTCAGGTATCGAATATTAAAAAATTTGGCGTATTTGTTAGAAGACAAAACAGAAGGAATACAGCACAAAGCTGCTATGGCTGTTGACATGATATCTCGAAGCTACACCGGACGAGACGCCTTAATCGCTGCCAATTTCCCGATTCTTTTACTTCGATTAATCGGAGGGAACCCTCGAACCGAAAACGAAGAAATTTTAAAACTCCTCCTCGCATCACTCGAAAATCTTCTCTGCGGCGACGTTAAAGATTTTTGTTTACAACACAACGCTTTAAATATTCTCCTTGAGAAAATCACCCATCCACTAGAAGAAATCCGCGGCCTTGCATTATCCTGCATTTCTTTACTTTGTTGGGATCCAGACGGTAAAACTGAAGCCGTCGAGAAAAATATCATCGTCGACGTCGGTAAAAGATTATTTGAAGAGGATAGAAAAGTAAATGCGAAAGCAGCTGGAGCTGTCACTTTTGCGAGTATTAAAAACGAAGGAAGAGTACGAGCAACAGTGCAATGTATATTGGATCGCCTCGTCGAGCTTTTGGAGGATTTTCATTGTAGAGAAAATCAACTTATGGCGGCGAAGGCTTTGGCTAATATCGCGGATGTTCCAGCAGCGAGGGAGTATTTGAAAGATGAAAAGATTTTAGGACGGATTAAGAGTTTTTATACGGATGGAGATCCGCACGTGGAGAGACATAGAGATATTTTGCTGGATGTTATTAATTGGGAACCGTGAAGTTAAGATGTGTAAAAAAATGCGATTATGGCAATAAATAGATTTTTTGAGCATTATTTTTGTAAAAGTTATACGAATAGTGAAAGAGGAATAAGCTAAAAATATTTCTAAAAAAATGATTTAAGGAGGCTTAGATTTTTTTTTTTTGTTTTTAAGTGACAGCGAAAAGCATTTTTGAAGTAGGTCACCGTAAATAATACTGTAGTCAAAGTGCTCGTGACGTATCTCGTGACGTCACGAATCTAAAACCTAGACCCAAAGTTGATTTTGCATAACTTGCGCCTTAATTTGCTCCTGCGTAAGCTGAGAATAGATCAGAATTGATTTTGCCTATTCAGTCGAAGGAAGGAGTCTATAGTCACTTACAACCATGGAAAATTCTTTAGTAGACTCTTGAAAAAGGATTTTTTTAAAAAAAAGTCGATATTTTTGCAAGGCAATTACTTATATTTTTTTTTGTTAGTAGCTTATCTTTTCGATTTAAATTTCATTCCTTATTTTGGTAATCGGAAGCAGCATTCGCAGTACCAGGGGCTTGGGCAACAATTTCGGCATACATATCTTTCATTTGGATATTCCACAATTCGTTCAACATCATAATCAAATTCTAAAATTTAAAAACAACAGATTTCATAAAAATAAATTTTTAGTAGTTTTATAATTTACTTACGTGGAAAAGAATGAATCAGGCTGAATGATGCGAAAAACATAAACACAAAAAATAATTTCAAAGCAACCATTTTAAGTTAGTTCGCCTGCTGCTAGAAATTTTAATGAAGAAATAATGAATGGCAAAAGATATTTATCAACGGTATTAAAAATTAATGGATAGACATAAAAAATTTCACCAGATAAATTAATTTGAGAATAGGCGGCCATCGCAATCATTCTGCTTAACAAGAATGGCACCTACAATTTTAAAGGTTAGCAGACCCCAGACTCCGATTGAAAAGGCTAGAGAGTCTGCATTGGTGGCAGAGAAAAAAAAATTAATTAATCAAATAAATTGCCATAAATTTTATTAGTGATATAATTGTTTAAGCTCCTAAATCATAACATTTGTCTGCGCAACATAATTTGCACCCACCAGCAGCATATTCAGGATCCATCATTTGGATAGCGCCATATGCTACAATGTAAAAGAAATAAAATTGAATTTAAAAAGTTTGATTTTTTTAACTTTGCAATCTACTTACGTGGAGACGGAGATGAATAAATCATGTTGAATGATGCGGAAATCATAAAAATGAAAATTAATTTTATAACAAACATGTTTCTACGTTTGTTTGCCAGCGACTAAAAATGTAATAAGCAAATTATAAATGGCCAAAGAAAACTATTAAAAAAATTTTATTGGATAGTTAAAGGCCTGACATAAAATTTTTTGCTTGATATGGGAGAATTTGGGAGAAGTTAAAGAATTGAATATTATTATTTTGAAATATTTTGAAAATATTATGTAAACATTGTAGAGTAATATAACTGAGAGTTCAGGAGGAAATAAAGAAAAAAATCTAAGTTAAATTGTTTGATATTAATTACATTGCTGTATATTAATTTTCAAAAACAACAAGCAAGCAGCATTATTTTTCATTAGCAGCATCTGCAGATGGGCCTAGGTTCAATGCAACAGAGCGCACAAAATGGGACTCTGTCAGGAACCAGATATTCTGCAATTAGAAAGAAAAACCATTAATTTTTTTTAACTGGAAATTTATTACAATACAAATACTTACGTGGTAAAGAAAAAACCACATCGAGCAGTGCAAAAAGCACAAAAATAAAAATGAAAGTAAATTTCGAATCGACCATGTTTCGCTGAAGTTTATTTGAAGAATGGATAAAATTTGAATGAGAAATTCATAAATGGCTACGAGCTTACAAACAACATAAAAAATTATGAGAAGCAATATAAAACCGAAGAATTTTATCAAGAACATAAAAAATTGCAAATGAGAAGTTATGCGCAAAAAGGGCACTTCGCCATAAGCTAAACATTAAAAAAGTGCCCTTCTTGCACTTAGTTGGCAAGTTTAGATATAAAAATGATGGTATTACGATTTTAGTTTGGGCAGCATCTGCAGATTCTAACGCAACACAATTGGCAGCCTGGATACTCTGAAATTAAATATTCTACAATTTTTAAAATTAATTTTTAGACTACAATTTTTATGTTACAGCATCTATACCTGAAACTGGCCACTGCATATAATATTCTGAAAAAAAGAATTTTTTTTAAGGAACGGATTTTTTGAATAATGAATGTTGATGCTTACTTGGAAATGAAGAAATGAAATGAAAAAGTTCGAAAAGCACGAAAATGAAAAGTAATTTTAAAGCAAACATGTTGCGTTCCAAAGTTTGTTTAAATATTAAGAAAATTATGAACGGCGAAAGAATTTTATCAGCATGATTAAAAATTTATGGATTTAAAAAAATTAGATCGAATAATTTTATTAGCGGAGTAAAAATTATCTCCCATTTGTTCTCAGCATATGCAGGAAAGGGGCTTGCTTTCTACTTGGAGAAGAATGAATCATGCTGAATGATGTAAAAAGCATAATAGCAAAAATTAATTTCAAAGCAAATATGTTGAGTTTAAGCTCGTTTGCCTGCGGCTTAAAATTTTATCAAGAAAATTGTGAATTGCGAAAGAATTTTATCAATAATGTTAAAAATTAATGGGTAGTTAGATTATTATTGAGATAAGATTGGGATATTAATCTGTTGGGAGGTAAAAAGAAGGAATGGCTGAAGCGACCACTAATAGTGGAAAGAATGGCTGGTAAAAGAAATGATTGGTGGAAGGAATGGCTGGTGAAAAGAATGGATAGTCGAAGGAATGGCTGGTAAAAGGAATCACTAGTGGAAGGAATAGCTGGTAGGAGAATTTGCTGGTGGAAGGAATAGATAGTCGAAGGAATGGCTGGTGGAAGTATTGGCTGGTGGAAGGAATGACTGGTGAAACGAATGGATTGTCGAAGGAATGGCTGGCGGAAGGAATGGTTGGTAGAAGGGAGAACCTTAGCCGAACTTTAATGGGCCTTATCTAACGACAGAGGATTAAGGATATTTTCAACGTTTATCCAAAAAAATGAAGTTACTAATAACTGTATCAAATTAGTTATATTTTTGGTTAGACTACTTTTTTAAATGTTGGTTGAAAGTCTAAGTGCAGCATTTGCATCCAGATGGATCCCAGTCAGGACAACACCAAACGCATAAATACGGATGCTTTTCATTACCATCATCCTCTAAAATTTAAAAAAAGCAAAAAATATTTACAAATTTTTTTGGACTAAATTGACAACTTAATCATTTTACTTACTTGGCAAGGCAGTTATTATCTCGAATAGAACAAAAAACAAAAACACGAAAACTACTTTTAAGTCGTACATGTTGAGCTGATGCATTTGTGCGAAGGCTGCAAGCTTATGAGATTTTATTAATACTTCAAAAATACTTCGCGAACTCAGGAAGCCGACTGATTAAACTTATCAGATGTTAGGAGCGAGCGGGGCAGTTAAGAGTAGGAGAAAGAATGCAATGAAAAAAAAAATAATTCCGCCTTGTTTTAAGATTTAATCTTTTACGGCAACCAACGAAACAAAAGTTTCTTAAAGCCTGTAATAACTTTTAAAACTTAGCCACAGCACCAGCAGTCATCATTCCATTTATCGCAACATTGAACGCAAAATGGATACGTCCAATGAACGCCCTCTAAAAAAAAAAAAAGAAAGTTAAGAGCTAAATTTTCTAAACTGCAAATTTTGCATCGTACTCACGTGGGAACGAAGAAGCAAGTTCGAATAACGCATAAAGCACAAAAAAGAAAATTATTTGAAAGGAAAACATTTTCAGGTGAGGTTGATTTGTTGGAATATTCAAATTAACTGAGAAATGAATGAATCGCCTTATCGAAATCATAAAAAATTATCTCACTAAATCAGGCTTGAAAATTTTTAATGCCAATGAAATGATACGATGCGAGATTCAAGAAAATCTGCAAGTCCTGCTAGCTGTGTTTATCCGCCTGAAATCATTTTAATAGTTCGGTGCTGCCAAATAAAAGATATCGATGATATGGAAAATTTTATAGGAGTCATCAGGAAAAGAATGAATGTTTTAATATTATTACATTTCAATCTATTGTCTAATTCGTGGGTTTTAGAACGAATATCACAATTTCAACCTTAGCAGCATGTGCAGATTTTACCGCAGCACACTTTAGGGCAACCCGGAGAGTAACCAGGAATAACGTATTCTGCAATTCAAATAAAAATAAATTTTTTAATCTACAAATTCTTTTCTACTGCATTTATACCTGAAGCAGCTGGCCATTCCGCATAATATTCTGAAATTTAAATAAATTTTTTAAGGAATGAATTTTTAAACAACGAATGTTGCACGAAACTTACGTGGGAATGAAGAAATGAAATTAAAAAGTGCAAAAAGCACGAGAATAAAAATTAATTTCCAAGCGAACATGTTTTGTCAAAATTAATTGGGAAATGGCCAAGGAAAAATCTTATCGATGATATGAGACTTATCAACTACATTAAAAATTAATCACCCATTGCAATAAGGTTTGAACACAAGAAGTATTAAGTTGAGCTAATGTGAGGTTTTTAAGCGGAAACCGAAAAATTTTTACTTGTCGCCTCTGCAGCAGCAAACATTTTGAGTTGATGCTACAACTAATGCCACCAAAGCCACCTTTATTGCGACCAGTGGTCGCTTCAGTCTTTATAGAGATGGTCATCCGCCTCCATCGCGAAGGAGTATTCGAAGTAAAGAGAGAAACCGGATTTTAAACGACCTTAAGATCTATTTTAAACAAAGACTATCAAAAGAAATGAAATCGCTAACAATTTTACAAATTAGATATATTTTCATGGTTGGACTACTTCTTCACATAATGTCGGGAGCTCCTCCGTTTATTAAACCACCTTCAACGGGGCAGCACCAGCATGCAGTTGGAAGCTCGCTACTACAACACGGAGAGCATACTTGAGGATTATTACCGGCATATTCTACAATTTAGATAAAGAAAAAAATATTCACTAAAACAAATCATCGGGCTAAATTAATAATTAATTATTTTACTTACTGGGCAAGGCAGTAATAATCTCAAATAACGCAAAAAACAAAAAGACAAAAATTATTCGTAAGTCGCACATGTTCGATCTAATGTACTATGAATCCGGAGAGTACTGGCTACTAGATTACGAGATTTTATCAAGAAAAATAAATGGTGCGCAGTAGGTTTACAAGCAGTCAGTTATCAAAGGATTTTTAAATGACTTACTACAGCGAAACCTGTAAGGTCGGACATTTCGTGTTAAGGTAGGGAAAATATTTCTTCTACTGCTCTTGCTCGTGTCCCATCATCCTTTTTTTTTGTCAGGATGGATTTGAACGGATTAATTTCATTATTAATATCCATTTTTGTTAAATTTTGGAAATGATAAACCTCCATTTGTTGGACAATTTTTGTGGAACCAGAGGTGTCCAATTTAAACAGGTTTCACTGCTGCCTTAGCAGCACCTGCAGATTTTGCCACAACACATTTAGGATAATGATGCTAGGAAATGAATAAATCTTCTAATATCAATTATTTCAATTTATTGGCCATATGTAAATTCAGCTATCGTTTTTTTACGATCAACAGCAACCACAATAATACATATTGCAGCAATATGAGCATTCACCTGGATATCCACCAAATTCTGAAATGAAAATACTTTAAATTAGTCGTCGCGAAAATTACCTTTGACTGAAGTAAATTCTGTCAAAATATTGGAATTAATTTTGGGTCCCCCCATTCGTAATTTAAAATATATTTCAGTGGAAAAAATGAAAATGAGTTTTGATCGGTTTTTTCTAAATTATCATTTTCCCAAATTTCCTTGTAGATTAATGCAAACCGATTACGCAAGTGAAAATTATCACAATTTTAAACTACACTTACGTTTAGCCCCTGGAAATCCTGGCCATCCTGGATATCCTTCTGCGATTTTAGAAATAAAAATCTATTATTAAAAAAAATTATTTTTTAGACCACAACTATGGCACTATATACTTACGTGGGAAAGAAACAGTAAATTCCAATAATGCGCAAAGCACGAAAATAAAGATGAGCTTTAAAGCGAACATGTTTGGTGGAAAATTGATTTGCAATTGATTTACAAATGAACGAGAAAATCACAAAAGAGCTTTATTTTAATCAGTAACATTTAAAAATTAATAGCCAATAAGAAATAGGCCTGCATAAAAATTATTAATTACCCTGTAAAAAGAGTTTTTCATTCAATCGACCTAAAGATATAGTTTATTAGCGTATTAGGCGAAAAATCATACAACACATCGTTAATTTCTGTATTAGAATTTTTAGTTATTTCCTGTCAAAGAATTTCTTTCTTTGATTTCCTGTTAGAGAATTTTTTTAGATTTCTTGCTTTTTTCATTTCTTGTCAAAAAAATTTTTCTTGGATTTCCTGTTAAAGAATTTTTTTAGATTTCTTGCTTTTTTCATTTCTTGTCAAAAAAATTTTTCTTGGATTTCCTGTTACAGAATATTTTTCTTGGATTTCCTGTTAAAAATATTTTTCTTGAATCTCTTGTTAAGGAATTTTTCTTTCGATTTCCTGTTTAAGAATTTTTTTTAATGGTTCAGGGAATTCTCAAGAAATAAATTTTTAACAATGAAAAACTTTACCGAAACTTTCTGAATTTTTTTGTTCACCTCTTTCCCTAAAAAATTTTTAACACTTATCAGCCCTATTAACAAAACTACCAACCTCCTTTTTTATTTGTTAATGGAAAGAGCTCTTGAAGCTTGAGAAAACGGCAAAGCACATGATTGCTTGAAAGCTTTGCGGCCGGAACTCGGTTATGATTTTCTCTTCTCTTTGTTAATTAAGCCTAGAACTCGACACTCCGGGGACCTCGTATCGGAAAATGAATATGGGAATTTTGAAGTATCTGTGCGTGAAGTCGAGAGTAGGCCACTCAAAACAATGAGTGATGTCTTTGACTTATTCAAGTAGCTTTTTAGCTAGGAGAGCTTTTACAAGCCTGTAAAGAGCTTTTTCACGTCCTGCGGGGGTGGATCTATTAAAATCCTTTTCTTCAATGCTTTAATTGCTAACACGGCTAAATTCCCCGCTTTGAAAAGAAGTGCATAATAAGTGTCGGCTTCTTTTTACTCTTTTCAACGACGCTTGATTCTTTGAACTTTTTTTTTCGGCTCTTGTGCGAAAATGGTAATAAGGTCGTTGACATTTCCCCCCGGTTTAAATCTTTTTCTTTGAAAGAATTTTTTTTTTTAAAAAAAGATAAAACGAGGCGATTAAAAAATAAAGAATCCCCAAACCTCTGTCTTTATAAAGTAATATATTACCGGCATAAATATAACGAAAATATTGTCTGCTATTATTCGGAAATTTTTTTAAAAGGAAGTGTCAGCGTTTCTATGTCAGGAACATGGTGGCTGCATTTGACAAATTACCTTCTGGTATTATCATTCCCTTCTGTCGTATTCAACTTCTCCGTTTCCGTGAACAAAGTTACTGAAACAATTTTACGAAGCTTAAAAGGAAATCGAATTGAATCGTAGGAGTATAAAAGGGCTTTGGATTTGATTAGTATATTTAATCCAAGGGATGGATAAAATGAAATTTGATGCTTAGATTTTGATTCGTTGTGCATTCAAAATTTAATTAATATTTTGGATGATTCAAGATAATAGAGCTTGATTAGTTAAGCATTTAAAAGAAAAAGTCAAAGGGAAAAAGTTCTGAAGCAAGAAATCGAAGAAAAAATTCTTTAACATGAAATCGAAGAAAAAATTCTTTAACATGAAATCGAAGAAAAAATTCTTTAACATGAAATCGAAGAAAAAATTCTTTAACATGAAAACGAAGAAAAAATTCTTTAACATGAAATCGAAGAAAAAATTCTTTAACATGAAATCAAAGAGAAAATTCTTTAACAGGAAATCCAAGAAAAATATTCTTCAACAGGAAATCCAAGAAAAATATTCTTCAACAGGAAATCCAAGAAAAATATTCTGTAACAGGAAATCCAAGAAAAATATTCTGCAACAGGAAATCCAAGAAAAATATTCTGCAACAGGAAATCCAAGAAAAATATTCTGCAACAGGAAATCCAAGAAAAATATTCTGCAACAGGAAATCCAAGAAAAATATTCTTCAACAGAAAATCCAAGAAAAATATTCTGTAACAGGAAAACTCAAGAAAAATATTCTTTAACAGGAAATTTAAGAAAAATATTTACTTTTCGCCGAAATAACAAAAATATTTGAATAGTATTTTTGGATTTGTCGAAACTTAAAAACTTACTGCAATTTTTATAAATTAATTATGAAAAAAAATCCAAAATGTAACTTGGGTTTAAACAACTTAAGTAATTTGATTTTCATCTTAATAGACAATATTACTGTCACGTAAACACTGTAATTCTACAAACGAAACCTTGATGAACTTCGTGATTCTTTTTTTTTAAAATATTTTCTTCCTGAGTTTATTTTTTAATGAAGATTGAAAGTGATCGACAATTTTAATTAATCTCATTTTTAATTTAATTAACTTTATTCCTTAATCCCAATTATTTTTTTCATTATTTTACATGAAACTACTAAACTCCCAAACATATTTTACTCTGTCAATTAATTCCTTAAAATTTTTTCTTCTTCGTTATTTCTTACGAAAAATCGAACGAATCTTTCCTTATCTCTAACCAACAGAAGATTGTTATTTTAAAATGGAAAAAAAAACGAAAAACAAAAAAAAGAAAGTTTCCGATTGTCAGTTTCTTGTTTCGTTCTCCATTATCAGCCATCATAACGACTTTTGGTGGTTCCCCCCCTTTCCAACCGATTCGTGTTTGGCAAAGTTTCAACCGATGATTTTTTTTTTCGAAATGCCTTTTCCCCCTCTCGATTTATAAAGCGTGCGGGTTACGAAAGCTTTTCATAAAAATCGGGGGAAGATTTTCGGAATGAAAAAAAAAATGAGGTTCTTACAGTTGAAATGACATAATTCCGTTTAAATATATCTTTTTAAAATTCTTAAGAATTTGATAAAGGCGGAGCAGGGAAAGAAAATCGTTTCGATTTAGTCTGCGTAATCGGTTTCCAAGAGTGTAAATTTAAATTTTTCTTTTTTCCAAATTATTTTCTCCCCGCGTGATGTTACCGGGATTAAAACAGCCGGACTCATTAAGCGAGATGGAAAGTAATTTGTGAAAGTGAATGATACAAAAAGTATTCATTTCTCTGATGTCAGCAACACCTTTGCTTTGTCGTTTTTTTTTTTTTTTAGATTATTAAAACGATCGAATACAAAGGACAAAAAAAATCTTTTGTTTTCCTTTCGGTTTGTTTTAATATTACAAAGATGTATTTCAATTTATTTGGAGTTTAGGGTGAGAATGAATGAGAAAGCTCCTGTTTTGATGGGGAAAAAGTAGACAAGTCACCCTAAAATCCTAGCCACTTTTTATCTAATTTTTAGCATCAACTAAATTAATACTAATTTGGTTTTTTTTCTCTTTGCAGTACCACAAAGTAATCTCTTGTTTTGGCATTCGATCGATCCAGACGATCGAGAAGACAATAACGTCGAGCAAGATTCCTCAAAAGGAATTGAAAACATCGTCAATGTTACCTGTATGGCGGAAAATGTATTTCCAGAGCCGATCATTAGAATTTTTAGTGCATCCAAGTAAGTATTTTTCCCCTCATCCGCGTTGTCAAATTTACTTTCTTTCACTTTTCCCCCGAATCTTTGTTGACGTATTTTAAAATATTCAGATTTATCAAGAAACGAGAAAGCTTCTTGCAAAACTTATAACGTCTGTCAAACATGAAGACGAAAAGTTGAAAAATTTACGAGTTGTATCCAGTTTTTTTTTCCCGAAAGAAAAAAAAACAACCTGATAAATAACGGGAAGTTTTAGACGTAGGACTAGTAGATGGGATTTTTAGGGTCAGGGCTGAAAAAATCTCTTTTCCGGATTTGAAAAGTCAACTATACTCGGACGGTTTCCACACCGCTGATTTTTTTTTTACTTTCTCCCCACGTTTTTTTTTTTTTAAGGAGAAAAAGATGTTTATTGAAGATGGGAGAAATGTCAATCTTGGTTGTTGGCTTCCCTAGAGTATCAAATAATTTTTAAACAAACATTTTAGCTTCTCTAGGCGAGACCATGTGTTTGGTGAGATACAGTATATTTCCCTTAGCGTCGTCCTGTATGAGGAAAAAATTCATGTCGGTTAGTGATTGATCGACGTCGGGTTATTTTATTAGACCTTGTTAACCGGGTTTTGAATAATTCAGTTGAAGATTTAGAGGTAGAGAAAGAGAAATCATTTTATTGTTACCAGGGGCCATTTTTAAAATTTTAGAATTATAAAATTAATCATCATTGGCTACGGGAAAACGTCAATTTTTCATTTACTGACTAGTGTATCAAAAATTTCAGACTAAATTTTATTCTCGACGAATTGTATTCGTTTAATAAGGTCAATTAGGATGAAAAAACATTCTCATTTTCAAAAAAGCCAGATTAACATATAAAATCCTATTCACATATGCCCTTTTTCCATTAAATCGTAGTAATCTTTTTTTTCTTTAGCTCTATTCTTTTAAAAACAATCCCGGGACTGTTTAGAGCTAAACAAGAGCCCTAGAACCTTTTTTTTTAGACTTAGTTTATAATTTGGCTTTGATCTTGTTATGACCCTGATTAGAGACTAAAGTTGACGGTTTACGATTAATCAAATTCGGGGAGGAGAAAAACGAGGACAAAAAAAATAACGGGAAATAGAATTAACAGAAAACGAAGACATTGTAACTTTTTTTTTTTTTTTTCATCTGCCAACGACTTTTTGATTTTATCTCGGAAAAATAAAAAATCCCCACGGAGAAATTGCGTAAAATAACACAAGTCAGCATTTGAAATCTCGTTTACGTCCGGGGAATGGATTTGACAAGAATCTAATAAAACACATCTGCATTTTAGAATAAAAAAATCAAAGCAATCTCCTATTTTTTTTTTCTTCTAACTCGATTAAGCTTTCGCACACGTTTCCACTATAGATTCCCCAACAAAGGAAAACCTCTTTTCCTACAAAATTAGAAAAAAAAAACTTAAACTTTTTTTTTTGTTACACAAGTGTTGTTGGTCACGATAGCTTTTCTCTTATTTTTAACTCAGGAATTTTTTTTTTTTTAGTTAAATTTACATTTTCTTGTAATCCGGGATCCGAATTTTAAAACGGGGCTAAGTTGTTTTAATTTCACAATGGGGGTATATAATCGTTAACGGATTTTATTGACGCGGATTAAACTCTTCGGGGTAATCCTCTTATTATTACATTTAGATTGTCAGATAATCGAATTCATAATATTATCAAACACGATTTATTTAGTTTGAAAACATAATTGGATTTTCTATATCTGTGGGGTAAACAGAATTTAATGTGGAGGTTTTTAAAACAAGGATTGAATGTAGTTTCCAGAGGGATGGACGGAGTTTTGACGGTGGGAAATTATACGGATTGTCGCCCTGGCTTAAATGATGCGTGGCAGATCTAAAACGGATTGCAACATGTTGTTGTGGCGGCTGTGACAGTTTCCTTAGGAGGAATTAGGCTTCAGCTTAGTTAGCTAAGAGCACCAGAAGTCTGGGACGTCCTTTTCGGGCATCAAAGGCCTGAAGCCAGCTCAAGTTGTGACGAGCTGACTTCAGGCTAAAGAAAAGCTTACGCCGAGCCGTTAGCTTCCTGCTTAGCTCTCAATGGGAAATGTACAATCAAAATATTTTGAAATATTTTAAAAATATTTCACAAATGTTTAAAAATGTATTCAAAATGTTCCACAAATGTTAAGAAAATGTTTTCAAAATATTTCACAAAAGTTTCAAAATATTTCACAAAAGTTTCAAAACATTTCACAAAAGTTTCAAAACATTTCACAAAAGTTTCAAAACATTTCACAAAAGTTTCAAAACATTTCACAAAAGTTTCAAAATATTTCACAAAAGTTTCAAAACATTTCACAAAAGTTTCAAAATATTTCACAAATGTTTCAAAATATTTCACAAATGTTTAAAAATATTTTCAAAATATTTTAATTGCCGATGGCAAAACTGGCTAAACATAATGTGGCCAACTAAAGTATTTCTTTTTAAAAAATAATTGCAGTCTTTGGGGCAGCAATTGATGAATCTGGCTTTGCGCTTGATACTTGAACTTCCTCTTGTTTTATTGTCTTAACACGAAATCATACACTTTTACAATAGGCAAAGTTCTCGTGACGTCACGAATCTATTCGCTTGTATATCGAGCCTCAAAATTGATTTTGCCTAACCAGCCAGAGGAAGGAGCACGACAGCCTATACCTGAATCCAAAAGTTAAGTTATCTCCTTTTGATGCATCCCCTTCGCCGTCAGCGAACTGCGATCTATATTCAATGAAAATCGATTACTGTTCATTTCAATGAATTATTCAATGTTGTTAATTCTCCCCCCCCCCCCCCCCCACACTCTTCAAGTTGCAGTCAAGTGCTTTCTTATGTCACCCAGTTACTTTGATACACATGGGAATCGATCCGTGCGGGATGTAAGTGATCGTTTTTTGACCTGGATTATATCCCCGAACAAAAAAAAAAGGAAAAGAAAATCGACTTTTCGAAAAAAAGTAATACAGACATATTGGTATAAGAAAAAATACAATTTCGTAGGGATCGGATAAAATCTTCTTAATAATATGAAAAGTGAAATAAATTTTTTCCTTCTAGTTTCTTCTTTATTTTATATATTTTCTTTTCTTGCAGGCCAGTAACGGATAAAGGACACGTGAAAACGAGAAGGAAAAACGACGGGTTGTATGATGTGTCTGCTTCGATTCAAGTGGACGATGATGACATGAACACGGAGGAACATGTGTTCGAATGCGAGCTTTCAATACCAGAAGCCAATTATACAGTTAAAAAAGCACTATTTGTATCACTCGGTAAGTTTTTTTAATTTAGCAAAAACAATGAGGGACTTTTTCAGAGCCTTTGTTCGTAACTTTGCCAAGAGATGGCGACACCACAATTTGAAGGAAAATCTTAATCCATGATTGTTTAGAAAATCTTATATCCTTTTTTCTTGACTTCAGAAGACTCTAAATTGTAATTATTTTTGTCAAAAATGCCTTAAAGCAGATAAACCTATTTATTTCACAGGAAAAACAAAATGCAAGGGAAAATTTTATTTTAGTTTCAATCTCCAATTTTTTCCGTTTGTGTCGACAACTTGCTGTTTATGGAAGAAATGCTCCCCGCACCAATGAATTGTAGGATTTAATTTAATCTGGTCAACGACATAAATTTTTATTGCAACAGCACCGAGTTTTTAAATTAAATCCTACAACTTACTCTTCATTGTAAATTTTGATAATTCCCAAAAAAACTCCCTAGATCTCATACATAAAATTATTTAGTCTCAGTTATAAATCTTATAAAGTCTCGAATCCTCAGCCCTTTCATTAACGTCAAAATGTCACAAATAAAGAATTCAGCACATTCGCCCCGAAGCTGGCAATTGATAACGAAGAACATAAAACCCCGTTGCCATTTAATTTAATCCTCGGTGAGATATTAAACTTCAAAAAACATTGTTTCAAGCTCCAACCCGAAAATGATTTAATTTCCATAACATCATCTTTTCTTTTCGCGAAAATTGCCAGCATTACTCCAATATAATTTCCTCGGCTCCCGCCAACTTTTGATAAGCTCGCGGATCCTTTTGTTGTCAACGCGGGCGTTATCTGTAGGAGTAATAGAGGAAGCTCGAAAAAAAAAAAAGGAAAAAAGACGAGGGAAAGGAGAAACACTTGGGACACGTAAAGACCTAACTTGGCTTTTAACTTTCGCATTTCTCGGTTTATCAGTTCCCGAAGATATTTTATTCAGAGCACAACGGTGTCCCGAGCGGCAAAACCGCTGACAGACGCTTCATCCATAATTTTCCCACCCTCCCCCTCAAACATAAAAAATTACGGTAAATGCAAATCGTACATGTGTTAAATAAGGTTTGTAAAAAAGGAAGAGGCTTCCCCCTCAGGGTTAGAAAATTTGTCCCTTTGAACATTTTCGCATTATTCGAAAATGAACTCCATAATTTTCTAAATTAGAACTCAGGTTTATATTCGTACGATATAGAAATGAGTGTGTTTAACCCGCTACCCCTCGCTTCAGTGAACTTCGCACTCCAGGCACCTCACTATAAGCGTTTTCCTCTTTAATTATTAAAGTGGGTGCAATATTCTCCGGAAAAGCGGGATTTGTGGTATGGATTTTGTTTCGACTGCAATATTGTCTTTCTCTTTGAAAAACCTTTTATTTCCTCCCCTTAACATTTTTACTTCAGATTTCTCACTTTCTCTTTTTGGGGATTTTTTTCGGGGAGATTGTAAAAGGCGGAATTTCATTACACAAGGGTTTCTTTCTTTTTTTTTTGTCTAGACGAAGGATATGTAAATCATTTTTTTGAGAACATTTTCTCAATTTAAAATCGCGATTCTTTAAGCAGAAAGCTTTTTGTTCTTTTGCCACTTTTTTTAAAATGTCCGGCAAAGATTGTAAACAAAGAAAAAATGTAATTTTCATATAATTCGAAAACCCAGAAATAATCCAAGCGCGCTCGTAAAATCCGCTGGTTAACAATGGTCAATGTTCAGCCAAACTCTTAAAACTGAGAGAAGATTTTTAGGGAACTACTAATGAGTAGTTCCTCTATAAAAGTCTTCGAGTTTTTACAGTTTGGTCACCCAAAAATTCACTTATTGTTGCTTTGTACTTTATGTAACAGATTGTGAATCAATATAAGGAGTTAAAAAAAAAAACAATGGTCTGGCATGGCGGCGCGCTCGGCGCTGCCGTGGATTAAAAAAAACCTCCGGGCCTGAATCTCCTGGGGCCTTAGGTCCGCGACTGTAGAAGTGGTCTGGGATGGCGGCAAGCTCGTCGCTGCCGTGGCTAGGAAAAAAAATCCTCCGGGCCTGAATCTCCCGGGGCCTAAGGTCAGGGGCCTTAGGTCCGGGAGCGTGGGCAGTGATCTGGGATTGCGGCACGCTCCTCGCTTCGCTCATCGCTGCCGTCGCTTAGAAAAAAATTCTCTGGGCCTGAATCTCCCGGGGCCTAAGGTCCGGGACTGTAAAAGTGGTCTGGGATGGCGGCAAGCTCGTCGCTGCCGTGGCTAGGAAAAAAAATCCTCCGGGCCTGAATCTCCCGGGGCCTAAGGTCAGGGGCCTTAGGTCCGGGAGCGTGGGCAGTGATCTGGGATTGCGGCACGCTCCTCGCTTCGCACATCGCTGCCGTGGCTTAGGAAAAAATTCTCTGGGCCTGAATCTCCCGGGCCTAAGGTCCGGATTCTCTGGGATGGCAGCACGCTCCTCGCTTCGCTCGTCACTAAAAAAATCGTTCTTTGCCTCTTTCGAATTTTTTTTTGATTATGTTGCCTTAAATTCCCCTGCGCTTTTGTTTCTTTCAAAAAAAACTCAAGGCAAGACAAGTAATCCTTGTATTGTCGTCCATCACTATTTTTTTTTAACTCTCCCCGCTTTTGCTGTTTTTTTTTATTATTAAATTCAGTTCATCGATCGAGTTGTTACAAAAACCGAACTTATTTCCGAGAGGCCATAGTCGGATAAAATAAATAAGAGGAAATACGTTCGCGGTTGTTTAACGTATGTGAATATACCCAATACCATTCATCTAAAAGAGGAAATATCTAAATTAGAAATGCTGAAAGAATTTTTTTTTATATGGCGATGAGCAGCTCTCAGCAACGTTGAGGTATTACCGTAGGCGTTTTGTAATGTAACCGAGGTAAACGAAGCAAAATGTGACTATGAAATTGAATTCTTACCTCTTGATAAAGCGCATTTTGAATAAAAACACATTTCGGATTTAGTTTTTTCTTCCCCCGTTTTTTCATGAAAGGTCTTGCATGGAATTTTAAATTGTCTATTCAGGAAATTTGATTGTGGTATTTTTTATTTCTTCGTCACGCCAGCAGGAACCGATTTTCTCTGAGAGATAGTAGGATTAAAAATACTGGCTGGATCCAACTTGCACTTCACACGGCCCGCAATATGTAAACAAGAGTGGGGGAGAAAAGTGAAATTTTACCCGATTTGCCACAGCGAAGATTGCCACGTTAACTTTAACTTGTTACGGGTTGTTAATAATAGAGAACATCAAGCAACCCACTCTAATTTTCCGGAAACACATTTTCAACTTCTTAGTCTATTAATGCTAACAGTCTTGAAACACGAGTGTTTTATACGGTTTGCTTCTCCTCTTCTTGGCTTTCTCTTTTCTTTTGTGCGGATCAGATTTGTTTTCACCTTCCTCTTCTACGTGATTTTAGCTGGAAAAGGACCACGTGTTGCCGAAACATATCCTTTCTTGATATGAGAGCAAAAGCTGTTTTGTAAATATCGATTTTTAGTCCGTTGTCGAGGGAAAATCCGTTTACGCTTACGGCATTAATTGCTTCAGGTATTGTGTGTGTTTTCCCAGTTGCTTTTAGAGAGGTGAAATTTTGTCTTTTGATATCGGATTAGTTGTTACAATGTGGCATTAAGCAATAATAATCTTTGAATTTGGTTTGTGAGGTTTAGAATTTTGGATTTGGGCGAAATTTTTGTTTGTTTACAATCGGCTGCTCTGTTTGTTGTGGAGGGAAGCCTGAAGCTATGAAATTTTAAAGTTTTCCTCGGAAGAGATCTGTGGCAATGTTCCGGTCTTGAATATTTGGATTCATTGTAGGTAGAAGAATTCTGGGGCTGTTTGAGGTGTAGCAACGAGAAAAAATTTTTTTTTTTCATTTTGACAAAAATTCGGATTGTATCGGACCGCGACGGATGTAGTCGTGTCGTTTTGGATCAAAGCCAGACTTTAAATTTAGGAAAATTCGGCATTTTTAAATTTTGGGTGATCTCAGACATGCAACGGAGATCTTGCAGACTCACGACACGGCACGAATTCTTCCGATCAGGCACGAACACATCCGTCTAAGATTTTTCGAACTAGTAGAATCTTAGTGTTGCGCTTACAGCCTCCATCCGGTACGGCACGAATTGAATGTTGGATTCACTGTAGTCAGAAGAGCGAGTTCTGGGACTGTTTGAGATGTAGGAATGAGAAGAATTTATTTTTTTCATTTTGACAAAAATTCGGATCGTATCGGACCGCGACGGATGAAGTCGTGTCGTTTCGGATCAAAGTCAGACCTTCAATTTAAAAAAATTAAGCATTTTTAACTTTTGGGTGAACTCAGACTTGCAACGAAGATCTTTCAGACTCACGACACGGCACGAATTCTTCCGTTCAGGCACGAAGACATCCGTCAAAGATTTTTCGAACTAGTAGTATCTTAGTGCTGCGGTTGCAGCCGCTTTCTTGCAAATCCGATACGGCACGAATTCATCCGTTACAATACGAATCTTATTCTGTGCGTAGTGTTCGGTCACAGATTTTCTTTATCATAATTACGAAAATAAAGGAAAAAGATAAATAATGGATTTGGGATCGTGTAAAGTTTGATAAAAAGAAAAATGTATCATCCGAAATCATTGTTTCCTTTTTTTTTCGGGAGGAAAATGCGAAACATCACGGGCGAGAAGTAAGCCGAAGAAAAACGATCTTGAATTGGAATCCACCAACGAAGAAGTTCATATATCTTCATTTACAATAAGTTCACTCCCTCGTATCACCTTTCGAATAGTATAAGATGTACTGTTTTTCTGCAAGGAAAAATAATGTTTTCCGATGACTTTATTCTTCAGGGTTATTTATCCCTATGAAGATGAATCGACTTTTCGCATTTCTTAGTTTTTCAACATTGTGTTTTGTTTTTTTTTATTTCCCTTCCTGTCGTGTTTTTTCTTGTTTTATGAGAATTAATTGCGAAAGGTGCCCTGAAAACTATGAACTGTTGGGGAGATTTATTGAAGGGTAGCTATTGCATGATTTACGGTTGGAAGGGTTCGAGTTTAGAGAATGGAAAATCGCTGTGTCTTATTTGAAGGTGGGAAAAATTTCGAGTCAACAGGCAAAAGTATGTGCGGCTGATAATAGGCTTCATCTGGTTAGCATTTTGTAGGACAGCTAGAGATTCAAACATCAGATCAGTCGCTGGGGCTGGCAAGAAAATTCGAAAACAATTTTTTCTGGGGCTAATGTGTAAACTGGCGCCTTCAAACTCCCAACACGGCCATTTTCTAAAACCCGAAACTAATAAAACGCATTTGCAATCACTGATAAGACTCCGGGAAAAAATTACCCTGATTACCATAACTGCTTCAAACATCACAAAAATCCGAAATCGATACCGCTTCCCCCTTCGGGGGAAAACTAGTTACATATAAAACTTAATCATCTTCCCTTCAGATTCCTTTCCTTATTTGATCTCCCCATCGGACCCCAAAATAAAAGAAAATCTATAGAGAGAAATTCCACCAGAGAATATAGATTAGATGTAAATGAGAGGTACAATCTGTTTTGAAGGAAGACATGCCGAATCACGCTTGTACAACGCACAATCCATTGTAAGTATGAAATCATCCCCTGCTGCTCAAGGGGTTGTTCGCCTTTGGTTTCTATTAACATATGATTAACTCATAGCGAAACGTGTTCTTTACTAATTGCCTTTTGCGATTTTCAACTGAGTATCTTAAATTTTTTTTATTTTCATCTCTCTTCCCCCCCAAAAAAATATTTATGTCCTCATAATAATATTTTATATATTCAGTCTGTTATTGCATTATTTTTGAAACTCGAGAGGAATTTAAAATAGCTAGACGGTCGGGGAACTTGCATATTTTCGTTGATTCACTGCCCGCATTTATTTATTTTTTTTTTCCTCCTTCCAAATTCAGATTGTGCACGTTGGGAAGTTTTTATTAAAATCCCCCCGTGCCAGGCTCGAGTCCGCCTAAACAAACATTTTTATAACGTGAAATGTATTTCCTCGCAGGATATCCGACCGAACCGCCTTTTATAGAAACGTCATCGACGACAGAAATTTCGACAACTGAAGAATCCACAACCTGGGCTGATGAATATTTTTCAAGCACCGAACCAATCTATGATGATAATGATAATTCGACTGGTAAGATGAGGATCCCCTTTTGTGATGTTGTGTGAATTTCCCCCCCTTGGTGGACTAATTCCAGTTTTCGTTGAAATTTAATAGTCTGCCTTTTTGGTCCTACGGTTTTTGATTTAAGATTGTCTTACCAGTTTTGTCAGTTCCCCCCCCCCCCCCCCCCCCGCCTTTTTGAATGAATGATTATCGTTTTGGGTTTGTGCTCCAGTTCCGTTTGATAAGGGAATTTCATGTGCTATTAAATCAAATTATGCTTTCATTGTAGCATAATTATCCGGAGTTAAATTTCTATCCTTGGGATTGTTTTGCTCGAGTAGGGCGCAACTTATGACGAGAACGTCCAGAGAAGTAGTTGTAGTTTGCTTGTAACGTCCTCTAGAGTGAAGTTTGTCAATCTTGTTCTTGCAGTCCTATTCAAATGTCAGTAAGTTGGCTGGTGTAAAAATTCGTAAGTGTGGCCTAGTTTTCCGCTCAGAAATAATGTCTGAAAATTCAGAGAAAATTTGGCTTATGAAGGAAGAAATTATTTCTTGGCTTAATGAAGGACGCAATGGCTTAAATTTGGCTTATGTTCTTACTTCAAAAGCCGAATTTTCCAGACTTTTCAAACAATTTTCCAGACAAATTATCCAAACCAATTTTTTAGACAAATTTTTGAGACAAATTTTTTTAGACAAATTTTTCAAATAAAAGAAAAATTTTCAGACAAAATTTCCAAACAAATTTTTTAGACAAATTTTCCAAACAAATTTTTTAGACAAATTTTCCAAACAAATTTTTTAGACAAATTTTCCAAACAAATTTTTTAGACAAATTTTCCAAACAAATTTTTTAGACAAATTTTCCAAACAAATTTTTTAGACAAATTTTTTAGACAAATTTTTCAAATGAAAAAAAAATTTTCAGACAAAATTTCCAGACAAATTTTTTAAACAAATTTTTCAAACAAATTTTCGAGACAAATTATTCAAACAAACTTTTCAGACAAATTTTTTAAACAGATTTTTTGAACAAATTTTTTAGACCAATTTTCTAGACAAATTTTTCAAACAAATTTTTTAGAGAAATTTTTCAAATTTTCCACTCTTTTCAGACATTATTGGCTTATGAAATTTCTTCCCTCATAAGCTAAATTTTCCAGACTGGTTATTTTTAAAACCGAATAAAGCAATTTTCTTAACCACTTCGAATAATCGACCCTTTTGCTTTTAACCAACCCCCTTTTTAGTGCTAAAAATTCTATTTTAAACTTTGAATAATTCATTAAAAAGCGGTCAAGCATGTTTAAGTATGTTGTTATTAGGAAATTACCAGTTATTATTGAATTTAATAAAAAATTACAATAATATTTTCCAAGGAAAATGCGATGTTTACGTGACTCTTCTTAAAAGAGTAACTTGAGAATCGAGGCTTTTCCATTTCCTCCCCGACACAAATTATTTTCATTTCGTGCCTTGTCAATTTTCGACATTTACGGTATAATATTTTTAAGTTCTGTCTTCGAAACGCGATCGCTATTTATCTTCACGGTTACTTTCATTTTCCCCCGGCTTGTTTTTTTTTAATATGCTTTTTTTTTTGAAATATCGTGCATCATTTTTCTATTTCGCGAAAGAGAAAAATGTGTGAGGGTTTGGCAAGTCAATATACAGATGTAAGCGATATTTAAAGTAAGAACAATAACAGAAATAATGTCAAAGCACAAAAGTAGAGGGGTTGAGGAGTTGAGAGGTAAGCGATTTTCTTTTTGGCTTAAGAGATAATTGGCTGCGGACGAGGCCCACTGTTTCCTCCGGCCTACTGGCCCCAAACTTAGTATTTTTGCGAGGCCATGTGTTCTGGGACGACTGACTGATTGGTGTAGAGGAGCAGTAGGATTGTGCAGCCACCAACTTAACCCAACACTTCATTTTAAGAGCGTCTTAAGTCCTCTATTTTTACCTAGCCCAACTTAATTATTCCCCCGACTCTTGAATTTTCAGCAATCAGGAAACGTATGTGCCTTTTAAGCTAAATGCAAATTTCTATTCGGAGTATATAAAACGTGTATAATGCAGAGTGTTATTTTAATGAAGGGAAAATTAAATGGCGCATGAAGTCGTTGGAAGTCGAGGAAAACAATAAAGCTAAAGATGCTCACTCCCACGTTACGCCAGAGAATGATCAAGTCTACGGGTTTTGATGGCATCGGGGCTCAATCCCTGATCAATAGGGCATGAGTTTGTCTTGATTGTTACAGACAAGCGGGTGAGGTATTGATGCTTATCGCCCATTGTTCAAAGTTATTTACAAAGTCGGCTTTCGGGGAAATATCAAAGAGGATAAGAAAATTAAAACGGGGGCTATGAAAAAAGAAATCTATACACTCGCCGAGGTTTTTTTTCCTCCTTCAATACGAATAAAAGTCCATCATAAAAAGCACCGCAAGGCTTTTTTTTTTATTTTTTAATAAAAAGAAATTTTTCAATACCTGACTTTTGAAAGAAGCTTATTCAACCGTGGATAATTATGTAAGAAGCGAAGTTAAAATTTTTTTAAATGGATATGAACTAGTCAGCTTTTTTGAAGGTTTTTTTTTTGTAAATCGAGTGGGCTTTTCAATCGGTTAAAATAGAGTGCGAGAAGTGGGGAAGATTTCAGAAAGAATTTTTTAAAATAGGATTGAACTATTTAATTCAGCAGATAAAATTTTTTTTCTCACAACTTTTCGTTTGTTTTTAAATAAAAAAAATTTTGTCCGTACTCTAAGAAGATAGGGCGCTTATGAATTAATCAATAGTTCACCCCGTCTTCTTAGAGTGTGAGCCAAATTTTTTAATAGTTGCTGGAATCAGAGTCATTCTAGAGCGCTGCTTGTGATATTGTGGAAGAACCAGTTCGTGCCTGTTTATAAATGATGCTGCATATAAAGTATTAACTGGTTTTATGTCTCTTGGCCAGTTTTCTAGTTTCCATTTGAACTCGCTTTTTTTTGTACTATCCATGAACTTGTTGAAACTCGCATAACTTCGTTAATTTTAAATTATTTTCTTAATTGAACTTGTCGAGACATGTCTTCTTCCTTTTTCTTTGTCTCCTACTGTCCTTCGTCTCTAAAAATTCTCTTCTCTTGTCACCAAATATCTTGAATTCTTGAGATTTTCTTCTGTAATATTTTATTAAAAATCATGGTCGTCTCCTTGTCTTTTTCTTTTTTTTTCTTTCAAAATTAATAAAGTCGTTGAAAGGTCAAATCAAGAAATCCTCAGATTAAGACTGACCCAAACTAATAAAGGGCCTCAATCTCCGTCTTCCATTCCTCCGAAACCTAAGAAGCTTAAAATCTTTATTACAAGCGGTAAACTCTTATTAGTGCCAACAAAACCCCATTTAGAACTTTCTATTATCCAAGTTCTAAGCACACAATTAAATTAAACCTCAATGAAAAACTTCCCTTACGGAAAAATTATGCATGCTTACTAATAAAAGATATGAAAAGACTCGAGGAGGAAAAAAAAAGACAAAAGAAGTAAAGGAAATAACTTGAAGTTCCGTTAATGACAGAAAAAGAAATAAAAAGGTAAAAAAAAAAAAAAAGATACACGACCTGGAAAAATTTTTGTTTTTTTCTTAATGATAATCGTATCACTTCCCTTTAAATCCCCCCGTTTTCATCTCTTTTAATCAATCGGATTTTACGGAAAATAGAGAGAGAGAGAGCGCAAAAAAGAAATCGGATCTTTTGAGAAAAATATTAGAATAGCGTGTAAGCGAAGGAAAAAGCTTTACAGGTGACATACTTTACAAATGAACGTGTTTAATCGAAAGCCCCTGACGCTTTTCCAGCATCCCGGTGATCAATAAGCGATATAAGATTCTCACAAGAGCGAAAACGGGAGAGAAACGAGGTTATTTAGAACTATTTCTTTGAATTTTGAATATATATTGCCAGGGATGCTTCCTTGGAATGGCGCCTCGGGCGTATCCGACGAAAAGGGTAAGCAATTAAAATGTATGAATAAGTGATTATTATAGAGGAGTCTAGTGTGAAATTGAATATAATGAAAATTAAAAGTTTTAAAATGAAGTTGGGGAACTATTAAAAGAAAAGAGAAAAAAAAGTTTAGGGGAAAGGATTTTAATCTGAGATGCAAATCGATGCCATCAGCTCAGTCAATTTTTTTTCTGCTCTTAAGCCTGGGTGACCCCTTGACCTGATAACGCTTTAGAAATCCGAGAAAAGGCTTGACCCTTGATCTTTATCTCGTGTAATCCACACCTTTATTCGTCGCTTTTTATGGAAAAAAAATTGGAGACGCCATTATGTTCACTCTTTTTGTGTCCGAGGACTGAAACCTTTCAAAAAATTTCCCCGATTGAAATTTTTGTTTTTTTTCTCATCTCACGCGTGAATGAAAACGCATTTTATTTTGTAATGAAATACTTTTTTTTTGAAAAAAAAATCGTTTATTTTTTTTGAAAATAACCGCCGGAGATGTATACGAAATCGATTTGGTAACGTTAACTGTTTGAAAATGTTTTCGACGAGATCGTGCCAAATTGTTTTCAGCGAAATCTGAATCCTCCACCCGGAATCGAATCCTCATTATTTGATATCTCGAAAATCGTTTTCGGTGTAAAATGACATTTTGTTTGACTTCGATTCTCTTTTTTTGCTGTAATGAAGTGTAGGAAACTTAGATTTGTTTTCATTTCCTTATGCTTGACTGATATTTGATACTGTGATTGCTTTTTCGATTTGTTCGGCGACTCTTATCCTAGCGAAGAAATTTATTAAAATAAAAATCGTATTGGAAAAGAAAACGAATTAAAAAATAATTAATAAACTTACACGATGAAAACAAAGAAAAGTATAATATTCAGTTAAGTAATACAGGGAAACCGCCCATTGTTAAAAGAGAAGTCCTTCTTCATTAAAAATTTACAAATTAAAGCTCTTAAGCCCAGGAAACAAGTGTAGAGAAAACCCGTGATAACAAAACTTTTAAAGGAAAAGTTTCTATGGACGACACTTTTTTAACTTTTTTTTAAACTTTTTTTTTGGCATGAAATTTCAATTATAAAATTTCATCTCTTTCTGAGGAAGGTGTCAGTAAAGAATATTGTTTATTACTTTCATTATAACCACTCTTTCTTTTTCTTACAAAGGGCCATTTTTGTTTTTTCTTCACTTGTAAGGACATGCATTTTTTATCAAGTTGAGAGTTTGGCGATTTAATCAAAAATTCAAAGTAAATAGAATTTGATAAGACGGGGCATGGAAAGATAGAGTCGCTAATTTTTGATTGGCTGTGACCAAACGTGAGATAAATGCGGAGCAGCAGAAACAAATTTGATCACAGCCAACCAGAAGCCTCTTTTCAGGCGTAAGATATTTTGCCGCCATTTTTGCGTCCAGCGTCCATTGGACGCCGTGAGAGTTTCTCTTTGGCTCCAACCTGATCTTGAGGTTTGGCATTCAAGCTCTTTGGAGCCAACATAGTCATCAATACCGAGTGCTTAATTAAAAAAGAATTATTTTCGAATAATTAATTTCCGTCTCTTCCGAGTGGTATAATCATTTTTTTCCCAAAACGAAAACTTTCTACTTAAAAAATTTTTCAAGGGGGAGGAAGAGAGAATAACAGTTGATTTTAACAAGTTAATTACGAAACATGTCAGGTTACGCGAGGAAAATTATCAAGGGAGAAAAACACACATTTTCAAATAAATAATTAAAAAGGATACCTCTGCAAACACGATTTAAATAAACGAGAAAGTTTCTGTATGATTTTAATTAAGAGAGCTTTCTTCGTGTCAATACGTTCCTTAGCTTAAATCGAGAAGTTTCAAATGAATTTATGTATTAATTTTATTAACTGTGACGGAGCTCTCTCTCTCTCTCTCTCCTTCCGGGGGGGTGGTTTTCAGTGTGGATTTCTTTCCTCGAAAATTCGATTAAGTTGGGACGTTAATTCACAAACGGGGAAATTTGTTTTCGGAAAAGAAACCCGAGTCGACTTGCTAAACCAAATCGAGGAAACCCATGTCAACAATTTGCTGTAGGGTATACTTTATACTTTCCGCATCGGGATCCTATTGACACTGTTTTAGGCTACATCTGTTTGTAAAACGGGTTAGATATCTGGATATATAGATCTTTCTAATAATGTTTGAAATAATAATTAAATTTTACTAAAGGGGGATTTGGGTTTCTTTTATTTTTGGAAATGGGAATTGTGGTTAAAAGTTGAATGAGTTTGAATTGCTTGGGGAAAGGGGTGGAGTTATTCAAACAGCGCAAAGGGTCGATTTTGTACAATTGTGAAAGTTAAGAAGCTTTATTAGTCAAAAATTTTTTTATTGTCGGTCAACTAGAGTCTTTCAAGAGCAATACCCTAAAACTAAACCCAAACTAATTTATATGTTTTTTTCTTTTCAGGTAAGTTTTAAGTTTAATCTACTTTTCATATCACCGGGAACGATAGAAAAGAATCTTTATGGACCTGGCCAGACAACAAACAGCCGTAGGGACCATTAGGGTGCCAAAATCTGAGCGTGTGCATCAGTGTTGAGGGGACCATCGAGTTGAACAGTGGCGTAATTATTAGGTTTGGTGGGCCTACCCGCAGAGTCGATTTTTGGGTCTTCCTTGCTTGCAAAAACCATCCAATCCTTCTTTTTTTAAAGTATCGTTTTTTAGTTGGTGGACCGCCAGCGTTGCGGGCCTTGCGGGCTCGTTAGCTACGCCACTGAAGTTGGAACCCAGCAGTTTTGTTTTTAACCATCCTTTTGTACTCGTTTTAGACCACTCAACAGTCTTTAGCTATTATAAGAACAATTTTAAAAAAGCAAAAAAGGATCGGGTTTCAACTTTTGTGGTGTCTTTGGCAATATCTGTTGCCCAAACTATCTTCATCTTTCAATCTATCGCCGACAATTCCTGAATTTTTAAAAATTGTCTTCTTCTTTCTCCCTTTCTCCCAGGCCAAGCCTGTTTTTTTCCTGAACTGGTCACTTTTCTGAGATCAGTCAGGTTCTTTGCACCTTATGGTTCCGTAGCTGGCGAGACAAAATGAATAACAAACGCCGTGTATTGTCGAGCGGTCACCCTACCTAGAGTGAGCCGTATTCGATGCCACTTAAGTTCAATGATCTCCGAAGTGTCTAAGCAAGCGCTCTACGGACGTTGTCCTGAATTTTTAACAATTGGCCCCCTGAAAATACAATTATGCGATACATTATGCGATTAAAAATAAGCCGCCCTATCTAGCCTATTCTTCGAAATTTTGGAGTTCCACGCTCATATTCGAAATTAGCAACCCCCGAAACCCCTAGGAGCCAACAAAATCCAATTCAAATGATTTCATGCAGTTACTGGCAATGTATATGCAGTGATGTACGACATGTTGCATATCCCTGATTCAGAAGTCTCAGTATTTCTGGCGGACTTGCTCAACCAAACAGTTCACAATGAGTATATTCGTACTTGGAAATAAATGTTGAGGAATAAAATTCTCAAAATTAGTTCCCGAAAAAACAGTTATGCCACCAGCAATACATAAGAGTTTACATATTGCATAATAATATCAATTTTTTAAAAATAAGCCACCCTATTGGGCCTGTTCTTCAAGATTTTGGAATTCCACGCTCACATTCGAAATTAGCTACCCTCGATCAAAAAAATCCAAAAAAAATGGAGGGAATGGAAAACAAAGGGTTAAAAATAACGAAAATCTAAAATTGCAATTCATGTCTGCGAAAATCCAAGTAACAAAAAAAAAGTCATGAATAAAGTTTAGCCGTCGTTTCTTTGACCTCCCGTCGAAGAGGGATAAAGGCTTTAATTTAATTCATTATTATTCTTCGACGTTATTTTCCACTCTTATGCATAAAACGTCGCTTTTGAAAATTTTAAAGTTCATTGACCGCTTTCAAAGGTATACTTCTCCCGAAATCGTTACAAGTCATTCAATTAGCGTAATTAGTCCTAATAGATTACCAAGGCGAATTAAGCCAGTAATGTATTTTGTTCGGGGTAGAAACTGCGAGTCTCTAACTTCCCCGAGCTTTCACTCTCTCATTAAATCGATTTGTCTTAATTTGAGTTTCCACCGAACGAAGAAGCTTTTCCCTCCAAATCTAAATTCTGCGCCGGTTCTCTTGTGTCCAGGTGACGCATATTCAAAATCAATTTTTTATCTCTTTGAAGGATTTTTTTTTAAAAGGGCGGAAAATGCGGAAGTGTAAATTATCAAAAAAAAAAAAGGTGAGAGATAACGCCGTCTACTTTGAAAACTGAAGCCTGCCAATTACTGTCATTCCCATTAAAATCGAATGTGTGGAGATCAAACGCTCTTTACTTTAATATGAAACTTGTGATTTAATACCTTTTTTCAACGGTAGATTATTTTTAATGAAGATGGATTCCCTCACTTATTTATTCATTCATTCGATTTCGGGATAAAAAAAAAAAAAGGTGAAGATTAATTTTTTTTCCCGGGGAATCCCTGGGTGAAGTTGAAATTCAATATGGTTTCGAACCTTTTTTGTCGATGATGGTGATCGAGAATTAATCAAAAGTTACTCGGTTTTTATTTTTTAAAAGATTTACTATTTTTTTGAAGGTTTTTAGGAGTGTAAATCTTTTTGAGGTTCTTTACCCCCTTTTTCCCTCCTGGCAAGTACTTGTGAGTTTTCATTAAAATTCAAATGTAGTGATCCATGTGCTCGACTAAGGGGAAAGTTCTGAAAACCCGACCCCACAATTATTAAAATGCCGTAACAAGGAAATTATTTTCGTTATTGAAAAGCTAGGGCTCATCGTTATGGATTTTGCTTTGATTAACAAATCTTCGTTAATATTTTCGGTTGAGCATTTTTGATTTTTATAATTCGCCTTAAGCGTTTGAATTAATTTTAAAAAAAAATATTTCATGAATTTATTAAGAGTGCGTTTTTTTCGAAAGCGAGTTCTTCTAATAAGAAAGGTGAACGTGCTCCCAATAAGTTTTAGTTGAATTAGGCTGTTTTTATTCTTTGAAAATTTGTTTTGCCCGGCGACCTTTTTTTTTGGGAAAGAAATTCTTTTTAAGTACCTGAAAGATCTTTTGTTATCCTTCTCTTTTTTTTGTTCGATTGGTTTGCGTTTTTTTGGGGGATTATATTCAGTTGCTATGAAGCGGTGGAGCTGGATACTTTTATTATTTTTTTACTCTGTGAGTTTAATATTGGGTGACAATTAATCATCGGTGCCAATTACTTGGAGTATGAAGACAAGGTAATAAATTTTTCCTCATTAAGAAATTTTCGCAGAATTTTTTCTTATCAAAAACATTTTTATCAGAATTTCGTTTAATCAAAAAAATTTTCGAAGGATTTTTTCTCATCAAAAAAATTTTTTTCAGAATTTTTCCTCATCAAAATGATTTTTATCAAAATTTTTTTAATAAAAAAAAATTGTTATCAGAATTTTTTCTCATCAAAAAAATGTTTATCCGAATTTTTTCTCATCAAAAAAATTTTTATCAGAATTTTTTCTCATCAAAAAAATTTTTATCAGAATTTTTTCTCATCAAAAAAATTTTTATCAGAATTTTTTCTCATCAAAAAGATTTTTATCAGAATTTCTTTTAATCAAAAAAATTTTCGCAGAATTTTTTCTCATCATAAACATTTTTATCAGAATTTTTTCTCATCAAAATGAATTTTTCTAGCCTCCCATTTTTCCACGAAACCAAATTATTTCAAAATCTTCTCTTCCCAGAATTTTCTTCCGCAACTTTTCCCCGGCAACCTTAAAGGACTTAACTCTCACTTTCAATTAACTTTCCTCTTTCAATCCGCCACTGACTCCATTCAAAATCCCGCATGAAATTTCTCAATGAATTTGTATAAAGCGAGACTTTTTAAACAATCGGACGTGAAAATGACATTTTATTACGTTAAACTTGACACCGTTTTTATAAAGAGCCAAGACAAAGAAATTCATATCAAAGCTACAAAAAAAAAAAAGAGTAAAGATGAAAAAAAATTTCATTTAGAGAAATTCATGGGCAAAGGGAAAGAGAAAAAAAAAGAGACTTCACTAGAGAGGGATAAGTTAACATTGTCGCTGGTTGACTGTCTACAAAATACAATACCAAGAGTAATATTTCGCTAAACAACGACACTCACTACAAGCTCCATTTATTTTAATTAAAGTTTATCTTGCTTATTTTTAATGAATTCTCATCAAGGACAAAATGTCCTGGTGTACGTTTTCAATTGTACACGTTTTTGGCGGCAAAATTTTCTTGCCGGGCAATTTGCATTTACGCCCAAGATTATCTCCGGGATTAGATTAAAAAAAAAAGAAAAATCAAAACAAGTGAGAGAAGGGAAAAAGAGGAAAAAATTGTCACGTAGCTGAGTCGTGAGAAAGAAAGAAAATCTCAAGAGAATTGTTTTTTAAAAAAGATAATACTGATAATAACGTTTTTGAAAAAGTATTTTCAAATGACTTTCATAATCTGAAATTGCAATCGGACCTAGCTTCAAAACTCGTTTACTTTTCCTTTAGAATGGTTAAATTGAATTTGAAATGGCTAAAGTTGCCCGGTAAAATGTGTTTACTCGCTACAAATTCTATTAATAATCCCGGATGTGGCTTAGGCGTTATAAAAGGGAGTGATTTTGTGGTTTTTATTCGTCCATTCGAGTATTATTCTTCGTCGCCTTTTGGTCGAAAATATGGGAATAGTTAAACGGAAGTAAATAGATAGGCGAAAAAATTCAAGAAAATTTTTTTGAAACGATAAAAAATTCTAGGAAAATTATTTTTGGCGATAAAAATATCTGGAAAATTTTTTTTTAACAAGAAAAAATTCCGAAAAAAAATTTTTTAACTAGAAAAAATTCCAAAAAAAATTTTTTTAACAAGAAAAAATTCCAAAAAAAATTTTTTTAACAAGAAAAAATTCCAAAAAAATTTTTTACTAGAAAAAAATTTTAAAACAATTTTTTTAAAAAGAGAAAAATCTCTTTGGGGCGCATCTTCCAACTCAGAAAACTAAAAAGGAAAATTTAACTTCCCTGTATCAGCTACTCACGCTTATTATAAATTACAATCTAGCAACTTATAATTTTTTTCAATTAACAAACTTTTTTAACAAACTTTTACGGCGTATATTTATCATATACTTCATCATCATTATTGTTTCAAAGTATTAATACACTTTTTAAATTTTTTTTTTGAAAAGATCCGAAAAAACGGAAATTAAAGCTCATTAACTCCGTCCTCTTGCGCCCCCCCGTTTTTTTCCCACAACCTGACCAGAAGTTTGTGACAGAAGAGAGGAAAAACTTTTTTTTCCCTCCCGTTTAATTCATATATGCAAGGCAAAGTTTCCCTTAAAAAAAATTAAAGCTTCCAACTACTGATTCACGTTCGAGTTCATTTTGAAAAAAATAAAACTTCCTTGTGTTTAATTTTATACGTTTAGTCCTGCTTTTGTAAAGTTAATTCCTTTTGAAAATATTTACCTTTTTTTTTTTTTGAAGGCCGCGTTACAAAACTCGAGCTAAACCTGATAAAAGAAAAATATGCCGGGAAATTATTTCATGGAAACAAAGTCATAAAAACAGAAAAGACAAATAAAAATCCGAAAAACATTACCCGACGTATATTTCCTTATAGAAAAAGTATTATACTCTTTTATTCCAAGCAGACAAAATATTTGATATTTCATAAAAATCTTCTTTTTTTTTTCTCTCTCTTTCTTTCTTTATCGTTTAAGAGATTTTGATTTCCTTGAACAAAAAACATAATTTATCATCAAGGATTCCAGTCACAAATAAATACGGATCCGTTGAAATGAAAAGGTTATAACGAGGTGGTATAATTCTTTGATAGAAGGAGTAATCTCGTATTCATTATCGTACAACTGGAGCCGTCGAAAAAGCTATCAAAGATAAATTAGGAAACGTCAGCACATGGCGTTTTCAAACGCGCCACACAAGATCGAAACTTTTCCTTCAGCGGAATCAAATTTACTAAATTTTCTTTGCTTTCTCTTTTTAGTTTTTTTTTCCCTCCACCTCGACGGAAGGTTTTTTAAAGCTGGATAAGTTTATCGTTAAGGAGCTCGGCTCATGGGCAGGGTTGTTATCCGAGTAATAAATCTATATTTTCGTAATTAATCCTTCCTAGTGTCACTGTGTTGGAAAATGAATATATTTTAGAGGAAATTTAATAGAAACACTGGCGAACTGATTATTTGGGCTCGAAGGAAACTGAAAGTATTTTTTCTTGGATTTAGAGATGATGGCTTTTGCCGGCCAAACGATTGACCGTCTTGGCCGATCATAGCCATGGCAAATATGTTCTAGACTCAAAACAATTGTAATAAATAAACTCTAGACTGACCTCAGAAGTGGCAAAAAATTCTAGACTGACCTTACATGTAACAAGTATATTCTAGACTGACCTTAGGTGTGACAAATATATTCTAGACTGACCTTAGATGTGACAAATATATTCTAGACTGACCTTAGATGTTACAAATATATTCTAGACTGACCTTAAATGTAACAAATATATTCTAGACTGACCTTAGATGTGACAAATATATTCTAGACTGACCTTAGATGTGACAAATATATTCTAGACTGACCATAGACGTAGCAAAAAATTCTAGACTGACCACGGACGTAGCAAAAAATTCTAGACTGACTTTTACCGCTATAAATATATTCTAGACTGACCATAGACGTGGCAAATACGTTCTAGACTGACTGTGGGTATCCTTCAATTTTATTATAACTTACAAATTTTGATATTTCAAAACTTTTCTACTCGCCCTGTAATTTTTTTTTAAAAATCGAAATCAGGTCAACTTTTTCCCAAAACACAAAAATCTAAATTTTTTCCTTTAACTTTTTTTTTAATCTCAGCTCGAAGGAAAAAAAACCAGGGGGAACCCCTCCGATTTACAATCGAAACAAAGTAAAGTCGAAAAGGAAAGTTAAGATATTGAAAAATAGCCAGAGACATTACTTTTCAACACAGAAGTGGATTAAAGGGAACGAAAAAAAAAAAAAAGAAAAGAAAAGAGAGAAAAGAAACAAAGGAGAAATCGTTTAGAATCACGCGATATTAAGAAAACTGTTGAAGATAACATGAGCAATAATGGGTTGACACAAACGTAATTTGCCGTTTCCGGTTTCCTAGGGCCGTGAGTTGTTTGACAAAGGCTTTCATTTCTTTCGGAAATGCGTTCGTAAACTCGACAATTGCCTCATCAATAAAATGGACTTTTCCTAACTCTTGAGCACGTTTCAAGAATGAAAATTTATTTTAATGACGATTTCAGTTTACTTGCTGAAAAACAAACATTTATTCTCATTTAAACGCGAATGACTTTAAATTTAATAAAAATTATTCTTTCCCAAACTAACTGACAAAATTTTTGGGCGGGATTTCCATTTTTTATAAGATTAAACGATGCATATTTCAATTCTCTCTCTCTCTAAGTTTATCTGTATAATTCGGGGATAATGTCATTAATAGAGAGTTTGCTTCTAGGGGTCGCGTACGGCAAACTTCTCCAAAGGCAATAACGTCCTTTTCCTTATTAAACATTTTGAAAAGGGCTACTCATTCTCTGAGTGTATTATGGAAAGTTTGCGTTTATCGTCATCTCTTGATAATATTAATTAATTGTTTTAACTAATTCTGATCTTGTTGGATGCTATTTGCTCCGGTTTATGTCCCATTTATTAACGGGGAAAAGAGAATGTTTATACATCGTACATTGACTATCTCTAAAAAGGTTTTAAATACAGTAGGATTCCAAATTAAGTAGAGCTAATGAGAGAACAAATTCATTAATTAGTTAATTAACTCTGTAATTCAAGAAATTTAACAGTTTTTAGGATCTTCCAACGAAAAAGAAATTTTTAGTATCGATCCAAAATTTCAAATTAATGAACGCTAAACATTGCTGAACGTCAAAAACATGAAAAGGCATCAGTTCAAGATAGCTTGGTCCTCGCCCATGACCATCCTAGGATAGTTTGACACGCTTGTGGTCAGTCTAGATAATAATTGTCACAATTCTAGTTAGTCTAGGATATACTTGTCACGACTGTGACGAGTCTAGAATTTATTTATAGCGTCTGTGCTCAGTCTAGAGTATAATTTTTACGTCTGTGGTGAGTCTAGAATGTAATTGTCAAGTCTGTGGTGAGTCTTAAGTATATTTGCCACTTCTATGGTCAGTGTAGAATATATTTGTCACGTCCGTGATGAGTCTAGAATTTATTTTTAGCGTCTTTGGTCGATCTGGAATATATTTGTCACATCTCTGGTCAGTCTAGGATATAATTGTCACGGCTATGGTCAGTCTAGAATTTATTTGTCACGTCTGTAGTCAGTCTTGAGTATATTTGCCACTTCTGTGGTCGGTCTAGAATATATTTGCCACGTCTGTGGTGAGTCTAGAATTTATTTGTAGCGTTTTTGATCGATCTGGAATATAATTGTCACATCTGTGGTCAGTCTAGAATATAATTGTCACGGCTATGGTCAGTTTAGAATTTATTTGTAACGTCTGTGGTCAGTCTTGAGTATATTTGTCACATCTCTGATCATCTTGGGATATACTTGTCACGACTGGGGTGTCTAGAACTTATTTGTAGCATCTGCGGTCAGTTTAGAGTGTATTTGTCACATTCGTAGTCAGCCTGGAATATATTTGTCACATCTGTGATCAGCCTTGGAGAGTATTGTCACTTCTGTGGTTAGATGGATAATTTAACAGAATCGACGTTAAATTCTTTAGCCAAAGTAATAGATTTCCCATTTTTGACGAGCAACCTTACTACCATTTCATGACGTTTCTCATCAGAAGCGTCTTTAATGAAAGTAAAATCGCAACAAGCAAAAAATCTCTAGGAATATTAATTTTATTGAAAAGCAAGAACCTTACAAATTTTTTTTGTTGAAAAATTACCATTTAAGAAACCTCGTCAAAAAAAAGGTGATGCCTCTTGCAAGCCGAACGAGGAAAAGCGCGCACCGCCTTTTTTTTTATTCCTTTCCCTCGAAAGTAATGAATGGTATGGCCATTGAGTATCTGGGCAAGAGTTTTGGATCGGTTTTAATTATTCAAAGTGGTTGTGGAAAACGAACCGTCGGGTCGTAAAAGGGAAAAGAGGCTTGCTTTAAGATCGGGAACAAAAAAAAACGAAGGGAATTCTTTTCAACCCTACCCCGGGCTCGGGTTTTCGCATTTCGCAATTTTTCCTCTCCCTTGTTTGAATGATGTCCATTTAACGCCAGTTGGTTTGGAAGCCATTAATCCTTGGATTCAACATATGTCTAAACGGGAAGTATTTTCTTTGCTTGATTTATGCTTTTAAAAGGAACGGGAAAAGCAAAATGTTTTAATTCTAGCGAAATGTTTAAATGAAAATTTTGTACGTCACTAAAAAGCCGCAACTCACTTCGAGTCTCGAGTTTCAATTAGTTTCAAGACGCAATAATTTGTGGGATTTAGATCTAAACTCCTTGAAAGATTTAAATTTCATCTCTTTATATTAACTTTTGTAAATGACGCCGTGTGCATTCTTTTTTTTTTCTTCTTCGACAAATTTTCGCGGCGGACTTATTTCATTTCCAAAGAAATCCTCGTCGGGGAAAAAGATTTTTCCTTTGAACCGTAATCGAATATAATTAAACAAATTAGCATTTTCTTCCCCGGTTAAAGGAAATTGCAACGTTCTTAGTTTGACAAGGAACGTGCCTTTCAGAAAGGGGTAAGAAATATAAGGGAAACTTCTTTAACCAGTCTAATATGTCGGTTCATTAAAGGAAATGACAGATTATTCGGGAGATGATGTCGAGGGTAAAAAAAAACGGAATAGGAGGAGGGGGGAAAAATTCGAAGGGAAGAAAACCGAGTTTGTTAAAAAAAACAACGAGAGGAATCCATTGAAGAAAAATAAATGTTGTGATTCAGTATCAATAGATAAAAACAAACGAGTTTTGGGAAAAGTGAAGTAAACGAATACGGAGGAAAAAGAGACGAGGAAGAAAAAAAACACTGAGAAAGTAAAACCGGGTTTCAATTAAATTTATTCATTTGAGATGAAAAGAATTTTTTTTCCCTACTGACAAATAAATCAATATCGATACTGTCTATCATCTTGGCGGCAGTTCTCGTGAATTTTTCAATGGCTTCGATTAAAAATTTTGAATGATTAGATTTTTAAACTTATTAGCTTCGCTGAAAATAGTGATCAGACTGCGTGAGGGAAGATTTCAGACATTATTGACTGACCAGACATCTTAGACCGATCTCGGACATCAGAAATACGTTCTAGACTGACCGCAGACGTCAGAAATAAATTCTAGACTGACCGCAGACGTCAGAAATAAATTCTAGACTGACCGCAGACGTCAGAAATAAATTCTAGACTGACCGCAGACGTCAGAAATAAATTCTAGACTGACCACAAACGTGACAAGTATATACTAGACTGACCACAGACGTCAGAAATAAATTCTAGACTGACCGCAGACGTCAGAAATAAATTCTAGACTGACCACAAACGTGACAAGTATATACTAGACTGACCACAGACGTCAGAAATAAATTCTAGACTGACCACAAACGTGACAAGTATATACTAGACTGACCACAAACGTGACAAGTATATACTAGACTGACCACAGACGTCAGAAATAAATTCTAGACTGACCACAAACGTGACAAGTATATACTAGACTGACCACAGACGTCAGAAATAAATTCTAGACTGACCGCAGACGTCAGAAATAAATTCTAGACTGACCACAGACGTCAGGAATACATTTTTGACTGACCACAGACGTCAGGAATACATTCTAGACTGACCACAAACGTGACAAGTATATCCTAAGTGATTAAGGAAGTGACAAATCCTCATCGTCATGTGAAAAGTTTCACCTCATCGACTTAAATTTAACTTCAAAAACATTTTGAGGCCAAATACTCGTTCTTAATCCTCCACTGACCTTAATTGCAACTTTCGATTTCACTTGCATTGATTTTCCAAAAGTGGATTGTCTCTAGTTTATAGCCGCATAAAGTTTTCTTACCTAATTTAAGTTAGCTTTTGATTGCAGGGATAATACTGGCGGGGAAAAAAAAGTAAAATCCTTGTTTTATGAGACTCGACACTAAATCTCAAAGGGAGTTGTTAGCTGCAGAAAGGTAATGCGGGCTTTGTGTTTGAAAAAAATGAGGAAGAACGGAGTGTGTAACGTGCATGTAACTGATACGTATTTATAAGTGACCTGGTTTTGATAAATTGCGAGTTTTTTGTAAAAAGTCTTTTAGAGGGAGATACGCTTGTCGTGAAGTGATTTTTTTATGCGGGGGATTTTATTTCTGATTGTTAGGTGCCAAAAATTATAGAAGAAAAACTGTTCTGATCGTTGGGCCAGGGAAATTTTTAAATACTTGTGCCACCCAAAGGACTCCACTCTTAACCGCTATTTGGGAAACCGAGGAAATGAGTAAATTTCTTTAATTTGGCCGCCCTAGGATTTACTTTCAATCAAAAAATCAATAATTTACTTTTTTTTCTAATCCCCAACTTCTCCCCACTTTTCCCTACTTATTCAATTCCGCGTTGCCACACACATGCCGTTCACCGCTTCCGCGCTAACACAATTAGAAAATAATCAGGTTTAATTATTAGGGGTTTTAAGTATCCACTTATTGCACTAATAAAATTGACTGCTTCTGGAATCCTCGCTTTTTTAATCAATTTGGGAAACATCAATCTTTCGGAATGAGCGATTACTTGGGTGGGTCTTAATTAAAATTCCTCGGCGGAGGGTAAAGTTTCGCTCTTGTTACACTTATTTGATTTCAGTTAATCTCCTGCTATTCAATCATATAATTGAAAGGAGGGTTTCCCATCTTTTTTTTTTCTTTATTCAAAAAAAAAATTTCATATTCAGATTTGAGAGAAAAAAAACGTTTTTTTTTTTTATTTTGCTTTCTGCCTCCTCCCCTCGTTTTTTTTTCTGATTCCTTCAGCAATCTACATAGCTCCGAGGAAGTATTATACATTGAATATTAAAAACAACATTTGATAATTTTTTTTATTCTGTAACAAAAAAAAAAAAGTCGATATAACTAAGTAAAGAAAATTGACTTGAGGATAAAAAGTAAACAACACGGGAAAGTTTTTACCCATATCAAGTTTTCTTAGTAGTAAATTTGCATTAATATAATGTAATAAAATAATATCAAAACCCTTAAACTGCCCCAGGGGACAGATTTATAATTTTCAAACTCGGTCTTATACTTTTCATTATGTATTCTCGTAACAAGATTTCTGCAGTGGATTAAATAGTCTGACTTTTCCTCCGAAAAATTTTTTTGTAGCTAAATAATTACCTGAGCAATTTAAAAGGGCTTTATACTCATAATTGAGGCCTTCGCCTTCGCCAGGCGCCTTCTCTGAAACTGTGCGCCAGTCAACCAGCCCCTTTTCCCTCGAGAACTATCCCCCGAGAAAAAACTTTAAAATTTTGCAAATATGTAAATTTTAAAAATGGATATTATCATCTGAATTGAAAATTTCTTTGTATTGACTTTAAGAAAAAAGTTCGTTAATTTATTCATTCGACATTTTCTTCTATTTACCCAAGCGAAATCATTCTGGCTCATCGTTTTCCGCGAGATTATCTTTCGGATATTGAATGATTCTTTTTTTTTTTTTTTTTTCGGGATTTTAGAAGGCGATAGGCAAGGTCATGACCGTTATTTATTGTTATTGCTAAAGTATCGGATAAACAATTGTTGCTTGTTTAGACTAAAATGTCATGTCGGGGTTTTGGCGTTTGTGTTTCATTGTCTTTTTTGTGAGTATATAAAGTGCTTACGGTGCTTGAGTAAAGCATATTCAGATATATCATCTGAAGTGGAACATAACCCGAAGAAACAAAATGATTGCAAAATTCATCGCTTTCCTCGCTGTTGCAGCTTTGGCTGCTGATGCCTGCCCAGCATTGGCTGTAAGTGTTTCTTTTTTTTTTTTTGGAAGAATCAAACAGTGTAAATAGTTTGACTAATTTTTTATGAATTTTTTTAAACTTATAGGGTCTTGGTTGTCCTGGAGGTCTTGGTCTTCTTGGTCTTTTGGGTCTTCCGGGTTGTGTTCCACCTCTTCCAGCTCTTCCACCATGTCTTCCACCATTACCGCCATGCCTTCCACCACTTCCACCATGCCTTCCAGCTCTTCCACCATGCCTTCCAGCTCTTCCACCATGCCTTCCAGCTCTTCCACCATGCCTTCCAGCTCTTCCACCATGCCTTCCACCACTTCCACCCTGCCTCCCAGCACTCCCACCGTGTCTTCCACCACTCCCACCATGCCTTCCAGCTCTCCCAGCTCTTCCACCATGTCTTCCAGCTCTTCCAGCTCTCCCACCATGCCTTCCAGCTTTCCCAGCTCTTCCACCATGCCTTCCAGCATGCTTCTAAGCTACGCTCTTCATTCGTGGTAATAGCTAACCAGTTTTCACTGATGATCTCGCAAAGGATGACACTTTTTCGAAAATTTTTGGCATTATGAAAATTATTAATATATTTTCGACTTGAAACAAAAAATTTAAAAAATATAATACTTAACTTACTTTTTTGAACGCCATTTATGTTTTTGATTATTTTTTCGGCTTTCATTACTTGATTTTTTTTTTAACTTAAATCTATGGTCACTAAAATTCAAAAACCAGGATACCTTTACAGTTTTTGCCCTAAAACCTTTTATACTTTTTACCTTCACCTATTCCTTTTTTCTTCTTTTAACTTCTCCTTTTATTTTGTCGTCTCTTTTTCTCTTTGCCCAGTCTAGCCTCCTTTTTGCCTCTTCCATTCTTTCTCTTTCTTCTTTCTCATCATGTGCTCGTCTTCACTTTTCCTCTCCTTCTCCATCTGTCTCAGCACTTGTCTCTCGTCTTCGTCTTGTCTCCAGATTTTAGCATCTTTTCCCGCACTTCTTTCATGTTTTCCTCCTTTCGTCAAATTCTCATATCTCCTTTTTCCTTCTTTTCATCTTTTTCAATTCTTGTATTTCTTCCCTTTTAATTTTCACATCTGCTAATCCTTCGGATTTCTCATTAAATCATCTCTTCATTTCCACATCTTCTCTACTTCCTTCTCATGTATTCTCATCTTTCGTCATCCTCGTCTTCATCTTTGTTCATCCTCGTCATCGTCCTCATCATCGTTTTCATCCTCATCCTCATCCTCACCATCGTCCTCATCCTCGTCCTCATCCTCATCCTCATCCTCGTCCTCATCCTCGTCCTCATCCTCATCATCCTCATCCTCATCTTCATCTTTGTTCATCCTCATCCTCATCCTCATCTTCGTCCTCATCCTCATCTTCATCTTCGTCCTCGTTCTCGTCCTCATCTTCATCTTCGTCCTCATCCTCATCCTCATCTTCATCTTTGTCCATCCTCATCTTTATCTTTGTTCATCCTCATCTTCATCATCGTCCTTATCCTCATCTGTTTTCACCTTCTTTCTTCATCCTCATCTTTGTCCTCATCCTCATCTTCATCTTCGTCCTGATACTCATCTTCATTTTCGTTCTCATCCTCATCCTCATCTTCGTTCTCATCCTCATCCTCATCTTTGTTCATCCTCATCTTCATTTTCGTTCTCATCCTCATCCTCATCCGCATGTCTTCATCCTCGTCTTCGTTTTCATCCTTATCCTTATCTTTCTTCATCCTCTTTTTTATGAAAAACATTTCCAGAAAATTAATTAACATTTCTTTCGAGCTTTTTTCTTAAAAAATATTTTGCCAAGAGATCAAGCTTAGCAAAAAATTTTTATCAAGACATTTCTATAATATCTAAAAGTGCTTATTCCAACGAACAAAGTCATCATATCAAACACTCCAACTCAAGAATCTAAACTCCTAAAAAATGCGAAAACCAGAAAAATCTTTAGAATCCATAAACCATTTTGCAAAAAAAAAAAAAAATTCCACTACTACGAAAAGTCCTCAAAAGTAAAGAACAACCTTGTTAAAACACCATATAAACTTTGGATGTGCCCGATTCAGAAATGAAGTGAATAGCCCCGAAGAGAGCTCTCATAATTCATTTTTTAATTCGCTTCTCCAACATCACGTTCTCCAGCATGAATGCTTTTATAGGAAGCGGCCGGTTGGGAACGAAAAACGAGGGGAAAAAAAAGAAGAAGTAAAAGTTGCGTCGCTCAATTTGAGGAACGGGGAATGATTTACGATAATTTTCTAAATGACCTCCATATACGCGGGTATATATATCCATCTTAGGAGAAACGTTTCCGGGTTTTAACTCCAAAAGGCAAAACTTTAAAGGCTAAAAGACGATGTTTAGTATACTGGGAGATAACACGTTGTAAAGGGGCCAGCTAATGAAAGTTTCTCCTAAAGTTAATTGACATATTTTAAGATCACAAAGGAATATCTTCGAGTGACTTGGCTTTACTTTCCGGGGCCATTAGTTCTTAAAACTTGTAGATTTCCTTAACTAAAAAGATCTTACTGATATTAAAGCTTCTTCCCCGATTAAAGTTTTAACGTAAGAAGTTTACAAAACCATTTTTTTTTTTTTTTTAAAAAGGAAATTTTCTTTAAGCTTAAAAAATATAAACGATCAAGACAAAAAAAGTTAAATTATGCGAAGGGAGGAAAGTTTGAAGGTTCGAAAAGTTAAAGTCTTTTGAGAATATCGTAAAAAGAGATGATTTAGCGCCCATATTTCGGGGGTTTTTGTTTTTAAAAGGCGCGAACGTATATATATACACGCCTCTTATATCATCGGGTTGTTTATCGTTTTTCCTTTCAACGTTTATGATGCGATGTGAGGAAAAGGGAAAGGTCGATGATGGAAGAAAAATACTGTCACCGGCGTTGGAGAGATTCGATGGAAAAGTTTTTGAGAGAAGGTTTAAATGTCGGGAAATGCTCCAGCTGCGATTTTCCGCTTGAAAGAGTGGACCGGGTTCGATAATTATTTTCTAAGGAAAATGCGATGAATATGAGTGAAGAGGGGTTTTTTTTAAGCAAGGTAGAGAGTATCAGAAGATTTCAGGATGTGATTGAGAAGAGAAGTGAAATAGGAACAACGTGATATGAAGGGAAAATAAGGAGAAGGGAAGAGGAGAGGAGAGAAGAGAAGAAGAGAAGACAAGAAGAAGAGAGGAGAAGAGAAGAGGAGACGAGAAGAGGAGAGGAGAAGAGAAGAGGAGAAGACGAGGAGAGGAGAAGACGAGGAGAGGAGAAGACGAGGAGAGGAGAAGACGAGGAGAGGAGAAGACGAGGAGAGGAGAAGACGAGGAGAGGAGAAGACGAGGAGAGGAGAAGACGAGGAGAGGAGAAGACGAGGAGAGGAGAAGACGAGGAGAGGAGAAGACGAGGAGAGGAGAAGACGAGGAGAGGAGAAGACGAGGAGAGGAGAAGACGAGGAGAGGAGAAGACGAGGAGAGGAGAAGACGAGGAGAGGAGAAGAGAAGACGAGGAGAGGAGAAGAGAAGACGAGAAGAGGAGAAGAGAAGATGAGGAGAGGAGAGGAGAAGACAAGGAGAATAGAAGGGAAGACAAGAAGAGGATAGAATAACATAAGAAGAAGAAATGATAAGAAAAGTTTGGGAAATATTATTTCCAAAGAAAAATTTCTAGATACATTTCTTATAATACCTGAAATTTCGCATTTTTTTTTGTTTTGTTTAAGCTCTTAATCCGTGTTGAATTTGAAGGCGCTTACTAGGTTAAATCTAGACAATCTTTGAAAGTCTAAACAACTTATTTACCTTGTATTATGATGTATTGCCTATTGCTTATTTGGCTTTCTTTGACAAAATTTCAGAATTGCGCTTTTGACCTCTTTCTTGTCCCTTATTAATTTAATGCTGACTTCGGGTCGACCTCATGGCGCTGTTGGGGCAGACATATGGAATCCCTAATTAAATTCTAACAAAGTCCCATCAAACTTCCTACAGGCCTGAGGCTTTTCATCTCGTACAAATGAACACGTAAATAATTTAAAACTCTTTTTTTTTTGGAAAAGTTAAAAGTCGAAGTTTTAATATACACGGAAGAGAAACTTATGTTGACTAAGCAGTAACCAAGTATGAAAATGGTTCTCTTGGGGGTTTTTACTATTCCCTAACACTTTCTGTATGAAATTCCATTTTGTGAGAAATGCGAATTTCTTTTCCTTAAAAAAAAGAAAAATCAAGTTTAATCAATGATGGAATTGTTTTCCTTCAGGGTCAGTGTCTTTCGGAAAACTTTTCCAGCGTAGTTATATCTTTTTACCCTCGGCTCAACTTTTTAAAATACGAATTTCATTGTTTTAAAATAAAATGAATTAACAAAGACTAATTTTAAAATCTCCAGGCGATCCCTTTCTCAAAATTAAAATGGTTTTTACCTTGAGAATCTTTTAACAGCGATTTTTAACCATTAATCGTGATATCACGTTGCTTCACCCAAATAGCACTTGACCTTTAGGATATTGATGACTGGGCTAATATTTAAAAATTGATCCGATTTCTTATCAAACGAGGGCAAGACTCAAGGAAAAACAAGCGACGGGAAATTTCCATCTAAGGCCTAGTTTCCTTCCCTTTCTTTCCCCAAAACCAAAAACAACATGCTCCTTAGGTTGATTTTATTATTAACCGTTTACCCTTCAAACAAGAGGGGGGCGAACTTATGTTTCTCTCATCCCTTAAGTCTCAAGAATATCGGAAAACAGTTTCCCCGTGAGAGGAACTTGATCGGTGAAGGAGCTTCAGGCGTTTCCTTTAAAATATTCAAAGGCGAATTTCGAACTTGAACCTCGAAATTGAAAAAGATTTCAATTTTTGAATGACCTAATTACTTTTTTTAAAAAAAAAAAAAATTATTTTCAACCGTAACAACGCTAATTAAGCGGGTTAGGAAAATCAATGGAAATATGGCACGGGGGAAGATTTATGAGTTTCATTAATTAAAACCTAAGAAAATAAGGGAAAACCATTACAAGTGAGACGCGAATCGCTTCCTGAGAGAGAGGAAACTTTTTAAATTTAAACTGGGAAAAGGATTTAAATTTAATAAATATAAAAAGATTTCCTAGGGAAGTCTTATATGGGATTATTGTGACAGGTAAACCCTCTTAGGTTCAGAGTCCACTATCTCTTAGATCAAGTTTATTTTTTAAACCGAGAAAAGAAATTTTATCACTGCTTACAAAAATTCTTTGATTGTTTAATCGCGATTTGCAGGGCCAAAGATTTTAATTTGACTGCCCTGCAAAAAAAATGAGTTATAAGTTATTGAAAAGAGTCGAAAAAACTCGAGTTGACTCTTTTTGACTCAGATTTGGCGAAAAAATGACTTATTTAACTTTTTTTTTTTGCAGGGTGAGATTGGCCTTTAGGTGGAGTAGATGTCGCTTGTGCGCTAGTGTAGCGCAGAGTAGAGTTTTGATCATAGCCGCTGGATAGCGCTTTTGCAGTTGTTAATACCAGAAAAGGCCGCTAGGTTGCGCTAATGTAGTTAGTAGTACCCGGAATGGCCGCTATGTAGCGGTAATGTAGTTGTTAGTACCAGAAAAGGCCGTTAGATTGCGCTAATGTTGCTAATAGTACCCAGAATGGCCACTAGATAGCGCCAATGTAGTTGTTAGTACCAGAAAAGGCCGCTAGATTGCGCTGATGTTGTTAGTGGTACCCAGAATGGCCACTAGATAGCGTCATTGTAGCTGTTAGTTTTAGGAATGGCCGCTAGATAGTGAAGATGTAGTTGTTAGTACAAGGAATGGCCACTAGATAGCGATAATGTAGTTGTTAGTACCAGAAAATTCCGCTAGATTGCGCCAGTGTAGCTGTTTGTTTCAGGAATGGCCGCTAGGTAGTGGAGACTTAGTTGTTAGTACCAGAAATGGCCACTAGATGTTGAATTTCATTTCAGAAACTGGCCTCAAACGCCATCTAGCGATTGCTTAACAACAATGCCATCTATCGACCATTTCTGGAGCTAGGCTACATCTAGTGGCCACATTAAGAATCAATTTTTTTTGAATCTGGTTTTTAGGAAGTTAAAGAATAATTTTTTTTAAATTTACTGAATAAGTACAACAAATATTTTTTTTAAAAAAAACTCCAAACCTAAAAGTGAGATTCGAAAACAAAAATCTCACATTTTTTCTCCGGGTCGTAAACATTTTCCAAAATCTACTCGACGTTCTTGAAAAAAAAAAAAGAAGTTTATTGATTTCGAATCAAATGGTTTTCGAAAAAAAAAAGGAGTATAAAGTTTTCCGAAAAAAAAAAAATTTGAGAATAACACTTCGGGCACAGACCAGAATCCCACACATCTTATAACTTTTTCATTTTCCACTGAGAAACTTTCTCTTTGCCGCATTAACTCTTCACCATCGATTATGGTTACTTTTTTTTTCTCGAAATAAAGTTTCTTTTTTTTTTTTTTTGCTCGTCGAGATTCATCCCCGAAAAAAACTGTTGTGACATTAATAACTTTGCGTGAAGGTATATAAAATGGTATTTTGTTGTCGAATTAAAATTGGAGGGAGGGAATGATGATGTTTTTGTATTTCCAGCATCATGTATCGGGTTCATTTATTAAAACAAAGAGCACATCTGAGACCGAAATAAATGAAGTCATTTTCATTATTAATAATGACCTCGATGACATGGCCAATGCGTTCTTCTAACAGTCGTTTGTAAATATAGAGTGGAAGTGAAGGTTTTAATCCGCATTTGTAAACAATGTTGATTGTTGACAAAAATAATTCTAAGGTTAAATTGAAAAACAAAGCTCAAGCGCTAATCTTGAGGTTATTAATCCCAAGTTCTGGAAAATTTTTTTTTTGATGAGAAAAAATTCTGGGAAAGTTTTTTGTGATGAGAAAAAATTCTGGAAAATTTTTTTTTGACGAGAAAAAATTATAAAAAAAATTTTTTTGGCGAAAAAAAATTCTGAAAAAAATTTTTTTGGCGAGAAAAAATTCTGAAAAACATTTTTTTGGCGAAAAAAATTCTGAAAAAAATTTTTTTGGCGAGAAAAAATTCTGAAAAAAATTTTTTTGGCGAGAAAAAATTCTGAAAAAAATTTTTTTGGCGAGAAAAAATTCTGAAAAAAATTTTTTGGCAAGAAAAAATTCTGAAAAAAATTTTTTTGGCGAGAAAAAATTCTGGAGAATGGTTGTTTACATAATTAAACTTCTTGAGGAAACGTTTTCTCGGTAAAAACAATCTTCCAAATATTTTAACAAATAGAAAATTCCTGAAAAAATTCTTTTTATAGAGGCGATTTGCAGTTTTTAGGCTAAATTAATCCTCCTAGCGTTGTTTCTCCTGGTAAAGCTTGGACTTACACTTTTCCCTTCTGTCAAGATTCTTAACCTTGAACCCTTATAATACGACTTATGGGAAATCTTTAATGAAAGCTCTATAAAACCGCAACCTACAATTTCTCTAGAGCCAAACGAACTAAGTAAATATCTTCACATACATTATTCAATCTATTCTTACGGAAACGTCAATATTTGTGCAATGGTTACGTCTCAAAATATCCCGAAACTTTATTAAACGGAAACATATTGAAAATTCATTATACTTAAAAGTTAAACAATAGAGAAATTCGCTTCCTGGATTCCCAAGAAATTTATCTTCCCGGAATAAGAGCGTTTTGGTTTTTAATTAGGGGCCATCGCCCCGGATGAGGAATCTCACCTTATAAAACCGATTTAAATGATAATAGAAAGGACTAAGCTTTGACGATACTTTGACAATTCCAAAATTTCCCAAGGATTACTACCTCGAGTTCCTCCTCTTCTCATCATCATCTCTTAAGCAAAAAGCATTAGCGATTCCGTTAATAACTGAAATTGAACATGGAAAATTCATGAAGTTATATTTTACTATTACGTTCAGAATCACGTACCTGAATAATGAAAGACACCGGTGAATCATAAGCGTGAGAGCTTTGAAATTAGTTTACCTCAGTTTGTACGTGATGCTTTCCTATCCAAATGATATTCGATTGATTTCCATCCGATATTTTCCCTTTTCAGTTCCCGAATATTAAAAACGAGGTTTTCGCTAGTCACCCTGTAGATTTAATTAAGTGAAATCCTCACCTCCCGCCCCCCTCTTTTTTTTTGTCTCTCCTGATCGAAACATAAACTTTCTTTTCAATATGACACTCGTCAAACTCACTTTTGCCTGAACGAGGGGGGCGAAGTGCTGTCGTCCAAGCTGTTACATGCAAAATTTACAATTTTGTTAATTTTTGCATTAAAAATCGATCAATAATGCCTGATGCGGATTTGAAGTAGTGAGATGAAGTCAAGAGATTGTTATTTTTTTTTTGTTGAGAGGGCTTTTTCGCATTTCGCGAAAATAAGTAGATTAATAGAAAGGGAAAGGGAGATTTTCCATTGACGTCAGCAGTCAACAGGGAATCATGATCGATGGTGGAATGGAACCACTTGAGGTGTCGCGCTATCTTTATGTCGGTTTACGGGGCGGCTCCGGCTTTTGCGAATTGGGAGTTATTTGTAGTGTTAAATCGTTGGCGACGGTCTACGGATTGGGAATTATTAATCAAAAGCGATTCGTTATGGGAATAACACCCGACTGAGAGAATCCGAGATGGACTCACACGACTCGAATTCAAATATAATATCATGAAACGATTCGAGATTTATTTACGTGTCGCAGCTTTTTGGGCGGATTTAAGACGACAATAATTAATTTTAAATGATTCGGTTGTAGCTTTCGGAAACTATTTTCATCATTGAGTTTTATTAAGGCAGAAATTTAAGCCCGGCGGCCTTAAAAGCCAAGAAAATTCCTGGGCCCATAACCTGTTGATGCACAATTTGCAGTAATTTAGAATATTGTGTAGTTGAGATGTTTATTAAGAGGAATTAGATGACAAATCAATTCTATACGTCGATGCAGAAATCGACCAAGTCCATTTCCAAAATGGCGCTACAGAGTTACTATTACAGTTTTTATTTTAGTCGGGGAAAAAAATTCTTTTGCACTGTAAGAAGATCAGGTGAACTACTGATTAGTCCATAAGAGTCCTGTCGTCTTAAAATTCGCAAAAAATTTTATTATTGAGAAATTCAAATTTCTGACACATTTTTTTGTGAAAACTACATTTATTTTGCTTTTGATTCCACTTCCTAATTGTTTTTGAATTTAAGTTTGGATAGCTTAAGGCTTGAGCAAGAAAAAACTGAAACAGCGCTACAAAGCTACTACAGCTACATTTAAAAAAAATCGTTTGCACTCTAAGAAGACCAGGTGAACTATTGGTTAGTTCATAAGAGCTCCGCCTTCTTAGAATGCGAATGAATTTTTTATTTTTGAAAAATTCGAGATCGCGGTAGGAGCCCAGCCCAGGGCTAAAACATTCACAATTTTTTTTAACAATTTAACCCGATCCTACAGCTGAACCCAAAATCGAAAAGTAATAATCCCATTTCCCATTAATACAAAAAACCTCAAAACGTCAAACGCACAACTCCATTGAAAATACAGATTTCCCAATCTCTCTCGCCCCCCCTCAAAGTCATCCGTTTAATCACCATTGTGGGCAACGTGGTTCTAGAAACTATTTTAAACTCCATTTTCGATTTCGGATTAATTCCCGATGTCAATATTAATCACAAAACTGACTGCGGAGAGAAAATGCATCCTGAATGCAAACTCCTCTCAGGCTTAAAACGTACTTTACTTGTCATTTAATTCATCCTCTTATAACGTTGGCTTTGAGATGCGGATGATTAATTACATCATCAAATAGGAATGACATCGCTTACTCGTGTCCACGTCACCCCTTTGAGGGGTGAGCCCCGGCTACCAAAGAAAATGGAAAACAAATCGGTCGATCGTAAATCTTCACACATTTATGGCTTTCAAAGATTTATAAAAATGAAAGAGTCTTATATCAGTTGAAACCATGTGTTTCCCTCCGATAGCTCAACTTTTTTTTTTCTTCTTCTTCTTTCTTTTTCTTACTCGCGTGAGATAAGTGGAAGTTCCGCTACATAAAATAGTGAGAAAAAAAACTAAGAAGGAAAAATAGCGAGGCTTAGATGTGTAGGAGCACCCTACATTACTTGTAAAGCTTATCTCTCGGACATTATAGGAAAAAATGTATAAAGGTAAATCACAAAAAATGAAAATTGTTCCGAAGTAAAAGTCATATATTAAACTGTCAGCTTAAGTAAAGCTTGAAACTCAGGAAAGCGTAACATTGCACCATTATCCATGCTCAGCCTCTTTTTTGTGTTTTTTTTCCTCCTCTAAATCGAGGATTTCTTTCTATTTATTTCGACGTTAGCCCCGGTTTTAAAACGATTAATTTATTTTAAAGGTAAATAGCACTTCAAATCTAGAAAGTTTGCCAAGTGAGTTCTGGGGTGAGGTTGGTATTTCAGGTGATGTTATCCATTAGATGGATAGTGCTATCTTAAGGATAAGGAGAGTTCGCGCCCAAAATTTCAAGGGCGATAAACTCCTCGAAAAAATTTTGATCTTTTTACCAGCTGGCCTAATTTTTGCCCTAGAGGTAACATTAGCAGCTTCTAACCAGCTCACAAGGTTTTTAGTTCAAGCCTTGAAGGACCCGAATGTCCATTTTTAATTTTTAGCATTCAAACTGAAATTATTTCTTTTTATATTTTTTTCCCTCAACAAATAATTTGTTTTGATTTTTAAAAAACAAAATTTTTTCTTGGCCAAAAACTCCTAGTCCGAAAAGTCCTTGACCAAAGATTCCTTGACCAGAGACTCCTTGATTAAAAACTCCTTGACCAGAGACTCCTTGATTAAAGACTCCTTGACCAAAGACTCCGTGACCAGAGACTCCTTGACCAGAGACTCCTTGACTAGAGACTCCTTGACCAGAGACTCCGTGACCAGAGACTCCGTGACCAGAGACTCCGTGACCAGAGACTCCTTGATTAAAAACTCCTTGACCAGAGACTCCTTGATTAAAGACTCCTTGACCAAAGACTCCGTGACCAGAGACTCCTTGACCAGAGACTCCTTGACTAGAGACTCCTTGACTAGAGACTCCTTGACCAGAGACTCCCTGACCAAAGACTCCGTGACCAGAGACTCCGTGACCAGAGACTCCGTGACCAGAGACTCCTTGACCAGAGACTCCCTGACCAAAGCCTCCTTGATCAGAGACTCCGTGACCAGAGACTCCCTGACCAAAGACTCCTTGACCAAAGACTCCTTGACCAAAGACTCCCTCCAAAGACTCCCTGACCAAAGCCTCCTTGATCAGAGACTCCGTGACCAGAGACTCCTTGACCAGAGACTCCCTGACCAAAGACTCCTTGACCAAAGACTCCCTCCAAAGCCTCCCTTACCAAAGCCTCCCTGACCAGAGACTCCCTGACCAAAGAATCCCTGACCAAAGACTCCCTGACCAAAGAATCCCTGACCAAAGACTCCCTGACCAAAGACTCCCTGACCAAAGACTCCCTGACCAAAGACTCCCTGACCAAAGACTCCCTGACCACAGACTCCGTGACCAGAGGCTCCCTGACCAGAGACTCCCTGACCAGAGACTCCCTGACCAGAGACTCCCTGACCAGAGACTCCCTGACCAGAGACTCCCTGACCAGACTTCTTGACCAAAGACTCCTTGACCAAAGACTCCTTGGCCTAAATAAAAAATCATTTTTCTTTTAAAAATTCAATAACTTCTGAAATCAAAAAAAAATATCTCCCCGACTTAAAACATAAGTAGCGGCAATAATGCTGCATTTAAATTTTTTTTCTTTCAACATAAATCCTCTCTTCTATTTGTCTCTTTTTACTTCCAAATGCGAATAGAAGCTTAAAGCTTAAAGGAACTCAAGGTTAAAAAGTTTTCGAATGGAATGCAAAGGATTTTTTCTTCTTTTTATATATATGTATATATATATCATCATCCCCCTTCGGGTCTATTTTTCCATGTGATGCATATTCTAGCAAAAAGAAAAAGAAAAAATTTTCTCAATCGATTCCAGTTTTGACAGATCTTACTAAAAAAAAAATATGACTTCCTAATTACATTTGATTGATTCTAACATTTAGCCTTTTTTGCTTTTTTTCCCTTTCCTTCCCCTTTAAACTTTATTTATTTCCCTTCTTTTCTTTTCTTCCTTTTTTGGGTCTTCAAAGTTATACAGAGGGTTAGAAAGAAAAGCATTATAAGTCATCTGGAATCAAGTGGAACTGATCTTTGCAGTTATAAATAGCAAGATCTTCATTGGAGAGATGTTTTTTTCTCCCTTTTAATTCTTTCTTTTTATTTCATATTCTGGGGAAGGAAAAAAAAAGGGTCGAGAATCTTAAGAGATTTTTTTTTTTTGAAAAATTTATATTGCGGAAAAATTCTCGACATTTTTTTTTATTCTGGCCCACTCAAACGCAAATATAGGATTTTGCTTCAAATTTTTGAGAAGAGAATTTTATTTTTTATTAATTTTATTTTACTTTCTTTTCAGGTAAGTTTTAAAGACATGATGAAGTGAGCAGCTCAGTTTGTGCTGAAATAGCAAAATTTAGAGGAAGTGGCTTTGGCTAAGAGTCTTTGGCTGAGGGATCTGCGACTAAAAAGTCTTCGGCCAGGAGTCTTCGGTTTAGGAGTCTTTGGTGTAGGAGTCTTTGGCTTAAAAGTCTTTGGCCAAGGAATTTTTGCCAAGGAGTCTTCGGGTTAGGAGTCTTTGGTTTAGGAGTCTTTGGTTTAGGAGTCTTTGGCCAAGGAATTTTTGCCAAGGAGTCTTCGGGTTAGGAGTCTTTGGTTTAGGAGTCTTTGGCTTAGGAGTCTTTGGCCAAGGAATTTTTTGCCAGGGAATCTTCGGCTAGAGAATCTTTGGCTAGAGAATCTTTGGCCAGTGAGTTTTCGGCCAAGGAGTCTTTGGCTTAGGAGTTTTTCGATAAGGGAACTTGACTGAAGAGACTTTGGCTTGAGAGGCTTTTGAAATCCATTGACTAAAGAGACATACCTTTGTTTGTCCTGAAATTGTGAAGCTTAAGCAAATTGTTTTCACTATCGTATTAAATCTCGAGCTCTGTTGGGAGTGGCTAGGTCAGATTACCTCCTTCATATCTCATTACTTAAAAATTTTCTCGACTACTCCAAAAAAAAAGGGCATGGCAAATCTCCCTGATCCCCGATAAAATCTTCAAAGTAGGTCGGCTACTTCCTGAGAAACTATCTATTTTTAAAGTTTATATTGAATTTTAAATTAAAGATCGTCTATAATAATTGAATTTGTCGGTTGTTGTGTAAGGTGAACTGTGTTCGTGTTTATTCTCTTGACAGATGATTAATTGCACGACGTACTCCGATTTCATCAATCTCCTGACATGCGAGCCTTACTGACAGAATACATGGAATTCTTTGTTTTGGATACCCGATAACTACCGAAAAAAAAAATTTTTTAAGATCAAAAATATTGATCTTCATTAGAATCTCGTGAGATTTTCGGATTAATTAAAGGACGATTTATTTCATCTCCCGACGACGTTATATAAAAAAAAAAAAGATTTAATTTGAAACAGATTTAATTCCTGTCAGGGATACGGCGAAGGAAAAGACTTAATGAAACACGTGTCCAGCAGTTTGATGCATGGTCCTGTAGGGTTAAGAACGAGGGAAATGACACTTTGCTATTCCCTGTAATCAAGGTTAAGACAAAAGCTTAGAGAAATTTTTTTTTGCTCATCTTTTCACCTCTGTTTGTCACATTGCTAATTTTCAAAAGAATTTTTATTTAAGTTAGTTATTATGAAGAGATTTTTTTTTTCTTTTTTTTGAGAAAACTTTTCAATTTGAGTTTTTCCTCTAACTATCTTTAAAGATTTTTCTTTCCTCGGAACCTTTTAACTTATTCTTAAGTCAACAAATTTTTTTTTCTCTCGTTTGTTTTGAGTTTTGCAAAGTCTTTGAAGTTTTTTGAGTTTTGGTAATCATTGGGTTAATATAAAAAGGGGGCTAAGTTTAGCTATGTCTGTTAGCCGATGGAGCCAGTCCAGGAAGAATTGCTGTAAATTTTATGAAAGACAAAGTGGCGCAAATTTAACTCTTTAGATATGTTCGTCTGCGCAGCTCAGGAACCTTTTGCTGATGGCACAAACTTTTAGAGAAATTTTTAATGCGAAGTCTCAATTTCTCGAGTTAATGCTCGAGGCCTCCTTCCAGCTATCGAAATTCATTCATTCAAACTGAAAAAAAATATTACCTGCTTTTAAAAGTATTACCCGGTAATAAACTTCCTTATTTATTAAAGGTGACGGGATCAAAATAAGCCCGTTCTCCGGGACACTCCACCAAGAAAAAAAAAAACTTTTCGAAATTTCCCAAACTTTTCTCCCACGTCAAACTTTTCCTCTCCGGGAAAAAAAAAACCTTTCTTACTCATTTAAAGCCTCGAACCTATCGCAATAAGGAATAATTAAAATTTTCAAAAGAAATATATATTCTTTTGTCATATCGCTTTAGAATTAGTCTAGATTGAATATTAAATATTACGAAAAGTTTGTTGGAGAAAGAATGAAAAGATTTTCACTTGGAAACAATATGAAATTTAATTTGTAGGAAACTTTTTAAAAACTTTTTTTTTATGATAGGCCTTTAAGTTTCTTGGAATGAATATTCTTTTTCTTAAATTACTTAGACAATGAAGGGATATATCTTTCTTTTTTTCTTACTTTTTATTTTTTTTTGAAGATCACGGTGTTTGCTCTTCGACAAAGAAATAACAACGGAAATCCGCAATTAAATGGAATCCTCTATTAACTTTACGTTTTTATCAAAAATCGCTTTATTTGTTTGCATTAAGCTTAACTTTTTTTTGATTGAATTTGATTCTTTAAGAGTTTCGGTAAATTTTATGATAAGGAAAATGGCGGCAGCCAAAAAAAATGTGAATGAAAAATATCTGGATTGAAAATTTCTTGGCCTTTGCATTCATCTTAACCCATTATTATCCTTTATTGTGATTTCTCTTGTGGTCTGTTATCCTCTTGAGAATTCTGACCATTTCCCACGTCTTGAAACGAAGAGAGTCCGAATAAAAATAAATAACAAGAAAAAAAAATCTCGCCCCTTCATTGGAGCGGTTACATTTTACACAATTTTACGAAATTAAAATTCGTATGGATGACTCGTTTTTTAAGCGGTTTTTCCTTGAAACGTTTCTAATTAAATTCTTTGGATTTTTTTCGTTTGTAAAAAAAGGAAATTCCCCGTCTGACCCTGATTAAAAAGAATAAACAAAGTCTAGGCGCCCGGGTAATAATGCAAGAATGAGGTTGCATGAAGTAGTGTGAAAGGGGAAAAAACGCATTAAGATAACCCCCTGTTGCTTCCCACCGTATAAGTCAAAACATTTTAAGAGAATTCCTCTCTTTTTTTCCCCTTTAAGCGTCTTGTCGATGGGAAAATGATCAAACTCAGGATTGATTGAAACGACAAGTAAAAAAAAAAGGAAATCGAAGAAAGTTCCTCTTTTCTTTAGTTGGAATTTTCATGTTTTAATGTTTTTTAAGTGAAGCAATTTTTTGGCCAAATCTGCGTTAAAAATCCGAGTATATTCCTGAATGAAAACCGTTAGAAGATCAAGTGAAGCTAATCGTAACCGCTACTTATTCATTTAAAATTATTTTAATATTTGTGCAGACTTCGGATTCCGTTTCCAGCTAAAGAGTTGAATTTGCGCCAGTTAGTCGTTCATGAAAGTTATTTTGAAGTTCTTAATAAAAGATCTGAGTTCTTTCCGCGGTCGCTTCTGCATTCTAGAACTTTTGCGAGCGATGTAGTTCCATAAAATCACTGAATTGTATCATAGTATCATCTGAAAGACAAAGAATCAGTTAACGTATCGGATAAAATGAAACTTAATTGGAAAATATGTTGGTCTGGTTGAAAGTTAGTAGAATTTTTTGAGGAATTCTCATGTTTGAGGAACCATGTGGTGTGCAAAAGTTCTAGAAAGCAGAAGCGATTCCGGAATCATGGCTGATCGTTTCTAAATCATGAAGTCTTGGTTTATATTGATCAACAGTCCATCCAAATATAAGTCTTTAAGTATAATTTTAATCCTAAGACGGCCGAATTATATGAAGTGAAGAAAAATCGTTTAAACTCTGCTTAGGACTGAATTTGCGCCAGTTGGTCGTTCACGAAATTGATTTTGCAGTACTGAATAAAATATTTGAGTTGATTCCGCGATCGCTTCTGCATTCTAGAACTTTTGCGAGGAATTTAGTTCCTTAAAATCATTGAATCTGATCTTAGTAGCATTTAATAGACAAAAAATCAGAGAAGTTTATTGGACCACATGAAACTTAATTGTAAAATAATCATTTCTACTTGAAAGTCGAAACGCTAAAAATGAGATTCTCATGTTTGTGGAATCATATGTAGTGGAAAAGTTCTAGAAAGCAGAAGCGATCGTGGAAACACGACAGATCGTTCACTAATCATTAGATATCGATTAATTTTAGTAGTCGACCGACCCAAATAGAAGGCTTCATGTTGAATTTCAATCCAGAAATGGCTAAATTCAATTATTTGAAGAGTTATGTTGTCTGCAATGGTTTCAGATTGCAGAAGCGTTTACAAAAAATTGCCGAGTTGTTTAAATTTATTTTATCTGAGACTGTTCTCAAGTAGAATTCTGGAAATGGGAATGATTTTCCAGGATTTTTAGGTTGGGTGGGAGAGTTTTTTTCTAACACACTTATTTCCACAACTTAAAGATAAATTTCGCTTCGTTTCAATGTCTCTTTGAAAAATCCCGCAGCCTTATTATGCTACGAAAATACTTTTCAAAGCTCTTCTTTTTTCATCTAAGTTTTTCCAATCTGCTTTTCTACCGAAAAGCACGAACATAACAAAACTCAATCCTACAAACATCTGCTTTGCGTAATCTAGAAAATCAAAAAAAAAACCTCAAAACAATTTTTTCCCCACACCCAATTTTTCCGAATCCGTTTTCCCAGACATCATTGTACATGGATGAAGGCGAATGTTCCCCAGCGTCTGCCACCATCAAAAACCGCTTCAGATAACCCGAAGAATACAAAAGAGGAAAGTGATTTGATTCATGATTCACTAGTTCTTAAAAAAAGAGAAAAAAAAGATATAAACAGATATCGGCTCGTAGAGTTTTTTTTTTCTTTCGTAGCATGAACCTCGTGTCAGAAATAACAGTAAGCCAAAAGTTATGAATCGAAATGGGTTTCGTTCCTCCTTTCTTCTCGAATACATAATAAATGACGAATACAAAAAAAAAACCGTTCTATCGGTTAAGTATAAAATGTATGTGCTTTGTAACGTATTCAAAAAAATCTTGAGCTGAGATCAGGAAGGTATTTCCAAGGGGACAAGGATAGTGCCAGGGGTTGGGGCGTTGGGTCGGAGGGAAGGGTAGAGGGCAAACACATCATATAATATTCAGCGACACGCACGGATCAACCCACATATTGCCTCATATTCCAACCAGCTCCGGTCTCTCTTCTTTTTTTTTTCCCTGAGACAACTTTTTTTCTGAAATGGGAAAAAATTTTTGAAAGATCTTTTCCAAATAAAAAGTTTGATAATATGCGTTTTTTTCGGGTTTCAACACTTTGGAATTAACGAGAGGACGGAGCATGACCCCTTGTTTTCTTTCTCCCTGAGATTAGATAGGATAAAGAGAAATCGTTTCTATTTTCGTACAAAAGGCAAAATGCCGAGGATGAATTTTTCATGATAATATTTAGTTTTTTTTTTCCTTCGTTGATGTAATAGGTACGTTAAGGGAGAGGGTGGAATGGGGAAAAGAGAAAAGTTTTGAAAACATCCCATTTCCAGTTGTACGGTTTTGTTATATGTTTAATGATTCACGAAAGCATAAGCAGACAGGGAAACGTATCGGAAATCGATTGAAGAAAAATCACTTTTTTTACAATGCGGATGGGGGTATCTTTAATCAAGATGATATGATTTTCCAAATGAAAAAAAAAACGATGCCTTTGATTTGTAAATTTTTTATGTTAAAGGTTCTTTGAATTAAAAAAATTTTTTTAAGATATTGAGTTTGCCTTTTGGGGAAATGATGAATAAATCTTTAATTCCATCAGTCCGAAATTTTTTTTAAAAGAAAACTGAAAAAAATTCGAAAGGGAAAATATTTTAATAGAATAAGAAATATGTATATGCAGTGTGGAAGTATTCTGTTTAAAGAAAGTTCGATTTGAAACCGAATTCCGAATAGTAAAAGTTTATTCCTCTTCTTTTTTCTTCAGTTTTTCGATATTCATTGCTAGACGCAAAATCCTCCTTTGAAATTTTTGCAGTCCCTGCTGTTGGCTTTCGTAAGCACGCTAAGATATCTGCCACTGCATTAAAAAATGAATGGTATTCATTAGAATCCGTTTACTACAGATTTTTTTAAATCTTAAGTCGGCAGAACTGATTTTCTACATCTTCAATCTGCTCTGAACAGTTTTTTCAATCCTCAATCCTCAGGTTGTATAGAACAGATTTTTATATCTTTAATCTGTCTGAAACAGATTTTCCGCATTTTAATCTGTTCTGGGCAGATTTTTCACATCTTTAATCTGTCCTGCACAGATTTTTTTAAATCTTTAGTCGGTAGAACTAATTTTCTACATCCTCAATCTGCTCTAAACAATTTTTTTAAATCCTCAATCTGCTAAGACCTATTACTGCATATGGTTGATATCAGGGGTATTCGATGTAAAAATAGGTTTTAGCTTTCTTGAAGAAAGCAGATACAAAGTATTTCTTTGAGTGATAAGCAGTGAAGTTAAGGTCTGAAAAAAACTTTTCTGAACAAATTTTTCACATCCTCAATCTGTCCAAAACAGATTTTTACATCTTTGATCTGTCTCGAACAGATTTTTCCATCATAAATCTCTCTCGGACAGATTTTTCTCATCCTCAGTTTGCTTAGAACAGATTTTTCACATCTTTAATCTGCTTTGAACAGTTTTTTTAATCCTTAATCTGCCAAACAGAAATTTTTCAAATCCTCAATCTGTCCAGAACAGATTTTTCACATTCTTATTTGCTTAGAACAGATTTTTCATATCTTTAATCTGTCTCGAACAAATTTTCCACATTTTAATCTGTCTTGGACAGATTTTTCACATCTTTAATCTGTCCTGCACAATTTTTTTTAAATCTTTAGTCGGTAGAACTGATTTTCTACATCTTCTATCTGCTCTGAACAGTTTTTTCTAATCCTCAATCTGCTAAGCACAATTTTTCACATCCTCAATCTGTCCAAAACAGATTTTTCACATCCTCAGTTTGTATAGAACAGATTTTCACATCGTAAATCTCTCTCGGACAGATTTTTCTCATCCTCTGTTTGCTTAGAACAGATTTTTATATCTTTAATCTGTCTTGGACAGATTTTTCACATCTTTAATCTGCTCTGAACAGTTTTTTTAATCCTCAATCTGCCAAACACAAATTTTTCACAAATTTTTTTGTCTAGGACAGATTTTTTCATCTTTAATCAGCCTAGGACAGATTTTTCACATCTTTAGTCTATAGAACAAATTTTCACATCCTTAATTTGATCAAATGCATGGGTAGAGAGCTACATTCCAATTAACAAAGAGGAAAAAAATCAATCTTTTTTATTGAAAACTCATGAATTACGATTTTTCTAATCACTTTTAAAAATTATGCACACGATCACATTTTTTTTATTCGCGAAATGTAAAAAATTAAAAAGGATTTTTATTGCACATCCAGTAGATGATATGCTACTGCAGTAAAAAGAGAAGGAGCCAAGAAAATAACTTTCGCAAGAAATATAAACACCATTTAAAAATTACTATTTAAGCAAACTTTTCCAAAAAGTCTCTTTCTCCAAGCGTTAAATAACATTTTATTACTTTCTTTCGTTTCTCGCCAATATTTCCTCAACTAAAACTGAATAGCTTAAAATACTTTTAATACCTAAGAATACTGGCCGCGAGCTTTTGGCATCCTTTGGAAGAAATCAATGAAAAATGGGGCTCGCGCGCATAACTAGAATTATAATCTCTCGAGGATTAATTTATTGAGACTGCCAAATTCAAGAGGACAATATACAATATCCTTATAAAGTAAATTTTCGTTAAAACCCATGGGTTTAAATTTCGTGACACTACTGAAGTAATTACCAAAGCAGAACTAAGATAGCGTTAATGAACTATACATTTAATTTTAATATACGTTTTATACAACGTCGGTGAGGCTCCGGGTATTCATTTTACAAAATTTTCCATGATGATGTAATTCGAGATTAACAAACATCGTTTTATAAGTTTTAATAAAAAGAAAAACGGTAATATCAATGGCTCGGTTTTAAATTAGTAAGATTTTGGATGTTTTTAATATTAAAATCTTAACTAGTAGTAAAATTATAATTGAGTGGTCCATGGAGAGGACGTATAAGTATGATTAATGACGTTTTAACATAATATTCGCGCTCATATCTCAAGCCCACATGGGTCGTATTTATTTAATCTCACAACACTTTTCTGGTTTCCTTTTAAATCTTTTTCAACTTCATCCTTTTTTCCTCGTGTAAAATTTTCTCTGGCTGAGAAAGTATTTTTAATGAGGGAATTCTGAAATTAATTTTGTTTAAAGGTTTTTAATTTGTGGCCAATGTGGCATGGTAGTTTAGAACGAAATCCGATGAAGTCATAATATACAGATTTGTCGTATGTAAAGGTGTCTAGAACAGATTTTTCACATTTTTAGTCGCTCAAGAAAAGATTTTTAAGCGCTCAAGAACAGATTTTTCAAGAACTTGATATCATCAGAACAGATTTTTCCATCCTCATTCTGATCTGAATTTTTCTTCACATCCTTGATCTGTTCCAGAAAGATATCTTATATCCTCAATCTGTTTTGAACAGATCTGTTTCAAAAAGGTTTTTTTCTTGCTGAATCTGTTCTGAGCAGATTTTCCATCTTTAATCTGTTCAGCACAGATTTTTTACATCTTTAGTCGGTAGAACTGATTTTCTACATCTTCAACCTGCTCTGGGCAGTTTTTTAAATCCTGAATCTGCCAGTATAGATTTTTCACATCGTCAATCTGTCCAGAATAGATTTTACACATCTTTAGTTTGCTTAGAACAGATTTTTCACATCGTCAATCTGTTCTGAACATAATCTCCACATCCTCAATCTATTTAGGACAGATTTTTCACATCCTCAATCTGTTCCGAACATAATCTCCACATCCTCAATCTGTTCCAAACATAATCTCCACATCCTCAAACTGTTCCGAACATAATCTCCACATCCTCAATCTGTTCCGAACATAATCTCCACATCCTCAATCTGTTCCGAACATAATCTCCACATCCTCAATCTGTTCCGAACATAATCTCCACATCTTCAATGTCTAGGACAGACTTTTCACATCCTCAATCTGTCTAGGACAGATTTTTCACATCCTCAATCTGTCTAGGACAGATTTTTCACATCCTTAATCTGTTCTGAACAGATTTCCCCCATCTTGAATTTTCCTCAAACAACCGACACATTCGTAATTTTCTTAAAACAGAAACGTCACGTCTGCAACTGATTTTAATCGAATACCAAACTTAGGAAATTATTTTTCAGACACATCCGACTTGTTCCTTTACTTCCTAGACATGAGATTCAATCTTGAAACTTTTAGTTAGAACGTTAACTTGAATCGAATTAAATCAAGAAATGTCATTCTCTCTCGCAGCACTCATTCAATTCCCTTAGCGGTTTCTAAACGGTTTCCAAAAGAAACGTTAACGAAAGTTTCTTACCATATTCTAATTTGTTCCGTGATTGGTATTAGGCGCTAATTAGATTTAAAACGTCTTTTAAAGAGTTTGAAAACACTTTTTTTTTTCATCCCGCGATTCCCGCTCCAATTATTACTAATTTTTTTTTCTTTCCCAGTTGCAAAGTGCATGGAAGATTGAAATTGAAAACTTTGCTTAACGATTAAAACTTTTTAAGAATTAATACACAAATGGAGCTTTTTGTATAAAAAAAAAAGGGAATTTTGAAATCAACCTCCGAAAGAAAAGAGAGATGCTTTTTTTTAAAAAAAAAAAGTTTTCCTCAAGTCTTGTCAATATAAATGCGAGTACTTTAAGCGCGAACAAGAATCGTTACGCAAGAAGTTTTTCAGACTAGAATAGTACAATTAGCAAACTTTTAAAAAACTTTTTTTGTGCATGACAAAAATCAAAACATAAACTTATAAAAGGTGTTATGCTTCGCTAACTTTCTCTACAACATTTTTTTTTTTATGTACAGGCTGTATTACGATTATGGCTTTATTTTCGCGGAATCGCGGAACCTTTTGTTTTTTTACCTCATCCCACGATTTATCCCGGAGGCACGTTCTTGAAATAAAAGAATCTTTCAAAGTTATCGTAACTCATCCCTCAGTGTCGCATTGAAGAATGAGGTAAATGAAAAAGGAAAAGCTTGAAGAAGGTTCGTGTTACTCTAGACAGACATATTTAAATTTCAAAAGAGATGCTAAAAAGAAAACTCTAATTGCAAGTCGTAGATGATACTTGAGATGTTGGAAACAACGAGAGGGAAACTAAAAAGGTAAAAGACTAAGAATAAGGAAAAGGGGGAATGCGGAGGTTTTAGTTTCTTTATAAATTAACAAGAGTCTCTTAGGTTAATTTTTAGAAAGTGATTGAATTGCCAGAAGTTTGCTTCCTTTTTTTTTTACTAAATGCGGATGCGTCTGAAAAATGATTCTCTCAAAGTTCGCGTTCTATTAAAATAGTTGAAGACAAAGTTTAGAAGAAAATTAAAAATTCGTCGTGACTGCAAATTAAGATTGATAAAAATCTGCTCTAGACAGACTAAGGATGTGAAAAATCTGTACTAGAAGATTGAAGATGTGAAAAATCTGTTCTAGACGAATTTAAATTCGTTCTAGGCAGATTTAAGATGTGAAAAATCTGTCCGAGACAGATTAGAGATGTGAAAAATCTGTGCTAGAAGATTGAAGATGTGAAAAATCTGTATTAGAAGATTGAAGATGTGAAAAATCTGTCCTAGACAGATTAGAGATGTGAAAAATCTGTGCTAGAAGATTGAAGATGTGAAAAATCTGTATTAGAAGATTGAAGATGTGAAAAATCTGTCCTAGACAGATTAGAGATGTGAAAAATCTGTCCGAGACAGATTAGAGATGTGAAAAATCTGTCCAAGACAGATAGAGATGTAAAAAATCTGTCCTAGACAGATGGAAGATGTGAAAAATCTGTTCTAGATAGATGTTAGATGTGATTAATCTGTGCTCAGCAGGCGAAGGGTGTGAAAAATCTGTTCTGAATAGACTAAAGATGTGAAGGACCACTGAAAAAAATGTTTTTCATTGAAAAATTTTTCCCTCGCAATCAGTAAATAAAATCGTTGCCCAAATTAAATTTTTTTTTATATAAAAATGACATTTTAAGTGGATTTTCAAACTTAGGATTTTTTTTCTCACAAGCTTTGAAACGTGTTTAGTTTCCATTAGCCGCTAATTGTTGATAAGAAATAAAAAAAAACTTACGAACAAACAAACCGATCGTAACAACTTCGGAAAAAAATCTCATTACAAAAAGTATAAACTCGGATCGGGGGGAAAAAAAGTTGTTCCTCGTTTTTTTCTTTCTTTTTTTTTATTAAAAAATCGATAGTTTCGACTTTGTGCTACGGTCCTGGTTCCCCACAATTTGTTTGCGGGGAAAGTGTAAACACACGAAATGAATTTTTCCCTTTCTTCCCTTTCAACAGATTTCTTCAAACAATTTAATTTTCTAATTTTTAAAAAAAAAATGGCCTGGGAGAGGATTTCTGTTGCAAACAATGAATTTTAAATGGGATTTCTTCTTCTGCTTAAAGGGTGTATAGGATTTCCATCGTCTGGTGCTCTTATTTTCCCTCCCCCCCGATCGTGTTTTTTATTTTTTATTAAAGGGCTTTGTATAAAGGATTTAGGGACGAAGGTGAGCTGGAAGATGATCCGAAGGTTTATTACTGTAATTTTTTAACGGGAGCGCCATTCCTTTTTTTTTTCGTCTCTTTTTATTTCGAAATCATGCTGTAACGGGGCTCGAATGTGTATAACCAAATTAACTGGTGGGAATGTAGAGATAAAACATAACAATTTTTTACTCTGTTCGAAATCCTCCAGTTTCATATTAAAAAATGCAAATTATTGTAAACAGAGTTTAGCTGGTTTGCATGTTTTTAAAACTACGAAATTGTTACGATGTAATTTATGGTCAAGTTTAAATACTATATTTTTCGAGTTCCGCAAACACAATGGACCGGATTTATAAATTTTACAACTCCCGGGTCCTTTTTTGAGATTTCCATATTTTTCTGGGAAATTTGACAAATGTTATTGTGCGAATTGAATGACAATATTGGGATTGTTTGTTTTTTTGTTTTTTGTTTTTTGAGTGAAAGAGAAAGGAGGGGTGTCGAAATTTTACCTGATCTAGGGCAAAGGAAACAGCCTTAGGAGGCGAGGCAGTAGCACAAGCTCAGACTTGAGCGTTGCACAGCCGTAAAAATTCTGTTTTATAAAGACAAGTAAGTTTCAATATTTCAGCAATTTTTTTTTTGCTTTCGAGCTCCCTAGAGTGAGGAAGTATTGCGGTCACCTTAAAAACGAAATTTTGCCAAACTGCGAGAAATAACCGTAAAAATGGTTTTTGGGCTGACACCCGTCCGTTCGTGCACTTTCGTTTTTCGACTGTTCTTTCGAAACCCAACGAGCCAGGGCAACGAAAATTGGCCACTGCCTTTTTTAGGCAGGAGTGAAACTATTATATCCCAGTCAAGACCTTCTGGCAAATTTGCGGCTTTGCCAGAAGAAAAAGTTGTTCCTTATAGGGTCAGGTATCTTCACGCAAAAAATAGGGAAAATCCTTAGAGCCGATTTTGAGAAAAACTTTGAAAACTCATTATTTGGCCTTATGCGGCCCAGCCAAAGCCGTAAACTTGGCAGGGTGACCTTCAAAACCCAAAATGAACCGAAAATTTGAAATCATCAGTCATTTTTCAGTCGAAGTCGAGTCCCATGTCGGGGCTGTCTGTAAAACTTAAACATTTTCGGCTTTGGCCAAATAAGGCCAAATTTATAGTTTTTGGGAATTTTCTCGAAAACGGCCATAACAATTCTTTTCAAATTTTGTGTGGAGATTCCTGACTCTATTAGGAACAAATTTTTCATTTGGCATTTTTCCGTGAAAAATCGCCTTCCCCGGAAAATCCGGAAAAGCCGAAAATTTTTAAGTTTTACAGACAGCCCCGACATGGGACTCGACTTCGACTGAAAAATGGCTGGGGATTTCAAATTTTCGGTCCATTTTTCGTTTTGAAGGCCACCCTGCCAAGTTTACGGCTTTGGCTGGGCCACATAAGGCCAAATATTGAGTTTTAAAAGTTTTTCTCAAAATTGGCTCTAAGGATTTTTCCTATTTTTTGTGTGAAGATACCTGACTCTATAAGGAACAACTTTTCCTTCTGGCAATTTTTCGTTAAAATTCGCCCTCCCCGAAAAATCTGGAAAAACCAAAAATTTGGGAGTTAACAGATTGAGTTAATATGGGATTCGATTTCGACTAATTAGTGGTCGGGAATTTTGAATTCTCGGTCTATTTTCTGATTTCAGGCCAACCCCCTTATTTTGTTTGCAATGATGCCTTAATCGAACGTCCACTTTGAGATCATGGCATCCCTTTGTGCAGCAGACGACTCATCGAAGTGTCCACTCCCTGTTATGCTCCCTAGCTCGAAGTCATTACGTACCCTCCAAAAATTCCAAAAGGCATCCAAAACACGTCAAGCTGAAAATACTCAAGTCACAGAAAGCCATTATCATGACAAAAACCTAAAACTCTTCATCTTTGTGCAAAAAGCAAGAAATAAAAAAAATGTTTCTAAACAAAATAGAAACTTGTGCTTTCATATGACCAAGGTAGTGGAACCAACCGGAAAATTATGAAAAGCGTTAGGAAACCTGACTAAAGGAAAAATAATAATAACGAGTCTGAAAATTTTTCGGGGAAATGTCACTCTCATCTCGGGAAAACCCTTCCACTCATACGTCGTCTCATGTTTTGAATACCTTTATCATATTAACGGAAAGTCTTTTTCTCTCCCTCCTCGTATAAATTAAATTCAACTTTGTGTAATTAAATAATCCGATCCCGCATCCCGTCATTTGGAAAATTATAACATTCTCTAAAATCGATTAGCTTTAACTATGTAAAACCTTTCGAGCTAGATAATTTTTATGATTATAAATACATCCGATCCTGTCAGTCATCCTTCATCTAGCGTGCGAGGGATATAATTCCAGCGATGTACGTTTCGCCCTTGGTTTTAACCTTAATGAAAAGACAATAACCAGATCCGGTTTCGTGGGTTGCCCCTAAAGAGTATGAAAACAATTAGACCGAAATCAAAACAATCCAACGAGGGGGGAAATTAGATTTATACAGTTGCATAAATTGCTTAATACCAATGGCTGAGAGGGGGTAAACATTTGCAAGGGTGTCAAATGGCCCATGAAACTTCGTCGCCGTGGATATATCTCTCTCTACGAAATCCGGATTTTCCTCCTATTTTTTTTTTTCTTCTTCTTTTCCTCCTCATTTCAAATATTTTTGTTATTCTTGTTATTATTATTCAAAAAGGTTTTTGTGTGAGAGCGAGCTCCCGGCGCAATCACATCAAAACATCGACCTTTGTTTATTTTTGTACCGACGAAAAGAATAAAAACTTAATTCGCCGCAACTTCCTTCAACAGGCGGAAACGGAAAAGGAATTCGAGTGAGAAGAAAGAATAAAAAATCGATTCGATTCCAAGTCGTTGCTTTTTCAACTTTTTTTTTCTGCTTCTTTTTTTTTTTCGGGGAGTTAGTGAAACGAAACCGCATGCAGCTTGATTAAGAAACAGGGAGGATACGAGGATCTTGAAACAAAACTTTTTGGGGTTCCTAGAATTTTTTTTGATCTATTTGTCTTAGTAGAAATTTTATTTTTATGGAGATATATGTTGAGGATTGTTAAAGGAAGTGAATACTTCACTACAAACTGTCCAAAGTAGTGAAGAATCTCAACAGTAGTGAAACACAGTCTGTTTTAGACTATCCACGGTAAAGAAAAACTTGTTTTAACTGTTTACTGTCGTTAAACACTTATTTCAGACTGTTTATGGTTGTAAGGCACTTATTTCCGGCTGTTTATAGTAGCTTAACGCCTGTTTTAGACTTTTCATGGCAGTGAAACGCCTGTTTTTGACTTTTCATGGCAGTGAAACGCCTGTTTTCGGCTTTTAATGGCAGTGAAATGGCTGCTTTTGACTTTCCAAGGCATCAAAACGCCTGTTTTTTTACTTTTTATGGCAGTGAAACGCCTGTTTTCGCCTTTTAATGACAGTGACACGCCTGTTTTCGCTTTTTAATGGCAGTGAAACGCCTGTTTTTTTTCTTAGTAGCAATGAAAAACTTCCTCGGATGTTTTTACGGCCTGTTTTTGACTTTAAATGGCAGTAAAAAGCCTGTTTCGGACTTTTCAGGGCAGTGAAAGGCCTGTTTTTACTTTTTATGGCAGTGAAACGCTGTTTTCGCTTTTTAATGGCAGTGAAACGCCTCTTTTCGCTTTTTAATGGCAGTGAAACGCCTCTTTTCGCTTTTTAATGGCAGTGAAACGCCTGTTTTTGACTTTTCATTGCAGTGAAACGCCTTTTTTCGGCTTCTCAGGGCAGTGAAACGCTTGTTTTTGTCTTTTAATGGCAGTGAAACGGCTGCTTTTGACTTTCCAAGGCATTGAAACGCCTGTTTTTTACTTTTTATGGCAGTGAAACGCCTGTTTTTTACTTTTCATGGCAGTGAAACGCCTGTTTTTGTCTTAGTAGCAATGAAAAACTTACTCGGATGTTTTTAACTACCTGTTTCTGACTTTTAATGGCAGTAAAAAGCCTATTTTTGATATTTCATGGCAGTGAAACGCCTATTTTCGTCTCAATAGCAATGAAAAACTTCTTTGGATGTTTTTCACCGCCTGTTGTTGACTTTTCATGGCAGTAAAAAGCCTGTTTTTGACTTTTCATGACAGTGAAACGCCTGTTTTTCACTCTTCACTGCAGTGAAACAGTTTTTTAACTGTTCACGATGATGAAACATCTGTTTTAGAAAAATCGGCTAAAGTGAAACATCTACGATAAGAAGAAATTTAACATCACCTAGTCCAAAATTTATCGAGCTCGATTTTTTCTTTATAAAATTGAGAGCAATGACGAGTAATAAATAAGAATTACTGCTTTCCATAATTAAGTCTTTAATCGGGGAATCCATCAAAGAAATCCAAAATCAAATTAATTAATCATAAGGGGAAGTGAAGCATATAAAAAGAAGCGAATTCTCAATGCGAGGCAACTATCGGAAAGTAATAATTAGGAAAAGAGAAATTATTCTTTAGCAAGTTGGCGGGGAATCAGATGAATTTTAAAATAAAATAAGTTAGTACTTAATTAAAAACTTGAAGGAGGATCCTTATAATGATCGGTGAAAAGAAACTTATTCATTATCGAAAAATGAATGAGTGAGGGTATCGATCAAATAAAAGGGCTGAACAATTTACATCTTCAAAATAATAGGAATTTAAAAAAAAAAAAAACGTTTTTTCGATCGGGGAAAGAAATATAGAAAGAACGGCGGTAATTATTTAGTAGACTTTAAATTTACTTTAGATTGGAAACTTCCGGGGAGAAGAAAATGTACACCCGAGTAGTCGTGACGGATCTTCGAAATGAAAGTAAATATTGGATGTAAAGATGAGATTTTCAAACCGGTTCACTCGAGTTTGACAAGTTACAACTCGGAAACCAGAGAACTTGTTAAGATGAAAATTTTAAAGCAATCAAAAAATAAGAAAGTTATTTTGACGGGTCAGGATCCTGGAAATCGGTTTTATCGCCCCGTGTCTCGAGTTTCCCAACGTTTTATTTTCTACCCGGACGTGTCATATTTTATTAAGAATTTTTTTTTTCCCCGGCAAATCACTGTAAAAGGCTTTTTTTTCTTCTTCGAAACGTAACGAGGCTAGTAAATCGAGCTTCGTGCGATAGGTTTTCCTTTTCACCTTTAGCTTTTATTTATTTTGGGTTTTTATTATGGGAAAGAAGTAGATTAAGTCTCTCTTTAAGAAAAATATAAAGGTCAAGGAAATAAGTTTTGGGAAAAAAATGAATTCTAAAACAGGTTCTTCACTACAGTCAACAGTCTTTTCCGCGACTTGTCGAAACACGTTCCAGCTTTCGTTATTTAATCAACCAAACGGAACCTTTTTCTCTTCAACAAAAAATTTCCTCGCAAAATAATAACTTCACAGCACATTCTTTGAACTCCGTAAACACCCTCAGTGTTTAGTCGAAAGCTGCAACAAATTATCTCATAAATATAAAAAAAAGGGGGGAATGGAAAATAGGAACGGGGCGCAATACAACTCTGCAAAAAGTTTAAATTTCAAAAGATTTTTTAGTTTTTTTTCCTAATCGATAGCCCTACCACGCGAATCGATTGGAAAAAAAAGGTGTCGAATTAACACTCTTCCCCGTTTTCCTCCTTTTTTTTATTTTCCTTCTAGAGTTTTACAAAGTTGTAATTGGAAAAGGAAAGAAAAGATAACGGGGAAAGATAAGACTCGGGCTTGACGATTTTGCTGGAACGAATCGTCTTCCCTCTCAGTAAAACAATTAACTTCGGTCCAGTTATATGCTTTCTAAAGGGTAAACCGCTTTCGTTTTGTAAACATTCTAGCTATCATTTCCTATAACACTTTTTTTTGGGCTAAAAGTTTAATTTCTTGAATTTCTTTTTTTCTTTTCAGGTAAGTTTTCATATGAGGTGGAGGTTGTTTGCCATTGAAAGGAACGGGTAATTAAAAGCGATGTAATATTAATTATCTGGTAATTATGTATGCATCTTTGAGATATGTAAATATCTTCAGGCGAGAGATATTAATGCACCTGCTGCTTCTGCAGCTCTAAAGGATTCCTCAGCTGTTTTCATTTATTAACGTCATAATATTATCATTTTGGGATGTTAATGTTGTGCATATGCAAATAGCCTTAAGGTGAATATCAACGGGATCTTAGTTATTAAGGAGCGAATCAAATTGCTTCGAAGGGTGCGTTAATATTGCTGATTTGAAGCACCGAGATCGCTTTAGCCTCAACATTTTATTGTAGGTCTCTTGTTCATGCAATTTTCTCGTTTCATGCTTTTTAAGAATGATACGATCGAGTTTTATACGTAAACACGATGGTTCTCGAAAAAAGCACGAATACACATGGTTTCCTATGTACTTATGCCCTTTTTGATATACGCTCTTGGATATTTCTAATAATTGATAATCCCGCCATGTATATAAATGACAGCGCCCTTTTATGATATAAAACTGACTTCGGTTTTCAAAATGGCCGCTATACATAACAATTTTTTTATTTTCCTTTTTTTTAAATTTTCAAATTTCAAACTTTCGCTTTCACTGTATCACAAAACACATTTCATCCGCTTATTTTGTATTTGAAATTATCAGCAACGCTAGTCATCTTTTTTACATCCATATGCAAAATTCGAAAAAACAAAAAAAAATCCTTCGGAAAATTCATGTTACCAAAATGAATTTGAATTTATGAATGAAAGCTTGTGTGGAACATTATGTATGTGTAAGGGTGGCGGAGTGGTGTTTGTTTTACTCCGAGCTTTGTTCGGCTGGTAAATAAATACAAAACCAGTGCAAGAAAAGGTCAATATTTGACTATGTAAATGTGGGGCGCGTAAAGGAGAGGGGGAAAGGCCACCTCCCTCGATTTTATTCCTCCGCCATTTAAGGACGATATCCATAATCACTTAATTAACCCCCGGGCTTTTAATGCAATTTATCTGAGATTTCGAAAAAAAAAAAAAAAATGAAAGTGATTGTTATGACAAAAGGAAAAATTTTTCAACCCCTTTTTAAAAGGGTGAAAATGTAATCGATTTTTACCTCCGCATTTGAAAAGTTACAATAATGGTTTTCTTAATTACAGCAGCTATCGCCACTTTTTAATAGCCTCATTAGCTGTTTATTATTATTTCTTATTCATTTAAAATCTCGTTTGGAAAGAATAAATTCTTTGGGCACAAAAAAGAAAATCGGAATCGAGTCCGTTATTCCAGATAGGATTTTAAGTGCCGCAGCCGACTTCGTCAAAATCCTTTGTTTGTTTCTTTAAATTGCTGTAATGAAAAACGTCCGCTAGATGGCGTTAATACTAAAAATGACAGTAACGATCCCGTGCGGTGGCCATTTTGACACTAAAGTCAGATTAATCATGGCATATTGGAAAAAGGGCATAAGTGAATAGGGAACTCTGTATATTTTAACCTTTTATGAAAACGACCGTACTTATGTTTAAAAATCTATTGTTTAAACATAAATCGTCCAATATTTAGATGAGAAATTCTTAAAATTCTTCATTGAGAAAAAAAACAGCCATATTATTTAATTCATCTTTCCATCACATTCATTTAACTTTTAACGTGAAAAACCAGATGCGACGAAGAAAGGAAATGCCAAGTTTAAAGAAGTAAAAGCTCAAAATCCTTTCGTTACCCTTTGAACAGTTGATTTTTGTTGATTGGATTCTAGGCGAGTTTGATTACAGAGAATCCTTCACCGAGGGATAAGTCCTGTAATTCCCAAGGGTGAACTAACTTATAAGTAAAGCTATTGATCAACATGGGTAAGGCATCAGAGATTCTCTGTCGGAAGAAAATTTCTCAATTTTTTGCTCTTATTTATTTTTTTTTTCCCCTCGCCAACTTTTATTTTTCAAGTGGGAATTTGAAATTAGAAAAAAAGAAAATCTTGATCAGTTCTCGCGACACGTACGCCAGGCCAAATAAGAGAAGTTTTTGGGCTCTATCGGTCAATTTTCCCTTGCTTTCGGAGTAAACGAGGAAAAGTTTTTAATTAATAACTCGGGTTTGAATAATTACAGAGTTCTTTAAATACAAATTCTGACGTTTTAAATTCAGCGTCAAATGTCACTTGATTTTCCGTTTTCGCGACAAGAGATATCCTTTTTCCAATTTCCGCGACAACAAGCATAATAATTCATTATTAAACAAGTTTTAAAATAATTTTCCCGTTTTAAAATTTATCTATCAGCTTGATCGCGTGTCAAACTTTCTTCAGAAATCAGCTAAAACTTTTATATTCGAGCGAGCTCGGGGATGGGGGGGAGAAAGAGAAATGAAACTTTTTGAGAAATGAATTACTTTTCACTGAATCGTATAAAATTGTTAAAATATTGAAATTCATCCCGAGGATTATTATTACTCTTTTTTTTCCGCGGAGTCACCACCTTTGGTAATAAAAAAAAAAACCTCCCCAACTATTGTCAAAAGACCTCTTTTAATGACAAGAAGAGTCAATTCACGAAACCTCTTAATCATGTATTGTCAAGAAGTTAAAAAGGAAAGTCAAGCACACTCATCCTTTGATGTGCCACCGAAAAAAAAAAAAAAAATAAACGATGTCTTTACTGTCGATTTCAGCGATTTTTCCCTTCGAGTATTCGTTTATGGCAAAAAAAAATCATTACCTCGAAATCCATCTGGGTTTTTCAATTTGATAAAAGATCCCTCTTGTCGATGCTTATGGGCGTATTCGGATAAAAGCTGGCTTGTCCTTGCTCTGGCTAGAATCTCTGGAGTTTCAACCCTTTCGGTGTAAAACGTTGAAAAGTGTTACGCTTAACAGCCTCGAACCGTCGTGGCCATTAATTGTCGTTATCCCCCCCTCCTCCCCGCATATACGCAATATAACAATCGATGTTTTCCCAGCGCCGAAAGGCGAACGCATAACCCTTAAATATTTTTATCACAAAAATATATGGAAGCAATATTGTGCAGCCATATATTTCAACTTGGCGCTTTGCTATGTCTCTCTATGTAAGCGTTCTCATAACTCGACTTCATATTTTCTTGCCGGATTCATTCATAACATCCCATCCCCCCTCCCCCCCTCTTTACCCCGCTCTGTTTTCACGTTAACTTTTGCTTACTTTATGCATGGCTAATTTCATCCCTGTGTCAAATCAAAATATAACGTTTTCTCCCGTTTTCCAAAAACCCTCACAGTATTTTTCCATTGTGCTCGCTCATTTATTTTACGGGAAAGGGTTTTTTTTTTTTTTAAACGGAGGGAAAGGTTTGCTCCCGCCCTTTTAACTAAAATAAAACGCGAGTGTTTATTATGGATATGATAACACATTTTATAAATAGGAGAATAAGTATGTTTAAACCGTGAGTGAATATGTTTAAATAGTATAATATTCCGCTTGAGGTTAACGTGATTATTTTAAGTGAGGATAGGGAAATTGTATTTTCTTTTTTAGAGGTGACGAATTTCATCATTAGTCTTGAATTTGTTGCTAGCCTGCTAGATCAACTATTCGAGAAGAAAAACTGGAAAAGTTTAGAGAAAAACTGGATGACTTCTTTGAAAAAGCCCTGATATTGTGAAATGTCACGTGCAGCGGACATTTCGGAAACTGAAATCAGATAAAAATCATGATGGAAGTATTAAACCGCGCTGGTGAACGTTTATCGATCGATAAAAACGGTTTAGGATAGCTTATTGGAAAAAGGGCATAAGTGAATAGGAAACTGTGTGTATTTCTACCTTTTTCGAAAAACGTAGTGGTTAAGTATAGTAATCGATTAAATAATGACCGACAATAATCGCTTCTTTATATTCACGGAGGAATAAGTTACTTTATATTACGAAGCAAAACTATATGAGAGCTCCCGTCTTCTTAGGATGCGTCGTATGATTTCATAAACCGGTTTCGCAGGTGTTGCTTACATGATTTGCTTTGTGCGTCTCAGTTTCAACAAGTCTGAACTTAGTCTAAGGACATCATTAATGATAAACCACATTCAAAATGAAATATTTTGTATGTCTTCCAATGTTTTCATTATTGTTTTCATTGTTGATTTCAACAAAACCATCATAATAGGAGGTTTATGCATCTGAGTAATATAAAATATACATCGAATTCTTCAAATCAAGCTGGAACTTCCTTTCTAGAGTTCATCAACGTCATAGAATGCCCTGCCAGTTAAATTGCCCCTTAAAACCCCCTTAAAACTCTTGAGCCTTCTTTTCTCTTTAAATTCAATCGGTAACCGATTGAAAAATCGGGCTCCGTCATAAGAAACATCTCTTTCCGACTTTTTCAGTCTAGTGCGACAACCAAAGGTCCAGCGCCTGTCTGGTTGCCGCATTATGCCCCACTAGAGTCCCCCCATCAATTTTAAGAAAAATATAGAGAGCAGGTACTGTGAGGATTTTGAATTCTACAAAAAGATGTTCTACAATTCTACAAAATTCCTGCTTTTGCTTGGCTGTGACCAAACGTAAGTTAAGTACCCAGCAGCAAAAGACGTATGACGTCACCAGCCAAGATTTCGATGTATGGAGTTGGCGATTCTCTCCTTTCAGCCTCTCTAGATGACGCTGATAAGTTGCTATTTACCGACAGAAATGGTTTAGAATAGCTTATTGGAAAAAGGGCATAAGTAAATAGGAGATTACGTGTATTTTAACCTTTTATGAAAACTATGCAGAAAATCGATTACAAATTATTCATTATCCAATATTTAGATAATAAATGTACAAATCGATTTATATGCGGCACGAACTTTTGTTTTTGCACGTCACCCTGAAGCCGTTATTCTCCTTGGGTCGAGCTCTCGAAAGAAAATGGGGGAAAAATAACGAATTCTCATTTTCTAAAATTTCCCCGAAAAAAAGGAAAGTACTTCGTAAATAAGATGACAACAAAAATAGATGGTCTTTCAAGTGCTGTTTGTCAACTTATTCAATCTCTGTCTTGAACCGGCATTTTTATTTATCTTTTTTTTTACGTAATCATACTTGTGTGAAATTGGAGGAGATTCAGGTTGACACATACAACTTTCCATATGACAAATATAACCTCCAATTTACTAAAAATAATAAAAAATCGTAGCACAGACATTTTCTTTCCCCCCCCCCCCCACCTTTTTTTTAAATCGCAAAAAAAATTCGCTTTCAAAGGAGGTTCCGGTTGAACGGCCTCATGGCATTTCGGGTGACATTTATCCCCGATACCATTCGCACCGTTTACAATAGCTTGTAATTTTATAAAACAATTGTTACGTAAACTTTGTAAATAATTTTCACGGGGGAAAGGATGAGATTTTCATAAATACGAAGAGCTTTTAACGAATTAAGATAAATAAACGAATCTCTTGTCTAGCGGTTTTTGCAGTCGCTTATTTCACACGATGAGGGACCTCGCAAAAGCAAATAAATTATTTCTGGGTGGAAAATCTTTTCAAATCTCAATGGAGGCCTTTTAGTAAAACCGCATGACGATGACTCGACTTTTTATATTTAAAAAAAAAACGAGATGAAAAAAATTGCTTCACTCGGCCCAGAAATAAAAAAAAAAGAGGGGAAAAAATCATTTGTCGTTTGTATCCGGGGAGAAAACTTGTGCGACGCGGGGTTTTTTCGGAATCAAGTTCACGGAAACTCATAACATCCTCAGAGAAACTCAGACCGCAAACATTTCTAGCAAATGAGAGAGGGTAATTAATCTTGGAATCCCGGGATATCCAAGGAGGAAATGTTCTTTTTTTTTTCATGCATTTTCCTCGAGTGTTTTCACTATTTCATTTGAAATCCTTTTTAAAAATAAAGTCAGCTATTTCATAATCGTCTGAAAAGAAATCTCTTTTATTCGGCGGAAAAAATGTAAATTCTAACTGAAACTCATCGACTTAGAAAATTAACTGGGAAGGGGTTGAACGAAGAAAGGTAAACTTAAAGAAACTCAATTTGAAAATCCTAAATCCTAAAATTACAATTCTGGTTAGTGAGAAAGATCTCGCACACACGTTAAAGCCAATCAGCAAACAACCGTCGTCCATCAACCCCTGAGGGATTAGGATAATCGAAAAAGTTACTCCAAGCTTTTCCCGTTGTTCATAATACTGCATACTAAATATAAAAAATAAGGGGGAGGAGTTCTAGGCCTAGGAAAAAGTTTTAGGTCTATAAAATCCAGGCACGGATTGGGCTACTGGAAAAAACTTTAGCCCGCCAAAATTTTTGTGAATTTTTTTAAAAAATATTTACAGAAGAAAGCAACAAATCTTTCAAATAAATTTTTTTTGGGAATTCTAAGAAGACAGAGCACTTATAGACTAATCAATAGTGCACCCCTTCTTCTTAAGAGTACGAGCCAAATTTTTTTTAGTGATCCAGAACAGCACTAGAGCGCCTCTTCTAATATTTTTACCCGCGCCTTTTGGAAGAGCCAGTCCGTGCCTGAAAAAAATCAATAAATCAGCAGCGGCTACGAGGAAAAAGGGAATAATCAAAAAGTTATCCTAATTTCTTTTAAACATGGGCCTAATGGTTAGTTTAAAAAAGGGGTGAGGAAGTTTAAAAAAAAAAAGGAGGGAAATTTTCCACTAATTCTTTGATATTTACAAAAGGCTTAAACTCGGATAATTAATCAAATACTTTTAATTCAAACGTTGCTGAAAACTTAGTTCATTTTTCAAAAGCTGTTATACCAGCGACAGTTTTTTTTTTTCACATTCTAGCGTGGAATGATTTATTATTTGGAAGCGTTAAATTAACTCTATTTAACTGATAATAATCAAGCAAATAACAATAAGCTGATACTAAAGAGAAGGGTTCAATAAATGTTTAAGCATCGTCTTTTGATATTTTTTTGTGAGTGAATTTAGTCAAGAGCGAATTAAGGATTTTTGGGGAAGTTAATGTAAAGTGTTTTTGTGAAATGTATCCCTGGCTTAAGATTGGGTGAGGTGGCTTTGAAATTCTCAGCCGTTAGCCGCTTCCCCGTTTCACGTCGCACGAAAAATAATTCGTATGGCTTCGTGTCGCTCCAAAATGAATTCGCATCGCATCGTGTCGCTCCAAAATGAATTCGTATGGCTTCGTGTCGCTCCAAAATGAATTCGTACCGCTTCGTGTCGCTCCAAGATGAATTCGCATCTATTCGTGTCGCTCCAAAATAAATTCGTATGGCTTCGTGTCGCTCCAAAATGAATTCGCATCGCTTCAAAATGAGTTTGCATCGCTTCGAGTCGCTCCGAGATGAATTCGCATCGCTTCGTGTCGCTCCAAAATAAATTCGTATGGCTTCGTGTCGCTCCAAAATGAATTCGCATCGCTTCAAAATGAGTTTGCATCGCTTCGTGTCGCTCCAAAATGAATTCGCATCGCTTCGAGTCGCTTCAAAATAAGTTCGCACCGCTTCGAGTCGCTCCAAAATGAATTCGCATCTATTCGTGTCGCTCCAAAATCGACTCGTATCGCTTCGTGTCGCTTCGTGTCGCTTCATGTCGCAGAGACAGATTTGTATCGCACAAAAATTAATCTAGATCTGTTCGGGCCGACCTTAAATCGACTCGTATCGTTTCGTGTCGCACACGAATCGACTCGTATCGTATCACTTCGCGTCGCTCGTAAATAAATTCTTGTCGCTCGTTTCTCAGCTAAAATATTTCTACTAATCCTTAAGAAAACTTTTTCTTCCTCCCACATTTCACCTAAAAATTCGAAAATGATTGTTCTTTTGAAACAAGAAAAAAAATTGAAAAATAAACGGACTTTGCATAATGAGACAAGGCCCATTACCGTGTCAGCTACGCCGGCAACTAATTGAAATTTCACGTTTTTTTTTCTCCTTCCTTCTCTTATTTTAACGCGAAAGAAATGTTTATCTCCTAAAAGAGTAAATCATTTTTTTTTACTTAAAGAAAAAAAATCTCACTCCAAGTCATCTACATCCCCTGCCCGCTGCTCTCACAGAAAAATAACGGGGAAGAAGGGGGGGGAAGAAACAAGTAAGAGAACCGAAAGAAATGGAACATAGCCGGAGAAAATGTATATGGGTCACATAACGCACACAATTTTCAATTTTCTTCAAGAAGGAAGTAAATAAAATTCCCTTGGCGGCGAGGAAAGTGAAATTTATAGCTATTATAAGAAGAACTACCCTACTGTTCCGAAGGTTACAGATCTTTACGGTTTATACTTTTTTTTTTTTGGAAAATCATGCAGCTATGTTTTTTTTTTTTCACGGCGAAAATTTTGTCAATTTGTTTCCCTTTTAGCTGTGTCCTCAAACATTTTCACGGGAGTCAAGATTAAATTTTTACAAGCCCTACACTTAATAATGTCGGACTTTATCTTGACATTAACCCGGTTTTCGAGATTCATTGTTATTCGCTCGGTGTAATCAGCCGTGCGAAGTCGTTAAAGTGCTTTTCCGTCAGGTTATTGTTTCATCCTTTTCGGTGTGCTCTCCTTAGGTAAATGAATACACGATGCGACAAACCGAGAGGGAGAAAGGTAAAAGGAATCTCATACGGATAAATCAAAATCTCAAACGGGAGGAGATGAGGGGAAACACTTACTTTGTGTATACGTATAAACAAGGTTTCGGGTTTCCTCCGCGCGAGGGAGCTTTTCCAGTTAAAGAGGCGAAACCATGAAAACAATTTCCAAGCCGGGTTTAATCTATGAGAATAATCGCCGAATCTTTTCTTTTTTTTCTCTTAATGTTCTCATTCAATTTTCTTGGATCTTTTAAGGTGCTATGAACAGTAAAACGTGTTACGGAAATTCGATTTTCGAAATCTGAAATTTGATTTACTCTTTTTTTTTTTTTCACGGGAGGTGAAACATTCTGTCACCCGAAAATGGGCGAAGAAACTTGTTCTTTATTTTTCTTTTCTTCCAATTTATTTTTCGTTACACGTTTTTAAGAAATTTGAGAGATATCGGGGAGGGAAAGAAAAAGGAAATCCATTTCAGGGAGTAATTGCGCTTAAAATTTGAGAGAAATCGTGTTAAGGTTGAAGGGGATTGGAAGCGTGTAAAGGAAGAGAAGGAAATAATGCGGATATTGATTGATAAAAAGCGCAGGGAGGATTTTAAGACATCTCGTAACCATAAAGAATTAAAGCTTGACTCGTATCGTGTCGGGTCGTGCCGTACGGGATCGTGTCCAGTCGGTTCGTACCGACCAATAATTTTTTTAGCATAAAACGATATAATTTACATCGATTCGTATGGAAAAAATCATCACTATCGTGTCGCGCCGTGCCGTGCCTTATATGATCGAGTCCGACCGTGTCATTCGTATCATGCTGTAACTTCAATGCCTCCCGTGAATTTCCTAATAGCACCAAAGCACAACGCTAGTTAAATTTTCGATGCGAGCAAATTTCTTCCATCTGCGAGTTAGTCAAAAAATAAGTTCATAAAAAATGGGATAGATGGAGCTACTGTTGAAGTAGCAAAGAAAATAAGGAATGAACACTAATCGTTTGATTCGTGTAGTTTCGGACCTGATCGTATCTCATCGTGACGTTCGGTATCGCGTCCGGTGGACTTGATTCAGATCGCACTTCATCGCTATCAGGTTCTTGTCGTGTCGTATCGTATCGGAACGTGTCGAAATTAAGATCGCACGGCGCAACACGTTGCTGCACAATCGGGTTTGTCCGGTAATTCGCGACACAATACGCCACGACGCGATCCGACTCGTCGAGTTCCGGCACGATTCGACGCGATACGAACTAAACTTAGGATTCTGTCAGGATAAATCAAAATCAGGAAATTTAACTTAGTCCACAGTCCTAGTCTTTGGGATTCTGATATTAAACTCAGCAACAACAGAGATTCATCTGTGAAAAAATGCGAAAAAATGCGTTATCTCAGCTCCCTAACATTCTAATTTTTGTTTGACACGGTCAAGTTATTATCACTTTATTTTTACCTGGAAAAAAAAAGGGAAAATTCATTTTACTATTCAGCTCCGGAGAAAATTAAAAAAGAATCCTATTAATTAATAACATTTCAGCAGGACCCCCATGTCGAGATTCCTTTTCCTACATTTTTATATTTTCTTCCCCGTTGTTACCACGTTAAGCTAGCGAAAATTGCAACGTGAAAAAATTCTCATTTTACAAAAAAAACGGAAGAAAAAATTTCGGAAAACGAGATTACGTTGTTTATTGCTTTTTAATAAATTATAAGAACACTAATTTATTCAAAATGAGAATACACTTCAACAGGGAAAAGTCATGTTTTCATTCTTCATTCAAATGATTATCTAATAATTACATAGGAGGGTGTCCAAAAATTAGTAGATTTTTTTAGGTCAGAGAGCCTGAAAGGAGAGAGTCGTCAACTCTGTTTAGAGCAAACTCTTGATTTATCCTGACAGAATCCTAAGCTTAGTTCGTATCGCGTCGAATCGTGCCGGAACTCAACGAGTCGGATCGTGTCGTGGCGCATCGGGTCCCTACGATCCTAATTTCCTACGATCTTAATGGCCCTACGATCTTAATTTCGACACGTTCCGATACGATACGATCCGACTCGTACGGTCCCGGCACGATACGACACGACAAGAACCTGATAGAGATAAAGTGCGATCTGAATCGAATCCACCGGACGCGATACCGAACGACACGACACGATGAGATACGATCAGGTCCGAAACTACACGAATCAAACAATTTGTGTGCATAAAGGCCACGTTGTTCATTCCTTCATTTTCTATCCGATTTTTATGAACTTATTTTTTGACTAACTCGCAGATGGAAGGAATTTTCACGCATCGAATCCGAATGATTTTTTTCAATCCGTACAGATTCGATTTGGATGTTTTCTTTCCTCGGCCTGCTAGTTTTGGAAAAAAAAAACTTTTTCAATTTTAACCCAGGCGTTACTTGTTAAAACTTTGCCGCCTTGTTTCACACTCGGAGAAAATATTTTCCTTTTCCTTTCCCATCCGGCATATTTCCACGTTTATTTAAAAACATCTCGTTAAAATCATTTCAACCCAATTTTTTTTTATTATTATTCAACAGGTACAAGGGAAAAATCATCGAGTCATTTTCCATTTTCCAAGCTCCTTATATAAAAAAAAAATTTTTCTTTCATATGGAAAAATCTGAAGTTTATCGAGGGCATAAAAAGAATTTGATTGCGTGGTGTCAGCATTTAATAAGAATGTTGGAAATTCTCATAAACATTTTGCTTGATTCAGCGGTTTTCGGGGCGTGTGCGTGTGGGAAACTGTCTTCCACGAGATGAATTTCGGTTTTTCTTTTCTGAATGGCACAACCAGATGCAAAAAAAATCTTAAAAGAGCTTTTTTTTTTCAACGAAGGGATAACCTTGTAAGAAGAGCTTAAGTCGGCGTTTTGTATCGTAGGTGTAACCAATTGAAAAATGATTTTTTGTATTTTTTTTTTTTTCAGCTAATAATGTGGGAACAAGTTGGTTCGCAACAATGTGGTTACTTCTTCTAACATCAATCTTCACAGTCACAATTTCCTCTCGGCTATGAGAATAAGCTTCACCTTCTCATATAGGAGAATAGTAGATGAAATTTGGTCGGTAAGTATCTTAAAGGAAGAAATTTTTAAAAGCTTTTTTTTGATAAACTTTTTATCTTTGAATCAATAATGGAACCATTAGGTAAAATTTTTAAAAAAATTTTCTTTCAGTTTTTGATTGAAAACAACTTTTTTATGGATTTTCGATATTTTATATTTTATATTCAAAATTCAATTAGGTAAGATTGTTATTGTCTCGGATGAATTTTAAAAGAAGAGAAGAGTTTGTAGAAGGGGCTGAAAATTTGAAGTCCGATTTTGGAAAAAAATTCTTGGCGAAACAAAAAAATTTTTCATCTAAGAAAAAGTTAAATGACTCAGAAAAATTTGCTGATTTTAAAAAACGACAACGCTCTCTCTTTACGACGACTTAAGTAACTAAAATCGACGGCAGCGCTCTCCCGACAAGGGTTTTATTTACTAAAAATGACTACAGTGTTAACTACATTAATTAACTCTCTGCAATTGTGATTTTATTAACTGAAAATGACACTAGCGCTCTCTATTATAGATCATATTAATTAAAACTGACATCAGAGCTCTCTGTTGGCGATTTTCATAACTAAAAACGTCACTAGCGCTCTTCAGCGGCGATTTCATTGACTAAAAATGACACCAGCGCTCTCTAGTAATGATTATATTAATTAAAATTGATATCAGCGCTCACCCACGACGATTTTATTAACTAAAAAGACACTATCGCTCTCTAGTATCGATCATATTAATTAAAATCGACATCAGAGCTCTCTGTTGGCGATTTTCATAACTAAAAATGTCACTAGCGCTCTTCAGCGGCGATTTCATTGACTAAAAATGACACTAGCTCTCTCTAGTAATGATTATATTAATTAAAATTGATATCAGCGCTCACCTACGACGATTTTATTAACTAAAAACGACACTACCGCTCTCTAGTATCGATCATATTAATTAAAATTGACATCAGAGCTCTCTGTTGGCGATTTTCATAACTAAAAATGTCACTAGCGCTCTTCAGCGGCGGTTTTATCAATTAAAAACGACATTTGCATAATCCAACGGCGATTTTAATAATTAAAAGCGACATGAGCGCACTCTGATCGTTATTTTATTAATTAATAACAACATTAGCGCTCTCTAGCTGCGATTTTACGAACCAAAATCGACTTCAGCACTCTTCAATGACGCTGAAAATTATTTTTGGAGCCAGAAAATTTATTTTTTAAGTCAAAGATTTTTTTTATGAAGCAAAAAAGTTTTTAAAAATTTTTTCTTAGCGTCTAAAAATTTTTTTAAAATCTACTTTGAAACTGAACAATTTTTCTTTTTTCAAAGTTTTTAAAAATCCAGCTGAATTCCCGATTCTACTGCTTACAACTACATCATTTTCTTTAATTTTTCAGATCATACGATGAGAAGGCATCAGTCATCAGTCAATCAGTCATCAGTCATCATAACCAAATGGCGACTACAAGGAACGAAACCAAAGAAAACCACAACCCACCGAAGTTTCATCGACATTAAAAAATATTTTTTAAATTGAAAGAAAAAAATTAACGGAACCAAAGAATCGAAATCGCTGAATAAACATCAGAGTTTATTCCGGTGACCTAAAAAAAAAACATAATTTGTGTTGTAGACATGGAGTCACACTAATTCATGAGCTTTTGTTTTGCCTTTTTATTTCATTTCCTATTTTTTTTTTCACTTTATTTTTAATTAATACCATTTATCTGATTCAAAAACCGAAAAAAAAGGCCGAAAGTTTACGAGATGTCAGCGATTTTTTTTCCCCATCAAATTGGGAAAAAAATCCCTTCACATATTTCCCACTGACCTCGATGACAGTTATTCCTTCGAGGGATGAGACGAGAAGAAGAAGGAAAAAGCGATTATAACAAAGAGCGACAGATAATAATAGCAATGTCGAGATTATAAAAATCGAGGGAAAGTGACACGTCTCAATATTTTTATTGAAACGGGAAGAAAAATCGCTGACTTCGCTTAAATCCTCTGTGCAATTTTGTAATGTATAGCTGAGAATTTGTAAATTTTTTTTAAGCATCCGTCTTTTTTTTTTATTTTTAAAATCGGATGTTTTCGGTATTAAATTTTGGGTCGAGCCCATTTAAAACGAGGAAACCTGACAACTGTCATCCGCGATAAATCTAACCATGCTCATCGTTTACTGAGGATTATGTCGGTTTCATGAGCCTCCATCTGTCATAATTCTGATTTAATCGAATTTCATTATATCCTGTATACGATCGTGGCGATTTTTTTTAAAAAAAAGTTGAAGAGATATCAATCTACATTTTCATCCCTGGATATGGGATTTTATATTTTAAATAGTTAAAGAAAGGTTTCCGGATTAAAATCTATCGATTGATGTTAATCGAGAGGCTTAACGTATAAATCCAAAGATATTGGGTTGTAAAATGATCAATTTTATAGTTGAAGGGTTTACTTTTTTTATGGGCGGTTTTAAGAAATTCACTTAGAGTTTATCGGCGACGGGCTTTGGGATGTTTAAAGTAATTTAATACCGGTAGCGTTCGGTTGATATAAATTTTTTTTGTAAAAGGAAATTTATAAAATGCCTTCTGTATTATTTTGTAAGTCTGTCTCAAAAAATTTGTTTGAGAATTTCATTAATTCAAGAGTTCTGGCTGAAAAGCGAGTGGAAGCCATTTGTTTAAAACTAATTAATAATTAAACAGGTTTAGAACGTTTAAAATTAGTATGTTAGTAAATGAAAACGATACTAACGCTCTCTAGCGGCGATTTTTTAAATTAAAAACGACGTTAGCGCTATGCAATGGCGATTTCCATAACTAAAAATGAGATAAACGCTCTCTAACTGCGATTTTCATAACTAAAAACGACACTAGCGCTCTCTAGTAACGGTTGTGTCAATTAAAAACGACTTCAGCGCTCTCCAATGGCGATTTTTATAACTAAAAACAACATGAGCGCTCTCTAACTGCAATTTTACTGACTTGAAACGATATTAGCGCTCTCTAATTTTTATAAAGTAAAAACAATTTTAAAACGATACTAGCTCCATCTATTGAATTTTCCTACAACTAATTTAAAAATTCGTTATCACGTTGCGATTTTTTTCTGAGGGGAACAGAAATTTTTTTCGGGAAATAAATTTTATCGGCGTCGTTAAATTTTTTTGAGACCGACATGTCTGTACAAAACAATCTCATTGTTTTATAAAATTATTTTTCTGTTCGATACTTTGCTGATTTTGTTTTAATTTCACCTGAAAACTGAAATTTTTATTAATTTTATTTTTTGTCAATAATAATTTTTAAAAAAATTCAGTTTTCATTTTTAAAAAATCCGTTTCATTAAAAATCTGAAGGCAGTCAGAGCTTGAGTTTTTTTTTTTTTTTTGTATTTACTAACGATTTTGCTGTGATACTGTAAGTTTTGATTATTCGAGAAAAAAAATAATTTAAAAAAAAAAAAAATAATTGTTTTTCATACTTATATATTTATACTGAATTATGTTTAAAGACCGTTCCGAGGAAAGAAAATACTCACGAGCCACCAATTTTTCATTTTTCTTTTTCCATCTTTAATATATATCTCTTCGTAACGGCCTCTGCTTATTGCTAAAAACTCTTTGTCAACATTTTTTTTAAAAAAAATTAATTTGCTTGGTTATTTTAATTACTTTGTCAAAGAATATTTTCTTCAACGAAAAATAAGGTAAAAAAAAATTAGGTATGCATGAAAAAAGGGTCAGATTTTAAAGTCAAAATTACACTTTGGTTTTTTTACACTCTTTCATACTAATTATTATTTTCATGAATTTGAATATTCATGTCTTTAAATCAACAAAGTCTCTTCCCTTCTTTTTACCCCTTCGAGTTGTTCTTTTCACTGATTTCTGCGTCTTAATTTTCATTTGGAAATAATTAAAATTATAAGTTCATGCAAACCTAGTTTTTTTTTTTAAAAAAATCGAATTTACTGCCTTTAATCTTTTAGTTATTATCTGAGCGATGTTAAAAGGGCCCAGTGGACGCTCCTTGGCCACTTTTGTAAAATTATCCCCTCATAAAATAATTTCCTGGCGTCGCTAAAAATGTCACAACGACTTATTTCAATTATAAGAATAACATCAATTTAAATTTATTCTATTAATGAATGGCACGAATTTAAATATAATTTTGAGCGAATTTTTTTTAAAAAAGCGAAATTCTACCGCTAGTGTCGCTGTGATCGGTTTAGAGACTCCTAGCGCCCCTAGCGGTGGAATTCGGATCTGCCATTATTCTATATTGGCTAACTTCTCAATTTTTATTAATGATCTCGTCTGTATATTTTTTATTTGTATTAATTAATTTGTTTATTTTAGGTGACCAGTAACAACGCTATATGAAAAAACAAACTATGTACAAAAAAAGGCGCTGGCGCTCTCTTGTGTTTAAAAATTAAAATTTAAAAAGGGAAAAAGAAAAATGTCGACTTAGTCGGTTTGAGTAATAAGCGAAAAAAGGAAGATTTTTCTCGTCATATATTTGTAATAAAAACAAAAACCAAAAAAATTCTTATAGTTTTTAAGTACTAATCAAACTGTAAATTTTTCAACCATTTTTAAATGTAAATAAAATGTTATTTTACAAATAATTATATTTTGAAATTTATTTGAATCGTTGTAGCTACCACAACCCTTTGATTTCCGTTCAATAGAATTCCTAATTTAGGAATTTGTAATTAATATCGACTATGCACTTTGAGATAGATGATTATCTTATTATAAGGAAAATCTTTTCTCGATTGTGCTAGATTTCAAAATGACAAAATTGTGAACTTCATTTATTCTGGATTTGAAAGGAAAACTCTTCGTGTATGAACCGCCATTTCCAGCAGAAGACACGTCTCCGTCAGGATGCCTGTTTTAATTTAAAAGGTAAGGATTTTTCTTCCAAAGATGATTATTTGACTTTCAGTAGCGAGATAACAAGTTGGAATTGATTCAGGATTCAAAAGCATAGTAACAGTATTTGATTTTATTAACGTTCGCTTTTGCCTTTTTTCCGCCTTAAACGGCCATCATTGGTCCTGATTTTCCGAAAAAGGGTCTGAAAAATGATTGACTTCCCAATTCAGACTTTGACAAACTCCGTGGCTGAGTTTTTAATTTTACGGTTGGCAACACTGGTTTCGTAGACTCCGGCCTCATAGCCCAGTTCAGTTTCCCTCCATCTTGAGTTGGTTTGGTTAGGATTCCGAAGGTTAGGTTACGTGTAAAGTTAAACATTCCAAGCATCTTTTTTGTTTTATTGTGTAAAATGCAAGAAAATGAAAATTTCTCATAATAGGTAAGGTCAAGCATTAGTTTAACTTTTATTTCATTGCTTTGAAATGGTTATTTGGGAACTCTGAATGAATCAGTGGCTTGCAAATTGAAGGGTACGCCATTAGTAACAAGCTGATTTATACTTCGCATTTCGAATAAATAACACGAGCAGAGGGTTTGTTTCTAAAAATATCTATCACATGTCTCAAGAATTTTTTCAGACAAAAGCTTTTGCTGTGTCCTAAATGTCATTTGGAAATTTCACAGGATCATACATATGACAGGTAGTATTTTTTAGAAACAGATCCTCTGCTGAACTGTTTTTGAACGTTTTGCCAAAACTCAGCTCTCAGAATAGGCTTTTCCGATCAAAGTTGTTCTAACCTAAACTCGAAAAAAAAAAAGGTCCAATCAATTGACCTTTTACCTCTTACAATAATTTCTTAGGTGACACAAATTTAACCAGCTTTATTTTACATGATGATTTTAATGTATTCTTTAATCTCTTAAAATTAGCTAATCACTTTTGATTCAGGTTCCCTCAACAACTGCTCAATTGCAACAAATTTTTCTCATAACCCAATTTGTATAAATTCTTTATCATCTAGTAAGTGAATATTCATAGCTAGTGCACTTTTACATGACCTCCTGCCAAAAATTATTCAAGGCCTCCCTAACCCAATCTTGTTGAAGGATCAAACAACCAATTTCTATTAAACAGACCAAATCCATCTAATTTCATTATTATATTATCTTTTGATTGTATAAATTATTTAAATATTAAATAAAACTTAATTTTTGGTATTCAATATAATAAATCAAGCATTCTTCCACTTGCTCTCAAATATTCATTGTAAAAATTCAAAAAATTCTAAATGGGACCACTTAATAAATAAATTATTTATTTTTTATCTGGTGAAAAAATTTACAACACTGATCCCTATCTCATTATTTATTCAGTCAATTTAAACTGTAAATAAAAAAAAAATTTGTTTTTTATACAACTCAAAGGCGTTTAGTAAGAAACATAAAGCACTTGACCACATAAATAAATTTACACACAATCATTTCCTTGCTTGTAATGCATTTGAAAGCCAATCCATCGCAGAATCTAAACCTTCACCTTTTGTCGCTGATGTTTTAAAAATTTGGAATGTTCTATTCTTTAAATTTTCCAATCCTAAGGCTTGATGTACTTCTGCTACTGTTAAACACCCTTGCATGTCTTGTTTATTTGCTAAAACTACAAGTATTGCACCTTTCAGTTCTTCCTCCTGAATTGAAAAAAAAAAATGGATTAGTAAGGGATTCATAACTTGCAGAAATCTAAGCAGTTGTCTTACCCTTAACATATATAGCAATTCATCTTTACTAATTCCAATTCTATCTCTGTCAGCACTATCAACTACATAAATAATGGCGTCTGTGTTGGAATAATAACATCGCCAATATGGTCTAATACTTGTTTGCCCTCCTAGATCCCAAACTTGAAACTTTAAATTTTTATAAGTGACTTGTTCAACATTAAATCCTATTGTTGGAATTGTAGTGACTACTTCTCCGACTTGTAATCTGTATAAAATTGTAGTTTTACCAGCTCCGTCTAATCCCAAGATGAGAATTCTCATTTCTCTACTACCGAAAAGGCCTTTGAAATAGCTCAGCAGTCCACCTAAAATAAAAAACAAAAATGTATTTCATTATGTAATCCTATGACTCATTCTCAGATTTTAGGTATTCATTTCAATTTAGGGGCACTGAATCATCTTATCAGTATGTAATAATGTCAATATGATAGGTTATAATCCATTGACAGGATCGGCGAAGACTTATTAGGAAGCGATAAGACTTCCCGACCTAATTAACGAATCGACTTACCCATTGTTTAAAATTACGTTGATATTTACAAGCTAAATTATTGATAACGTTACTTTTTTTTCACGAAATAAATAAAAAAGACAGAAGACATAGATCTGCACAATGAACCATCACCGATTCCAAAATGGCAGTAATATACGTGTTCGAATTGATGCCGGTTTCTTTAAACCGTACATTAATCGTTTTAATAAAGGAAGCGATTCATAATTAACTAATTATGTTTGTTTTTAGGTGACGAAGGAAAAAAAAAGATATCGTATGAGAAGTAAGGTTAGGATTTTTGATCAAGGACAAAACGTTTGCTACCGGAAATGTTTTTGCTGTTGTTCATAGGAGGTGCTGCCATCTAGCGGACGAAAACGGAAATAGCATGAAGTGAATTTCAAGATGGCGGTCATTTACCGGTTGGTTGAAGTGGGTGACTGGGTGTTCAATTCTTTAGCCGGATTTAAAAGGGATTAATGCAGCTACGGGATGTTTAAAGGTAAGAGTTAATTATTATTATTAAAGATAAATTTAAATGCCAACCATGAAGATGTACCATGAAGATATTGACCTACGAATGAAGATGTTGTTTGAGGGCGAGTATAATGAAGGGCCAACAAGTTGTACCTTCTTTGCTGGTGATTTTACTTCTTAGGTGTTGACAATCACCACCCTTTTAAGATTAATCTTGGACTTGGAGACTAACGTAATTCGATGATTATGGTTATATTGCCGGCGGTTATTTGTCCAACTCAGTTAATTTTGTGTGGATTTGTTGAACGTTTTCAATTTTGGGGTTGAGATTGGTTCATTAATCATTAGTACCGGTTTTTAGTATTCATTTTTTAAATCTAGTGTGCTTTTTGCTTTTTACCAAGCTTTAACCTTTTCCTTGCTTTCTCAAATCCTGTAATTGCCGATTAACAATTTAAAGGTCAGAAGTGGGAATGGACAAATGTGGAATTAGTTTTCTGATTAGCATAAGAAGCCCTGCAACTATTGTTTGCCGAGTTATGATTTGGAAGTAAAAGGAAGAAAAATAATTTGAAGGTAATCGTGTCAAAGTGTGTTTTATTTTTTACACTTTGTAAAAACTGACCAGGCCTTAATTTCTAGCCATCTATTTTTTTGTTTTTGAATTTATTGTCACTTTTTATGAACAGCGCAAAAGGAAGAATGTTTTCAATTTACTCAAGGTCAAGCGTTAGGAAGTGAGGAGGGAATCAAGGCAGATCTAAATTTGACTGCGCTAACCCCTTTTAAAAATTTTTTCATTTACCTGAAATGAAGGTCAAATGATTTAAAGACTGTGTTTATGCTCAGCTTGCAAATTTGGTTCATCCATTGACCTCATTTAAGGAGAAAGGGGGAATATTTACAATTTAGTTGCAGCTTGATTTTTTTTCTTGTCAGAATAAAAATAAACATTTTTTATTCCTGTTTTTGTTGAGAGAGCTAACTAAAATATTAATGGTGAGTGAAAAAGCCAAAACGATTGTGTTGTGGTTGAATTTAATTGGTTTTACCGAAGTATCGAAGTAGATATTTTTAAATAACGGAATCGATTGCGAGAAATAAAAAAGAATGATAACTGGGATTAGGCTTTCATCATGGCAAATATTATATTGAGTTTAAAAATTTATTTGAGGGTCTATTTCGGTTCATTTTTCCGTTTGTCTGCATAGTGAAATTATTTTGCGGAATTGCGGAAATCGAAAACAGCCATTTTGTTATGCAATTTTTTTTTTACACCGACAAAAGCCGATCTTGATACTCCTCTTCAGTATTTCGCATTTCATTTTAAACTATGAACGAACGGATTTTTTCCTTAATGTTATTTTTACTAAGATTTTTGGCTTGCTGATGGGAAAACATTTTTTATCGTTTAGAAAACGTTAAGTCGATCGTATGGAATATGAAATAGAGAATACGTTAAAATCAAATATGGACTCCATTTTGATCCCCATGTGACGTCATCAAACGACAAAAGACAGTTATCCGCTTGTGTAACGAAAAATATCCGTTTTTCGATAAACGCTAGTGTTTTTTCGCCAAATGACTTGATTTCTTATGTAAAAATTAATATGCAATCCTAATTTTATTTTTAAAAACAAAAAAACAGAATACGTAATGATTCATAGTTGACTAGAGAAGTTAATTACTGCTGTAGTCGGATAATCAACTTCGCAGTTGGATTGGATTATGTTGCTCTCATGAGGAAGTGAAAAAAAAAAAATCAAATTCATTTTTATTTAATGATGAGGTTAGTTAATTTAGTGCTATTCTCGGATTAATGCAAGAAAAATTAGAAATGTTATTTCAATGTCGGGCATAGTGGGGATGCGTTTGTAAAAAGGATTTTTATTTTCCTTTTTCACCTGCTTCCATTTTGATGAGTAATTCAAGGAAGCCATTTTGATTTAGCACTCGGCGTCAGTGATGTGTTCGTCAATAAACGTAGTTTGAAAAATTAAACAACGTTCTTGTTTAATAAGAATTAAAAATATTTTTTCGAGGATTAGCATAGATAGGATGAATTTGTAAAATAAGGGTTTCAGTGTCCTTGTGTTTTTGATTTTGATTTTTCATACTTCAAGGAAGCCATTTTTTGATCACCAGGCTCGTGGGAGTGTTCATTCCGTTCATGTATAAACGAGTGTTAAGGAATTAAACAACGATTTCGCTATTAATATTTTGTGAGGTTATTTTTTTTGTCGACGCAAAATCTCGCGATTACTTCGTAAAAAATTCCAAAATAAAAAAATATTTGTTATAAATTTCAGGTGCCGTACTTGTTGCTCGTAGATCTTGGCCAGTGCAGTGAAAGTGGTTTTCTTTTCCTGATGTAATGATCCAGATCCAGTTAATGGAAAGCACCAGTTAGCAATGCCTTTTCATCGATTAGTTCTTGCTGACTGAAACAACCATCAGAAGTGTAAAGCCAGAGCTCTTAAGGAATTATTCCTTGGCAATTTCTTCAGCCGGAAAAAGTATTATGTTGGTAAGTTCATTTTTTTTTATTATTTTTATAAGAAATCGTGTGTGCAACTGATTACTCAAATGGGATTATTTAGTCAGAGCTCAACAGATTAAAGAACCTTTGTAACGTCAAATTTTTTTATTCAAATCTTCAAGCAAGGTTTTTTGAAAATAGAATGTCCATGAAACTCTGCTGAAATTAGAAAAATAATTGTGGGTTTTGTTATTTGAAATGGCAGAAATTCACAATGTCGTTTCAAGGTTGGCTAAAGCGAAATATTTCTTATGATTAGATGTTATCTTATGATGAAAATAAGCTGTTTGTTATTCATTTCAGGCATTTTTTGGTTAATGGATCTTTTCAACTGGTGGAGAACGTGTGGGTTTTTGTCGTCCACTTAAGAGTTGAACGTACAATGGCTATCTCCAGCTAAGAGAAACTCGCAGAAAACAGTAACTATCTCCTCCAAGAGGAACTTCAAGGAATCATTAAACAGTTAAAAAGATCTTCAAACATGAATAAGCAATAAGGTTAGTTTACTTTTATTTATTTATTGTTAACTATATTTCTGCAAGAGTGACTTGAGTAAGATTACGTTGATGAAGCTAGAACCATTTGAAAGGGGGAAAGAACACAGTTTGGTTTGTTCTAGGGTCTATGAGGGACTTTGCTCGACTAAGCTGAATAAAATTATCAGAGAATTTGTACAACTAAAAAAAATCTCAGACAATTTGTGCAACTAAAAAAAGATGATCAAGAAATCAGTAATACCAGATAAATTTATCAGGAAGTTTGTTCGACTTGAAAAAATTATCAGAGCATTAGTTGACCCAGAGAAAATTATTAGGGATCTTGTAGGACTTTTTTTAGTCCTACTCAGAGAATTCGTTTGATCAAAAAAAAATATCAGAGCATATCTTCAACTAAAAAAATTATCAAGGACTTTGTTTGACTCCAAAAAGAGTCTCAAGGAACTAGTTAAACTAAAGAAAATTAACAGTGCATTTGTTCGACTTGAAAAAAGCTATCAGAGCATTAGTTGACCATAGAAAATTATTTTGGGACTGTTCGAATAAAAAAATTATCAGAAAAAAAAATATTCTCACCTTTTTCATTATTACTTGACACTATCACCATATTATTAATTTTTTTTTTATAAATTTCAGGTTCATCTCTTGAAGTCGTAGCTGGACTTCAAGGGCCTTGACTAATTCAGGTCCAATATCTTCATGGCCAAGGTATTTCTTCGTCGTTGGCGTTCGTCAGTGAAAAAACGGAAGAGGACCAAATGGATTTATTAGGAAAAGGTAAGCCTGTTTTTTTTTTTTACTTATTTCTTCGAACAATGTCAATCGCTTTCCTTTTTTTGCCAAATGCATATCGCTAATAGAGGTTTTTGAGTAATGATTTGGCAATTAAAGAAAGCGAATTGAAATTTTTAAGACATATTTACAGCGCTCATACAAACTTTTTTTTTAAACTCGTTTTTACTTTGAAAGCAGAATTAACGATTTAAAGCTGCAAGAAATATTTTTGATCCTATTTTTTCTCCTTAATTAACCAAGCCAATAATACTTAGCAATTTTTGTTAGAATTATGAGAGAATTAGTTCTAATAGAGAAACTTATAAGAGATTTTGTTTGACTAAAAAAAATTATCAGGTAATGTTTGACTGAAAAAAATTATCAGTGACTCTGTTTCGACAAAAAAAAAATTATGAGAGCTTTAGTTCAATTAGAGGAAATTATTAAAGATTTTGTTCGACTGAAAAAAACTCTCAGAGAATTTGTGCGACTTAACAAAATTATCAATGTATTAGTACGACTAGGCAAATTTATCAAGGGAGTTTGTTCCACTTGGAAAAATTATCAGAGCATTAGTTCGACTAAAGAAAATTATTAGGGACTTTGTCTAAAAAAATGTTCTCTCTTAAAAAAATTATCAAGGAATTAGTAAGACTAGACAAATGTAGTACCTTTAGTGTATGACTTGAAAAATTCTGAAAAAACTTGTTCGACTATTAAAACTTTGATGTCATTATCAAAGTTTCAATAATTTAATAGTTGTTTATTTTAAACGATTTTATTTGAATTTTTTTCTAATTCATTATTTGTTCATTCTGAAATGAAATAAAGTTTCGAAGTAGTTGCGAAAATTAAACTTGAAAAAAAAGGGGCGGATGGGGTCAAAAATGGCCATTTTTTTTGCTTTCTTAATACTTTAACGGCCCCCTACTAAAATTATAAATCAATTTTATTGACTGTTGTATTCTAATTACTTTTTTCTTGTTTTTGCAGGAAGAAAATCAACACCAAGGAGTAGCTGAGAAGACCGCTGAAAGCGGCAAGAAGAAGGAGCCCTCGATGCTAGCCAAACGGAACGATTCGCGGGGGCGTGGTCTGGGCGCGGTTTTTTGGGGTAGGGGGTGCGGGAGCGTGGGTCACCTTAGCATTAAGGTGAGCCCGGCATTACCTGACGCAAGCGAGGTAACTGCGGTCTCGCGTCGACCTCGAGTGCATGGCCATAGGGGATGCACGAACCACCGGGCGTGGCTGGTGTGCCTTTCAGAGAGGCGGCTTATGGCGAAGCTCTTTCTCCATCCTCAACCCGTTCCTAAGCCTTTTAACCCATCCCCCCAACATTTTATCGGAAATCAACCGTATACCTGGCTAACCCACATACCCGTAGGTACGGTAGTCTTGGTGCGGGCGAATTTCCGATACGGTGTCTCCTTCATCCATTTTCCTTTAGTAAAGAGTTAGTCGAGGGTCCTGTGTCAAGTACAGGTGACCTCTGACCAGGAACCTCAAGGTGGAGTCCGTCGCCGTGTCTTTTGAACGACGGAGTCAACGTAGCCTGGGTTCGACACGTGTCGGATTCCGAGGCGGCTCCCGATTGGGTCAGTCAGGGCTGTCCGGCCGTCATTCGGCTGGACTATAGCTGCATGAGGATGGAGGCGTAATGCCTGAGAAGTTGCTCGCAACTGACGGACACGACATGACGATTCCACGCTCCGTTGGAAATTTCCCCTCGACACTGCAACTTATTTATTTTTTATAGAATCCATAACTGGTCCAAGTCCGGATTCTTTAAAAAATAATTTATATTTTGCAATGTTGTGCGGAAAGGTTCATCGGGGCCGGGGGGCGGCCTGCGGTAGTTAAGGTTCGCTTTTATAATCGTCGAAAGGGGAAATTCGAAAATTAATCGTTTCGGTGGGCTCGGCATTGGGGGAATCTTCTTCTTTCAACTTCGCAGTTGGAAAACGCCGAGGGAACAATTCAGGATTTTTTTTTTTTTAAATTTGGTGAGTATATTTCTTGTATTTTAACAAAATTAAAACCGAATCTCTAATTTTTTTTCTTCTTTTTTTTCCATGTCATTGCTGGATTTTTTTCAACGTGGGACAATTCATGGGAAAAAATTTCTCCAAGCTACAAGTGGGAACATAAAAGACATCGACTTGAAGAATTTTGGCAAGTGTACATTTTTTTATTGTAAATAGGGTGGCTGCACTTGTATTAATATCGAACTTGGTTTCTTTCTGTTAGAAAAGTCCCTTTTTTTTGAAATCAGCTCAATTTTGAAAATTGGGGAATTAAGTTTTTACAAGCCAAGGAAAATAATTGCAATGGGTTGAATCCTGGAAAGAAAATAAATTTTCTTGTCGAATCAATTTCTCTTATCTGAAAATTTATTTAAAATGTTAATCTTGTTCAAGACATTTTTTTTCACCAAGTTTTGTAGATTTGTATTTTGCCGAAAAAAAATTATTTCCTTATAAAAAACTTTTATTTGATAAAGTAATTTAGATCTTGAATTAAATTAAATGACCAAAACTTTAAATTAAAAAAATTTTGATCTCGAAAAGGTTTTCATAAAATCCCCCTCTTCCCTCCCTCCCTCCCTTCAACTCTAGATTCAGAAAAGAAATCAAGTTCGATCTCTGCAAATTTTATTCTTAATTTTTTATATAAATCTCATAGTTTTGTTTGACATTGAATCGTTTTCCTAATTTTTTAATCTTAAAAGGAAAAAAAAAGTATGCTTTTTATGTTGTCAACCACAAAAATTTAATGAAATGACATAAATTTTTTTCTCAGATAATTTTTTAATTTTTTTCCTTAAAATTTATAAAATGTTTTTAAACTTTTTATGACTGAAAATGTTTTTAGAATTTTTTTGTTTTTTATAAAACACGAAATAACATTTTGTTTGAGCTTTGTGTGAATAGTTTAACTTTTTTTTCTTAAGCTCAATTTGATTTTGCTTTGAAAGCTTATTTTTGTAATTTTTTAAAAAAGGCAATGTTGTAGTCACCCTTTTGTTGGGATATTGGGAAATTTTTATCGTCTTAAATGATAAATGCTCTTTAAAGTCTAATTAGAATCTTATTTCAATTAATTTAAAAATTTCGTATTCTTGATGAGAAAGTCATAAGAAATGATTAAGTTTTTTTTCATGCTCTTTTTAGCTTTCGATTAATTTTTAAAACTTACAAGAAGTAATTTTTACTTTTGGCTGAAAAGAACAGCCTGGAGCTAACTTCTTGGTCTTTTTATTACGTTTTTCCATCTGAATAATCCTAAAGGAGCAATGTACAGGTTTCGGGTTATTCCTGAAAATTTTGTTGTCTTGATGGTGAATCTTGGCAGTTTTTCCTATTTCCGAATTTCAATTTTTTAAAAAATTAAGAATTTTAATAAAAATTTTTTCGTCAAATTTTTTAAAATTAAAGAGCATTTATCGCTTTCAACAGCACTTTTGTTTTTTATGAGGGTACTAACTTTTAGCACATCATGCTATTCAAATAAGATATATTTATGAGTCCTCTTACTGTAAATTGATAGATTTTTTAGTTTTAATTTTCGGTGCTTTTCCAGAGATGGAACTTCGTTTTTATTTTTAATGATAGTTTATTTTTTAACTAAACCGTTAGAGGATACTATTTTTAAGCCATGAGATAATATTTTTTAGATAAAAATTTTATTCGCTTTGCTTCGGCCGTCATAATACTTTTTAGAATTTTCTGGCCAGAAATTTTTTCAGAACTTTTTCATGCTTATGAAACTTTCTAGATTTTTTCCCCCAAAATTCCTTTAACTTTTTTTACTTCATTTTAAGAATTATTTGAGCAAGTATTTTCCTTTGAAAAATCGGTTTGACACAAAAAAAATTATTGACAGATTTGTTCGACAGGATAAGATTATTGAAAGATTTGTTCGACAGGATAAAATAATTGAAAGATTTACTCGACAAGAAAAAATTATCTCTTGACATGAAAAAGTTCTGAGAAAGAGGGGGAATTTAAAGGGGTTTGACTGTAATTGTAAAGAAATTTACCCATAATAAAAAACTAAAAACATTAAATTTGGCCAGATGTGTCTGATTAAGAAGTCTCTGGAAAAGTACTTTTTTTTTCCGTTAAAAGACGTTTCAGAAAGAGATCGAGTTCAATCACTGCTTTTGTTTTGGCAAAAGCTTTCTAATTACTGATAAACTTCCTAAGCTAGCAATATTTTGCATATAGTTTTTGTTCTTGATTTCTTTGAATTTATCTCATGCCTCACATTTTTTATTTTCAATAGAAAAAAATTCATACCTTTTCAATTTTTATAATCAAACCGAATTAAGTGTTGTTTTAGAAAAAAGTTAGTACCTTCAAGTGTATGATTTTTTATTCATGATTTAATTTGCTCGTCACACAATTTATATGAATGTCATTCATACTTCCATCGTTCATCATTTTAAGAAGATTTGGAATAAATATCAAAAAATTCCCCAAAAAACTCTAAGCAAGTCTATTAAAAATGAGAATTTTTGATTTTGGCTCAAAAAAATACAAGAAATCTGATAGTATGTTTCCTTTTTTTTTGTTGCCTATTTTTGATGAAAATTTTTAAAATTAACTGGAGGAAGGGGGGTTCTTAGACCCAAGTACTTAGCTCTTATCTTAATAGTAGAAGTTTGTAGTTGCTCTTACCTCTACAATTTTTTTAAATGGTTCACACCCTTTACAGTTCCAATTTCTGCCCATTGCGAGCCTATTTTATAAATAAAAAGAATCATTTTTCACGTACTTACCTGGTTTTCTTGAACTTTCTCGTTGTTCCAATTCTTACCTTGTTGATGTGAATAATCAAACTTAATTACTTGTTATTTAAGAAAAGGATAGAACCTTTAATTAAATCAGTTTATTTTCAACATTTAATTTGCTCATATTGCTCGTCAATGAGTTTAGCTGAATGGCATTCATATTTCCATCGTTCATCATCATCAATTTTTGGAATTTTTTGGCTTTTTTTGTCATTTGTTTTTAAATCAAGAAACCCCGTTTACCAGTTTCGCTGAAATTTAAGAGTTCTGTCAGACTTGTAATAAAAATTAAAAAATCCCCTAAAAAAACTTTAGCTAGCCTTTTTTAGACTTTTTTTTAAAAAAAGAAATGATCATTTTCCATGTTATTTAAAAAGATATAATTTTTTAGTTTTGGCACTAAAAATATAAAAAATTGCTAGATAGTATCTTTGATTTTTTTGCCAATGTTCGATGAAATTTTAAAAACTGTGCCCATTTTTTCGCGTTTCCTCATTTTTTTGCAACTGTAGGACATATTCCACAAGATTTTGTTTTAAGTCTAAAAAATTCCAAATATGTTTATGAATATGCCCAATGGTTACTTTTTTTTTTTTAAAATCGTTTATGTATTTTTGATTTTGATTGCAAAAATTGTGTATAACTTTTTGTATTGCATTAAGCCGGAATATTTAAAGAAACACAGGCGTATCCACTTCTTTCGGACCAGGGAGAAATAATCTCCCCTTTCCTGATATTTAAGAATAATTTTTCCAAACAAAAAAATTTAAAAATTATCTTACTACTTCCACAGTTTTCTCGACCCCCCTTTTTTTTGTAGGAAAGTTAATTCCAAAATAATTTAGCTTCTAAAAAAATGCTACTTAAATAGTGAATTCCAAAACCCATAATTGGGCTTTCTGAACATCTAAAAACTCATATTGAAGCAGGATATTCCAAAACGCCTAATTGAGCATTCTGAATATTTAAAGAATTCAATAATTTTTTTTCTTTTGTTCTTGACTAGAAGCTGCTTTATGATCCCTCCTTTGTAGATCCCAAAATCTGACCGGTGGATACGCCCATGTAAATAAAAAATCACCTCTGCCTCTTTCATTTTAATAGAAATTCAAATAAATATTGTAGTGGCAATATTTAAATATTCCGGCTTTAAAATTGTAAATTTTTAAAAAATCTGAACTTTTTCTTTTACAACGTTCATCAAGTTCAGATTGATTTGATTTTTTTAACCAAAGATTTGCCTTTAAGGGGATTTTTTAGCGATGCAAGTAACTTAAAATCAATCTTTGAAAATCCAAGAGAATATACTGATTGCACCGTTTAAAAAATCCTCATTAATTAAAGGCAAATCAGTTAAAAAAAATCAAATTAATCTGAACTTGATGAAACGTTGTAAAAGAAAGTTCAGATTAAAGGAAAAAAAGGAATAAAATAAAATAGAACTTGTAAAAAACTTTATTAAATAAAATAAAAAATATATATACAATACATTACTGGTTATCATTTTTTTCAAGACGACGAGTGATACACCCCCCTCCAGAAGCGGGCACCTCCCCCTTTTCCCTGTACCCCTTTCCCCATCTCCCATTCCCATATAGGGAACAAGAGACGAGTCAGGGGCAGGGAAGGTGCCCGCACGCGACCGCGAGTTATGTTTGGTTAGATAGCACAAGACGAATTGGCAACTTGCAGACATCGAAAGATGACTCAGAAAACTACCAAAGTCTTTCTGTAAAGTACCAAGCTAAAAAAATCCCTTAAAAGGAATTTTTTTTCGCAAGTTACTTTACAGGCATTGATAGTTTTCTAAGTCATCTTTTTTTTCGATGTCGCAAGTTGCCATTTTTCATGTGCTACCTGTTTGCAAGTTTAAAGGATGAGCCGTAATTATTTGAAAATATATTCAACTTTCATTAAATTTTTTTTTATCTCTTTAAGGTTTTTTAATTCCTTTTCTTTTTTTTTTTTAAGTACGGCTCATCCTTTTTTAATGCAAGGAGAGAGTTAAATTTATTTTCCTCTGAATAAAAATTTCTAAGATAAAATTTTTACTCTCTCCTTGCATTTCCTATCTCCCGAAGGATTTATTATTTCCAAGAATGCAGCCATGATATTTTTTAACAATTATATTTTTTTAAGATATTTATTTCTATCCTTCAAATTTATTTGTTTTATTTTTTTTTTGGTATTTTATAATATTGCATGGCTGCATTCTTATAAAAAGCAGGGAAAAAGGTAAGTTCGCTCTACTGTATTTTTTTAATTTTATTAAAAGTATTTTTTAAAAGTTGCTAATAAATCTCTTTTCATTTTAAAATTTTTTTTTTCCCAAAGTCTTTTCCCCTGCTTTTTAACCTCCGCCCCCACGTCTCATCCAAGAGTGGGGCCGTCTTGGACTCATTGACCTCCGCCCCCCGTCTCATCCAGAAGGAGTGGGGCACTTCTGGAATCGCAGACCTCTCCGCCCCCCGTCTCATCCAGGAGTGGGGCACTCCTGGAATCGCAGACCTCTCCGCCTCCAAACCAAACCCACAAGTAGAGGCACCCCATGGGCTCTGGCGTGCTCTTGCCTCAAAATACTACACCGGGTGCGAGGCAACTCCCTTCCCCGGTGAGGGGGCCTAGCGTCCAACAAGCCTGGATGAGTGCTCTTATTACCCTAGCTGTTCTTTGTAATTTTACCACCGAGTTATTGGCTACTACTATAACTGATCCTTAATTCTGATTTAGCTCTATTCTAATCCTTAATTTCGAAAAATAATGCCACCAATGAAATCTTTATATCAATCAAACCTTCCTGAAACCATCTTACAGAAAAAAAATCAACAAATATATGTATAGAAGAAACTAAAAATTTGTGTTTTCAATTTCGACATCCTTTAAAAGACACATAAAAAAAAGATCCCCTTACTCCTGAGCTGAATATTCCTGGCAAGAACAATATGAGAAAATAGTAAGACAAGCTAAACTTGCAAAATATTTACAAAGACAAAGAAAAGGAAATGACATTTTGGCCTAAAAAATATTTAACGCAAAAAAGGAAGAAAAATTGCTTAATTCGCACTACTGAATACATAAAAAAATGCCCAAAGCCATAATTTTTTCGCTGTGCATGATTATATTAAGTCGAAAATGACCCAGCAAAGCATAAGCAAAAATTTTTTTTTAAGAAGATTAGAGCAATATATGAAATTATTAAGAATCTCTTACAGCTCAGTTGTGAATTTTAAAAATATATCATTTTGCAGCCTCATAAATCCATTTGCAGAAAATCTTAAAAATAATGCCCAGAATGAGAAATATTTCTTTCACCTAACGAATATTTACAGCCCAAACAAGAAACAGAAAAAAAATCAGATCCTGTCTTTCCACCAAGAAGTGATGAGAAATGTTAAGCTCACAGAATATTTACCAAAAAAAAAAAAAAAAAAAATGACACCTGAAAAAATATTTAGCACAATTAAAAAATAAGGAGAAAATTTAATCTATTACAGCTCAGTTGTGAATCTCTAAAATATGTCATTTTCCAGCCTCATAAAATCTATCTGCACAAAATACCTCTTTCACGTAAGGGGCCGTACACATATTACGTAAGCATGTGTAGGGGGGGGAGGGGGTCGAAATTTCCTATCTTACCCATAAGCTAAGTATTGCTTACCTGGGGGGGAGGGGGTCAAAAATTCCCAAAATCTTGCTTACGTAATATGTGCACGGCCCCTAAGTGAATATTTACAAAACAAAACAGAAACAGAAAAAAAAAATAAGATCTCGTTATTCCTAAGCTGAATATTCCCAAGAATTATTTTAACCTCACAGAGCATTTACCAAAAAAGAAAAAATGACACCTTAAAAAATATGTACTGCACAAATAAAAGGTAAGGAAAAAATTTAAAAGCTCACACTCATTTAGCTCTTAAGTCATAACGCTGAAATAACTCTTTCACTTAAAATATTTAAAAGACTAACGAGAACTACAAAAAAATAAGAAGACATTATTCCTAAGCTGAATATTTCCAAAGCATTGAATTTGAAGAACCATACAAGAAATTTGAAGCCTACAAAACATTTACAAAAAAATAAATAACGCCTAAAAAATATTTAGCACAAAAGGCCTGTGAGAAATTTAGCCAATCCCCCAATGGTAAAATAAGAGAGCTTTATAGGTTTCAGAGCACTAGCCTAGTCGAAGTGTTCAGTAAACGGACAATGCTTAATACTATTTACCAATATATTCAGACTGATGAACAATGTAAACATATTCGAAAATAGTAGAGCATTGTCCATTTACTGATCACTTTGACTAGGGACACCCAGGAGGTAACCGTTCACATAGTCATACGTCCCGGCCAAACGGGCAACCTATGCTTGCGGCCCTCCCATGACAAGACGAACTAACCAGGACCCGTACGGCTAAGCCGTGGCAAACCACCACCCTTCCCCCCACCCACCAACCCGCCCAATTAAAGGTCTGGGTGGACCTACAGTTTGCACTTGTAACAAGATAATAGCTATAGTAGCCATCAGTCGCACAAAGTGCCCAATCCCCATTCCCCACGACTTTTGGCACTTGTGACAAGATAATGGCTATAGTAGCCAATATCAGTCGCACAAAGTGCCTAATCTATATACATATTTACATAATAAAAGAAACTTACAACTATCCAAATCCATGAATATGTTCCTCTTCTGTTTTTTCTTCTTTGTCACTTTCAATGATACTTGGAGAAATCTGATGGAAGAAGTTAGGTGAACTGGTGAAGAACATGTTATAACCAAGACTGTTGGAGTGACGATCCTCTACCTGAAAAAAACAAAAAAAATTAAGATTAATTGTCCAACCAGAAATAAAAATAGTAAGCAAAATTTCCAGCACAGAAAAATATGAGCAAAACTTTCTCTACCAATTCGGTAAAAAAATTAAAATAATTTCTAAAGCAAAGCTAAACCTGCAAAAAAAAAAATCTGATACAACCAGTTAAGAAAACGATTGCATGCAGAAAATTAAAGGAAACACTTTTTAAATATATCGATATTAATCCTTACCTTAACATTAATCCATGAGCATGGGTCCTCCTCTGTGGATACTCTTCAACAGATCATCATGGCAATGTCTTGTAGTGAACAATCAGCGACGCATAAAAATATCCTGGAATTTAAAAAAAAAAATTAAAACACTTGAAAAGTGCATCAACACTCTGAAAAAAAAAGACCTTTCGATCAAAAGTCAAAACTTAATGGAATGAAGAACCTTTTGTTTGTGATTAAACTCTCTTAATTCCGTTTCTTAGATCCGCACTAAGGCAAATAATCTCTAAAAAAAAATCAACACTTCTTCATGGTTCTTCATATAAAATTATCTAAAGCCGAGAATCACTCAATAATAGAAAAAAATTCTGAAGGAAAATTTTTTTGAACATTTTAAATCCCCTCGGCAAAAACGTTTAAAACCTCTAGTACACGATATTAATTCGCTGTTAAAAAAAAATTATTAACAACGCACTTTACCTTCGTCAAATGAAAAGCGAAGCTAACATTAAAATTCAACTAGGAAAAATAACAACTCAATCCTAATAAACTCCCGATTTTAGGTAAACCTTTACCTGAAATAAGCATTGAACTTTGCACTGTTTTTATTTCATTTACTTACTCTTAAGAAGAAAAATATTTATCGAATTGTAAACAAAGCAAAAAAAAATCACGAAGAAAAATCCGACAGTCTTTTACTCAAGATGGCGGTGAATGACGTAAGCAAGCAAACAAGATTAGTACGTAGGGATGTTAAGTATTTATATACGTATATATATTGGCAATATATATATTATTTAAATAATATATATATTCATTCGTCAAGTGTATACTTGTATATTAATGACGTCACAGCCAATTTTGTTTACATTACGAACGGATTTACGGTATAAGAGGCGAAAAAAAGTTCAAAAGTTAAAAAATTCGGGGTATATAAATAATATATATATAATATATATATGTATTTATATACCAATATATATATTAAACAAAAAATATACCAGTATTTAACATCCCTATTAGTACGCGGTACTGACGCTGCGATGACAGCGCCATCAACCATCAACTTTCAAAAAATTTCATTAAAAACCTAATTTTGATCCTAAACGATCTTTTCTATAAATTCACTCTAAGCAAAGCAGTTATGTAAGGGGATCCTGGATTTTCATACCAATGTGCTTGATTGAGCAAAAAATAAATCTAATAATTAGATTTATTTATTGAAAATTGACAATTATTGTCAATTTTCACAGGTGCATGAATCTCTTATGCATGATGTAAAAAAATGTTAGTGGCTATTATCCATTTTTTTTTTCTATGACCAAAAAATTAAAGGATTTATTTTTCACAAAATTTCCTATCAGTTTATTGATTAGCCCTCCCCTCCACTACATACCTATCATCAGCGATACAACTTTCAAGCATCAACTTGAAATCAAAAATCATCAAGTACATTTCAAACTTAACCTTGATCCTCGATGATCTCTACTAAATTTTCACTTTACACACAACATGGTTACGTAGGGGGATAAATGCTTAAACCAAAACGAAAACCAAAACCTTCCGATAGAATTCTTTTGCCATTTGAGTAATTTTGTAAGGGGATCCTAGATTTTCATACCATTGTGTTTGATTAAGCAAAAAATTAACATTTAATTCCGTCAATTATTACAGATGCCTGAAGCTCTAGTGCTCAGGTGCATGATGTAAAAAAAGTCAGTGGCTATTGTCCATATTTTTTTCCCAATGACCAAAAAAATTAAAGGATTTATTCAACACAGTTCAAAATTTTCTATCAGGCAATCGATTGGCCTTCCACTACATACTTATCACTAGCGATACAACTTTTAAGCATTAACTTGAAATCGAAAATCATTAAAAATATTTCAAACTAGATTTTGATCCTCAATGATCTTCACTGAAATTTCAATTTACAAACAACATAATCATGTAAAAACCAAAACCTTCTGATAGAATTTTTTTGCCATTAGAGTAATTTTCCAACGATACTCAAAAAAAAAAATTAAATGGACTTACCCTTAATGACAATTGGTCGTTCCAGACATTTCCTTCCAGAAAATCCTTTCCTGAAGATCTACTTGTCCACGAAATCCAAATTATTTCATTTCACGTTGAATCCTTCCGTTATTTTGATATCATTTGGGACACCGTTAGAATTCCATTGAGTTGATTTCACAGTTGGGTGTGACGTCACACCGATAGTCATTTGTTTATTTAAAAATAACGGCACACCACATTTTCTTTGTTCATAAAAAATTCATGTCACAAAGGACTGTTTACAAAAAGTATATTTCTCGTAAAATAAAACACCAAAATGACCGGTTAACAACAACAAATGTAACGGCCATTTTGTAATATAAAATGCTTACAAATCCCGTTCGACTGATTATTTTCTGACGAACTGCGAGCTTCAATCCCTCGATTTCCGGGGGTAATTTTTGTCAAATATAAAAATTTAACTGTTGAACTACTACACGATACATAAACAACATCGATCACTTGATTTTTTACATGATTTTTTTGATAATATATATTACTAACGTGATCCGTCCGTCGAACGAGTACAACATGGCCGCCTCGCCTTTCTAAATGCAGTGTTGCCAACTTCAGAAAACTATATTTCCCGTGGCAAAAATTCGACTTGTTGCCATTTTCTAGTTTCTTCGCGCCACGATTCGCTTTTTAATTTATCATCTCATGGAGAACTTGTTTTATTTGAAATGCTTTTTATTCGTGATTTTAGTTGATAATTCAGTTGTTGCGATAATGAGGTTAATTAAGGTTTGGAATTTCAGGCTTGTGAAGAAAATTTTCATATATAATAATCATATTTATTGACAATTATGACAAATTTATAACGATTTGGCACAATGCGTGAACACAGCTATACAAATTATTTTATCACATAATTACGACAAAACAAAAAAGTGTAAAAAAAAAGTTGTCACTGAAGGTTTTTCTGCTTGAATATTCAAACAGTAGCCTGATATTGTCTTTTTGATTTTTTAATTATTATCCAGTTGAATTAAAATTCAGTTTTTTGAAAATGAGTTGATGTGACAATGAATTTTTTAAATGGAATGTTTGAAATTTATGAGGATAATACTGTTGAATATTTAGTAAAATAGACATATTTAAAAAATTCGTTAGAGAATAATAGATAAGAAAAGTTTTTTTTACAAAAGTTATGACAACGAAAGAGAAATATTTTTGTATAAAAATTTAAATGCTCTTCAATGTATAATTACTGCCAAATCAACGGTGAAATAGTATTCTTTTAGAATTTCAGTTTGAATTTATACATGTAATAAAACTTGTTACTTTACTCTTTCAATATTGAGGAAGAAATGAGAAGAGAAGACTGCCTACAGATCGTATCGCAGTTTTTAGCACAAAGAAAATGAAAACACGTTTAAATTAATTAAGAATAGATAATTATAAAATGAAAAATATTGAATTATATCTCACAAATTAATTTTTCCATTAAAAAATTAATTTGCTACTACTTTTCTTGAAAAAATTTTAATAATATATAACGCTATTAAAAAAATATGCGTTTTTCGACTAGTACGCCCCGAATACAGTACTTAATTTAAGAATTTCTTTCAGTTTGAAAGAATTTTATATAATATACCAGTCTGGTGAATCAAATCATCACAGATTACGACAAAATATTGCAAATTTCTGAAAATAATGAAAAAAATGATTGTGATAGCTAGAAAAGGTCTTTTAAAGTAAAATTTTTTTTATCAAAAATGACTAGATCGAGATTTTTTTTTTCTAAAGCATTTTCACAAACATTTTTTTCGTGTAAATTAATATCACACGTTTTGATATTTCTTTTAAAAAAATGAAAACGGAAAATTTTACAAACAATAACAATAAAGTCGTAACCGATAATCTAAAATGCATTTGCTTTGAGATCCGTAAGCGTTTATTCTGCTAATGTAGCCTTGCACAATCATGGAATTATTAGCGGAACGATGTCGTACCGTTGCTTCGAATTTAGCGTCTCCGGGTTGGGTTATGAGATAGAGGATGAAGTCAGTGTATTGATCTACTGAATCGGATTTGACTACGTCTCCCGGTGTTTCGTATCTAGCAGCTATGATCTGGAAATATAAAATAAATTGTGTTACAGTCAAGAAATGGTTTTTTTTAGGTAAGTGAGTGTCTAGGAAACAAGTCTAAAATTGCTTTAAGCACCAGATTTAGTTAGATCAACTCAATCCTTTGACTCTTCAGATAATAGTCAAAAAATTTCAGGGATTTATTAAAAGCAAAAAATTGTTTGGTCAAGTTTTTGCAAAATTTTTTTCAGAATTTTTTCCCATTGAACAAATTTTTTGATTAAATTTTTTCTTGTCGAGGAAATTTTTTGATAATCTGATAATTATTTCTTGTCGAACAAATCTTTTGATAACTACTTCTTGTCGAACAAATCTTTTGATAATTATTCCTTGTTGAGCAAATCTTTTGATAATTATTTCTTGTTGAGCAAATCTTTTGATATCATTTTTTCTTGACCAATCAATTTTTTCAAAGTAAAATATTCTGAACAAATTTTGCAAAAACTTTATCAGAACAAAAAATTATTGAAAAAAAATCAGAAAATATCTTGACACAGTGAGGATGATAAGATATCCTCAAAATTAAAAACTTACTTCTTTTAAGTTTAAATGAGCACACTGTATATATTGGAACAGCATTGAATTAATATGACTAACAACAGTTTGAGCTGCTCTTTCGACTTTCTCATCCACAACTGATATATTTTTACTTTGATGGCACGTACACCATTCCTCTGTAATCCCGGCACTTTCGCAAGTCCTTTCTTTAGGTACTGGAATAAATAAACTAATCCCCCTCTTATCCTTCAATTCCTTCGTCCTTTTTACCAAAACCTCTTGCTTCAACAAATCTAAATCTAATAAATCTTTCATTGTTTCGTGAACGTCGAACGGCGTCGTTAACATATGCTTATTCCTAAGCATATTCATAACAGCCGAATTATAAGTTTCCTTAAACCATTTAGGCAAAAGCACGTATAAGAAAGGAAGACGCTCTTCTATTCTACCTTGAAACGTTTCCCTAATTCCCCCCCATCGTATCCCGTGATCGCTCATAAAAAAAATGATCGTGTTATCTAATATCCCGTCGTTTTTAATATTTTCTAAAAATGTAGTGTAAATATCATCGGTGTCTGCAACTACGTTTAAATAATCATGAGTGAGGCTACTCCCCCAATAAAAACCCCAAAACTTCTTATTGGATAATGTAAAATTTTTACAAAATTTATAAGCGTATTCGAATAATACTTGAGTTGCGAATCGAGTCCCGACGCAATAATTGGCATTTAATAATTTCGAATGGCCGATCTCGTCTTCGTTAGCTTTAATGTATGTTCTTAAATAATAATCAACGGGCGGTTGGGAAAATCCGTTTTTTAAATAATTAAAAACTCCCATCCAGCAAGCGTCTTCACCGTAGCCCGTGTTGTACCCGAAAGTGTTGTAATATTTCCAAATCCAAGGGCAATCGTCGAACACGTTGTCGTTATCGACCCAGCAAAATTTTTCGATTTCCTCGACGGAATATCCGGAGAATAGCGGCACGAGATTAGGGAAAGTGTTGTCCGCTACTTTGTTGTATCCCACGAATTCGATCGCCTTTAATTCGTTTAATATCTGTCGAGTTTTTGGCATTTGACGGTAGAAATTTAAACGGGAGACTGCGTCGACTCCGACGATTAACACTGAAGGACCCTGAAAAAAAAATTACAAATGATAAGATCAAGTTTTTTTTTGAGAATCCTATCTAGGGAACTGAAATATAAGATGATAACGGTTTAGATAATGGATTGGATCTTAATAATAAAACAGTAGAAGGAAGATTCGATATATTAAAGGCGAATCAGAGGAAAACGAATGAAGCGACCTTTTTTTTTTTTTTTTTTTTGATATAAAGGATATTTCCCAAGAGAAAAGACGGAAATGCTTTTAAAAAGTTTTCATAACGATGGACAATACTGAGGGAAATATAATTGAATTTTACAGAAAAATACGGGTTGTTAAAATCGATAAAGAAAAAGGAAAACTGAGATACTAAAAATCGCTATTTTTATTATATTTAGGAAGGTAGAAGGTTTTTTTGGGGATTTTTAGATTTGTGCGAGACTAGTAAAATCAGCGATTGCTCAAAGAAGTTTAATTATCAAGCTGAAACTAATACTAACTTAAATTTATTAAGAGCCAATAAGGGGCCGTCTAGGCTCTGTTAAAAAGCCTTGAAAAGCCCATAAGATGCATCTAAAACACATTAGGGCACACTAAGAGCCAATCAGAAGCATTAAGTACAAAATTTGGGCTGTAAAGAGCCAGCCTCGAGTATTAAAAGTCGATCACGAGAGTCAAAGAGCCGATTAAAAGCATCTAAAAGTGTTAAAGATTTATTAAGAGGCTCTTTAGATTGTCCAGAGCCATTAAAAGCCAATATAAAGCAGCCAGAGCTGCAAAGAAAGCCCTGAAGAAATAATCTGGAGCATTTAAAACAATTTCGGAGCCACGAAGAACCGATTAGGAACCTTCAAAATAGACTAGAGGCCATAGCGTGCCAATCCAAGAGCCTTTTAGGCCATTAAGAGCCACATAGACATATCTAAAACCAAATAGAAACTACATTAAGCGAATTAATAGAATTAGGAGCATGTTAGGCCCTTTAAAAACACATTTAGAGGCAGTTTGAAGCCAACCAAAAGCCAATTTAAAGTATTTAAAAGGCGGTAAGCCCCGATTTAATTCTCAAAAGCCATTAGGCCAAACAGAAGGTCGATTTAAATCCTAAATAAATTCATCGAAACCTCTTTTTAAATTAAAAGATCAAGTTTAAGCCCCGAGTAAGCCTTTAAAGCCTTGAAGTTGCCTTCGACGAGACGCTTGGCAGGTTAAATTCTTGTTCTGAGCTCCTTTCAAATATAGACATACTAACCTGAGGTACTGGAGTGACATCCAGACTGGAATGAATTTCTTTAGGAACTATGAAAGCGTGGAAGTCTTTATAAATTTCAACATCATCCACTTTGCACGTTACTCTCACATATTCGTCGTATATATTTGCAGATTTAACAAATGAAGTGCATTTTGAAGAAAATCTGAAATTTTAAAGTGCCAATTAATTGATTAGGTCTGAGAAATTGCTCTCCCCGGGATTCAAAGCTTATTTCCCTAAAAAAAAATTCCCCGTTTTCAAACTATTCGAATTTCTTGGTCATTGTTAATCTCTTAACTACGTCACCTATTCAAAATTATAGATAATTAAATTACAAAAAATTATCTTTTTCAAGTAGGAAATAATAATAAAATCTAATCTTTGCATCATTAGTCTCAATTGATTTTTTTAGATAATTATAAAAAAAAAACTTCAATTTAAAAATAAAGATGAACTTACTCTATTTTATTGTCGGCACCATTATCAACAGTCCCGGATTTAACTTCCTTTCTCCAAAAAGGAGAATAACAACAATCTACATCCAATTCGCTAGTTAGGTTATAAGCCTCCAAGGCATCTGGCATTATATAAATCGAAGTTTGATTTGATTCAATTAACGGAGGTTTGTTGCTACAATTAAAATGACTAGATTTCGCCAAATATTTTTTTATAGACGGATCGTACGGGTTCATGTACGGGATTCGACATCCTTCCGTATGTACCAAAAACCCGGGGACGATGAGATTATCGATTATTTCTACATCCGGATTGGTTTTCCTTTTCGTTTCTTCGTAGTATCCAAGAATGTACAAAACGGTGCCGGCAGCGAAAAGCGGGATCATAAGCAGGAATTTGCTTCCACGTACTTTTTTCGTTGGATATTTCATGGCAATTCATCTCCTGAAAAACATCAAGAATTTTAAATTAATTGATTTGTCAAAAAACGTTTTCTGTAGCTGAAAAAAAAAAAAAAAATTAGCCGTGCGAAATTAAACTTACGCGACCGTCCTCACCGCGAAAATTATTGACTGAGTTTTGAAAACTATTGTTCACGCACTGATACTTCGAAGTCTGATTAAATATTCTAGTTGACATTTTATCAATGAGTACAGGACGAGCTTTCGTAATTTTACATTATCAACTGATCTTAGCAGAAGAGAAGTATAAGTTAAATGTTAAGAGGGTTCAGCCAGGAATGCAGCTGGAAAACAGACATTATGGTTCTCTAACAACAATCCCATGGACTAAAAACGATATAAGCTAACCCTAACAACAATTTAAGAAGTTAAATCGACATTAGCGCACTCTAACAACAATTTAAGAACTTAGAAATAACACTAGCGCATTTAAACAACAATTTTAGAGGTTAGAATCGACGCTAGCGCACTCTAACAACAATTTTAGAGGTTAGAATCGAAGCTAGCGCACTCTAACAACAATTTTAGAAGTTAGAATAGACAGTAGCGCATTCTAACATCACTTTATGAAGCTAGAACCGACAAGAGCGCACTCTAACGACAATTTAAGAAGCAAGAATCGACGCTAGCGTACTCTAACAACAATATTAGAAACTAGAACCGACGCTAGCGCACTCTAACAACAATTTAAGAGGTTAGAACCGACACTAGCGCACTCTAACAACAATTTTGACCGTTAGGATCGACACTAGCGCACTCTAACGACAATTTAAGAATCAAGAATCGACGCTAGCGCACTCTGACAATAATTTTGAAAGTTAGGATCGATTTTAAAGCTCTCTAACGACAGTTTTACAAACTAAAAACGACACCACGGCTCCTTAACAACAATCTTACTAATAAAAAACGATACTAACGTTCTTCAATAGCAAATTTGCCATTTTTAAACGTCACCGGCGCTCTCTAACTACAATTTTACAAACTAAAAACGACACTAGCGCTCTTTGAGAGCAATGCCAAGAACTACAAGAGACGTTATTACTCTCTGTTGACTATTTAAAAAACAAAAAATGACACAAGAGCTCTCCAACGGCGATTTAACAAACTAAAAACGACTTAAACGCCTTTTAAGCCCATTTTACAGCCTGAAAATAAGTTTTAACGATAATATTTCACATTAAAAATAATACTAGCGCTCTCTTGCAAAAACTACATGAACTAGAAATGATTTTAGCTTTTTCCAGTGATGATTTACCTCGATCCGCGTCTGAGCGTCAATTATTTTAGCTTACAGGAAATCATTAAATATTTGTTTTAGAAATTGCTGAACCACTAAGGCACCTTCTCTTACCCTTTTATTAATCATCTGATTAATAATCATGGGAAGGTTCAATTAAAATCAATCATTTTCCTGATTTTGCGATCACAAGTTGACCGTTAATTCTCCATGATTAAATAACATCGGTTTTGCCCAGGGAAAATAAGAGGGATTTTCCATTTAACTTCCGCCGCCTAAAATTTCATAATAAATATTAATCCCCAATTTAAAACAGGGAGATTTGTTTCAATCAAAAAATGGAAATGCGATATATTTAAATTAAGTCTCCCTTAACTTAATAAATTTATCGTTTTAAATTTTCTATTTAAGCGACGCAACCTTTTACCTTTTGAAAAAAAAAGGAGAAGGATATTAAAGACCTTTAGATAAAAGCCGAGGGAATAAACTTTATAACGGTTTCAGTAGCTGGTTCTTTTTAAAAGGCTTTTTCGGAAAATTACTTTTCTCATTTCCTAGCTGTATATATATTTTTTTTTAACAAAATTGCTTGCCTTTTTGAATAAGTGATAACTTTATGTTCTTGAAATTTTTTTAGTGAGCGAAATTATTTATTAGACAGGAGCTAAAGGCTTTCAGCACATTGGCCCGTTAGAAAAGGGAAAAATTGACCGAGAAGAGAAAAGGTAGCTGGGAAAAATTCTAGAATAGCCCTTTTCGCCTACTTATCAGTTTTTGTGGTCTAGCTTGAATCACAAACCAAACTTCAAGTTTACAGCACAAAGCAAACAAGGCGCTACTGTCTCCTCTAATTCGTAAAATTGTAATTAAAGAGCGCTTGTGTCGGTTTCAGTTTGTAAAATCGTCGTTGAAGAGCGCTAACATCTTTTTTAGCCAATTAGATTTTTATACAAGAGTAGCAATTTAATTTGAGTTTTGCAAATCGATTTAAAAAACCCCTAGTGTCCCTCCTAGTTCGTAAAATTGTTGTTGCAGCTCGCTGATGTCGTTTTTTGGTTCAAAATAACCGGGAAAAAAGTTTTATCTTCCTCTAAAAAATTTTCGCCTCCATTTTTAAAAGAGATTTCTCCGTTATTAATCTGGCTTTAGTTAAACAGAACGTTAATACGTGGATTTAATTATTCCTTACCTGAAAAAATATTTTTATGACAGTTATTCGAATTTCTGTTAGTAAATTAATGCAATTTTTTAATAATTTAAAAATGAAACTCTTCTCTTAGAACAAATCAAACAAACTGAAAATTCGAAATGGAAGTTTCATTTTTAATAATTAAAAATTCGCTTCGTGAAAACCGCTGGCTTTAAATAGATATTTTTAAAACCAATCAAAGACCTCATTGAGCAGAATAAATTTTAAAAAAATAATCCTAATTTAGCCTGACGCTTAATTCAAATAAAAATCGAACAAGCACATCACAGTACTTCGCGTATGATCCCTTATTTTAAAAAAAAAAAGTAAATAAACACATAAATAAAACAAACCTGTCAAAACTTGAGCAATTTTAGTCACGATACCGAATGTATGCTTATTCACACGTGACATTTTCTAACCTAAATTTTCTGGTGCTTATAAATTTTAGCTGGAGCTTGTCTACAAAAAATTTTATTACGTCACGCGAGTTCACATTTTAAATTTTTAATATTCTCTCCAAAATAAAAAAAAATTTTCTTTTGAGATGTTAAAAAAAATCGCCTGCTAGTTTTTAGCTCTGGCCCTTCAGTATTTACATCCTCCGATTTATTCAAAGACTAAATAGAGTCAAATTATAAATTAAAGATATCAGTTATCTGTTTTTATTCTTTTCGACTGAGATAAGCGCAATCTTTATTCAGCCCAGCGACAATTACTGTTAAATAATTTTAATGTTTTTTTTTTAAAAAATAAAATTAATTAAGAGGTTATAATTACCAAATTCTGGAGGGTAAGCCATTCCACTAACTCGATGTTATAATCCATTTCGATTTAAAGATCATGTTACACCGTATTCGAAACTTTTAACTGATAATACACGTTGAAATTTATTAACCTGGCCAAAACGTATCCGAATTTTCATTTCTCCTGTAAAATGAAAACATTATATATTTCTTTTAAAAATTTAAAGAGTTCATCACTGTTCGAGATTTATATTCCATATGCGGATCTCGGGGACCCAGAGATGCTCGCCAACTGCGCAACTCTTAAATTATCGACGCTGAAAACATCCCATCTGTGTACCACTAAAGCTTGATCCGTTGAGGGAAAAAAAACAATTTTCAAAAGATTTCTGGCACCAGTCACGGCGTCTGGCAATTTTTCTTCCTTTTTTTTTGAAAAATAAAAAAATAGCGAAAAGGTAAAAAAGTTTTCCCGGATTTTTTTTCTTTTTGCCTGAGAAAAATTTCGGAAAAATAAAATGAGGGATGAGTCAGCGATTGAATGTTGTTTGCGATTAAATGAAAAATTAATCAAGATCTGGAGTTTCCAACGCGGGTGTAAAATAAATTTCAAAAATGAGAGCAAGCGTGAAGAGGGTTTGCATGTTATAATTTTTTATCCTTTTGAAAGGAAATTTTTGATTTTAAAATTTCAGTTTGATAGGGTAAGTTATTTGAGAAAAGCTTAAGAGTCGTGCACGTGAAATGTTTTCAGCGGCGTAGTAAAAAAACTGCAAAATAAAAAAAAAAATTTAAGATCTGAAAATTTTTTGGTTTATCCTAGATTAAAATTTCTTTTGAATAAAAGCGACACTAGCGCTCTGAAAGGCAATCTCGTGAACTAAAAACAACAATACCGCTCTCTTGTGGCAGTTTTCAAAATTCAAAACGACCTAAGCGCTCTCCGATGACGTTCTAAGGAATTAAAACCGACAGTAGCGCTAACTTGTGGCAGTTTCAAAAACTAAAAGCGACTTTAGCGCTCTCCAGCGACAGTCTGACAAACTAAAATTAAATAAAATCTACATTAGAGATCTCTAACAATGATCATAGAAACTCAACAACCTTCTACGGCGATTTTCTAAACTAAAATCGGCACCAGCGCTATCTGGTGATGATTCTGCAAACTGAAAGCATAACTAGCGCTTTCTAATGTAAATTTTACAAAACGCAACGACATTAACGAATTCCGGAAGTAATTAACAATATTAAAAACGACAGTAGCGGTCTCTAGCCGCAGTTTTAAGAACTAGAATCTATTCCGTTTTTGAAAAATATTACAGGGCTGTAAACAAAGCTGGAGAACTCACCCCAAAATCGTGCCCGGCGCCTATGAAATTTATTTTAGCCTAAATTTTACCCTTCAAAAACTCAAACTTACATTAGCCAGAAATATAAAATCACTTTTAACAAAAAACATGTTCATTCCCCTCGCGCAAAGTTAATTTAACTGATAAATAATAACAGGCCAGAAACTAAATTAACTTTTCTCTAATAATAAAATCAACCCACTTCGCATTATCATAATTCAAACTAAAAAAAAAAATTATTCTTGAAGTTCACCACCATCAGCTTTACGTCCTATGTAATTTCCTGTTGATGAGTGTGTCAATGCCAATGTCATGATCACTATCACGAAACTAAACAATTAATTTCTCCGATAAATCTAAATATTTTAAATACCGCCACTCACATGTCATCCTCTCCCACCCATTTGCCATTTATTTTTAAACAACTAAGACTAAGCACATGGTAGCTGACTGGATTTCCCTTGATTAACATTAATTAACATTAAAAAAATTAAATCAAATTCGATTACTTTACCTATTTAAGGGCATCCAAGCATAACTTTGGCTAATTCCGGATTATTTTTACAAATGTTCAATAAAGCAATTATACGATCATCTATAAATTGCTCAATGGGCACCATGTGACTCTTCTCGTGTTCCCCAACGATCGTTAATAAATTATAAAAGCTGCTGGTTCTATCAATCGGTTTTTCCGGTTTTTCCTTTTCCTTGCAAACAATTTTCTTTTTCTTTTTCGGCTTTATTGTCGATTTAGGGCTGAATTTTTCATGGCAGGCGAGATCTAGGGCAACCCTTTTAAATCTACAATAATCGAACGTGTGAATTTTATCAGGTGCGATAGGTTTAGTCGGCGGAAATTTTACAGGTTCCGCTCTGCTTGGTATTCGTTGTATTTTCCTTTCGCTTAATCCTTGCGTAATTTGACTTTTCATAACTTTCTTGTCCTGGAAATATGATAAATATGTAAAACGAGGAAAATGTTTCGAGTTGAGAATAATTTACTGGAGGATTTTTCCTTACGGAATATAAATATTGATCCTTTGGGAAATTTCGAATTAATTTCTCAAGTGACAGGAGATATTCAGCTTGGGCGGGTGCAGCTTTCAAAGCGAAGTTTATGAACTTTTGAAATTCATTTATTAATTCCCGGAGGTCGTCTCTCCAATTAATTTGCCTGTAATAAATCAATGGTTATTTCGTCTGTTACTACAACTTTGAGGTTAATTTGAAAAGTACACGAAAAAAAAAGTTAATTTGGAAAGATTCGAAGTTTGATTCCTTCGGCAAGAAAAATTCTAAAAAATTTACTTGAAAAAATAAATTGTTCTCCAAATAAAAAGAGGCATTTTTACTTTTAATAAAGACTAGATTCTATTTCGGAGGTTTTTAATAGGCCTATAATAGTTCTAACTCCCGCTTTTTAATTATTTACGAAGCTATGGCAATTTTTTAATTACCTCTCTTCAAATTCATGGATGCTTTCTCTCGACCACGCTTCCAATTCTTTAATTCTAGCTTTCAAATTATTGATTGTTTCTTCTAGTTCCTCGATACGGCTTCTAGTGTTTGCTTCTAACATTCTGACGAATTCGTTACATTGCAAACGTTCATTGTTAATTGCACGGCAAATGTCGACAACGCATGACGCTTCCATATCAGTTTTTAACTTGCACAGTAACTTCTCGTATTTCTGAATAGTTTCACGAAGATTTACTATGGCTGTGTTGCGTTCAGAGCTGCAAAAAATAATGGATTTCGATTAAATGCCAATAAACTAAATGATACATAAGTTGACGCATGCGTGTTAACATAAGTAATTTCAAACGTTTTCAGTTTATAGCCCAAATACATCCTTCAATTGAAACGCTCTCTAACTTCCTTCCGACCAATCGTTTAATCCATACGGAATTACATCCTCATACTTACTGAATCTGGCTGCGATATTTAGTTTCCAAAGATTTGAATTCCTCTTGAAGACACTTATTAAAACTATTACGTAACTCCGTTTCGTGTCTGCTTATTTCGTCTTGCATCTTGGCGTACATTTCTTCTGCTAATTGCGCCTTTTCCTGCTTCACTCTTTCATCGCATTCCTCTTCCATGCATTTTTCCATACTATCCATCAATTCCTAAAACAAGAATTTTGTTGATTTAAAAGATTCTTTTCGTTAAAAAAATAAGAGAAAACTATAAAATCGTACGTTAAAACATTTTTCGAAATGCTCCATGAGTGTACCGACAACCCCTTTACAATAATTTTCATTCTCATCACGTGAGGCGTGCACTGCTTCCCGAATTTTAGATTCACATTCTTCTTCCAATTTTAAAGCTTGTTGCCTCAAGGCTTCTTCAATTTCTCTCTTTTGTTTTTCTCCAATGACTTTCAGAATATCTTCTCCGATTTCTGTGAAAAAAAATTTCAAGTTTTAGAATCACGTCCCAAAATTTTTTTTCGCCCGGTTTACTTACTTACCCAATATGTTTTCATGGCAGAATGCTTTTAGTAAAATATCACGGGGCTCAGGAACTGGAGTCAGTCGCACTTTATTTTCTAATCTTGAATCGGGGCTTATCCAAACCATGTCAGGCCCAATTAAAGGAGGTATAAGACCTAACTAAATTAAACAATTTAAATTAAAACATTGGCCCAAATATTGAATATTAATTCAAAAGCTTTAGGTGCATAAAAACACACTAAGAAATTTGAGATATATTGAGTAATTTTCTTTAATGAAATTGCACAAAGCAAATTGTATGTGAGCGTATGAGCACTGCTCATTATAATTGATACTATATGTATATGACATTCACTTACCCAAATTTTCCCTTCATAATGTAAATCCTCAAAGAAAACATCTGCCAATTTGGGCCCCATTTCTCTTCGTACTTCAGTTTGAATAGGAAACTCAAGAGTATCCAAAAGATATTGCCTTCGTTTAGCTCCATTGACACTAGCAGCAGTTAATGGCTTTTCAGTTGCTGTAAATTGCCTCCATTGAATAGAAATAATTGAAATTTGTTTACCAAGGTCAATATTTACGGTAATAATTGGTGCACGTCATCCTAATTTGGCTTCAGACACTCAAATTCACAGAAATTTTTCCAGTATCTTCTAACATTCGAAATTCTCCGATAAACATGTTTCATAGTAAATAAATATGAATGATAAATAAATACGGATTGTATTCATTTTAAAAATTAGCGGAAGATAAAATGTAATCTGCTGTACATTCGAATTTCGAAAAATAAGAATTTGACTTGAGGTGTCGCACGGCGAGGCCGAGTGGCATCATGCATGCACTTAGCTTCATCCATGAGAAATAATGACCGATCACTATTTTCACTCCCGATTTTTTCATGACAAGATTTAATAACTATACACAGAAATCGACAAGAAGACTTATTCAATTACCGGCATCGAATACTGTAGTTTATTAAAAATTTTCGACATCCAGTATTTCAATTTGCCGACCGGCCATTTTGATTTAAGTGGATATGACGCTGCCGTCTGCAATCTGCATGACTGCGTCCGAGAATGAACGATACGATGCCTCCACCATTGGTTCCTAACTTCTTATTTTTATCGAGCAAATTAGGGATGTTAACGCCTCAAAATAATCGCCGATTGTCGATTAATCGATTAATCGCCTAAAAATTAATCGGTTTGCTGATTAATCGACAAAAAAACAATCGATTAATCGGCGTTCGATTAATCGAATGAATACTATAAATTTTCATATTTGTTTGACATAATTTATAAGTTTTTCATATTTTTCAAACTCCAACACGGCCGAGGAGTTCTGATTTGTTTTTATGTTCGTAAAATTTTAAAATTAGACAATTAAACTAGTTTTTTTCGCAAGTTTTGCCACTTTTTCTATCCATTTAAATAGCTAGATATAAGTAAGAAAAAAACAATCGATGCATCGATTAATCGGGAAAAAAATAATCGGGAAAATAATCGATTAATCGGCGCAAAAAACATCGATTAATCGACTTCCGATTAATCGGTTAACATCCCTAGAGCAAATAAACCAATGTTAATTTCTCAAATGAAGAGGATGAAAAGTATAGAATCTCCATAAAACAATAAAACTTATCGAAAGAAATCCCATCTTCTTATATTTTTTCAGGAAAAAATTCAATAGTAATTCTCATATGATTAGGGTGACGCCATTGAATTTCCAAAAGACGACAAGAATTTTTAAAAGAGTAGGTAAAATTATATTTCATTGAGGCACTGAGAGTAGCCCAGTTTGTCCTTAATTTGCGGACTGAGTCTTGATTTACTTACATATTTTTGTTTCATGTGTATCCACAAAACTCCTAATGGGCCATTTTTTAGCACAGGAGCCTTTACATGGAGGTTTATGAACCTAGCCCCCCAAATGGAGTTTTCCTATCGTTTTCTGGTCTCAGGATTTTAACCAAGGCTTACTTAGGCCATTTTGTAGATGGAGAAATCTCAAAGAACACCCTTATGGGCTATTTTCTAGCGTCGGAATAGTAGTTTTCCAACCTAAACCATCCAATTAAGATTTCTGCTTTTTTCTACCGCGTTTAAGGCTATTAGCGCCATTCATCTACTAAAAATTCTTTCAATATTTCATAACTCGAAGCCAAGGTAGTTTTGAATTCAAGAAACATAAAACTATTTACGGAAAAAAATGTATTTTACAAATATTCAAGGATAATTTTTTTTATCTCACAGTTAAAAAAAAGTGACCTGTTATTGACATAAAAATGCAAATAGCTAACTGAGCAATTATTTATATAATAATTCGTCTTGAGTTTCCACCTTACAAAATTTTCGTAAATTTTCATCACAGATAGTAAAAAAAAATTAATTAAGCTTAATTTTAAACAAGGGCTTTCCTATTTCCAAATCTTCAAATCCCACATCACAGCTTTAATCAAGATGATTGTCATCCGAGATACACTTCCCCTTTGGCAGTTTTATTTCTCAGGTTACAGCTTTTAAGATAAAGACGAAGCCTGTTACTGCATTACACGTTTAATATTTTTGGTTTCCATATTTTTGTGAATACTGCAATCGCAGAAAAAAAATAATGGTGCATATAAGATCACACAGAACACATTATTTTTTTTAATTAATACCCACGCAAACCATTGTAAATATTATTGTTCGATTTTTGGTTTAATATTTTTTTAATTGCTTCTTTATCACTATCTGAAAGTTCTGTTTTAGGAAATTCAACGTCAAACGTAATATATAAAGTCCCGTGTAAATTATTATTTTCATAATTAGGCATTCCTTCTCCTTTCTTTCGTATCCTTGCTCCTGGCCATGTTATTTTATCTCTTGAGATTGTAACTTTGTGTCCGTCTAGGTGTTCTATTTCAGTTGTGAAGCCTATTAAAGCATCTTGTAGTGTAATCGTCATGTTTGCGTATAAATCGTCTTCTCTTCTTTCGAACACAGGATGTGGGAGGGTTTGAATTTTTAATATTAAATCACCGGGATCGCCATCTAAATGCGGTTCTCCTTCAGCTACGAATCTTGTTTCTTGTCCATCAACCATTCCTGGTTCTATTTCAATTTCTAATTGCCTTTCTTCATTAACTAATCTGTAAAATAAATAAGATGGTTAGAAAACCTGTTGACATTAGATTATTTTAATTATAGACAAATTAACTTACTTAACGTTGGGACATTCATCACAAACAGTCTGCTGCATCATTTGAAATCTCCCAGGCCCGAGATTTCTGGTAACCATTTCCTGCCTGCAATTACATTTCCTAGTTCCTTTGGCTGGCCTCATCACTGGTTTATTTCTTGTAATCTCAACAAAATTTCCAACATATAATTCTTCTAGGGTAACAAATAAATCCATTACAATATTTGCTCCTTTAGGGGTTTCATGACGATCTTCAGATCCACCAAAATGAAATCCAAAGTCGCCAAAAAAGCTAGCGAATGGGTCCATCCCATCCATCATTCCATCCTTTTTCACACATTCTTCCCCACACATATCATATTTTTTTCTTTTTTCATCGTCTGATAATATTTCATACGCAGCGCTAAGATCTGAAAATTTTGAACTAGCATCAGGATCATCTTTATTTTTATCTGGATGTAGCTCTTTCGCCAATTTCCTATATGCTTTTTTAATTTGGTTCGTATTGGCACTTTTTGAAACTCCTAGAATGGAATAGAAGTCCCTCCTGAAACAAACAAAACATTAAAATGATTATTTTTAAAAAAAGTCACTGATCTTTTAAAGTCCGTTTAATGCCTTAGCTAAATATGACGCTTACTTGTCATCATTACGCAATTAAAATATATTATAGATAATCAAACTAGCGATCCTACGCGAATCAAAGTTAATTTAATCAAACAAACATGTCTAATTGTTTCATTTTCTTTTATTTTACAGTGAAAACAGTCATTTCAGTCTCGCCCCTTAATTTTTTCGAAAAAATTCTAACCTAACAACGTTACGTCAACTGAATCATAATTAATGAATTCTGAACGAAGTTGATACTCACAATAACCATTTTAAATGAGAACAAAGATTTTATTGTTATTTAAAAACTTACCCAGAAGATACGAGCCAAAAACAAAATAATAAATTTATAAAAATTACATTCAAGACATTAATTTTCATTTTGGAATACGGTATAGCAGATGACAAAACAACGGCGAACGACGCGTGCCGCTCTGATTGGTTGATTCGTCGAGACAACGCCACGACTTATGTTCGTCTTGTTGCTTTTGCTATCCGCCATATTGCACAATGTGGTTTTCAACATAACCTAAACGGCGATTTATTTTACTGCGTGTTGTTTAGAATAAATCGTCCCGAAAATGGTTCAGAGGAAGGGTGAGCGTTGTTATTTATGTGAAAATTGTTGTAGATGCTTTGAAAATCGGAAAGTTATTCAATCAATTGTTTTTTGTAGATTGCGGTCTTTCCAAAGAGGAGAAGATGGTAGTGACCATTGGAGAGATTATTCAAGAACTAGTGCGTGCTCATGAGGAGAAAAAAGATGTGAATTTGAATAAAATTAAGACGAGGATATCTTCGAAATATGGGCTTGAATCCCAACCGAGATTGGTGGATATTATTGCGGCTGTACCGCAACAACATAGGAAAATTTTAATCCCGAAATTGAAAGCAAAACCGATTCGAACTGCAAGTGGGATTGCAGTTGTTGCAGTAATGTGTAAGCCTCACAGGTGTCCTCATATTAACATGACTGGGAATATTTGTGTTTATTGTCCGGGAGGTCCTGATTCAGATTTCGAATATTCAACACAGTCCTATACAGGGTATGAGCCTACATCAATGAGAGCTATAAGAGCTCGTTACAATCCATATTTGCAAACTCGCCATAGAATTGAACAGGTAAAGAATATTTAAAAACTTTTTTTATAATTTAAATTGCATTTTTAATTAATTTTTTTTGTGTTTAGTTGCAGCAATTAGGTCATTCAGTTGATAAAGTAGAATTCATAGTTATGGGTGGGACATTTATGAGCTTACCTGAAGATTATAGAGATTATTTTATTAGAAATTTACATGATGCTCTCTCTGGGCATTCTAGTAATAATGTTCAAGAAGCTGTGAAATATTCTGAAAAAAGTAAAATTAAATGTATTGGGATAACAATAGAAACTCGTCCAGATTATTGCTTAAAGCGACATTTGTCTGATATGTTGAATTATGGTTGTACAAGGCTTGAAGTTGGTGTCCAATCAGTTTATGAAGATGTTGCAAGGGATACAAATCGAGGTCATACAGTAAAAGCTGTTTGCGAGTGTTTTAATTTAGCAAAAGATGCTGGATTTAAAGTTGTAGTTCATATGATGCCTGATTTGCCGAATGTTGATTTGGAGAGAGACGTTGATCAGTTTATAGTGAGTATTAAAATTTTGAATGTTGTTTTAAGTTAAAGGAATTAACAAGAATTGTTTTTTTTAGGAATTTTTTGAGAATCCTGCTTTTAGAGCTGATGGTTTGAAAATTTATCCAACACTTGTGATACGAGGAACTGGATTATATGAATTATGGAAAACTGGAAGGTACAAAAGCTACCCACCGAGTATGTTAGTTGATCTTGTTGCAAGGATTTTAGCTCTTGTGCCACCGTGGACCAGAGTTTATAGAGTTCAGAGGGATATACCAATGCCTTTAGTCAGGTAAGCTAATTAAGCTAATTTTAGGCAAATTAGTTAGTAATTATTAAATTAATTTTTTAGCTCTGGAGTCGAACATGGAAATTTAAGAGAACTAGCGTTGGCAAGAATGAAGGATCTAGGAACAGACTGCAGAGACGTTCGAACGCGAGAAGTAGGAATTCAAGAAATTCATAATAAAGTCAGGCCATATGAAGTAGAACTAATAAGACGAGATTATGTTGCTAACGGAGGATGGGAAACATTTTTATCGTATGAAGATCCTGATCAAGATATTTTAGTTGGACTTTTAAGGCTTCGTAAATGTTCTGCGGATACGTACAGGTGATTTATTAATTTTAAAATCATAAAAACCACTGAGGCGTTGTAGTTATAAGTTAAAATTGAATTTTTTTTAGACCTGAGCTTAAAGGGGCTTGTTCTATTGTCCGTGAACTTCACGTATATGGAAGCGTAGTTTCTGTTAACGCCAGAGATCCCACTAAATTCCAGCATCAGGGCTTTGGAATGTTACTAATGGAAGAAGCTGAAAGAATCGCAAGAGAAGAACATGGCTCGACTAAAATCTCTGTGATATCTGGAGTTGGAACTAGAAATTACTACAGGAAATTAGGCTATCAACTCGATGGGCCCTACATGTCTAAAAAATTATAATTTAGTAGGATCTTTTTATTTAAATTGTACAAAATTTACAAATGCAATTTATTGAATAATTGGACTTCCGCTTGCAAACCACGTATACATTAAACAACCGAATATATTAACAGCTGCTGTGAAATGGAATACTGTTGACCAATCGTGAGTTATTTCTAACATTCTACCCGCTGCGTACACGCCTAAGAATCCGGGGATAGAACCGACCGTGTTCATTAAACCGAAAACGCTTCCAGAGTGCTTTGGTGCTAAATCACCGGGATTAACAACGACTGCGCTGTTGTGGAAACCCGTAGCTCCTATTGTAAGTACCATACATGCTAATGCGGCTTCTAGACTTTCTATTTTATCTGAAATTATAATTTTTGCAGGTGAATTTTGCGTCGAGGAAAATTGGGAATAAGTAGCGTCACCAGAACTTCAACTTTGGAAGAACAAAAAGGTGCTAAATTAAAAAAATGAACTTACCTAAAGCTAATAGTCCTAAGGCTTGTGTTAAAAGGCAAATCGCTTCAACCATTTTCCTTGTGGCCGTTACCGAAAAGCCTTTTGCTAATAAACGTTCTGATATCCATTTCCCTAAAAACGTGCAAGGAACTGTAAATAACCATGGAACCATATTGACTAGCCATCCCTTTGCTTCCGGGAACACATCATGAAAATACGTTGGTAACCATGATAAAAGCGTGAAAAAACAATTATTCTGACAAGCGTGTGCAAGGACACAAGCCCACAACGCCGGTTTTTTAAACAAATCGATCCACGGCACGTTAACGTTATCCGTGTTAGGATAAACTTTTTCAGATGATTGACACATTTGATAAAATAATAACGTCCAGGAACAACATAATATTCCTATAACGTAAAATACTGATTCCCAATTCGTTAGTTCGAGGATGTAAGATCCTAATGTGCCAGTGACGAGGGTTCCAAATGCGGAGCCTGATGTTGCTATGCTGAAAAACGCAGCTCGTTCTTTATCTGCTAATTGTTTGCTTGCTAGGCTGCTCATGCCTGGGAAATGAGCACCTGTAAATATAGTTCGTTGATTATTTTATCGATTAGGATTAATAGAGGATTCGTCAGAGCGTTACCTTGAAATGCACCGTGCGCTATTCGAGCAGCCATTACGAAAAAAAATCCGGCTTCTTGTGAGGCGAGTTGAATTATGATAGGCATTGCCATTGTGATTAAAGACCAGCCTATGGCAGCGAATAGAATTACTTTTTGACCTCCTATTTTGTCTGCTAAGTACCCTCCGACAACCTAAAAAAAAGTTTAGTGATTTTAGATCGTGGCTTTTATATTTAGATCAAACCTAGGCCACGACGGGGCTTATTTATTTTTAATTATTACCTGTGTTAGTGTGTAGCCCCAAAAAAAGCTCGAAAGTACCGCCCCTGAATCTGTCCGGCTCCAATTTTTTTCTTTCGCGATTGCCGGTATTAAAAGTGGCACGGACGTGCGGCTTGCATAAACCGCAGTCGTGCCAGCGACTAGAACCATTAACCATTTTCTTCTTTCGCTCCTAAAAAAAGCAAACAAAAATTAACATCTAAAAATAATAACGAGGTCAGTTTAAAAAATAAATCAATCATCGAAATTCGAAAATTTAGCAATAAAATCCTCACCTCGTCCATAGCTCCGTATTTTCTACATAAAGCGGATGTTTCATTATATTTTACACACTAAAAATGTAAACACCATTGTAATAAAAAAATTAATAATTATTTTATGGTCGAATATTTGATATGATTCATCGTTGTGACGTCAAAGCTCCTCACCGCAAAATTAAAAGGCTTATTTTTTTTTAAAATTAATTAAAAAATTCATGCAAGTTTGTTTAGTGCATGAAAATTACATCTTTAAAAAGTCACATTGTTGTAAAGTAGACGTGGCTATCGACCCGGGATACAGCTGTACTTGTGTTATATTCACAGATGTTATCCTACGTTCGATTTTATGTTAATTACACGAGGGTTAGGTAGATGGAGCTTAAATGCACGTGCGCTAAACTGTTAAAACGTTAAAATAGTTCACTTAGAATTTCTAATGAGAGTTATGGCTAAAAAAAATTAATGTTGTGGGATTTAGTAAATGAAATCTGTTTTTCTTTCAGGTGGGTAGTTTGAAAGGAGCTCGACTTTAGATGCCAGCAATTTTAATTCTTCTCGAAGACACTCATTTTCTTGGATCAGTCCGTTTATTCGTTCCTTGGAATCGTTTTGATGCAGCGACCACTAAAAAAAGAAGAAAGAAGAGTGTGCAGTTTAATTTTTTGTAAAATTCAAGGCCTAAAATTATTTATAGTAGTATCGATTTTGCTGGATTGAATCCAGAATGACATTAAGAGCTTATAGGTTTTATTTATTGATAAAAAACTTCTTTTTTTCGCAGTTAGAAACAATTCTGAGAAAGCAGTTTTTATAAAAATACAATAAAAAAAATATTTTTTTAAACTAAAAGTTTTAAAATTGGTAAAAATTGTTTCTTATTCCAAAAAAATTATTTTCTACGTAAGAAAATCAGACTGGAAAGCTAAGCTTGCGATCTTTCTATAATTTTAGGCTTTGTAATCAGAACTATATTTAAGTTAATGGCGACCTACCTCATGTAAATACTCAAATGGTTTATCCTCTTCATTCTTGGATTTCAGTAGCTCATCTCTCTCTTTTTTCGTTTCTTCCAAAGCAGCTGAAATTATATAATCATCAATTACAAAATCCTTTTAAAGATGTTTTCTCCCTTTACTCACCCGTCAAACTAATTAGCTGTTCTTCCATTTTCATCACACTATCATTCGCTTCTTTTACATATTGAGCTTGAAGTTTACTTTCCTCCGAAATTTTCGCTATAAAACTTAAACCTTCTTTGCAGCTGCGTTCCAACTTATTCTGATCTGCATTTAACAGTTCTTGTTTCCTATAAAAACAAAAATTATCTTTCACAGCCCCTTAAATAAAATTTTCTAATCCCCTGACCTTAAACTTACTTTAATATTTGGTCGATTAGACCTTTAGTCTGTGATTGTCATATAACACAACTTTCTTTAAATGATGAAAAAGCTTCTAATTTATTTTGCAAATCCGCCACTTGATTTTTCATTTTATTCGACTCCGCCTAAAAAGAAAAATTACTATTAACAAATCAATCTTGAGTAATTTACTTTTCTTTTTTTAAATCTGACCTCAGCTTCATAGCATCTGTTTAATAGCTGTTGTTTTTCAATCACGTACGAATCCACTTGAACTTGTAATTTTGCGAGTGTATCACGAGCTTTGCTATTTTCCTCCTCTAATTTTTGACTAGCTTTTAATCGTATCTCTAATTGAGTTTTAAGCTCTTGAATTTCTCTTCGAGTTTTGCATGCGTCATTTTTTGCGTCGAGGAGTTCACTCGTTCCATTTTGAAGTTTTTTCCTAGCATCTTCCAAAAGACCCTGAAATCAAATTCATTTTTAAAATCACAAAAAAAATATTTATAAAACATACTTACTTTTTTTAAATTTAATTCCTGGAACGTCAATCGGATTTCCCTTTCCAGTTCGAGACCCAACATTTGTAAATCATTATCCATTTCTGAAAAAAAAAATTCACTGGATATCAACTAAAATGTCTTGTTGCTTTTTTTTCAAATCTTTAATTTTAAGAAAAACAGGGGGTTGTTCGAGAATTTCTAAATTTTTATTTTTAAATCGATTCGCTTCTACGCCTTTAGCACAGTCGTATTTTCTTTTCAAACTTAGTTCGAAATGTTCAGGTCTCTGGGGCCTTAATACTGGAGGCCATTCCCTATCCCCATCGTTTTCCTTCCATATCGAAGCCACCCAAGCGTTAGTGTTTTTCTCATCGGATAAATCTATCATAGTTTGTCTTCCCCTTGATATTCGTCCTGATTGTAATTGAACGTATCCTCGAAAGTTTCTAGTTAGACGGTCGAAGTGAAATGAAATCCATTCGGTGTTTATAGACCACGTCCACGAATTTTTTAACATTTTCAGCCGATCAACGGATTTATACTGACGGGAAAAGAAGGATTATTCATGTGTGGTTTTTTATACGGCTTCCCTTCGTTTAATTACTAGAAAGGTTTCTTTTCATTACGTTTAACACGTTTACAAAGCAAGGCAATATGATATTTTAAATATTTTAACCCCTTTATGCCTTTGAAACTCAAAATGCCAAACGGTCAGGTTACCCCTTCCTGATTTTAATTCGTTTGAATAAAAATGTTATCAGTACTATAATATAATTAAATTTATCAATTACCGAAGTTAAGAAATAAAGATATAATTTTTAAATTTGGTTGGTGAAGATTTTTTATTTTAAATCCCATCCAGTATGAACATTTTACTGAAAAAAAAGCACTTGAAATAACGGAGTTCGTTCTGAAATTCAAAGTTTTTTCGAAAAGAAACTCCCAAAAAAAGGTTGTTTACCTTTTGTCGTGGCATTAGCTTCCTGCCAATGCGCCATTTCAACTTCTCACTCCAACTGCGTCAGTGAAGAAAAAAAATGGTGATCTCGTTTCAATGACTATCCTCTAAAGTAATCCACATTTTTTCAATTAATAATAAAGTAATACATCATGACTGTGGATAATAGAAAAGCTCCGAGCCTTAATTTACCATGGTAAGCAATTTTTTCTTCCCGAACACTCTTTTTATCACTTAAATTTATTAATACAAAAACGGCGTGGGTTGAGGTTACCGGCATGCATTTACGATATCATTTTTTTTGTTTCAGGGTTGAGAAATATCGCCCAAAAACACTCAACGATTTGATTTCTAAGGAGGATATCGTTAAAACAAGTAAGTATCTATAACGAAATGTGAAAGTATTTCATATTCTTAAATCCCAATACCCATTTCAGTTAATAATTTTATTGATGAAGAGAATCAGCTACCACATTTGCTATTTTATGGTCCCACTGGTACTGGGAAGCCAAGTACTATTCTAGCATGTGCCAGGCAGTTATATTCTCCAGCAGAATTTTCATCTAGGGTGTTAGAATTAAATACATCTGATGATAGAGGCATTGGCATTGTACGTGGTGCTATATTGAATTTTGCCAGTACAAGGACAATATTTAAATCCAGGTTTAAGCTAATTATTCTTGATGAGGCTGATGCTATGTCTAATGATGCTTATGATGCTCAGAATGCATTGAGACGGAGTAAGTTACTTATTTTAATTGCATCCAAAAACAAAGAAATGGGATTTTCATAATAATTTTTTTTTTGCAGTTATTGAGAAGTTTACTGATAATGTAAGATTTTGAATAATATGTAAAATTACCTTGGAAAAATAATTTCTGCTCTTCAGTTGAGATGTAGTAGATTTCGATTTGCACCATTAATAGCTGAACAAATTATGCCTAGATTATAGAATATGTAAATGAACAAGAAAAGTAAGTGTTAAAAACCGATTGGGCAAAGACCTTGTATTATGAGAATTAATTTGTTTTTTTTTTTTTAGTGTAAATATAACAGAGGATGGAAAGAAAGCTTGCCTTACATTAGGAGGAGGAGATATGAGAAGCGTGTTGAATATTTTGCCAAGTACAGGAATCACATCTTTTCAAGTTACAGAAGACAGTTTATACTTGTGTTGGTCATCCATTACAAAGTGATATTTCTGATATTTTAAAGTCGTTACTTAATGATGATGAGATGTCAGCAACTTACAATAGTATCCTTTTTTTATTTTTAATTAATTGCAGATTTTTTAGGGTAAATATAATTCCTTAACTTGTGATCTCAGAAGTGCAAAATCTGAAGATAATGAACGGATTGGCATTGGCTGAGATATAATTACAAAGCTTCATACATTTGTGCACAGACGTAAGTTTAATTTTGTTTAATTTTGGGGGGGGTGGTTGAAAAGTTTATTTTTCTTTTTAAGAAAAAGTGTTAAGAAAATTTTTGCTATCTAGCTCGAATCTTATGCTTAAAGTTTGCCAAAAAAAGCTTCAGCTGGCTGAAAATTTTTTTTATTTTAGTTGAAATGCCTTCGAAGGTAATCTGTGACTTACTCATAGCGATGGCTGACATTTTTTTCTTTTCAGAGTATTATTATCCTTGTGTTTTTTGTAATTGAAAAATTAAGTAGGCTCACATTGATATAATATTAAAGCGGAGCTTTCCATAAAAAATACTAGATTTCCAAGTTTGCTTAATGCAGTTTTTTTTTGGGGGAAAAGACCAACGTTGTGATCTGTAGTTAATGTTATTGTGCTTGAATCTGTGGTTTTTCTCGAATTCTGATTTTTAGAGCATTAAAACTGAATCGTTGGTTTATTAGTTTTGACTGTTGATATATTATGAGTAATATGTAAGCTTGATTTGGTGAAATTGAAGTTATGAGTCGCCTTGGCTCACTATCCATGCTCTGCATCGACATGAGAAATAATTCTAAGTAATTTTTTTTAAGAATCCTTCAAATCTCGTATTGTGAACTTTGTATTTTTTTCCCTTCAAGGTTACGATTATAAAAGAAGAAAGTGTTCCTATCAATTTGTAGTTATGTGATTCTATAGACTTCATAATGATGGCTTAAAACATTTATCGAATGGTAATTTTGTAGCATTTTTTAATTTTTTCACAATTCAAATTGAAAATAGGGGAAAGTACTCATTTAGCTGTTAATTAAGAGCTCTTGCTTTAGCCATGATGCATGAAGATTATTGTGTCTTGTTAGTGAATGCTTGTTAAAAGCTAGATATGGAAAAAGCTTAGCAAAAGAGAAAGGCAAAAGGATAGTAGGAAAATGAGAAAGTTCCAATGTTCTTATTTTATTATTGACTTTCAATAATTGAAATGTTTTCATCTCATGACTTTTTTGTAAGTCAGTGTTTCGTGTTCTATTTTTTTTATTTTTTTTTATAAAAGAAGGCTGACTTTTAGATACAGGCCTATTTAATTAAGATTGAAAGTTGATTCTGATAAGGCATCATATTAATTCCTCATGGTTGTAAAATTAATTTTACTTGCTACGTTCTTTGACGAAAAAACAGTTATGATTTTCATTTTTATTTACAGATGGATTTTAATTGAAATATTTTCTGAAGTTCTGCACAATTGCTCTTTAAAGAGGAGCTGAAATATCACCACTCGTCATTAGAAAATATTCAGAGCCAGTTTTGCAGTCACATGTGGCAGCGGATTTGCAAGGCTTCATTCAAAATAAGGTAAGACAGTTTTAATATTTTAATGATAGCATCAAAAGGGAGCTAGATTTGTGGTTAACTACTTGCATCACATGCACAATGACTGAAAACTGCTTTTTATTTAGAGTGATCCTTTTATTTACATTTATTGAGAGTGATCTTGTAGTCTGCGCAGATTCTGACTCCTTTTTTTTTCGGTAGAGACACAGTTGGCGTTTCCCAGTTCGAATAATCAATCTTTTCGATAATTTCTTGTTTTTCTAAGGCAACATTCTTTATTCTTTTAATGGTAGACCAACCTTTATTGACACTTTATCTTTTGAATGTGTGATTTACACCTCTCGAGGGTGGATGCGGGTTTAAGGATGCTATCAAATCCTATTAGCCCATCTATTACTCCCATTATCTTGAAAAATTATTTAGTATTTCCAATGCTTTTCGAAATTAAATTTCTATAATATCAATCACCATTAGACACGTGTTCTGGACCTGAGAAGTCAAGTGGCTCCACTCTATTTTGCTTTAAATTTTTACCGTATGAAAACAATATAGAGTTTAGCCCTTTGACTTCTTAGGTTCACAATTGACAAAAAAATTATGGACATTTGTAGAAATTAGTCAATTTATATTCCTAAAAGTTTAATGACTTGTTTTTTTAAACTAAGAGGGAAAAGAATTTTTTTTAGCGAATTTTACTTTTTGAATTCAAATAAAAATCTCTTAGAGTTGGATTGGAAAATAAGTAGCTGAGAGATATTTCGGATGAATGGCGAATCTCATCCCAAACATCCCTGGACTTAAATGGTGCAGGTTCCTGAGGGACCATTTTGCGCCAAGAGGCCTAACATGAAGTCTTCATCGATCATTCCTTAAAATGGCAAGAGAACTTACGTAACTAATTTTATTATTAGCTAAAAACGTATTTCTTGCCTTTAGTCCGCCACTGTTTGCAATATTTAAAAAAATTCAGCTTCTTTACGGGATTTAAAAATTCCACTAAGGAAAAAAAATAAGCAGATTATCGTTTCCAAGAATTCAAACGATCATTTCCTTTGATTGAAGCCACTTAAATCATCTCTTATTTCAATGTTTCGTACATTTCTGGCATTATCTATCTCAAATTACAATTTATCAGCTTTGGATATTTTTAAAATAATTACTCTTGTTAATTTGTGACTATGATTTTGACGACAAAATTATTTTAAACCAGCAAATTCATTAAAAATTATTCTTTTTAAATTAATCGGTAGCCACGTTGAGATAAAGTTTTTGATCATGTGTTCAGGTTCTTCCATGTGTATTAATTTCACAATGGAAATATTTCGGCAGGGGGTCCCCTATGAATCCGTGCGATAACCACAAATCGACCTGAACACAACACGCGATCACTTCACCTGGGATGACTCTCAAAAGGAGGGTTGAGCCATGAGTTTTTTTTTTTAGCTAAACCCTCTAATGCTTTCCCTATTATTTTTTTTTCTTTGTGTTTTGTCAATTATGGAGAAATCATTTTCAAAATAATTTTGGGCTATGTGCGAGTATCAGGTTGACTTTCAAGCACTATGATTAGCTTAAAGAAAACAAATATCAACCTAAAACTTGGAGATAGCACAAAATTATTTTGGATAAGCGAACTAGATTTTCGTAACTAAGAAAATAATTATTTACTATTTCAAGAGAGGAAAGTTATCGATTGCTAAAAAAAAATTATTCGAGCATTATATAAATATTTATTTCCTTTTCAACGTGTTTCACCCTGACCTCACGCAGTTTTCAACAGTCGTGAGTTTTACTTTTGTTTATAAACAAAATCTGGACAGTGTAATGTGTTACTGCAATTCATTTTATGTTTACTTGCTTTCAATGTTTTTAAAAGATATTTCATCAAATAAATTTGGCACTTGGCAAAAACAAAATCTGGACTTCCGAGGTAAAAGGTTTTTATCTATCTTTTATAACGCTTTCCTTACTAAAACAAAAGATAGATAAAAACCTTTTACCGATGAAGTCCAGAACTAGACACCTACTTGTTTTTTAAAGGAAATTCCAGAAAAAGGAACCATGTTTTTATATCAAAAGAAAAAAATTTTCAGGATAGGCAGCATTAAAATTGTAAGGAAAAATTTGTTTTTGGATACCCCCTTATGACCAAATTTGAAGTTGCTGCCATTCAAAAACTACGCAAAACACGCCGTTGAAATTTTTTCCTCAAATAGTCCTTAGGAAGAGGTACTTCCACAAAAATTATCAAATTTTTAAATTGAGTACTTTTTGCTGGGCGTTAGTGCAAAATCCGAAAATTTTCGAAATTTCGAATTTTCCAAGTCCTGTGCCCCAGGTACCGAAACCAAAATTGAAAAACTGTATTAATATTTTGTAAGTACTTGACCTAAAGTCCCTGAAGGCCAAATAAAAAATTTTTTCGTCGGCGCGTTTTAGTATCAGAGCCTGGCGAAAATGTCTTTTTTTAGCTAAAAATGGTCCCAACTGAAAATGTCTGTTTAACCCCCTTAACGAAGAAATTTTTTTTCCTCCGGTATTACATTTAAAACTTCATTATAAAGAGGAGTTACAGTAAAAATTTCAATCCGATCGATCAAGTCACAAAAAAGTTATAGAGGATTAAAAATGTAGCTAAAATTACCGATTTTCCTCCCGATTTTTGACTAAACTACCCCCTACCTCTGGTGTTACATGAGACCGGGGGGAAAATTATATGAATTTCTTTTAGTTATTAGTAGCCTTACTTAAAAAAAAATTTCGAACCAAATCTGAAACCTAGTGCCACTTGGCTGGTCGAATTAGAATGGAATGACCCTTTTAAATTTATTATATTTTGCTAAGACGTATTTATTTATTGCGGTCGCGTGAATTATAATATTTAACAATTCTAATCTTTCTGGAAAAAAAATCAAATAATAAAAAAATTGGAACGCACGCGGAAGAATAAGGGGGAAAAAGGGATAAAAACATGGAAAATCTAAATATAATTTTATTATAATGGGCTTCGCGATAACAAACCATATGGTTATTACGTTTCTTCCTTTAGAAAACTAAATCGAAAGAAGTATTTAGGTCGACGAGACTTAAAATAGCAAGAACATCGATTTATAATAAAACGGTTTTTTTTATTAAATCCTATATCAAGAGGATTGGCGATGTTCAAAATATAACCTTGGGACGTCAGCAGATGTATATTCAAAAATTTTGTGATATTATTGCCGAAAACTATAATAAAATTTCATGGGGATTTTTTTTAATGAATATAATGACCGTGTATCGAAGACATATGCTTTGTTAGAATGAGGAAAATTAAAGAGATCAAGGGCAGAGAGTAAAGGGATAAATGAAAAAAATTTTATTGTATTTAGGCAAAAGTTTTGACTTTGAGGGTTAGGAAATTTTTAAAGAATATTTCAATAATGAGCTCAGATCTCATACTTTGGCTCGTCTTTTTCTTTGAGTTTAGAATAAAGGCTTTAAAGCCATTAAAGGGTAAAAAGGGTTCCTGATTTGAGCCCAGCTTAAAATGAGGATCGAGCTTTTCAATCCGGCCCTGAGCAGATTTTAATCAGACAAAATAATGTAAATTTGAAGAGCATTTTGAATTTAATTGTTGTTGGAAGTCAAAGCTATTATAAAAAATACGCATTGTAGCATTTTTGACCTTTTTTTTCTCTCTTCCTAATTGATCGAAAAAAGATGGGCAACGACAATCAGCGTAAATTCCTTTCATATATTATTTATCCCCTTAAGGAGGGGGTCCTCTCTTTTCTCCGCCCTCCAGGCGGCCATGAAATATGTCATTTTACTTATTCCCCATTGTTGTTATAATTTTTAAAAAGTCATCCTAAAAAATTTATTGATACGATTTTTACGTTTTGGCTTATAAATTATATTTCTTTAGTGTGGTCTTGTCTCGTAATAATTTTTTTCTCCCGAAACCTTTGACACGCATTGTTATGCGGCACAAAGATTGTATTTTTAATGTCTAATGAGGATGGAGGCGCGAATTTTTTTTTTCGGATTTTTTTATTTCCGCCGATGACAGATGCGATGGTATTGTATACTTTTTAGCAGGAAGTTGATCGTTTAACCTAGATTTTTTTATACAAAAAATGTTGGAGGATCTCGTAATCCCTTGACGTTGTATGCTTTCACCAAAAGGGGGAAAAGGGATTCCGGATTCCACAGATTACTCGTCAATCAATCATTTGTCGATTTTACATTCTACTAACATCAAGATATTTTCATTTGCAAGCTCCAAGCTCACCTGCCCCTAACTTTGAATGCATTTCAAGACGTTTCCTCGCTTTTGGACTAATTTTTCTCACCCTCTAGCTTTTTTGCTTAACAGATTGTCTACGATCAAATTAACTGTTGGTAGCGGGACTTCCAAAGATGGCGGTCTTCTGCTTGTTATTTGTTTATGTTGTGGTTATAAAATTTTTGTAAGTGTTTAATTTTATTAACAATTGTTTTTTTTCTCATTTCAGGTAAGTTTGAAATAGTTAAGGTGATCGCCAGGCCGGATCGCACGAACGGTGCGGTCCATTACACTAAGGCTGAGTAGGGTCGTTAGAGCCCATCTTTACCCGCTTGAAAAAAGAACATGAAACTCGAGCCACGAGATTTTCTTTTTTCCCGGTGTTGGCCGTTGACGTTCGCAACTAAAGATGCAGCTTCAGTTTTAAAACCTCCACTCACACTTATTTTCTTAAAATTTCTCACGCCTTCAATTCTCTCAGTCTACTTAATTCCTAGAAGGAAAATCCTCAAAAAAAGAATAAGATACCATTTTGTTTATTGATATACAACACGTTCCACTTGTCGAAGAAAACAATGTTCAATCATTGTTAGTTCCAAAACAATTGTCTTGTTACCCATTGTTGACAAAATGTAAACAATTAATCAGCTCGGTTGAAGTTTTAACTGATTTAGTGATACTCACATTGGTCACATAACATCAGCTGTACATTCTCATAAATTACGCTCTTGACTTCCCACGCCTCAGCGGAGGCCCTTTACGTCTTCACTAAGTATAATAAATAAGAAAAAGAAAAATTTTTTCTCTTCGGGCTGGTAACTTCTTTTTTTTTTTTTTCTTACTTCATTTCAAGGGGATGTTAAGTTTTAAATGAAAAAGTAATTAACGGATCGTTGACTTTTTGATTTACTGTCATTTATGAATGCAGTAAGTAACAAAGAAGTCAATGTGTAAAATTGTGGGTAGAATATTTTTACTTTCGAGCTCCTTGGAGAAATGGCGAGAAATAACCGTAAAAATGGTTTCTGTGCTGACGTCCGTTCGTTCGTTCCCGAAATAGAAAGAGCCAGCGCAACGAGAATTGGCAACCGCCTTCCTCAGGAAGAGGGAAAACTGTTATTCCATCATCAAGACCATCCGGCCAAATTTACGGCTTTGGCAGGGCCAAATAAGGCTAAATTTAGAGTTTTCGGGAATATTCTCGGAAACGACTCTAACGATTTTTTTTTCATTTTTTGTGTGGAGATACCTGACTCTAAAAGCAACAAATTTTCCCTTTAGCTTTTTTCCGTGAAAAATCGCCCTCCCCGGAAAATCCGGAAAAACCGAAAATTTTTAGTTTTACCGCCAGGGCCGACATGGGATTCGATTTCGACTGAAAAATAGTCGGGGAATTCAAATTTTCGGTCCATTTTGTGATTTGAAGGCAATTCTGCCAAGTTTAGAACTTTGGCAGGGCCAAAAATGCCAAACAACGAATTTTCAATGACTTTTTCGAAAAAGGCTCTAACGATTTTTCTTATTTTTTGTGTGAAGATATCTGACCCTAGAAAGAACAACTTTTCCGTTTGGCGATTTTTCGTTAAAATTCGACCTCCCCGAAAAATCCGGAAAAACCAGAAATTTTGAAGTTTTACAAATTGCGTTGACATGGGACTCGATTTGGACTAATTAATAGTTAGGGATTATAAATTTTTGGTCCAATCGAATGAAACCGACTGAGCGAGAAAGTGAGTAGTTCTCCCCGGACTGATATTCCCCTAGTTTACCCTGCGGGTAAAAACTGGATATTTTTTAAAGCCATGCTGGCTTTTCTTCAAGATAAAAAGAATATGATGCATTTCGTGTATGTGGCTAATGGTTCGGATATCGCTTAGCTGCTGTAATAAATCGTTTCTCATGAGAAACATACGTTTCGACCCTAAGAAAAATCACACACACAAACATTATAAAGTAGTTCGTTTTACCCGTGTAAATTAATGAGAGGTCATCTCATTACATTTTTCTCCCGTTTGAAAGATATTACCTCCTTTTTCCTCACCTGTCAAAAAACAAAAAAGAGGTTACTTATTATGTTTATCGCTGGGTTTCAAAAATAATTTCTTCACGAATGTTCGGCTCGATACGATCGGGTTTATCGCAGGTGGTGTGAACCATTAAAACACGACTGTCAATTATCATTTTTAAGGTATTTCATTAATGGGGTTGATCGGGATTGTGCGATATACAAATTTTTTTTTGCCCCTTGTGGATGTCTTCATTTACATACGGTTGATCCGTTTCGGAGGTTTTGAAAAGTTTTTAATACCCGCCTTTAAATGCGTAATAAGTACTTAGGAGGTCTAAAAAGGTTTCTGGGTGGTCGCCTCGCACTTTTATGTAATGATGGCACCCCGTCATTTTCTGGAACCCCCCAATTTTTCTTAAAATTTTTAATGTAATTATTCCAGTGAGGATTTTGTTGTTGATATAATTTGGTGGTTGAATAATTAATTCCAGAGGTGTCTGCTTTATATTAAAATTATTAAGTACTCTGATTGCGATTGGGGATTGAAATAATATGTTTCGAATTAATCTTGTCTTGACTTTAATGCCCTTATATCTTTGATAACAATAAATTTTAAAACAATCGATGAAATTATACCGTATGTAAATGATTATGTAAATGTTGTGCGATCGATTGCAATACACGTGGCGTATCTATTGGATGATTTGAGCATGTGATAGTCTGGCACATTTATGTACGTTGAATTGATTATTTATTTAAAATAAAATCCTGTTATGTGTTGTTAAGGAGAAGACTTATTAAGTTGTAGGAGAGTTTTTTTAATGTTTGTTTTTGGAGTTGAGAAGTACTGTAGGTTGGCGAGACAGTCTAGGTTGAATTTATTTTGATTTGGTGACGCTGGGAATTTTTTCCTTTGGGCTCTCTGCAACCATCTAAGTCTCAACCATCGCTTCAAAAATCTCTTGCAATACATCCCTCAGCCATCACTTGCTTCTACTAGTGGGTCTCTTATTTCTAAGCAGATCCCGCTCTCATATGTCCAAATTTCTTGTTTGCACGTTGGACTCTGGCCTCGGGATTGGTTGGCGTTGGAGAAATTAGCAAACATCAATGAACTTCTTCCCCTTAGCTTCCTAAAGTCGTAACTTCTTGAGCGCCCCTAGTCATGACCAGACCACCGAGACACTTACCATCTCAAACTTGTCTCCTCTTGCGGTCACCTTTTTCATTTGTAGGATACTTAAGCTTCTTTTTTTTGTCCTTCTTTCATCAATTAGATAATATTAACATCAGGGATGAGGCATTTTTTTTTGTTAAATATTCCAAGCTGAATCGGTAAAATTTTTTATAAAATATATTATGCATAATATGTAGATCTTGATTTATGTCCTCAAGCATTTCAAACTTGTGCGTCCGTTAAATTGTTGCTTGTAACATGGTCTCCGCCGCCTTTTAAATCCACCACAATGGGGACTTTTACGTTCTGGTAATTTTTTTCCTCGCTTCGTTTATCTTAAGTTTCACGGGTATAGCCACAATTTTTTTTATTTCTAACATCCTTAAATCCGACACCGGATTTTTTTACATCACGTGGTTTTTTCAATGAAAAAAAACTACACGAAATTAATTACGGCGGAGCCAAAAATAAACATGAAACAAATAAAACGGTGCTGTGCCAGTCTGACGGTAGAAAATTTCGCTTTTTACAATAGAAGTCTAATGAATTATGACATGCAAAGGTATGACCCCAAACAAAAATGAATCGAAGCGTAAATATGTATTTTATAAAAAAAAAAATACATTTAGGAATAATTAAAAATATACAGCGGGTTGGGGCATTATTCATGGAACAGGTCGTGAAATCACGGAAAATGTTTTTCAGCAGCGCATGAATACATCAATTTTACCGGGCTATTATTTTTTAATTTGTCGACAGTTAAAATGAAATATTGAAAATTTGTTTTTTTTTAAAAGAAAAAGTTTTCTTTATTATTTTAATATTGAAAGAGTAGTGGCGGACTGGAAGCTCCTAATATTTAAAGGAGGGAATTTTGAAGCAACAATATGGCTATACTGCGATGCGAAATTTGCAGAGGGCTCCTTGTGCGAGATCCACTCCACTTGAGCGCCATGTTGGCTGCCAGTTTCCGCCGTGAAAGTTTTGTCAGACCTTAAAAAACTCAATTTTTTATAAATTCAACATTGCTGTCATAGCAGTTTATTTCTTCAGCCTTTCCGCTGTCCACTTGCCTCTGAGTTCTTTTACATCGTTTAGTCCTTTACTCTTTAAACTCAGCCCCTTCCTGTTCGTGTTGTTCCTAATTCATCGTTGAGCTATTTTTTAAGATCTCTCTTTAGACTTCCTCCCCCCCTCAACTGCGGCTTTTTGGCTTGGAATTTGCCAGCTAAACTCTCGGATAGAGAAGTGATGCTCCTTATAGTCACCCCACAGCAGCAACTAATCAATTTTTCTGCGTCCCACGACCATTCCGCCCCTGAAAAAAAGAAAAAAAGCGTTAATCACAAACTTCTTTACCGTGCTCTTTATTTTTAATATCCCTTTTTATTTTACCCTGAATTTTTCTATATTCCAAAGAGTAAATTAAGAGGACGCTGATGATGTAGTCCGTCGTTGCGAAACGGCTTATTCAAATTCCTTACTATTCCGCATCAGCTAGAGCCTCCTCTCGAGAAAAATAGAAGCTTAACATCTTTAAAACTATTAAAACCGATAAATGCCCGACATGGATCTAATACCAACAGGCCTCCAGCTATTATTACCGGTTTTTTCCCCCCTAATGAAACATCTTGGTGGTCGCGGATTCGAAATAGATTTTGCAGCTTTTAAAGGAGTTGAATCGCTTACGGGAATTAAAAATATTTTATGATTATCCATCGGTTTATTGATACATCGGGAGACAATATTGTTTTTTAAAGTCCTGCCTCATATTCTAAATGATTTTATTGTTGATTTTTCTCATATCGAATTGCAGAGTCATAACATCGGGTTTATAATACCTTGAAGGCGTATACCGGTTTTTTTTGAAACGTGAGCGACATAAATAAATGATGCATTTTTAATTCAGAACCTATTGTCAGATCTTGAGTCTGCAGGAATTTATTTCTTATAACTGTTGTGTTGCATAATGAAGGGCGTTGAGAATGCTTTTGATATTTTTTTGGCAGAAAATAATTTTATTATTATATTAGTTACGACTGATTACCTTAGCAGCGGTCGCGTGCATCTTTTTAATCTTTTGGATTTGATTTTGTAATATTTATTTCATGGTTTAAGGTTGATAATTCTTGGCTCGATGAGAAATGTTTCGCTGCTGCCGTTTCAGTGAATAAATGATGAATATTTCTAGCCAGATTTTATTTTAAGAAATCAGCACCTGATTCCCTTTTTTATAGACAACATGAGACATCGCTAATAGCTGACAACACGTTTGTAGTCTTACTGTCTTCTTCAGGCACAATTCTCCTATTCTTATTGTTCTTCTGGTGGTACCATTCTTTTTCTTCAGTTACCATCTTTATATAACATGTGAAAAACATATCAAATGTAGCACTTTAGCATTGAAACCGACAATCCTGTTTTATCTTTCCATAGAGATCATCATAAATCTTTCCTAAATCGCCTCAACACCGATTTTTCCTTTCCGTTTATTTTTAGAACCCGCAACCTTGGAAAATATTAATAAATCTCGAAGACGATATACGTCCTTGCTACTAAAAATCAAACATAGCAATTCACACATTTATTGTTTTCCAAATCACTTAATATCTTCTCACCAAATAGCTGTCCATCAATTTGTCACTAATCCTTTTCCATTGTACCTTGACATTTTTCCTTTAATTTTACACATGAATGCTATTTAGATAAAAATTTTAGATTGAGGACGTAGGATTAATTTTTTTTTTTAGGGACGAACTTGAAAGTCCTTCGTTGTTTACCTAGTTTTTTTTGGGGGGAGGTTGAATCAGCTATTCTGCCAGAACAATATGTAATGGAAAGAATCAAGTATCCAGTTCGGACATTTTGATGACATAGCAAACAGTTAACGTGGGAGATCGAATTTCTTTTCTATACATTACACTTTTCGACCTACATTAAATCCATGAAGTTGACTCTTAAATCGAATTGACGGTTGATGTTGGGTTTGGTCTATTTTTTGATATTAGTTTTGTTCGTGCTCGAGGAGGAGACCTTCCAGGTCAGTGGCGGATTTGAGGATTCGGATAGTTAAAGAAAAATATTTTTTTTTATTAAATTTTCGAGATAAAGAACTAAAGGGGGCCTTTTGGGCTGCAGCTTTTGCAGCTTTTTGGGCTGCCGGTGTTGTTTTAAGGTTTACTGTGCAGATTTCAAACTGTGCTAACACTGATTACCACAGATTAAAAACCAAAAGAGCTTCAGGAATGAATTTAAATACTTTAAAAATCTCTCTTTTTTTTCCCTTTTCTTCTTTCAGACTTCACCACTCGAAACCTGTTGGCAAAAGAATAATAAATGTAAATGTTCTATTTACATAAAAAAATATCACGAGTCGGTTGCTCAGATTTCCACCTGCTAGTCATAAAAGCTCACTCTAAAAAAGATAAAAAAATATATATATATCACTTTTTGAAAAACTTATATCCCTTTGAATAAAAAAGATTTTCTTTCATACGATTTTCATTTTGAGATGACAGCCTCAAGAAAAAGGATTCAGGTTTCTTTCTTAAGGACATCCGCACAAACTCCGCAAGCATTCAGTTCCGTGAGGCTCGTTATTTAAGTGAAAAAATGGATGAGATAATGTTTCTACGTTTTTACGTCTTCATCGCGTGAAAATTCCATTTTAAGCCTACCGCATACACCCGGTAGTCAACACGAACTTTATCTAACCTGAATGATTGACAATATGGCAATCAAGTTCGCTTCTTCGATTGCACGCCCCTTACCTAAAAGCCTCCAGGAAACATTTCCAAGTAGCTTGTAGTGAATTATAATCGGATTGAAAATTTTAACGGTCATTGACTGTAATTACACCGATCTGCAATTATAAAAATTTCAAGAGGAGATAGTTTTAAGTTTTTTTTTCACTGTGCAATATCGACGCGTTTTTTTGTATGTAAGAGGTTACTATCTATCTTCCAGAGTTTTTTTTTTCGGTCTTTAGTTGAGATCAGAATAGAATTGCTGAGAACTCAAGCTTTGTCGACTTACGAAAACTGGAATCTAAAAAGGAAGCGCTTTACTCTGAAGGAATAAAACCTCCTCTATGTTTAAAGCTATATTCGCTAAGGCACATAAATCAACTTACTATGTTTTCCAGCAATTTACTTGAACATTATAGGCCATTCATTTTACTGTCCTTTAAGGTATAACTTTCTTCCTCTTTATATCCCTCTCCAACGTTAAGTTATTGTATTAATTACGAGGATGACGAATTAGTCCATAAGAGTGGCTGTCAAAAAATGAAGATTAGTGCGGGATAAAGCTGTGGCTAGAGCTGTGGTAGGTAGTCGATGGGGACATTAACAGTCCTGCTTCAGGTTTGGCGCACCTGCCCTTGACGAGCTCCAGATTCCTTCTGACTCGGGAGGTAGCAATCTGGTAAGGGTTCTGGTAGGGGGCAGCAGTCCTACCAGTACTGGCTTAAGGCTGAAGACAATAAAAGTTGGCAGAAAGGAGGAAGCTGAGTCGAGGATTGACGATATAACTCCTGTGCTGCGATGCGGAAGGCGTTGGGAAGCCACCGCATTAAGCTCCTTGGTATAGCTATCATGGCCAAGGGTTGCTGTGCAAGACGCAAGACAGTAGATTCGGCTAGAGTCTCTTCCCGCCACAATAAGCTCTGTAACCATGTTGGTCGCCAATTCCCGTCGCAGGAAGGCACTGTAAGAAGAAGAGCTGTGGCACTGTGACTAGAATTCTGACTGACTGTGCAGTGGCAGTGGCTGTCGAACTATGGTTACGGCAGTATGGCTAGAAGTCTGGGTTATAAAACAAACAAAAGCCAAAGTGTAGTATTGTCAAGAGTTTCAATGCTCAGGAAGACCAGGTCAAGTTCTTTATTTTATTGAAAATCTTTTGGTAAGCTGATTAGGCTTCATCCTATTGGGTCAAAGATGGTCAGTAATCCTTTTTGAAGTGGGCTTAATGGCTCTAGCTCATTTGGATGGTTTTGATGGGATAAAAATCAATCTTGCAAAACTGCTGACAAGGCTATCAATGCAAGAAGAGGTAATAGTGGAAGTCGTTATTAACTTGCTAACAACTTCTTACTTTAAAAACTTTACCTGCAGCAATTTTTAACGCTGCCCACTCTCAAATTTTTGAATAATACCATCAAATTTATAACCTCATACCCGTTCGCTACCGAAAAAAAAAAATCCCATTTATAAATCTGCAAGAATGATTTATAATATCATAATAATATCGATTGCATTCATTTATTATTAACATATGCATTCTGATTTTCATTGATTAGTATGTGGGTCTCGAATGAGCATCTTGAAAAGTTCATTGATATTTTTATTTTATATATTTTTGGCTACTCGACATGAATATTTTATTCAAATTAGATTCAGACAAGTTTCCACGTGATAAATTATTAAAAAACAATACCATCATCCATTATATATCCATTATAATCGTCCGTAATCTTTCCTGTAACTAATCAATTTGACTAATCATAAGTTTTAAATATAATTAATTACTAAACCGTTCAACGTTCATTCATCCGATCCGCTAAAGAAAACATTAATTTGAGCTTTATTATAAATAAATTGTTAACATGCAGCATGCGGTTTGTCTTTGATCGCCCCGGTATAAGGATAACCAGAATGGGTTAATTTATGACTTAACTTAGTTTTATAATTAAAATCATCTTGTGATATATTCCCACATTAGAAACGTTATTGGGATCGTGTAGACGGGTCTGATAAAAAAAAAAAATTAAATTGGTAATTTGCAATAAGCAGATGGGAAAAAAGAAACTTTGGAGTGTCTATTTCGTTTTGAAAGTTTGAGAAAGTTTTGTAATAGAAAACGAAACGGAAAGGGCGAGAATTCTCAGGAAATCTCAGGTTGTGCTTTTTCTTGAAAGAGGAAAATTAATTTGTCGTTTATTTTTTTTTTTTTTTTGAAAGATAGAAAGTAATTTTTATAAAAAGTTTTTCCACGAGTGCGAGGAGAAGTTGACGTTGAGATCTAATTTTATTAAATCTAAATGTGAATGGCAATGTTTTCGCCATCGTTACATGAAATACTTTAATTAGATTTTCTTTCGCAGTTTTACCTAAAAAACCGCAGGCTAGCTTTGTCACCCATTTCAGAATTCTATAGAAGAATTCTAGAATTCTGTTGAATTCCCTGAAAATATTCTGAACACATTTTCAAGATTTCTGTTTTTTAGCTCTACCACATGACATTACTTTGGTCTTCCCTTTGCTGCTATTGCTCAAATAATTAGTACCTCACTTTTTCTTCATCATCAAGCTCATTTCAGTCCAAATTCCTGCAACTTTCTCCTATAACAGTCTATCCTTAATTAATTTCCTGCGTGGAAGTCGCTAACATCAAAATAATTGATTATGAACAATGTATTCTCCTTAGGCAATAAAAATTCTTCCAAATAAAGAAGCGAGTAAAAACGCTTATTTGAAAAAAACCAAGAACTCACACACTTGAACTCCTTTTAAATAGCGGAAATGATTCGCGTGCAAAAGCATTAAATCAATTAATAATCTATCCGATCCTTCAAAATTACTAATCATCTTCCCATCTTCACCGATAACAACGGGTTATTATCCAAGATTCAATGCGGCTCTACTAATTTAATAAAACGAGTCAGTGAAGAAAAAAACTGCGTAGGAAGATGGTATTCATTCAGTAGTGAAGATGAATCTAAACGAAGGAGCAACATCCGAAATCGATCTTATTACCGAAGCTTGAAAAAAAAATGTTGGCCTTATTAAAGTAAAAAAAGAAATGGGCGGTTATGGATGACAGGGATCCGTCATATTTTTAAGTTTGACAAGTAGTTGACATTCGAATTAAACTTGTCGAATAACGATGGCGAGACTAGGCTTTTATGATAAATTAAACGATTTTTAGACTTATTAATGACGACAGGGTAGAAATCTCGGACCGAAGAGATGATGGCAGGGCGGTTGCAAAATTTGAAGTGCAGTAGATCTGCCCTAAATTCGTTTTTGAGAAATGTATGTTATAATGTCAGGATGTCCTCGAACCATTCTTCTAGTACCCCTTGTACCCTATTTATTTTACTTCTTGTATCTTTCTTCTTTGGCTCCTTCATTCTCCTTCACTGCCCGAATCCACTTTAGAGATGAAATATTATCAAATCAAGGCTGAGAAACTGCGTCTCTCCAACAGTCAATTGCTTGCTCCTCATTGTAAGATTAATTTATGCCAAAAAAATCAGGTAGGGTAGTCGGTGGAAACATTGACAGGTTTGACGAGCTCCAGATTCCTTCTGACCCGGGAGGTTGCAATTTTATTACATCCATAGCATCTTCTTAATTCCTTACGAAAGGATACTGCTTGAAAAGCGACCACTGGTGTTTCAGATTTATTGCTCTTTAGACGCTTTTCCTCCCCCACTAATCGGGTAATCAAATTTTCTTGAGTTCTCTCCTTCAGCTCGGTAGAGTTCCAAGCTGAGTGGAAATGTTGGAATTCACTGGGTAATAACTCCCAATATCCTTGACATTAAAATGTCGTCATCTATGTTTTTGTTAAACAGTTTTAATTTTGTTACAATGGCTCTCAGATGACTTATGTTTTCCAACGTTTCTTTATTTTTATCAAAAACAAATTGGTGCAAATTCCCAAGTAGATCCATCATTTGGTTAGCCGGATCCCGTTCGAAGATCTTCAATCCAATCTGGAATGGGTTCTGGTGGGGGGAGCAGTCCTAATAGTACTGGATTAAGTCCAGAAAGCAGCATGCAGAGTCGAGGACTGACGGTTAAGCTCCCGTGCTGCGATGCGGAAGGTGTTGGAAAGCCACCGCATTCTCTCCTTGGTATAGCCATCACGTCCGAGGTGTTGCTGTGCAAGACCCAAGACAGTCAGGATCTCTTGCACGGCACAATAAGCTCTCCAGCCATGATGGTCACCAGTTCGCCAAAAGAAGAAGAAAAAAAAATCAACCTCCAACTGCATTTTAAATTAGCTTTACAATATCTCAATACACTGTGAAGCTTCTTTACTCTTCTATATGAAAATCTCGCCCTAATTAAAATTACAATAGTCGGCAAGAAAGAGATAAAATCTAAAAAAAAAAAGTCGAAGGTCGGGACACCGAAAATGACAAACTGCTAATGCAACATACAAAAGAATAATAAAAAAAAAACTCTTGTTATCACATCTCTTTTAACAAGAGCGCAAATAACACGCCGGAAAGAGACAAATTGTGACAATTTATCTAACCTGCAATCATATGGGAATACAGTAGCCCATAATGTATCTTTCGCTTCACCGCGCCATTCCCTTCCACAAATTGAAAAGAAAAAAGGAGAAAAAAAATTAGATTCTTATCAGATGCACTTATAAGCAATATACTGTATACTGGGCCCATCATATCCATTTTAATCATTTCAATGTTTTTTTGTTTGCGGTGGAAGAGTTTACCAGATGAACGAGGAAGCCATTGATTAATTGTACATGATTTATAGCACTGTCTTTTTTCGTTAATTGAGTGTCTGAGTTTCAGGAGGGTCGATTGGGGTAGATTATGATCAGAGGGGTTGAAAGTAACACATCGTTACCACTCCCCTACCTCCTCCCCTGATTAAAATTGAGGAGTTATGCCGGTCGGTAGATTAGGTTAAGTTTAATTAGAACTAAAAATCATCTACCTGGTATTACCCTTTTCAAAAATGTTGGTAGGGCCAATGAATGAATTGGAAAATTAATTTGAAAGATATTGGATCAATCATCTCCCTTCGAAGGCTTTGTGGGAAGCTACTGGTTCAGGTGTGCCGGGTCGGGCTTGAAATCAACGAGGGAAAACCGAGTAATGGCGAGAAATGGATAGGATGAGGCCCCTTTGGAAGTGGACGGACTGAGTTTCAAAAACGTCACCGAGTTTCAGTACCTTGGTTCGTTCGTCACGTGCGACAATGATGTAGAGGATGAAGTCTCGTCGAGGATCCAAAGTGGTAGTCGTTCGCTAGGCCATGTTTTCCGCAGTCGAGTCTTCCTTAAATTAGGCCACACAAAAGCTACTATGAAGCTTCAAATTTTGCGGTCATATCACTTCTTGATATGTCTCAGATCTAACAACCTGCCTTAACACTTCAACAAAGGGGAAACAGTTCGTTAACGATTACCTCCCGTAATTAGGAACTAATTAGCTTCCAATAAATTATTATTACATCACCCACGCCATCCAAATAAAAATAATTTTTTTTTTTCATAATGACGAATGCATAACGAACATTAAATATTATAAAATTACCATTTAATTGTAATTAGTCTTTACCCCCTAGTGATCTAGTAAAAAAAAACTGGATTCGGTCTACCTCCGCCATATTAGCCTACTACAAAAAAATCCAGAGATATACCTAAAGAACCACCTACTGTCTACATCTTCTGAAAAGATAAGTCGTCATGCAAGGATGGATTTGATTAGAAAGTGCGGATCCAGACCTAGCGTTAAACGTTTTTAAAAAATGGTAATATCACGCAAACACCATCTCTTGTGCGGCATGTTTGAAAACTAGTCTGTCTGATGAAATAAAAGACTGTCCATCACGCAAACCTCAATGATTTTTTGACCGAGCGTCTTGCGGTTTCAAAGAAAAAATATTTAATTTCTGTCATGATACACATACAAAAAAAAAAACCAAAAGGGTTCGGCCGTTGCCGGAAACCATGAAGTATTTCACCTAAAAATACTATTTTTTCAGTCTTAAACACTGTGGTCACGTTTTTAAGTTATGAAGTCATCACTTTTATTTCCAAAAGGGAAGTAATGTCAAGCAATCACCGTATTGTCCACATGAATCGACTACAAATGCGGATATCTTATGATTTTATTCAGATGATTTCATTTTCGGAATTAGAAATCATATTGTTTATAAATCGTGTTAAACATTTTTGAGGATGTTGGTTGATCAACCGTTCCATCAACCAAAATCTTCCTAAATAATCAGCTAAGAGAACGAGATCTTAACTAGAGACCCTAAATTAGAAGAGACTGGCAATCTGTCAGCGTGTTGCTTCGTACAAATATCTGGGGTGTTTATTGAATGAGGAGTGGGATTACAGCCAGGAAGTCAAGGCTTGAATAGAGCAAGCCAGGAGTGCTTTCATGAAAATGCGAAACCTGTTGTCTAAGCGTGAACTTAGTCTCAATGCGAGAACCCGTATCGTCCGTTGTTGCGTCCTCCCTGTTCTTTTATATGGGCATGAAGGATGGACGTTAACAAAAGTGCTGGAAAAGAGGCTGGCGGCTTTTGAAATGTGGGTATATCGCCGCATGTTACGAATTCCGTGGACCGCACGAGCAAGCAATGTCGAAGTCTTGAATCGTATGAGCAAGGAGATGGAGGTGCTCTTCGAGATCAAGCGGCGAAGGCTTGAATATTTCGGCCATATTATTCGTAACGGGAAATATCGCCTTCTGCAGCTGGTGATGGAGGGGAAGATTGAGGGCAGGCGTAGACCGGGTAGGAGGAAAACATCCTGGCTCAAGAATCTAAGAGACTGGTACGGCCAAAATTCAGTATCCCTTTTTCGTTCAGCAGCCTCCAAAGTTAGGATCGCCATGATGATCGCCAATCTCCGACGAGGAGCGGGCATTTAAAGAAGAAGAAGGCAATCTGTCACCCATTAAAAAATTTGAACGCCATATTGAGCAAGATGGCGAGCTACACAAGGAGTACGTGGCCTTCCGAATTCAGCAGAAAAAGGCACAGCTTCATCGTTTTACGAAGGTCTTGTTCTAAAATATCTTTTGCTTCTTCTGCTTCCACTTAAGAAAATTTAAAAGGTAGAAGAAGCAGAAGACATTTTAAAACGAAGCCTCCGCAAACAATGCAGATGTGCCTTTTTCTTTCTTTCGGCATTTACAGGGCCTGACGCCCTAATGCCGCATCCGAAATCGTTGGCTCCAGTTAGGAACTCCGAGCCTACCCGCATCCATTAAAAACCGCATCGGGCATAAACCAGTTGCCCGGTGGGCCAGTCCGTGCCTGCTCAAAAATCCGGAAACTCAGTCAAAATATTTCCTTACCAAAACATCCTCACCTTTAACGCACCCGCTTCCTTTATTATAAAATATTTTTCGCGCCAAAAGGAATTACATACCTTATTCATTTCGCCTAAATTTAATTATGATTTTTAAAAAAAACCCCAAGAGTTATTCCATTTATAGATAAAAATCTTAAACGGATCAGCAGAGAGAGCGCATTGGATTGTTTGTAGTAAAATATTTTTCTCTGAAGGATGGACATTATTTCAGGTACGCGAGACCTTAGAATGGTTGTGTAAAGCACGTGCATATTGACAAATCAGGCCCGGTTATAGAATACCTAAACCCCCTGAATGATTGTTTGTATAGACGAGTTGATGAAATCCGGTCCTGCTCCGTGCACACCTCGTTCCCTTCAAGAATCAAGAGATGTAAGCATTGGAGTGTTTTCAGTGTATCTCTGGGTTCCGTGCAGTACGCTTCGTTTTTAACTTCTATGCCTTTCGCCGCTTCTCTTTTTTTTTCGCTTTCTAACGTTTTTTTAAGTGCGGGAAAATTTTTAAATAATCAGTGCTTTAGTATTTTTTTTTTTAAATGTAAAAATGGTGTGCGGGTGAATTTTTTTTAAAGCTTTTAGTTTTGGTGAATTCTTCGCTTTTGCATTTCTTCTGGATTTTTATTATTAGGGATACATAACAATATCGGTAAGGATTTTGCCATAAATTTTGCATCTGAAATAGTTGCTGATGAATGTTTTGTCTTAAATGAGGAATGATTGATATAAAAACGCCGCCGGTGGTATTTTCTTTTTTTTATTCTTTTGGCTCGAGCCAAATGACATTTCACGAATTGTTAAGTTTTTGGCGAAAAAATATTGGCGTGGTTGTTGATGAGGATAAATTATGAGTTTGGCCAAACCGTTTTTATTTTTCAGAGAAATGACCCACTCATTTCCAGGTGCTACTTTACCTGTCGATAATTATTCAAAGGTGCAAGAACTTGTTTCTTTTGTCATGTCAAAAATTTCAATTGATTGGCCTTTTTCAAATGAATGAAATGTGTAAGGATGTGGTACCCCGAGCGTTTAAGAATTATAGCGAATTAAGACATTTTTGTCGATGAAGCGTTACTAAAATCTTAAAGTGTATTGACTTTTATAAAAGATATCTTCTTTTATTTTATCTTCCCGCAATTTAATTTCAAATGAAAGTTTGATTCGGTTCATTTCATTGAAAGCTTCGAAAAGGGAAGTTTGTTTTAAAAGGTTTTGGATAACTTTTTTTATTTAAAAAAAAGATAATAGCCGAGGAGGAATGACGGTTTGAAAAAGGAATATGATGGTTATTGTGCAGTATTTGGAATATGTAAATATATATAAAATTGCTTGGCCTTAGGGATCGGACCAAGGGATGTGCACGTAGCACAAACAGACCTACACCCGACCCTTACATCTCGCTAATTCCCACAATTTCGCTAATTCAAGAATTTTCCTTCGGGGATGGGCCAATGGAGACATCGGAAGGACTTCGGCAACTTCAGAGAAACTGCCGTTGGTGAGAGCTCCTCTATTTTGCTTAGGGAAAGTTGCCCATTGATTGCCGCCATCATGAACGCCAGTATTCGCTAGTAATCTGAAAGGAACGTACTCCTGATACTCGGTTGACGTATGCATATGGCCTCATCGATGCACACGGACTGAGGTCCGCTTGAACATGGAATTTGAACATGGTAAATTTGAGATTAACTAATACCCACCAGAGTCATTTGAGGTCTTTTTAAGAATTTGGCGGGCCAATAATATTACATTTGACTTCATTGAAAGACTAAAAATAGATCAATCAGTCAAGAACTTACAGAATCTTCACAATATGTAGTTTATGAAAAGACGTATTTAGCGTGAAGAAAATTTGATATAAAAAATGGGGGGAAAATTACGCTTGCCACGTGCTAAATATTAATATTTACTAATTTTTTCTGGGTCAAATCTTAAAGTAAAAAATTCAAATACGATTTATTAAAAACAAAGTTAATTGCAGAGTAAGTTAATTGATTCATCAATCTACTATGATCATGCTTAAGCCGCAAGTAATTCTCCAAGTTCCAATATGCTTCCTAATAATTTTACGCTGCTTTTAATTTTTAGCACGTGGTAAGAGTAGTTTTTTTTCCCACGAGTTCTATTTTTGATATCAAATTTTTTTTACGCTAAATACGCGTAAAGGCGGTAGTCTTTTCATCAAACCTACGCAAACTTGTTTTACACATGCAAATTAGATACGCGGATATTGGTGCAGATTGAAAAGAGTTAACATAAATCATATTGGATCAGATAAGTGTCTGAAATGTGTTAAAATGAGCATGTATCATTAAACCAAGCGAGGAGATTTTTTGGTTATAGTGCAGTATTTGGGTGGTGTATATATAATGTATATATTTACACCTCCCAAATACTGCACAATAACCGATTATACTGTTACTGTCTTTTGTACTGCGCCTACTAAAGCACGATCATGGATACTGGTATCAAAACCAAGTGCTCAAGTGTTCCTTTCCAAAGACCTTAAGAAATAGACCAAACGCTCTTACGGAGGTCTTGGCCAAAACAAATCGAGTGGGTGTCTAGATTCGGTTCAGAAAAAATAATTTCTAACAAAGGAACCCTTGACAAATACTGTGCTAACTGAATGGAATTCCAGACACTCAGTTGATTTTTTTTTGGCTTCAGCGCTAAGCACGGGAGTGTTCGGTCTATTTCTTGAGGTCTTTGTTCCTTTCATGTGATTTCCTATGAGCCCTATTAATTATTTAAATTTAACGTGCAGATCTATTTAATTTGTTCTATTTGAACTCTTCGATCCTTTGACGAAGACACTTTATAAACTTAACTACACCGCCTTACGCTTCGGTAATTAACTCCTAGCATCGACAAAATAATTGCCATCAATCCCACAGCAGAAGCAATATTGAATCTCTAAAAAACCAGAAACTTCAGTGACGGCGGCTAAAAAAATTCTGACTGGGGCCAAGAATGGGCCACATCGTCAAGTGGACGTTTCTGCCAAATTTGGAATAACTGCTGTTCTTTTCCTTAAACTACCCTCAAAAATATTTCCTCTCCTTCTCTACAAAAAAAACTCCGATTTTCCAGCAATTCCGGCAAAATATTTTCAATCTCAATTTCCTGGAACAGTCAAATTCTGCGAATTCCTTAAAACCCGTTATCAGATGTAACTCTTTCCAATTTCATTACAAAGCAAGAAAAAAGTTTACAAATGTAATGTTATCTTACAATATTGTTTTCACCGGATCAAAACCTCGTAGTACAGTTATTGTGCAGTATTTGGGAGGTGTAAATATATATAATGTATGTATTATATATATTTACACCTCCCAAATACTGCTCAATAATCCAATCTCCTTCTCATCAGCAACAAGCTATATCAACTACTTTCATGCGGCCATAATTATTATACTTATTTTTTTGACACTAGTATCCAGGGGCATATAATTACCACGATATTTGACTAGTTAAAAGTCTCATTTAGCTTCCGGTAGACACGGTATAGTGCAAATGCTACCTGCTAGGGTTTTCTTAATCTCGTATTCACGGCCCCCTGGCTAATCTTCCTCATCTAAAATTTCTTTTAAAGTTTTAAATTTTTCTTTTTATTTCTGACCTAGTACAAATTTTAACCTGTTGGCATCGAGTTTATAATTAACACCGTTCGATTTTTTTTTTTTTACCGAAAAAACCTCAAAACGGTTTTTAATTATCATCCCTTTCCCAAAATCGGAAAGATTAATTACAGAGTAAACCTCGCGTGATAATGTAATTACAAAGATTTTTTTTTTTTCTTTTTAACCCGATGGCAAATTTTTTCGTCAACGATTTTTAAACAGAAAAAGTGACTGTTATTTATGATTTAAGGGTCATCCTTGATTGTCCGATTGAACAATATGCACATGTCACACCCCCATTATATCTGACTATCCGATCGGTTTCCGACTTCCTCGATTTGATGTCTTCATTTTACTATTTTGAATTGTCAGTTAACAGCTGAGTAATTCGATATCATTATCGAGGATCGAACAATTAAATGCGAACACGGTTTTGGAAAAGGTCATTTTATTTTTCAGAGGTTTTGATGAATTATTGAAGCTTCCTGTGTCGCTATCTACGTCATAGATACTATTTTTTTTCGCTTATTAGTTGATGGCTCGCTGTTAATTATCGTTTCCCCGGGAATAATACTTTAAAAACCATTTATAATTTTTTAGTTCCGAAAGAATGCATCGGGAGGAGAAGAAATAAACATTACTCATCACCTCCCTCCCCGAAAAAAAAAAAATTGTATTGTGTTGGCAAGTTGACAAAGGACAAATTTGTGAATTGGGGAAGTAAATTTACGGATCTCATTTAACATAGTGCCTTTTTAAAATGTTGATACGTCACTACTGCTATATTTTATTTGAAGGGGTTAGGGTGGAATGTTTTGTAGACGAATCAACAGTATATTTGAGACTTAAGGAACAACATTTTTAGGTCCTTAATATAGGAGCACAGCGTCCAGCTGATCATTATTTATTCAGAATATCAAAGCCGAAGGAAGGAAAGAAAGATGTTGACGAGGTTGAAAATGTCTATAGCTGATCCGTTCTTCTCGCACTGCTCTTCTTCTACTATTGCACCATTCCTCTTGTACCATTCTTCATCTTCATGCACCACTGTAGTTTTCAATTCAGAACTAAGCGCCATCATTCAAGCCGGATAAAAGACATTGCATGAAATAGCAGCTGGTCTTCAGGTCCTATAAATCCAGAATGAGGAATTCAATTCTTCTTAAATGCATCTATCACAAAATCACAGCCTGAATACGTGATCATTGCCAAAATTTCAAACAGTCATCATATTTAACATTAAGAGACATCAATAACGAAGACGCGTCTCTCATAATTGGATTATTACATTGTTTCGCGTTCGAAACATATGTGAGGTATGAGATAATAGGTGTTCCCTTGATGAAAAAGTGACGTCTTTTTTCATGTGCACGTCCCCCTTAGTCTCTCACGTATAATATACTCTCAGTATATTATCACTTTCAAGTTCCCCGTAATAAATTACGTCTGGGAGGGAGGATTCAGCACGTTGTTTAAAAGTTTGTTAGCCGAAAAAGGGGTTTTCCTGAAAAGTTTAAGGCATTCATTTTATCTGTTAATAAACTAGATAAATAATTTCCTCTTTAATATGAAAGGATTGAAGTATGTAAAAGGATTGATCGCCTTAAGGTTACTTTAGGAAAATTTTAAAGAGATGTTGTTATCGTCCCCGATCGTATTAAATTTGCGAAGGCGTTTTTTGAATGGGAAAAGTATTGATGTTTATGAATTACTTTGAAAACTCCTGGAGCCGAATTCATAGCCGCTTGGAAAAGGAACGGATAATTTTTTTCTCAGATAAAGGGTAGACTTTTTTTCGATTAGCACATGTTCCAGAGGCAGCAATAATTCTTCAATATAACGGAACGAATTAGTTCTTTATCGAATAACACGAACGGGATATAGGTCTATTGATTTCGCAATGAAATATAGATCACATTATTTGTAGTGTTTTTAGTAATTTTTGATTTGGCTTTAGATCAAGTATTTGAAATATTTTTTCTAGTACAGATGGTTCAGCTACATTAATTTTAAATCGATTATAATTCATTGGAATTGTTGTGGTGTAACGCAACAGTTCGGAGGAGGGAAAGTATTAGATTTTTATTTGAGAGTTGCAAATGAAAAGAGCTAGGGGTGGCACCAACACGGAGAAATTGTTAATCTTCAGAAATAAGTTTTTGCGTCGAATTTCGGAACCAAAAAAAGATCCGGTGACGAAGGTGGAAGAATTCCTTCCACCAGTCATTCCTTCCATCAGCCAATTCTTCCACCAGTCATTCCTTTTACCAGCCAATTCTTCCTCCAACCGTACTTTCCACCAGTCATTTCTTCGACAATTCATTCCTTCCACCAGTCATTCCTTCCGCCGGTCATTCCTTCCACCAGCCAATTCTTCCACCAGTCATTCCTTCCTCCAACCGTACCTTCGACAATTCATTCCTTCCACCAGTCATTCCTTCCACCGGTCATTCCTTCCACCAGCCAATTCTTCCACCAGTCATTCCTTCCTCCAACCGTACCTTCGACAATTCATTCCTTCCACCAGTCATTCCTTCCACCGGTCATTCCTTCCACCAGCCAATTCTTCCACCATTCATTCCTTCCTCCAACCGTACCTTCCACCAGTCATTCCTTCGACAATTCATTCCTTCCACCAGTCATTCCTTCCACCAGCCAATTCTTCCACCATTCATTCCTTCCTCCAACCGTACTTTCCACCAGTCATTCCTTCGACAATTCATTCCTTCCACCAGTCATTCCTTCCACCGGTCATTCCTTCCACCAGCCAATTCTTCCACCAGTCATTCCTTTTACCAGCTAATTCTTCCGCCAGACATTCCTTCCTCCAATCGTACCTTCGACAATTCATTCCTTCCACCAGTCATTCCTTCCATCAGCCGGTTCTGCCACCAGTCATTCCTTCCTCCAACCGTATTTTCCACCAGTCATTCCTTCGACAACTCATTCCTTCCACCAGTCATTCCTTCGACAACTTATTCCTTCCACCAGTCATTCCTTCGACAATTCATTCCTTCCACCATTTTTCAAAATAAGTTCGGTACTAAGAGGTCACTAGTATAATCAAGGCACGTCGGCTTCAGTGGGCGAGATATGTAGAGCGTTCAAACGCTACGTTGAAAGGACAACGTATCGAAGGATGCTGGTCGATTACTAGTCCCCGCCAGGATAGAGCCAGCGGGAAGGGAATCTGCGATCTACACGAGGCCAGCCGGGTTTTTTCAAAATTCCAAAATGTGCCACTTTCTCTGATTTTCCCCAAAACCTACAGCCGCACTCAACTTTTGCAAAACCATCTCTGCCAGAAACCTAAACGCTTATACAATCTCAACCAAAAAGACAATACGAACCACACGCTTTCATTACTGTCTCTTAATATTAAATACGATGACTAAAATTTCGGCAATGATCACGTATCATGCATTCTCTTCTCATGATGCCGGCATTCGAAAGGGAATAACCTTACCGATATTGCCGAAATCACGTAATTATAGTTTATGTTGTATTTTTGTTATGTTCAAGAGGCCTGTCCCAAGGACGTGATCGTCATTCAGTCGATTGTTGTCCAATATCTAACTGAAATCCACGTAAGGCTAAAAAAAAAAACCGTCCCACCTCGTCCTACGATTTCATATTTTTATTATTATTCCTTCCACGAATGGTAATTATACACTTTCGTCCTAAATTTATGGAAAGGTGTTTGGGAGATCCGTCGATTTTGATAAAATAGAAAATTTTCGTAGGTTTCGCAGGTGAAGTGAGAAATCATGAAAAAAATTTTTAATCATTTTTCTTAATCGTTTTAATTTATTATTCAAGTGGAAGAGTTGTAAGATTCTTTTTTATTACGGGGGAGAATTCATCCATTCATCGACGCCTACCCGATGCAGTAGGTCTCTAAGATTTCGAGAATCATCATCTAAATATGAATATTAATCCATTGTAAATATAATTTTTCGTTTCGCATTAACCTCTTAATCTAACCTTAAGGGAAGAGAGAAGAAGAAAAAACAAAAAGTCATTTTTTTTATGAAAGTTAGTTTTAATAAGTAGTTGATGATTATAAAACACTAAGGAACCCTTCTTTACCTTGTAATCAATTCCTACGGAAGACATTAGATATAATTGGGTCATTAGGTTAGCTGGAGACATGAGGATTTTAAAGTATCAAACGAAGGCGGCCTTTGTTTTTTTTTCCAAATAAAAATCAGGAATTAAAAACAAGTTGAATGAATAGCTTGAGGTTGTATGCATCATGTTTTTTTTCCTTTAAAGTTTGCATACCCCGTTGGCAAGATGCATTTCTACCATAATTTAGAACTGTTATATGCGTGACTGGTTAAAACGCTCGTCCTTTTCAATTCCTGGAAAAAAAAATCCCGCCTATAAGCTTCTTTTAAGCTGATGCATCTTTGTTTATGCTTGCGGTCATTTTTATTGTTGAAATCCAAGGACGATTTTATACTGTTGGGAATTGAATGAAATTCAATAATCCCGAATATCTATTGTGTAACGGGTATGGAGTTGCCCCACAGCTGCTTGGAATTTGGTCACTACATAAATTTAATCTTGATCTTTGCTACGGAGCATGAGGTCAATAGATTTATTCTCTCCTTTTTCAATTGACTCATACGTCTTGTGTCTCAGTCAGTCAGCTTAAAAATACGATTTTCCTTTTTTATTTTACTTGGTTTTTTTTTTATTTTTTGTGGAGGAATAAACTGGAGGATTTAAATTTGAAATAGTTTAATCCGTGACGTTAGGTGAGGCATGTTTTGTCTTGCTCAAGGAATGGCGTCCTTGCTCTGTGGTGAGCTCCGTTCTCAGGGTTATGAGTTAGTGGAGGTCAGTAGCTGGCTGAAGATGGCAGGGCTAAAGATGGTGGTTATCGGCAAGGTCTATGCTCAGATACCGGGAGACAGAGTTGGATCAGCTAAATCAGCTAAATGGCAATGGGCAGGTCATGTCGCCAGGGAAGATCCTGATAAGTGGACGGCACGTGCGGTAAGATGGAGACCTCGAGCGTCGAAAAGAAGCGTCGGTAGGCCACAGAAGAGATGGTACGACGACATTAAGAGGGTGGCGGGACTGAAATGGTTGCAAAGAGCCCAAGACAAGAAGGTGTGGTAAGGTTTGAGAGAGACCTTCGTCCAGGAGTGGACGGGTATAGGTTGAGAGGAGAAGAAGAAGAAGAAGAAGAAGAGTTGGATTAATGGTAAAGGGCTCCCATACTACGATGTGGACGATTGTGGCACGTCACCACATTATTTGATATTCCTAGTAAAATCATCAATGGTTGGCCATGATATTCGCCAATCTCCGACGAGGAGCGGGCATTTAAAGAAGAAGAATCCGTGACTCAAAATAAAAAGAACGGTACCAGAACAAGAAGAATGGGAACTACTTTGCAGCGAGCGATCGAGACAGTTTTCACTTATGGACACAGGCTCAAATATAATTCCCATTTCAGGAGTCAAGATATCTGCCGGGGACTGTAAAGGAGGAGAAAGAGAATAACTTAAAAGAATGGTGCGAGAAGAGAATTAAATCAAAGCTGATAACCGTATTTAAAGCCCAATATAAGGCTGAATTCTTTTCTTTTTAATTGCACTAGCGCTGACTACAAGTGGCCCACATAAGCCTTAAAGACCACTTGTAGTTTTTCTTATCTGCATCCTGAACCATTATCTGTCGTCTGCAGCTCTCGATATAGTCACTAATTTTATGATCGGTGCCATTCCTCGATTTTGCCGCTCTTATTATATGCGTGCTGCTCTCTCTTTTAAACTCCCTTCAAATATCACTGCAAATTTCCTCTAAAATCTTACTCCTCACACTTTTTAAATTATAACCTATAATTGAATAATCGCGTGAGTTCTTAACATTACAAACCAGTCCTAGTTTACGTCGCCCGTTTTGAAAACTGGAAAATTATCTAATTAAAACTCTTTTGCCCCTATTAAAATTTAAATCGTTGTTTTTTAGAGAAAAACATTTAAATAGTTTACAATCCTAATTGAAAACCGATAGTCCTGAAAAACAATTTTAAACTGTCGTCTAAGCGCTTGGGAAAGTTTGAGAATCACAGACCGAAACCCGAAAGGACGTGGAAATACAAATTAGATTCCCGCATTCGATATTTTATTCATTTTCTGTTGTTCACGATATATACACCAACCGAGCTGACATGATGTAAAATTACAACCTTTTTTTATCCCAACGGAGAACCTTCCAACAAACAATAAATTGAAAAATCCCCGCGAAAAGAATTTTTCAATTTAAAACGTTATTTTTAAAAAAATGATCCGTATTGTGTAAGTGCATCATTTTGTTTATGTAGCGGAAAACGCATTTCCAGATGAGCGGAATGATGTCAGCAGTGCATCACTATTATTATTTTAAAAAAAACGGCTGTCAAGGTTAATGCATTTCAAGGTCGTTAAAAATACACGTTTTGCATAATTTGCAGTTGTTTGATTAACGCTGTTTAATGTGATAGTATTTTGTCACTTTGAATTAATGTCGGGAATGTCTGTTTAACGACTTAACACCGCAGACAGATAAAGTAATGGCTAATCAGCTTATTTTTTTTTTGTGGTGATGAAGTCTTCGGTGTTGAGAAGAGAATTTATGAGCGTGATAGAAATGAGAGTTTTGTATGGACAGAATTTGAATAATAGGGATGAGTAGAGAGCGAAGAATCTTTTCATTGAAGGCCCGCACGGGATGTTCAGTTTTGAGCAAAGATTTGAGCCCGGAGCTTTTCTTCAGCCAGTACCTGCTTGTTAGTTATTAAAAAAAAATTAAAGTTGCCCCTTGATAGGTCTTTTAGATTTCTCGCCATGGTAATTATCGAGCCGGAAAAAAGCTGAAAAAATTCGGTAGCTCAGAGGAAAACTGCCACTATAACGTCACAGCCCTCGATTAAAAAGACGATTGACTTTAAATGAAAAACAAACATTGAACAGCCATCTTAGAGTTCAGCTCTGACGTCATAGTGGCGGTTTACCCATTTTTCTACTCCGGTACCACCATCCTTTTTTTTAAAAACAATTCTTCTTCTTGTACCATTCTTCGAATCGCTGAGTTGGTCGCTCTCATTTTCTGACGTGTCTCAAAACACGATACGTATAATTCGTTTTTCACGTAATGCAAAAAATAATCACATTACTGCAAATTAATCAAAGGACATGACATTCTCATTTTTAATATCTCATAATAACCGTGAACTTGTGTAAGTTTTGAAAAATTCTATTTACTAATTACTTTCATTATTCAGAATTCGTGTGGTCATTTTTTCCAAGAATCATCCACCGTCGTAAATGAACTCTTGCCGACGTCCTTTCAAAAACCCCAGGTGACGGCATAAAAGTTCTTTTTTTTAAAAAGTTCCAGCCGCTATAAATATTTTTTATATCTGTACGTCAGTGCAGAACTCGACCAAGTCCATTTCCAAGATGGAGTTGTCTTTTCATAAGTTAACAATAAGAAGTCGAGTTTTGCGCTAAAGTACAGAATTGAAATTTGAAGTTTGTGGCCGTATTAATTATAAAAACGAGGGTGTAAAAATTATTTTTAAAAAAAGGAGAAAACATAAGCAAAAATTTCTTTCGTTTCCAAGGTTAAACTAGCAGACTTCATGTAAACAAAAAAAAATCATGATTGCGTGGGAGATCATTAAATTACGTTTGTAATGGTTATAAATATGAAGCCAAACACCGCTCCTATAATAAATTTGCCATGCTCGTATCGTATTACAAAGTGTGCAATCTATATGAGAATTACAGCGCGTGGAAAAAATTGGAAATTGAATGCGCAATGTTTTGGGTTCGATCTACGAACATACTAAAGATGACAGAGTTGGTCTGATGAGGGCAAACGCCATCGGAAAGTGCTGGATTGTTCATTTATTTGTCTCAGCTAAGGATTCTTCTGGACCAATCAATTCATCTGATTGATTTCCATCAGCTTTATATTTCTGCAAGCTGCTCAAGGATTGTTTCGAACCGAACTTATTGTGTCTTCTCTTTAAACCGCGGTGGATGAACATCCTTAAGTGAATGTATCAAAGAACTTTTAAAAAAACTATTTTTGTTCTTCTCATAATTCACACCTCATATTTTAAAAGGTTTACCTTTTAAAATAAAACATAAATGGAACCTTTAAAATAAAAAAAAGAATCTATTTTCAGAGAGAATACATCTGCAGTTAAAATTAACATGTTAGGTTTTTTTTTCGGTAAACTTTGAGTATGATAAACATATGAGTTATGACTTTGTGTATGAAGACGTTTTCTCCCTTTTTTTTATAATTTTTACACCCTCGTTTTTATAATTAAAATGATCGACTATGTCTGACTGTCTTTCACTGTTCTGGTAATCGAGCACGGAATAAAAATAAAGATGGAATCCCACCTCCCAATAAGATATTTTTTACGAGTGTTGTGAATGTGTTTTACCTTTTTAGTAAATGTACATAAAATGCGGAAGAGTTTGCTTTTAAAACGTTTTCATCCTTTCGCAAGGAATCTGCCTCTAAGCTGTATAATTTTTGATTAGCATTTCTGTTATAATAAAAAGAAAATGTTTTCACAACCTTTGATAATTAAATTTCTGAAGCATTTACCAAATGTCGCCGCCCCCATGATTTGCCACCCGGGGCAAAAGCCCACTCCAGCTCTAACCTCGGTACAAAACTTTTGCCAAACCTGAATTTTTACCGGGAGATATCTCTCGTTTTTTAACTTATCCTTATCAAGAGTGTCTTGTCTGACCACGCAGCTGAAACTGAGCGCTGGCCATGACTTCTTGTGCCTCTGCCTGAAGATTTGTTAATTCACATGAGTTTCTGACAGTAGTGACGCAATTGTCCACGTAAAAAGATGATTTTAATTTCGCAGCCGTAGGCTTGAATCGAGTTCAAATACGACTCTGCAATGGCGATAAACTTTGATTTGCCCGCATGATGGATCTGGCCGCCACAGAAAGCGCAGCTTGTCACGGTCTGCTTCGGCTACGCTAAGTTGGAGGAATGCTTTCGCCATGTCAGCAACAAGTCCAATTTTGTGGAGTCTAAACCTGAAAGATTTTCTAGAAAATGCCCCCCACCTTAAGAGAGGATGTTTCAAGCGCCCCCTCGACTTTGGCGATCAAAAAAGAAATATGGGGTCCCAACTACTGCAGATGACTAGTAAGAAAAAATTGGATGGAAAGAGAAGAAGGTGGACAACACAAGAAGAAGAAGAGATGGATGGTACTTGAAGATCAATGGTTTAAATGTCAGCTACTCGTCAGAGATTGGCGATCATCATGGCGATACTAACTTTGGAGGCTGCCGAACGAAAAAGGGATACCGAAGTTTGGCAGTATCAGACTCTTAGATTCTTGAGCCAGGATATTTTCGGCCTACCCAGAGTCTCTAAACATATCCCGCCACTGATAAAGAGACACGCACTTGAAACAAGGAACCCGAATACTCCCCTTTTTCGTTTTAGGTGAAAAGATAAATGAAATCGATCCCTCATGAGTATAATTCCATTAAATTTCCACTTAACACTCTTGTTTGATAAAACCAAATTTAAAATGGGTGATAATGCGTAGCACACACTACCATTAAAGTACATGAGAAAGGCTTCTTCACTCAAATAAATTCCCGATTAATAATAATCAATATTCTCACGGTTTTTTCATTCAACAAATGATTGCCTGGAGATTCCTTAAACGTTAGTTTTAAATGATTAAAACATTACAGGTCTGAAATGTAAACACACACCATCCCCGGATCGTGTCAATTAGTTTTTGCTTCAAACATCAAAGTTAACTTGGTCCACACAGGAAATCCATCAAACACGAACACAAGTTCCGGTCCGTCTTCCCATCAACATCGAAATCGTTTCCCTTTAAATTTAGATAGAAAAAAAAATATTTTTTTAATCTTGCCAACGAAGCAGATGCAAAGCGCTATTAAAAATAGGGTAATAGGTTAATGAAAATGATGTTATGCTTTCGGGCTGCATCGTGTGTAAACAAAAAAAAAATTTCGTGACAAGTTGCCAAGATTCGGATGAAATTTATAAAAATAAAACGAAATGCAATATAAACTTTGTATTCGCGTTTTAACAATGAAATTGTTTAAACGTGCATGAAAATAGTTCAAAAATAAATGAAGCAGAGTTAACGGTCAGGTGAAAAAAGACGGGAAAATAAGGCACGAGATATGTTAGGTTTTGTAGCCAACCGTTTTGTTGGTCACAAACTTTTAATTTTAATTCTGTAATTTAGTGCTGGACTCGACCAAGTCCATCTCCGATTTCAAACTTGCTTCTTATTGTTAACTTATGAAAAGACAGGTAGTCAGTGGGAACTTTTACAGTCCTGTTTCAGGTTTGGCGCACCTGCCCTTGACGAGCTCCAGATTGCTACCCGGGAGGTAGCAATCGGGTAAGGGTTCTGGTAGGGGGCAGCAGTCCTATCAGTACTGGCTTAAGGCTAAAGACGGTAAAAGTTGGCAGAAAGGAGGAGGCTGAGTCGAGGATTGACGGTGCGGCTCCTGCTGCAATGCAGAAGGTGTTGGGAAGCCACCGCATTAAGCTCCCTAGTATAGCCATCATGGCCAAGGGTTTCCTGTGCAAGACCCAAGACAGTCGATTCGGCTAGAGTCTCTTGCCCGCCGCAATAATCTCTCTAACCAGTCGCGGGAAGGCACTGCAAGAAGAAGAACTATTGGGTACGGTCCTAAATTGATATTTTTGCTTCGTATCATCGTTCTGTCTCTTTCTATTTTATAGAATTAGAAATAGAGAGAGCTATAAGGCAAATGTTTGATCTATAAATAACAATCTAACTTGTCGAAAAGGGAAAAAAAAAACCATTGTCAGAAAACAAAAGGCGATAATAAAAATCACCGCATTTCCAGATTTCTTCATCACAATGGCTATCTCACAATCAAAAAGTTTTATTTCAAAGAGCCCGATATTCTGCTGCGTAATGACACGGCAGTAAAACAATACCCAAACGTCATACAAATAACGAAACTCAGTAGAAACGTAACATGATTAAATTATTTACTTGTCTAATCCAGTCATTCACTGGAGCTATATCCAAATATTTCTTCATAATCATTTTTTCGAACAGAAATTATACCCTATCGAGTTAAAGTGGGAAGTTCTTTTAATGAATAAACACTACGAAAATCCGTATGCTGTGATTGCGTGCTCGGATGTTAAATATATACGTCTGGCCATATTACGTGAATCTTACATTCTCTACCCGATGAAAAATGTTATTAATTTAATGTTAAATTCATATCTCGATGGTGTTTTTTTTCCGAGTATATATTTGACGCGTGTGAAATGGACTCCACAAAATTTCGCAGGTGAAGATGGGGAATAAATTAAAGGCAGTTTGCTAATTAAATTCCTTTTTAAAAAGGGGAACGAGAAATTAAAGCTCGGGATAAATTATTTATTTAGCTACCAACAATGGGATTATTATGCAGAGTCAAGTCCGCAGGCGCCACTTTGTCAACCCGTATACGTCAAGAAAAGGAAGTAATAGCTATTACACACATCCGAGTCTTTTATTAATATAAAGTTTTGGCCGCTTTACGGAAGATATATTTGGTTTGGGAAAAAAGGATTTTTTGACAGACGTGTGAAGTCGTATGTCTTTAGGTTGACTTGAAACTCGTTTTTTTTTTTCATCGAGCTAACTTGACACTTGTGTCAACAATGAAATATTTAAAATAGGATAGATATGAAATTTATGTCAATCGATTTTAGGAGCAATTTTTTCTTTATTCGTTCGAACAACGGAAAAGATCGGCCATCGTATATTATTACAAGCCATAAAGTAGACTTATTCCGGATTCTAGTCATTATACGAGGTATTATTTATTTTTTGGATTAGATCCAGGATTTGAGTTTAAGGTTTTTGTAATTTTTTCATAAAAAATAACAAAAATTTCAAGATTCTTTAGCTTCACTTTGTTAAATTTTTTTCGACTTCGATCTCAGACTTGATTCTTATTCAGCTTCAAGCTGGAAAAGATTGGAACAAAACCTTATTCATACGAAAACGAGGCTACAAGAACCACTGTTGCCTTCATACAAATTGTAAACAAAAGACAAACTCGGATCGAGAGACAAGAAAGAAAAAATAAAGAAAAACGAAACAAAAATTTAAAGGAATAATGCTATACATTATATGACACTGCTTTGCAGAATTAGAAGAGGAAAAAAGGAAAAGAAAAAGGAAAAAGGTTTTATTAAAATCCGTCATGTTCACATTCTCAATTACTTGCTTTGAATTTGCAATGAGGGGGTTTAAAAATTAGGACAAGTCTTTGAAATTCCTAAAACTGACGCATCGAGAATCATTATTTAACTTTCCCTCATCCCTTTCCCATTCTTAGATACTTGAAAATCTCCAAATCCTAGAAATTCCCAAATCAAAATACCGCGGATGCTCAAAAACTTTCAATTAAATATGAAAGTTTTACATTTTCCTGAAGATTTCAAACAATCCCCTCCCATCAACAATTTCAGATATTTATCAAAAGTTTCAAGCATTAAACTGGAGAAATGTTTCCTTGGGCCAAGGTAAACTGGGCCGCTTTAATCCTGGGTGCGAATACCAGAAAGGTAAACTCTGTGAGAAGATCGGTGACCAGAAATAATGGTTTGCACTTTTAGAGGACACCGAAAGAATTAGAGACCCTTAACCATGGATTCTGGAGACATAAGGTTTTCCTTTGACATAGTCTGAGCCTTCCCTATAACTCGATTCGCGGCTTCTGTCTCCTGATCATTGGCTCTAGCTAAATGAATCAATGAATGAATGAATGTATCGAATATGAGTGAATGGTTAAACAAGTAATATCAATCAATGAGTAAATTGTAAAATAAGTGAATCAATTAATAAGTGAGCGAATCAATGAATGAGTCAATCAATCAATCAATCAATGAGTGAATGAATCAATGAATCAATCAATCAATCAATCAATGAGTGAATGAATCAATGAATCAATCAATCGATCAATCAATCAATCATTGAATCGATAATTGAATGAATCAATCAATGGAGTGAATGTTAAATGAATCATTCAATGAGTGAATATTAAATGAACGAATTAATGAGTCATGAGGCTCAGGCTTTCCTTTGACATAGTCTGAGCCTACCCTATAACTCGATTCGCGGCTTCTGACTCCTGATCATTGGCTCTAGCTAAATGAATCAATGAATGAATGTATCAAAATATGAGTGAACTGTTAAACTAGTAATATCAATCAATGAGTAAATTGTAAAATGAGTGAATCAAAGAATGAGTCAATCAATCAATGATTGAATTGATAAATGAATCAATCGATCAATCAATCAGTGAATTTTTAACTCAATCAATCAATCAATCAATCAACGAGTGAATGTTAAATGAATCATTCAATGAGTGAATATTAAATGAATCAATTAATGAGTCATGAGACATGAGGTTTTCCTTTGGCATATTCTGAGCCTACTCTATAATTCGATTCGCGGCTTCTGTCTCGAAAAAATTTCTAAACTCGAAAAATGTTGATTCAGGAACCATTTAAGTGTTATCATTTTTTTCTAAAGCAAAAGCCGCCTTAAAAAATTTTCTGATGGAATTAAAAGAAAAATACTTGGTTCTGGTTACTAAAATCGTCAAGTAGTCCCAGAGCGTTTCCAAATTTTTAGTAATTACAACTGAAGTTTAGTAAGCACAATTAAGTGCTTAGTTGTTGCTGAGAGAGATAAGTAAAATTGTTATTAAAGTTTAGTTGTAATTACGAAACGTTTGGAAACGCTCTGGGAGTACTAAACGATTTTAGTAACCAGAACCATGTATTTTTCTCCGTGTGGCTACACTCAACTCATTCAAGCCAGACCTGACAACTCTAAATCCAGTATTGCTCACCTCACTAAAGTCGTAATCTTTTACGGTCAGTTCATTATTTCTAATGGAATCATTACCGTGATCGTAAAAAAATTTGCATATATCTCCCCGTTGAGTTATTTTGCACTTTGAGATTAAATGAAATCTATCAAACCCTGATACATCACGATGTAAAAATATCACGCTGCAATTCATTTGGCAGACATACTGAAGCAGAAATTGTTTATTGTCCTGTAAATCATTAGCAAAGCCCTGCAATTGTTAGTGCGGTTAAGTTGGGGCGTAAAAAATACGGTAATGACGAATTCAAGACATTCCAACAATTGCATTTGATTTGGTATATAACGTCAGGATATTACGTCGCAGTTATTTTTAAGAAGCTAAAACTCTCACATAATTAGAATTTACTCTCTCATTCTTATAATAATATCATTTTCAAACGTGACAATATGTGACTGCTCGATTAGTTCTAGCTGCAACATTTTCGATTTCCCATTTCAACTCTCGTCTAGTTTAACTAGATTTCCCGAATCAATTAAAGCCGTTTAGACGGGATTGAAATATGATCACGAAACATGGTTACAAAATTTTTAAAACGTAGAAAGAGGTGTGTGGCTTCTTGTCCATCTCAGTCGTTTGTCTTTCATTCGGTATTTAGTATATCAAAATAACAGATCCGCCCTCAAGAAACAAGGAGAACAATGCTGCATTATATATGTAAATTGTTTCGAGAAGCGGACTTACTTGTGTCTAAAGGCGAGTCGTAAATGGGTTTGGATATAGATAAAAAGCAATTCCAGGATAAAATTTTTTATTTTTTATTTTTTTTGAAAAAAGCCGCCAAAACCCGAAGTTGATAAACGTTGTTTGTAATTTGGGCCGCGTATAAAAAGAGAGTTTATTGCATACATAGTTGCAAACAACAACATTAATAAATTAAAAGTTGAAACTAGGAGAAAAGCTCATTCGGATTCGCGGTTTTCGATAACCTCGTTAATATGTTTGTTATGGAATGCACAGTTGTTGCCCGCTGGAATTGGGGAAAGAGCTAAAACTTCAGGAAATATTACGTTTGATATTATTTCAGAGATAAAGAAATTTGAGCGTCCGAGAGAATATTTCGCCGAGAGGTTTAATTTTAGAAAGAGGATTGAATAAAAAAATCTCGAGTTGATGATCTTTTTTGAGGGAAAATGATGGAGATGTTTGGAGTAAATTTTTAAGAAAGAAAGTGCAAGAATGAGTTTTTAAGAACTGAGTTATTGACTTTTGAAAGTTTTGTTGGAAAAGGTAACGTGCCTCGTAGACTGAGTAATCGGAGAGCGAAGACTGGTCGTGGACTGGTCCAGGAAGAATTGGCTATCAAGCCTGTTAATAAGATTAATGTCGGTCCTATTTTGTCTAGAATGCCCATCGAGCTCTTTCCTGGTACAGAAATCGTAAGTGGCTGGCTAGTCTTGCAAAGTCTTCAGCCTAGAGTCATCAACGTCATTGTGGCCAATCTGTTCAAAGATTTTCTTTAAAATCGGAAACTAAGATATCCGCAAGAAATATTGGCATGGTACAGATACCTTATATTTGTTTTAAAGCACACTCCCGCGTTCCACATTCTTCATGGAAAAAAAATATCTCCAGAATCCATACAAAACTAATCCACCATAAGACATGTTTTCTATAAAGCATAAGAAACGTATATGAGGTGACACATATTTCATGATCCATGGAATTCAGTCCTAAGGTCTTAGAGTGCCTAAAATCCATGATGAAGATTACCCGTAATGGTCCTTTCAAAATAAAACGTCGTCCTATTGTCAAGTTTTACGTGAAGATTCTTTTGTGGTTTTAACGGAAAGAGTATTTTTGTCTTTTGTTTACTTATGGTAGCTATTACACTTAAAATTTCACTCCAACAAACATTTCTTATTTCTTTAAAATATGGTCGTGGAAATTTTTATAATTTTGTGAAAGACTTGTTTTTCTTTGTAATGTTTTTGTGAATATTGCTGCAGCGTCAAGCACAAATGGTTTTTCTTGAGAAGGGATTAAGCTGAAAAATGCATTGGAAATTAATTAACTCTGGGAAATTGATGTTTCTCTGGCGCATGATCGAGTTTAATTGTATTTTTCGATTAGTCTGGAAGAGAGAGGCTACGTATATCATTTTTTCTGAGAATTTTAAATTTTTGTAAAAGCGTCAAGAGAAAGGGGTCGATTAGAGTAATTAGTCCTCGACTTTGAACGAAAATTCTCGAAACACAGGAACGAAAAATCTCAGTTACAAGCAATCTCCAGGAAACAAGAAGAACTGTGAAGAGCGGCAAAAATTTTTAAACAGAATCGTGACTCAGGATGAAAAAACCAATGGTCTTGATTAGAGAAACGAAAACTACCGAAGAATTTTGACAAGTAACGAACTGCTCCGAACAGGCACGAGAACTAACGAGGTGTCTCCACACAAGAAACCAATCCGATTAAAATGACGTCTAAAAGACGTAGTTTTGGTCGGATTGGTTGCTTGTGCATGACGTCTAAATGACGTCATTTTGGCTGGATTGGTTGCTTGGGCATGTATTCTTCTTCATCTTCTTCTTCTTCTTCATGTACCATATTTCTTCTATTCTTCTACTGCTCGTACCATTCTTCTTCTATTCCTCAAACCTTTCAAAAACCAACTTTATTACCTCACTTAATTAAACCAATACGTCTCTTTATTATCAGACAGAAAGCTAGATGCTTTTAAAGTTTACATAAACACAACCCATTATTAATCTCCGAACTTGTTATAGATTTTCATATTAATCTCTTACCCCACATAACGCGTATCAAATTTCCAAGCATGTTCAATCTCAAATAAGGGGTGTAATGAAATCAGTTTATTCCTCCCATAAAAGGGAAATTGAAACTATGTTGCGGCTAACCTAGGTCCGGGGAAAAAAAACCGTTTTGGAGTGACAACAAGCCAAAAATGACACGAAAAATAAAAAGTTGTTGAAGGATAGTTTCATAGTTTCACATTTTCATATCTTCAATTTTTTTTTTACAGTCGTCTACCTGTTTTTCTTCTAATTAAAATATTCTCTTTTGAGATTAACCGCCACTTCAGTTTAATTAACCGTGATTACGCAAAAAAAAAAGAGGTTTTTGCTTACTGCATGTGAATGATTAATTCACACCGGAACTAGTGTTCTGTCAAAAAGTTCATGAAAGTTTTTCGTCGAGGCGCCACGACTCTTCTTCATCATAATAATTATACAATTGACATCTTTATGAGTATAATCAAAACAGTATATCCCGATGTTTATATGAGAGCGACATGTCGCAATCGTTTCGTGGCATTTTGTTTCCTGTTGAAAAAAAGTAAATAAATAAATCCGTCAGTGTTTTTGCGCGCGACTCGAATACCTATTTACATTGAATTCCTAAGAGAGCGAAAAAAAAAAGGTCATTGTTATGAATGTAAGCTCATTACGTCGCAATTTACTTATGCAAACAAACGATAACATTTCCCATTTTAAAAAAATCATAAAAGCATTATTATGCTTATTTTTACTGAGATAAGGAAAAATTGTAATAAAAAACTTTGTTAATTGTGGCATTTACGCAAAACCGCAGGGACGAAGACAAGAATTCGGTTTTTTGAGAGGGGGAGCCGCGCCTCAGAAAAATTCTAAGGTTTCTGTTTGAGGATGTTGGTCTTCCGGGTCTTGAAACTCTTGTTGATCTCCATGGCAACGCTGACTTCGAAATTGAATCCGATTTACACTAGTTTACCAGCGGCCGACCAATACAATTGATCACTCTAGAGACTCATTAGTGCCATACGCCGGAGTTAGAGGCTTGAAGGAGGATACGGATTTAGGAATCGAGGTGATCGATCTAAGGGAAGATGTGAAATTTTGGAAAGAAGAGAGCAGACCACTATCGAGAACTTGAAAAGGCGACGAGAACAATGGCGATAGAGAAGGAAGAAACCTGGAGGAAAGAAAGGCAGGAGTATGAGGAAGAGATTGGAAGGCTTAGAAAGGAGATCGAGAAGTACAGGACTCAGGAAACCGAGGTTATAGAGGTGGACGTTGGTGAGATGGAAGTAACAGTAGGAGAGTGGAGCGAGGAGTTTGAAGTGGTCGAAGGGTTATGAGTTAGTGGAGGGCAGCAGCTTCGCTAATACTGACCTAGGGCTGAAGATGGTAGTAATCGGCAAGGCCTAGGCTCAGATACCGGGAGGCAGAGTTTGTTCAATAGTATGGCTCCCGTACTGTGACGTGGAAGATTATGGAAAGTCACCACATTATTTTATATTCCTAGTAAAATCATCAATGGTTGGTCATGATGATCGCCAATCTCCGACGAGGAAGAAGAAGAGACTCATTAGTGATGTCCTACATAGTTTGGGACTCTTCCAGCTTGTGATTGGCTGGCCGCTGTGATAGTCGCACCATAAACTATTTTTGTATTCAAAATCGGAGTCACAACACAAACATCAAGTTGCAAGACCTGGAAGACCGTGTTCGGCACTTCTCGGATCTCTTTGTTTTGACTTCAGACGGATCTTCTCTTGTCGGGAATCTTCGTTAGTTTTCGAGAAGAAGAACAGTACGAGAAAATTAATAGATTGTGGGAGAAGAAGAATGGCACAGTGCTGAAATCTCCGATGCGTATTTGACACTTGAAAGAGAAGAAAAATAAGAAGCCTGTGACCCCCAAGCAGCCAGTAATTCAGGGGTCATCTGAAGGCGGACAATACGCTTCCGCCGCTTTATTTTTAAATTATTGTGGAAATGCCTGACACTAATACTATTGTTCTTCTTGCAAAAATTGCAAATATTTCAATCGCCGAACCCCGCCTAAACATTTTAAAGGAGTGTTTGAAAAAAAAATTGAAAATCTGCACAAGCATGACAAAAATATAAATAAATCCGTCATTGTTAATCACTTTTTTCAATTTAAATCTTCAGTCAGAATAAATTAACTGACTAATTAACTGTTTGACTTTACGAGACTTTGTTTTAAATTATATTGGAAGTATGATTTGGGGTGAGAGAGAGGCAGATGGTGAGTGTCAGGCCGCATTCAATGAATAAGTGAGTTTTTAAGTAGTTACCCTATTCGTATTGGAAATAAGCCTGCGAACATGAGTTAAGTACCATACAAGTTACTAAACAAATATTATTAAGAATGGGATGGGTGTGTAAAGGGCATCACGTATACTGTATAATGAATTCTGACAACTGCATTACACCCTATATAAAGGATAAATAAAATTATAGGTGAAAAAAAATGTTATCTATGAAAATGATCAATGAAATCATTGAACTTAAAGTGCCTACATAAGATTGGTAACAATCTGCTTTTTCAAGGGGTCTTGAGTCAATAATTATTTAATGTAACATCGATTTCAATAGCAAGAGCAAACTGAAAACTAGAAGATAGCGCCTTCTTGGGCTGAGGGTTTACAGAAAAGGATTTCTTGATGAATTTGCGTAAACGTGAATAATAATCACGGCCGATGAAATGATAATGAATGTTATTGGATGACAGTGATCCACAGCTGTTAAACTTTACCTGACAGGTGTAAAAGAAATAAAAATAGCTCTTGTTTTATAGGAGTACATCACCCATGCCAGAAGCTAGAATGTTTCCACCTTGGAATTCGACTATAAGAGAACGAAACTTAAGCTTCCAATGAAAATTCATAAATCACGGGAAAGTTGAATTCAAGAGAGAAGGATTCAACCTCAAAAGTTGTTATTGACAGTCGAGTCATGATTTTTTTTTTCTCGACGCCTACGTTGTGATTGGTCTTTAGTTAATTTATTCGATTAATTAAGTCATAAAATTTTAGGATCTAGAAAACAAGAAGATTTGTAGGAAAAGGGAGTGAGGGGTTTTGATAGAGATGGAGGACGAGTTTTGTGATTTGCTTTTTGTGGTGTAAGGTTTTGAGAAGGAGAAAGTTTGAGGGAATGAATTATATTGGCGATGTCACTGACGTAGCAAGGATTCAGAGTAGGCAAAATTTCGGAAAGCCACTTGGTGCAGTTACGTGTTGCATGGGCACAGCTCCAAATCTCAAACAGGCGTGAGAGATTTCTGAGCCGTACCATTCTTCTTCTTTTTCTGCTGGTACCTACTATTCGTTCTCCTAATTCGGTAAATTCAAGCTATAGCCCAAGTGGGAAAATGGGTGTCAAAAAGTAAAACTAGAAAATGTTTTCTTACCTTAAGCAGAAGATGCAAAGGCGGAGAGATCCTCGGCCGATCCTGGTCTCATTTTTACCCCCACCCACCCTACGGACGTAGGGTGGGTGGGGGTAAAAATGAGACAGGGGTAAAAATGAGACAGGGGTAAAAATGAGACAGGGGTAAAAATGAGACAGGGGTAAAAATGAGACAGGGGTAAAAATGAGACAGGGGTAAAAATGAGACAGGGGTAAAAATGAGACAGGGGTAAAAATGAGACAGGGGTAAAAATGAGACAGGGGTAAAAATGAGACAGGGGTAAAAATGAGACAGGGGTAAAAATGAGACAGGGGTAAAAATGAGACAGGGGTAAAAATGAGACAGGGGTAAAAATGAGACAGGGGTAAAAATGAGACAGGGGTAAAAATGAGACAGGGGTAAAAATGAGACAGGGGTAAAAATGAGACAGGGGTAAAAATGAGACAGGGGTAAAAATGAGACACCCTTTTTCAGAGTTTCTAGACTGAGGCCTTTTCAAAAATGTCGTGTCTCATTTTTACCCCCACCCACCCTATAATCCAATTAAATCCGCGTTTATAGAAATTCATTAACGACGTTAGACTTCCAACTAATCATCATCTCCATTTTTTAATGAAAAACACCGAACCTGAAACAGCAAAAAAAATTTTAAGAAAAAAAACTGACCACCTCCACGTTTAAAAATATTTCGGGCAACTAATCAAAAATTCTTCTTTTTCTGTACCTACTATTCGCCTTCTTGTATCATTTTCTTTCCACTCTTCATTTAATAAATAAAAGGTCATGAAAGTCTTTGTTTTGCTTCCGCCATTTGAGATTTGAAATTTGGTTTCGTATTATTGTTATTCATACAAGTAACATTTAACACCTACAAAATGTTTATAATCCGCCTCTGCTTGATACTTTTTGATAAGTTGAACCGTTTTGATGGTTTCTCTGTTTATGAAAGCATTAAATCATGTTAACTGAAAATAGTATGAATGGGAAACCAGAATCATCATAGATCATATTTATGATCGTGGACTGATAACATACAATTTTAAATTCATTGGGAGTTTTATAAATAATTAGGCGACTGCCTTTTGTTCAACTTTTTTTGTTGTTTTGGATGATACAAACCAGCAATCTGGTGCTATATGCGGATGACTCTAATTATGTGCTAACTGGAAAAACTTCTGAAGATCTAGAGGTAACCTCTTGCAAGCAGATGAAGTTCGCTGCTATTCCTACTGAGATGGTTAGCGAACTTTTGCGATACCCCTATAATCTTAACGGTTTACCATGGACTATTTTTATCGGTTTTGAGATACGGACTTACCCATTGGGGGGCTGCAGCTGAGCAACCTGCAGAAAATGGCTGTTAGGGTGGTGGCGAGGCTTCGGTATAAGCAATGAGTAAAATACCTATGTAACCCTGGGAATCCAGTTTTTTTGGAAATTAGGATGGTGGGAATTACCTTTTCTATGACGCGCTCGATATGCGTTGCATAAATGTATAAATGTGCAATTATTTCTAAATAAATAGTCCGTTTTTTTTCTATACTAAATTTTTTTTTTGTTTGTTTCAGGTTTTTGACTAAAAAATGGAGATGATCATGAGGATGTGTCATCAACCGAAACGGAAACCGAGGATCTCTCCGCCTTTGCATCTTCTGCTTAAGGTAAGAAAACATTTACCGTATTTAATTTTGAATGAGCAACAACCTTATAGTGAAGTACTAGGCCCAGTAAATCGGCCTTCTTCTTTCGGTGCCCTGCTCGCACACGAGCTTAGGCGATCTATCCGACGAGCTCCTCTTTCCTCGTCATCAAGATTGTTCTAAGGACAATAAATAGTGCAGTGGTGTCCCTCTTGCCTTCTGCACCGCTGTACTGACGCCGTTCTGATGGTTGCCATCCCGCCGCCAGATACCCAGATTGCAGCCGGTCCGATCTTACTGAACTCCGCCTGCAACCGGCACTGAAGTGCCAGCTGCCGCACTTCACGAGGCTGATTGCAGTGGAAAACCACTGGGCGGTGGGAGCGCCACTTCCCTACGCTTAGTAAATCGGCCAGAAATATTAAAAACGCCTGAATCATGGATATGCAACCTGCCGTAATTGTGTGCATATAAATTGCCAATTTCTACGTTTAATCGGTTTTTTGAGCTGTCCAGAAAGCAAATAAAAGTTTGGGAAAATTTTTAGGCAATTAAATGTAATTACATTAAAGGTTTTCAAAAGAATTTCAACTACTCTTATGATTACAAAACAAAATTCACTTAATCAGCTAAACATGACTCTCGGCCTAAAAAAATTCCTAATCAAAAATCCCATAACAAAAAATAAATATGAAGTATTAGTTATTTGATTAATATTTAAAAAAGGAGTGACTGAATCCGATTAAGATGTTGATTTGTTGGTGGCTTTCGTGATCTCAAGATATTTTTTTAGATACGCGGAGTATTTTCAATCTCGCACAAAATATTTCATTATTAATCGTTGGAAAGAAATAAATAAAAAATATTTAAAATCGACATGCCAGTGAAATACAAACTATTAAGTAATAATGATTACATCGTAATAGTAACCAATATTACGGTTGACTGAGCACAATGTTTTTTCTTATTTTGGAAATGGAGAAAAAAAATCTGACACATTCGTCAAAAGCGCCGCCACGCTTTATCAGCGAAGTAGAACGATCAGTAATTATTTTAATAAATCGATTTTTGGTAAAATAATTTGCGGGATAGATATTTAATTATAAAAACTTGCTAAAGATGGCGCTAGTGGGGAGTTAGGTTTAAAGCGCTAGTGGTATTTCAATGTGGCAGGAATTTGGAAATTAAAGCCTCTAGACGCCAAGCTCTCTAAATAGTTTTGGGCCTAAAACAGAATAATTTACACTCTGTTTTTTCTACTGAGCTTCTCAATTTTTGAGCGAAAGTTCAGGCTGCTCTTACCAAAGCCATCAACTACGCAGGCAGCGCACTTGTGAAATAAATTTTTCTTGACATTTTCTCTTAACTTCTCGTTTACTCTTCCAACCTGCTTATCTTTTAGCGACAGCAATTAAAGCTTATTTAATTACGCTGCTTTGACAATTCCTTTGCACTAAAATCTCATGCACATTTCATTGTTAAAGTAAAACTACCTTACACAAGGAAACATGGTCATTATCAAGACCATATACTACGGGCCACCTCCTCAACTCTACCACGTTTTCAATTAATTTTAACAATTGTTTTGTCTGGTACTGCTGGCTTGGAAAATTTGAAACGATTATGAATTCGCTTTATTTAGGATTAACTCAAGACCGTTATAATGCATTTTAGAGTTAGACGCTTGAAACAATAAACAAGATGAGAGAGGGATCTGAATTCCTAAACGTATAATAATCCTTTTCCTCTCTTAATTTTTTTCTTTCTCATTTTTCGCCCATGTGAAATCCTTTTGTAAAAAGCGAAAAAATCAACATCAAAAAGGAAATTTCTTCATAAAGTTTTATTACCTTCACCAGTTCACAAACGCGTTCATTCATTGCTTTTTTTTCGCATTTTTTTGCGCGTTAAACAGAAAGCGTCTTTATGCCCAGGTCAAGGAATCAACAAAAAAAATCTGGTGTTTACTCACTTTCATCCTCAAATTTTTATACGAATTTGGCCTCGAGAGGATATGTTTGTTTATTTCATCCGTTGAAATAAATCACAGTTTTTCAGGGTAAAAAAAATATTTAAAGCTTGAAATCTTTTGTTTTTTTTTTTTTTTTTTGTAAATCGTGGGCGACAGGAAGAAAAATTTGATTTATTGTTAATAATAATTACGTTTGGGCGATGGATGGACTCACAATCGCCAACGTGGCTGTAGTTAAGCCTTCACATTTTTTTTCGAAATTTATAAATATTACATATCCGGCTATGAAAAGGATCTGAAGAAAATGGAAAATGAAAAAATGTGTTCCCTACTTTTTTTCGGCCTTTGCGAAAATTTCATTTTATTTGCAAAACGTGCTGTATTTTTTTTTCTCCGGCTTGCAAAATTTTTTTTTTGTAAATAATAGAAGAACCAGCGAAAGGAAAAATAAGATAGGATAGTTTTTTCCCCATTTCCTTTCGCATGTTATTGCTTAGTTCTCTGATCCGACCCGAGCATTATTAATAATGCGTGTTTTGTCCTTAGGCAGGTTCCGGAGCTTTCAATTGAATCCAAAATATCCGCAGCTATCTTTCGTTTCGTTTTAACATTACAGGAGAAATTGTGTTCTACCCTAAAGTAAAAGTTTCAGATTTGTTCATAGTTTTGAGATACGAATTGCATGAAAAATAAGAAGGTGCAAGGAGAAAAAATAGCTTTAATCTACCTACAATCGATAAAGCAAAAAAGCTACTCTAGAAGACTAGACGAAAAGATTCTTATAAAAAATTTAACCCATTTTTATTTTTGTGCTGAAATAAAAAATTCGTTATTTTCCATTCCCAAGCTATTTTCAGAAATATAGTTATCGGAGGAAAAAAGTATTGCCTATCAAGGAAAATAAATAACTTGTTTTTCTCAATGGGGGTTTTAAAAATAAAATACACCCGGATCAATGTCATTACGTTTTTTTATGACACCTTGTAATTACTGACATTTACGAGCCGTTCGGAAATATTTGGCCATTTTTTCTTAAAATGTTAAAATAATAGGCCCGACCATGAACACAATATCATTTTTAGTAAGATTAAGAAGAATAGGTATCGCTGCTTTTTTTTTTAAATTATGGTGACAGAACACGGTTCTAATTCGAAATTTATCATCGACATTAAAACTGCATGGGTTCATTGTAGAAAAAGCATATACCTTGAGGTTTCATGATATTTGAAATAATTCATTCAAAGAAACAGGGAGGAAAAAAGTTTCTTGTAGGTCAAATCTTAAATGTAGAAAATTCTAAAATGATTTCTCAAGAATAAAGTGAATTGCAAAGTAAGTTAATTGATTCATCAATGGACTATGATCATGCTTAAGCCGCAAGCCATTCTCCAAGTTCCAATATGCTTCCTTATAATTTTACTCTGCCTTTGGACTACGAATTGTGAAGCCCCTGCAAGATTCTCTTTTAGTTCTTGACAGATGAATCCAGTTTCAGTCTTTCAAGTTCTCGAAGTCTAGTTTAATATTATTGGTTCGCCAAATTCTTAATGGCTGGCATCGGGATTTGGCGACCCCACAGCCCAATGGTCAATTTATTGCAGACAGCCGAAGGAGTAGAAACCTTTGTCCTAAGTCGATTAGACAATGGTCTTTACTGCTTTACAGGGTAAGGTGATGCAATGATAGTTCCATAAAAGGGATTTTAGCCTCTTCCTTGGCAAGACCGTTGTGGATGAAGGAGCGAGGCCTAGCAGGATCTAGACCGGAAGGTCGAAAAGCAATCTTTGGTGGAGGGATGAAAGTCCTGCCAAGCACAAGTTTCAGTCCACGGAGGCCGAGAAGAGGCGTTAAAGATGCAGAAGGGTTCAGTTGGTTCGCCTGTCCAAAGGTGGTGAGCAGGTCTCAGGTTTGGTAGCGGAGGAACTCATTGTAGCGTTTGTAGCCAACAGCAGCAACCGCGGTCTTATAGCTGAGAAGAAGAAAAAGAAAAAAAGTTGGAGACCTCAGCCAGTCCTGAAAGAACTCTGGTGGATCTTAGTTGATCTGATTTACTCTGGCAAATTCCATTCAATATTTAACTGGCTCGGGCGGATCTCCGTCCGTACGTGGCTGACTTTTACTGTAGAAATTAATGTGTTTTTGGATTCCACTGTAATGAACTCTACTTTTTTATTGTATTATGTTGTGATTTTGTATTTTGTCTTCTTCTTCTTTAAATGCCCGCCACTCGTCGGAGATTGGCGATGATCACTGCGATCCTAACTTTGGAGGCTGCCGAACGAAAAAGGGATACTGAATTTTGGCCGTACCAGTCTCTTAGATTTTTAAGCCAGGATGTTTTCCTCTGACTGGTCTACGCCTGCCTTTAATCTTCCCCTACATTACCAGCTGCAGAAATTGTATTTTGTACTGTACTGTAATTTTGTTGTCACTTTATGGCTGCATCCGTATATCTTTCAGTATGATCCAATATCAAGAAAGACTGCAGTGTTACCTGGTGCCTTAAGATTTTTCAAGGAGCAGCAGATTTGACCTGAGTTCGTTAATCAGCTTGAGCTAAGTCAATTAAAGATAGAAGATTTTTCCAAAAATTTGTCTTCTTCCCTGGTTCAATTTTTTTATCAGACTGTTTGATTCACATTGAGTACCCAGCCCGCCTCTGTCTCCAACCAAAACAAAATCGCACTTTTCTTTCATCTTCATCTTTCATCCAAATGAATTTCAATCCGCGACAACACAATGGTTACGGATCGTAAATTTTTATTTAACAATTCATCGATGCAAAAAAAATAGCGGAAACGTCATACTCGAATCAAATTCATTTTCTGAAACTTATTATTAACCGTTTAGCGGTGTGACCTTAGTCAGGTCAACTGCCACGTCTAATAATAATTAACCCCTCACTATCATGATCATTTCGCATCTTAATAAATCAAATCGAATTTAATATAATAAGCGAAAAAATCTTCTCTTTAAATACACACACCCTAATATTTTAAATGGGCATGCTTTTCCCATCGCATCTTCACCTTTAAGGTATGAACTTTTATACATGGGTGTGTGGACAATCTTCATTCGTAATTACAGCAGGAAGTTAACCGTTGTTTTATTGAGTCGTACACCCAAGTCCAAATGAGAGATGTTAATAAAATATTGCATCCGGTTTTTTTTCCGCGAGAAATGTTTAATTTTTTTTTTTCGAAATATGCCGTTATGGTTTCGGATTAGTAGGCTTTGAGCTATATGGAGACCACCCAAAAACAACAGCTAAATTGTATATACCTATTATGCCCGCGACAACAGGGCTACACTGCACGCACGATTTTCTCTGGTTTTTAAGTTATGACCCTTTAAATCATTAATTGTATGTGATGATGTCACAGTTTTTTTTCCCCATTGTTTTATATTTTTTGAAATTGTGTTTTTTGGATGGCGATTGAAATTCCTTCATTAGCTTGGAACGGTTTCCAATTTTCAGTTTACGATTAATTAACGCGGGAACAATCCGTTCGACCGTTTTTTGAAAATGTTTGGAGGGAGATTGGATGGAAACGCCTCGACCAGAAGTAATTTTAAACAGTTAAAGTTTCTCTTTTTTTTTTTATTTGGGAGGGAAAATATGCAAAAGACTAAAGCGGCAGGTTCGTTTAATGGAAAATAAAAGACACGATTTTTTTAAAATCTTTTTTGTTTCTTTTTTTTTTTCGGGGAAAGGAATGAGTTTGAGTGTTTCGTTTTAAAGCTAATTCGTATGCTTAGTGACTTTGGCTTTGTTTTTTATACCCATTAGGGATTCGAAGTGTTATTGATCTTTTATCTCGAGGAGCGAATTCATCAAGCGTGGGATTTTGAGTGTTTGAATTTGCGATTTTGGGTAAAGTAAAAGATAGATGACATTTTGAGAAAAATTTAGCCGTACAACTCTTCTCTGGTCCGCTCAAAATTTTATCTCTCCTTTTCTTTAAAAAATGTCACCAATTTTTTAATAAATTCCAAAACCTAATTTTTCCATTCCCAACATTTCTTGAGAAAAAAATCTGGGTCTGAAACCTCGGAATTTTCAAAAAAAGGATATTCTTATCACGGAGGAAAACTCTTACAAAATATGCACTTCAAAATATACCGCGTCGTTGTCATATAATATCAACTGCTGAATTTTCAACGTCTTCATCCCCCTTTTTTTTTGCGGAAAAAAATTAGAAACTTAACCGTATAAGAATGATACAGAGTACATTTTTTAAAATTTCAAAACTGAATTTCATTCATTCTTCTTTTTTTTTTCCTCTCCTGCCCTCGAGTTTTCTGAAAAGAATGATTTACATACTTTTTTTTTTTCATCTCGGTGGTTGCCAGCAGATTTCGTCTTCTCTCGATTGTGAAATTGTCAAGTGTTCTGCATCTCAACACCGTGACATTTGTAATTCTGTCGAGATTAAAAAAAAGGAAGGAGAATTAATTCATCTGTGAAATTTTAGCAATATGACTTATTGTTTGACATCACGTAATAATTTCTCTCATTTTTTTTCCTGTCGTCGCTGAATTTTTTTTTTGAAATTCCGAAGTTGATTTAACGATTCCCACGATTTATAATAAATGTCAAATCCACATTACATCAATTCCACGCCTGATCGAAAATTAATTATGCACGATTTTCGCCCCAAAATGCTCGGATTAAAACAACCCAGTTAATAATCAATAATCGAACGTAAGGCGCAGTTTAAATTTTCGAAAGCCGAAGCGGCAAATTAAAATCGATAGCGGCCCGTAATTTCCGTGTATAAACCATGGCAATTATTAGGCAGAACGTAGTATTATTTATAATGATCACAAACCGAAATATTGAACGAAAACGATTACCAAAAGCAGTCATCGTAGAGCAATTATGAATTAATGTAACGCATGGTTCCTGGCCTAAACTCTCTAATTATTCCCAAAATTTCTATTTTTTTTTTTTTTTTTTAGAAAAGAAGAGGAAATTGAAAATTTCTCTTAAAACTCCGATTTGGGAGTTCAATTATTAACACGGTGTCAGCAATCGGAGTTTGATTTTATTTGCGTGAAAAAATAAAAGGGAAAACGGTTGAGCTTTTGCTGAATGACCAATAAAGGGAGGTTTTCGATGGGTAAATCCCGAGTGTATCGGCTATTCTTTGTTTTTTTTCCTCTTCGAACAATTTAAAACTGATATTGGAAGAATTAGATTAAGCTTTTTGGGTATTGCGGTTTTATCGTAGATTTCCTCAAAATGACCGTAAGCAAGTCAGGGCTTGTCGTAAATCTGAAAGCGATTTGCAGGATTTTCGCAAAAGAAAAAGCGTTGTTATGGGAAGAGTCGGATGGGAGAGCTGATGGGCAAAAGCGAAGATTTCTGTGTGGTCTAATCTCTATGGTAAAATAGTTTTTTCAAATTTTTTCTCGTGGAAAAAATGTTATTATTTAAAACAGAAATCAGAATTTTTTCAAATCAAACGAAACTTTTCAGGATTTATTTTATTAAATTAAAGAATTCTTAGGAAATTTTAAAAAGTTTTCCCCATTAGGAATTTCAGCTAAGGTTATCTGTCAGCAAAATTTCTGACTAAGATTTCCAGCAGCCAAAATCCTGAGTGTGCAGAGCCCTTGAGTAAAAATTCTGAGTGTGCGAAACCCTTGAGTAAAAATTCTGAGTGTGCGAAACCCTTGGAGCTAAAATTCTGAATGTGCAAAGTCTTAGGACTTAAAATTCTGAGTGTGCAAAGCCCTTGAGGCTAAAATTCTGAGTGTGCAAAAACCTTTTGGGCCAAAATTCAGAGTGTGCGAAACCTTTAGGGCTAAAATTTCGAGTGTGCAAAGTCCTTGGATTTAAAATTTTGTGAGTGTGCAAAGCTCTTGAGGTTAAAATTCTGAGTGTGCAAAAACCTTAAGGCTAAAATTCTGAGTGTGCGAAACCATCGGGGCTAAAATTCTGAATGTGCAAAGTCTTTGGATTTAAAGTTCTTAGTGTACAAAACCCTTGGGGCTAAAATTCTGAGTATGCGAAACCCATGAGGCTAAAATTCTGAGTGTGCAAGGTCTTTGGATTTAAAATTCTGAGTGTGTAAAGCCCTCAAGGCTAAAATTCTGAGTGTGCGAAATCTTTTGGGCTAAAATCTTGAGTGTGCTAAGTCCTTGGATTTAAAATTTTCTGAGTGTGCAAAGCCCTTGGGGCTGAAGTTCTGAGTGTGCAAAGCCTCTAAAGCTAAAATCCTGAGTGTGCAAATCCGTTACGGCCATAATTCTAAGTGAACAAAATACTTTGAACCAAAACTCGGGAGGAATGATTTTCCAAGTATCTGCCTATGAAATCGGCCACGTAAACCGTTAGTAACTTCGAATCCGAGACTATAAATACTGAATCTTCCTCTTCTGCGTATTACTTAAATCGGTAACCGAATCGAATACACTTTAAAAATTTTATTTGGTCTTCCCCCTTCGAAAACCTTTCCTAGAATCGTAAAATTTTACAAAAGGAGAAAAATAATTAGAAATAAACTCATCTCCCCTTGTATATTCGGTCAACCGTTTAGAACCTACCCCAATACACAACCCAGTAGCCAAACGTTCACCGACCCCCTCATTTTCGACTTCTGTGCGTGTTTTTTTGATTGAAAACTCTTATTAAACATGTCAGTAAAAGACGATGTTCTTATTACTTTAATTATATAATTAAAATTTTGTTTAGTTTCCCAAAAAACTCAATGCGTTTATTTTTTGTTAGCGGTGTGTGAAAAGTGAAGATGTGTATGTGCGTGTACTTCCTTTAAGGGGCTAAAAAAACGGATACTGTGTCCCATTAGATTTAATTCTTTACTTTGTAATATGGTATGTCTTTTGTATACCCACGTCCTACCTCAACCCCATGTGAATTTAAAGGTATGCGAGGCCAGGTAAAAATAAAAACGTGAATTCGTGTCGCGGCATATAATGAGATCATCACATCGATCGAAAATATTTAATTGTCGTTGGGTTTACTTAAAAAAAAAAAAAAAACGTAATGAACAAAAAAAGTTAGTGCTTGGATGCCAGATCGAAATCAATAGGTTTTTATAGCCTTGCTCTGGTATCGCCGAAGGAGAAAAATTTTTGTCTAAGACATTCATTGACGACTGTTGGATGGATTTATTTTTAAAGTTCGATTTTATCTGCTAATTAATTTATTAGATTGTAAAATTTTTTTTTTCGTCCTACGCAGGTACCTCCTAGGTAGAAGATATATCGTTACGGGGAAAAAAATTTTTAAGTCGTAATTTTGAAAGGATTTTTTATGAAGAAATATGTCAGTTCTCACGATCTAAAATCCGATCGTCATGTGAAGCTTTTTTCTTCCAAAGATTTGAAATCGTTAACGTCTTTTTCGGAATGGATTTTCTGGGAAAATGTGTGTAAGGATGGAGAAATCAATTGAATTGCTCTTTTTTATTGCGCCATTTTGAAAATGGGATGAGGGTAGAAGAAGGGAATGTGTCTTAATGTTTGATTTTTCATGGTCCAGGCAAATAAATGGGATTTTTTGTTTGTATTATTAAATTTCGGGGCATTGGATTTTTTTAGGGACTCTAGCTAAGATTTGGTGTTGGCTTGGATGGTTCTTTATTGCACTAGCTTGGATCTGAAACCGCTTCTACTTTGCAGGCTGATTTGAGAGTTAACTGAACCTTGAATTGAAGGGCTACTTTTTTAATTCTCTCACCTAGAGCTGAAGTGATGCAAATTATTGTCGGTTATTCCATGATGGTAACAACCAACATCGACATATTGTGGAAGCATGTGAAGCTACCACGGTAGAATTTTAAAACTTTGTCGTGTACGCTCCGCATAACCCTCAACTTTTCCTAATAAGGGATCTTAAAAATCGACTCTTTGCATCTGCAGACAACTACATTCTCCGGCGGTTGAAATCTGTAAGTCTTCATCACACTGGTAATCAAAGGCTTCCTAGTAACCCTCTGGATCTCCTAGCTAAAGCACATCCTTCAATGGCCAGTCACTGAATCTCTCTTCAATTCCACTAACTTTAATAATACCATCCATTTTATTTTTTCCCCATTAACACCCACAAACCATTTGTTTGCTCTCTTTTCTAAAACCTTTTTTATAAACCCGTCTTTCAAAATGAAAAAAGCGCTTCTTGATTAAATTCACACGACTATCTCAATAAAGAGTAGTTTTTCCCCGAGAAAAAAACAAAGGTGAACAAACATGAAAAGAAGAATCTTTTCAAAAGAAGAAGGCATCACGCGTTTTATTGTTTAAACGTTATCGTATAGCTTTACTTTTTTTTTCAAAAAAAAAATTCGAATTCGCAAATAGTACAGGTCGAAAGGTCATAAGAACTCGAAATTCTCATGGTACGCATTCGAATTACGAAAAAAACTGGTATTATATACAAAAGCTCCGAACAGGTTTCGGCTGTTTATTTTTTTTTCAAAACACACGAATTAGCCACACGATAGGTCATGGCTAAAAAAAATATTCGTTCTATGTTATCACTATAATCAAAGTCAATGTTAGCCAAGTAGTATAACTTATCATTTGCATATTAAATAAAATACGAAGAAAAACCTATCATATAAAATTTTTTTCCCTTTGCTTTTTAAATGTGTAAATATTAGAACTGATGCGGGTTAATAACTCTTCCAATTGGAAAAATAAACTCGGGGAACAGGAAAAGAGTTTTTATAAACTTTACTTTTTTTCGATGAGATTGTACGTTTTCATCCCCAAAAGGGATCGATGAATTTTTGTTTTATATCCCGATTTCTTTCTTCGTTTTTTTTTATCAGCAATGATTGAAATGCATGGGCAATGGAACAAAAAAGCGTAAAAAGCTTGAAAGAATGGTAACTGTGTAGATTATTTTGATCATAAATTTTAATCAGCCCTTATAGAAAGAAAAGTGGAATGAGCAACAGAAAAATGGATTTAGGATGTTTAGGGGATGCCAATTGAGATTGAGCTCCAATGAGGAGATCAAGAGACTTACTTGGCAGCCTATTATTACTAGTGCGATCAAGGTACTCAAGAGCAGCGGTCTTCTGCTATGTTGTTTGTTTATGATGGTTTATTTTGTTTCAATTACTTTTTCGATTCGGATATTAGGTAAGTTTGAGTTTTAATAGATTCTTCTTGAAAACCTCTCATTTCAAAAAGGAATTACCCCTACGTGCTTTCGGTCCTGCCTACTATAAGAGAGAATTCTACAGAGTGTAAAATTGGATTCGTTACATTTCTCTTTTTAATGGCCCATTGCAATAAAAATAACGTAAGGAAAAGTTTTCTTACCAGTAAAGCTCGAAAACCTCATTAAGTACAGGTGCTAAGTTTTAATTTTGAGGGGAAAAAATCTACAATCAACGTTTTTTAACTGCAGGCGTTTTTCGTATAAAAGGATGCCTAATTGGCTTCTTAATATCTGCTTAGTATATAAAAGGTAAAAAAAAACCTCGTGGTGCTTTCTAGCAGTTAAAAAACGATGAATCATTTTATATAAGCATTTATTTTTTTTATCACACACGCACCGCCTACGGATGTCCGAGTGCAATAAATATCATCTGAAGTTATTTGCCTAAAAATAAAAAGAATTAAGCATTATCTATTCAATCGTTGTATGTAACGTTATTTCGGGACTGAAGCGCCTTAATTATGTACGATACCGTCCATAATTATTCGGAAAGGATATCGCCTTGCTACACGATTATGTGAACACAGTACACGGTTATTTTTTTTTTAAATAACATTGCAAAGTATGACTGGAGGGTAATTTTTTTCCCGAGGAAAAGCAGAAAGTGTTTTTTGATTTAAAAATCACAAGGTTAAAAATCCGTTCGGTATTTGATAATTTACAACAGTGCGGAGTTCATCGATTTCTAATGAACATAGGCGATAGCGCTCGGATAATTACGGCGAGCGTAGTACTATAATTCATGTTTGAATATGGTAATTCGCGAATTGGAGGCAGCCTCCGAACAGAACGCACAGTACTACGTTTAACTTGTTTTTAATTAAAGTTGGGAAATTAAACAGGGCTCTGGTTTACATATGCTACTGTAACATTTGTCCTCTTAAAGAGATATGGCAGATGTATTATTTTTTAAAATAAAAGTAGAAGTTGCATCTTAGTTTCCTCTTAGGGCGAGTTTTAGCAAGCACAAAAAGTTCAGGCGAAAGTTCGAGTATTGTTGAACTGAAATCATTTTTCTATGATGAACAATCACAGAAAGATCTTCTTCTTTGGGTGCCGCACACGAGCTTAGGCGACCGATCCGACTAGCTCCTTAAATCTTTAACGATCGGCGACCATGCGGGATAGCTCCTCTACGGTTAACCCGGTCCAATTCCGGATATTCCTCAACCAGGAGAGATTCTCACGACCAAGTCTTCTTTTGCATAATGGTCTGTAGCAGTCTGTACTTGGGTCTCCGCAATATATGCCCAAGGTACTTCAATTTCCTGCGCTTTACGGTCGCAAGTAGTTCAGGATCTTTGTGCAACCTACGGAAGACCTCCTCGTGGGTCATATGTTGAGTCCAGGATATTCGAAGGATTTTCTAGGGAGAGTGGCTGTCTGTTTGCTCTGGGCCATCTTCTCCGCAGCTGAGTGCTCTCGAGGCGAGCGAAGCTCACAGTATATAATGCAGTCATACGCCCAACGGTCACTTATGGCGGCGAGACATGGAATTTGACCGTCCACTCCCAGGAGAGGTTTTTGGTCATCAAAAATAAGGCTCTGCTCGAATATTGTGACCTAAGAAAGATCCGATGACGGGGTTTCTGAGGATGCGCTCGAATGAGGAGATCGAATAGCTCAAGGGACAGCCGCTGATCAGTAGTGTGATCAAGGCTCGTCGGCTACAGTGGGCCGGGCATCCCTTAAGACAGGTACTTGATGGACGCCCGACAAGCCCAAGACCTCATAGCAGACCTCAACTTCGTTGGGAAGACAACGAGTCTAGAGATGCGGGTCGGTTAGGAGTCCCCGATTGGCGTGCCACCTGCCGAGATAGCTCGATGTGGAAAAATATCTGCGATGTGACGATTGGGCTACAGGCCCTGTAAAGCTATAGTAGTAGTGTGATAAATCCTGTGCTTCAGTGCAGAACTTTTTTCTTATTGTTAACTTATGAAAAGCAACTGTCATCTTGGAAATGGACTTAGTCGAGTACTCCGCTGAAGTACAGAATTAATTAAAACACTCGAGAACTGGTCCTTCAGCTCCTGTTTTCTCCTCGAACAATGCTGCAATAATCAAACGATGAAGCTTCCATTATTCATGAGATAGGTTTTTGATATCAGGTATTTCAGGCGTGGCTACACAAAAATACACATTGTCATAAATCACTCTTAAATCTGAACAAAGCACCCTAACGTTAAGCATTATGGGTACCGGTCAGTTAACTAAAATGATTATTTCCTTTTTTTATTGGTCAAGTTTTACGATTCGGACTTAGTCGCCAAATGCGATTATATACGGTTGACGGGCGCTCACAAAGTAGCCATATAAAGATGCTACTAATAAGATAAACATCAAGCTTAATTCACTCGTAATGAGATGTTAAATTACCCAGAGGAGTTGATTTAAATTCGCGAATAATAGTCATTAACCGTTGCAAAGTCTTTCATTTTATATCTTGAAACTTGAAGGCGTTCATTTTTATCTCTTAATTATATCAATTGTTGCCTCTGCTAAAACGCTTCTAGGCATTTAGTATTGAATAATTCATGTCGATTGATTCGCTAAATAAGGCGCATATTTTGTTTCGCGCTAAAAGAATCGTTATTGTCAGTAGCTAGACTATCAGTGACTTATATTGTACGAGGCTATTATCATGTGTTATAAATATCCGATTCCACCTTAAGCGTCTGCTTTATGCAGAGGAATTATTTGCCGCAATCAGATTATCTTACTGTTTTTTTTTTAATCTTGAATATAAATCTTGCATGCTACCTTGTTTTTAAAAGAAAAGTTATCGATGATCTTTAGAGGGAAGGATGTTTAGGCGGAAGAGACAACTCGAATTTTTAAAAGAATAGTCAAATCTCTCAAGAATATAGAAGCAAAAAGATGGACAGTAAATTAGAGTCCTGCATCGGGCCGAAAATTACAACCCGAACCCGAACCCGACCCGATTTCAGATTTCTGACCCGAACCCAAACCCGACTCGATTTCAGCTTTCTGACCCGAACCCGAACCCGACCCCGACCCGATCTCAGATTTCTGACCCGAACCCGAACCCGACCCGATCCCGACCCGATCCGATCTCAGATTTCTGACCCGAACCCGAACCCGAACCCGACCCGATTTCAGATTTCTGATCCGAACCCGAAGGATCGGGCCGAAGTTCGGATTCAAACCCACGATTCAAAAAACCCGAAATTTGGGGGTCAAAAAATTTAAACGGTAAAAGAAAGGAAATAATTTTTAATGCAAAGTAAAGTTAATGTCACCATGTAAATTTCTATGTTAGCTTTAACTTAAGTAGCATCACAAGAAAGGTTTAATAAAGGAAGAGGGAAACTTTTAGGATTTCAGGCCCGAACCCGACACCGATTTAAAAATCAGACCCGAACCCGACCCGATGCAGGACTCTACAGTAAATGACTAAAGCAGATATTTCTTCCTCTCAATTTGTCTTAAAACCCGATTTACACTATTATGAATTAAAAATTACAGGAAAGTCGCTTTTTAAATAATTAAATTAATCGGTGCGAATGAGATAATTTTCAGCCACGTGCTACGAATTATTAAGCATGATAATTTATTCATTAAACCAAACCCCCAAAAAAACATTCTGTAAAAAAAAAGCCAAGTTTACGCAATTCTCTTTTTCATTCAGTCTTAATTACTTTGCCCACAAAAGGCATGAGATCAAATTTGTTGGCCAAGTTTTGAATCATTTCGCCCACAAAAGATGTGAGATCAAAAGTTGGCCAAGTTTTTCCATGACTCCCCGTTCTAATTATTTCACCACTGGCCAAAAAGAACTTGGCTCCGGGCTGCAAACTTTAAATTGCTGTGAGTAAACTTCATTGAGTGCACCTTTTCAATAAAAGCGGTTTTACAGCTGCGGGAATTTTTAGTTTCTCATTTTTCTCTCATCCACTGTGGCGTAACAATATTTTCGGCCCCCCCCCCCCCCGCAGATTCAATAAGTGGGGCCCCCGTTAAAGATTTAAAAAATTTCCTGGGGGCCCCCATGAAGAATGAATTATGCCGGGGGCCCCCCCGCAAGAGGGAACTAGCGGGCCCGGTTGTTACGCCACTGCTCATCCAGCAACAGATACGAGCACACCCTCAACAATACGACGTAGCAATTTGTCTGCTAAATGCAACTTAGTAGCCAGTCGTCTGGCTTAGTAGCCGGATCTACGTGAACTAGTAAGTGAAATTCATGGTGTGAGAAAAATTGTAATTCAAAAATTAATGCAGGTGTGCATAAAGAGATAAAAACACTTCAAACAAATGTACTTCTAAGCACAACCAGATTTTATTCTAAAAACGATCTTTTAGTTTTCTTTACTGCAATCTGTTGTAACGCCTATTGAAAGACCAAACACTTCAAATAAGACGAATTCTTCTAACAGTAAATCGTCTCAGCGTATGTTTAAAGAACAATTGATTTTTGATTTGTCTGCTCCTAAAAATCCTTTTTGCCTCCGTCAGGTATAATTCAAACTGTCAAAGTTCTCCAACATCCGAATTAGAATCGCTTAGCACCTAGGAAATTTTACTGCAGCCCGGAGCCAAGTTCTTTTTGGCCAGTGGTGAAATAATTAGAACGGGGAGTCATGGAAAAACTTGGCCAACTTTTGATCTCACATCTTTTGTGGGCGAAATGATTCAAAACTTGGCCAACAAATTTGATCTCATGCCTTTTGTGGGCAAAGTAATTAAGACTGAATGAAAAAGAGAATTGCGTAAACTTGGCTTTTTTTTTACAGAATGTTTTTTTGGGGGGATCTCACTCCTTTTTGTAGACGTAATAATTAACGTAATAATTATTAAAGGCCATCGGGAAATTCTTTCCATTGAGGGGGGGGGGTTCGCAAAAGGTTAAAGACGAGCGTCAAGTTTTGTCATGATTCTTGCGATATGGTTTTAAACAAATAACAAGTAAAATTATCAACAATTCTAGTTCGGAGGAGCGAAAAATTTGCATGTACAGGGTGTAAAAAAATTAATCGGCCCTGTTGAAAATAGGTTGGTCCCAGGGGGCACGGTCGACATTTGGCAAAATTTTGCCGTGCAAAATTCGTTTAGCCCGGCAAAATTTGGGAAAAATTTTTTTTTTTGGAATTAAGATTCTACTTGACAAGCCAAAAAAAAGTCTCCAGATAACCATAGGTCGGAAACGAATATTAAGAAAGCTTTTAAATGTTAAAGCTCTGCCGAAAATCTTATATTTCGCTTATGAGATTGACATTTTTTATAAAGAGAAAAGGGTCTTCACTCATCTCGCTACCTGAGGTTGCCTGCGCAACCCTTTTCATTGTTCCCGCGAAATCGGAATTTTCATAAAAACAGCTCACACCGTAAGCGAAATTTAAGATTTCCGGCAGAGCTTTAACGTTTGATAGCTTTCTTAATATAAAATTTTGCCAAATGTCGACCGATCATAGTGCCTAGAATCGCCCCCTGGGATCGGGCCGATTACTTTTTTTTTCACCCTGTACGATTTTTCACTATAAATAGATATTTTAGATGTGAACGAGTCCTATTTCAAAAACTAAAAAATTAAAGGTTTGACCCCTTTGCATAAAGAAATCAATTTTAAAGTGAAAGAAATTCAGGTTATAAAAAAATGCAAAGATGTTGACGAGTAATGGATTCATATTATTAGTTATTAAACCAATTCCACGAAGATCACCCTATGAAAAAAATGAACTATTCATCTTGTTTAAAAAAACAACCATGCTGCGAACTATTGAGTCCTTTTGTGTTTATTATTTTGTGAAAACAAAAATGGTTATCTGTTTGTTGTGAATATTTCCAAACATACTCGTCCAAACTCGGCAAGGCCGGTGTTCATTTTTTTTCTTATGGATTTTAACGCAGCGCGATCTTTAATTGCTTTCAAGTAATTAAGTAAAGCAGTTTTTGAACATTTTTCATTTTTCCTGTACTTATACTGCTGAATCGAACCTACATTGGAAAAATTTTTTCCATCCAATCACTAGAAACACGAAAACATTTTGGTAGATCAGTGAGTTATTATCATAAATGATTATACATGAGGTCAAAAACAAGCTTTTTAAGGGTCTCTTTGCGGCCAACCGGATTGATGTAGGAACTTCATCTTTCGTTTGCGTCTTTAAAAGGGCTGCCCGAGAACCATTTCAAAAAAAAAAAATTGATCCGAGCACCCTGACCTGAGATATTTAATGTTAAAAATGACGATTATGTGTGTTTCTCTTGTTCGTGTATAACATTGTGCGTCGCGGTCGGGGTGAGTGTAAAACTTGGCTCATGCGCTCCGCGCATGTTAATATGCGGAATCATGCAGTTGGGTTGACCTTGTCGAGTTGCGGAGCAACTTCTTAAATCTTCATCCGACCTCACATTTCTTTTAAAAAACAATACGTTTTTCTTTCTTCCCCTTTTATCGTTATGTCAATGCTTATTTCGATATACATCCATCAAGTTTCCCTTGTTGTACAGCTCCCGCACCTCCCACACGATGATTTATTTTGACTTTACCTTCATCCGAACCGTATACACCTCACGGTTATAAAATAGATTAATTATCTTATTGTGCGTGTGGTAATACAATTACAGTTAAAACAAACCCACCAGCGACTGTCAACGGGAAAAATCAAACTACTTGGTTACGAGAGAGGGGGCGCGAAAGCCGAGACGAAAAGAAAAATATCTTCCCAACTCATTTCATGACTAATTTAATTTATGATTAAAATAACTTGATATAAATTAGACGCTTCATTTGTTGATACATTGACCGAATCTTTTTCCCCCGAGAGAATTATAAAATTTAGGACGATTCTAGAAAAGGGTGGACCTAATTACAAAGTGTAAGTTGGTCGGAAACCACAAAAACGAATTATACAGCTTAGAGGAATGCGAGAGTATAAATCGCTCTAAAGTCAGCAAGCTGAAATGTTTCCGAGAGGAAAAGTAGACGAATGGGTTCAGTTTTTTTCCTCGTGTAACGGAATATGAACTTTGCCAGCTTTTTCTTGGCTAATTATTTATGACAAGCGGCTGCGGGTGCAACCCTCCATTCGTCTGCAACGTATAATTAAGATATCTGTTACTAAAAGCGAGTTTTATTACCATTTGATACATGGAGGCTGTTAGTGTTTTTAGGGTCATTATTTTTGGATTAAGCCCCGAATTTTCAAGCTGTTGCTTCTTTTAAAAAAAAATCGACATCCATTTGCGAAAGTAATCTCTGGTTTTTTAAAATAGACCTCATGACCACACTCCGCAACATTCATTAAAAGCGCATTAAAAAATTCCCGCTTTGTATATATATATTTTTACGAGCATATCCATGCATTTTATATTCTCATAAAAAGGATTTATTAAATGATCTAAGCGTTTAATTCGATTTTAAATAATTATAACTTAATAATCTTGGAGTTCCAGACGTCTTATCTTGTTCATCAACGCGGGGCTCAAGCCTGTTAAGTGACGCAGAAAACAAATAAGATAGAATTATAAAGTTACTTTTAATATACGGTTAATAAATCCTTTTAAAAAATTTACCTTAGATTCAGATTCGACAGCGTAATCTGCATTGTAATTAGCCAGGGAAATGTTTTTAAGCTTGCCATTAAATTTGGAATGTGGCCAAATCGTTGCGATTTCCCCCTTTTTTTAAAAATCTTCTTCTGGAAAGATTTGTTAAGAGAGAATTTTGGTTTCAAAGAAAATTTGAGCTTGGGAAAGTCAGGCTTTGATTTTTTATTAAGTTGCAGGCAATTTAAAGTAATGTAAGGATGAAGGGAGAAGTTTTCCACTGCAATCAGCCACGTGAAGTGCGGCAGCTGGCACTTCAGTGCCGGTTGTAGGCGACGACCAGTAAGATCGGAACGGCTGCAATCTGGGTATCTGGCGGCGGCGTCAGTAAAGCGGTGCAGAAGGCAAGAGGGACACCAGTGCACTATTTATTGTCCTTAGAACAATCATCATGACGAAGAAACCGGAGCTCGTCGGATCGATCGCCTAAGCTCGTGTGTGAGCAGGGCACCCAAAGAAGAAGAAGGATGAAGGGGAGAAGAAGTACATCATTAGCTACAATGAAATCAGCAGGGAGGTCGCTGTCTATTTGCCCTGGGCCATCTTCTCCGCAGCCGAGTGCTCTCGAGGCTAGCAAAGCTCATGGTATATAATGCAGTCGTACGCCCAACGGTCACTTATGGCTGTGAGACATGGAATTTGACCGTCCGCGCCCAGGAGAGGTTTTTGGTCTTCGTAAATAAGGTCGAATATTAGGACCTAGGAGAGATCCGGTGACGGGGTTTCTGAGGATGCACTCGAATGAGGACATCCCGAGGCTCACGGGACAGCCGCTGATTAGTAGTGTGAACAAGGTTCGTCGGCTTCAGTGGGCCGGGCACCCCGTCGCGGACTATAAGACAGGTACTTGATGGACGCCCGACAAGCCCAAGGCCTCAGGGCAGATTGCGGCTTTGTTGGAAAGACAACGCATCTAGAGATGCGGGTCGGTTTGAAGTCCCCGATTGGCGAGCCACCTTCCAAGAAAGATCGGCGTGGAAAAATATCTGTGATGCTGCGATAGGGCTACAGGCGTAGGTAAAGCCGTAGTAGTAATAGATTGTCTGAGCTTCAGATTGACTTGAGTCCTTCTGGTTCCCCGACTTTCGAGCTTTTCGACCTCCAGGGTCTCCACAATACTAACACTCATAGGTGGCTTCTTGGCCGAACCTGAGGAAATAGCTTGAGAATCCGCCCATGTCTTGTTAGGAAAGGAAAAACACTTGGAAACCTAAAGCTCTTGGACTTTTCAAGTATCCAGAACTTTCCCTTAAAAATCTCTCCCTTAAAATCATTTCTTAAGGAGCTCGAACGCTTCACACCCCAGAGGAACCATCCGACTAACCTGAGGAACCAGACCCTAATCTCAATAATTTATCAAATTCTTAAAACTAACCTGACTCCATTAAATCGCCTCCGACCATACGATGTACAATAATGAAACAAAACTTCTTTATAATTTAATTTACGGGACGAAAGTAAATTAGCCCAATTAAAAGATTTCCGAAGTTATAATTCCGTTTTAATTGGCTCTAATTTCAATTTAGAAAAGATATTTCGACATATTAGCAACTTCTCGCGATTATGAAATAATAGTGCAAATTTAATTGCACCTACTTCATTATCATCTTTAATGCAGAACTATTTTTTTTCCCCAAAACGAATCGACAACCCGCACTGCATTTTAAGATTCCACCTACAAAACTCTCAAAGGTGCGCCTCTCAACATTTTTATTAAAGAACTGTTATACATTTTTATTTAACCAATAATAATTACAAATTTACGGGGTTTGTCCTTTTTTTTTTTCGAAGGCGTACAAAGTGGTCACTATCTAATTTCCGATTTATTCCATATGTCGAAGGTGTGTTACATTTTCTCACCTCTATGTCCCTGGATGCAAGCAAATATTTTCTTTTCCCGTGTTATAAATTTCCAAGTGTTGAGTAGGTCGCTTGGGAGCGCCGTTTAATTATTACATTCGTCGGCACATATAAAAAGAGGGCGAACTGACAATAATATTACATAAAGAATTCGAATAAGAGTCAGCATATGTTAAGTTTCAAACTGTTGGCTGCGTTTTAATTTTGTTTATCTCTTTCATCTCTTACGCGATTTTAGATCAGGAATATTATCCGCTTTAATACTTAAAAGCATTTTGCGGTTGAACAATTCGAATAAAGTAAAACGCGTTTAACAATAAATATCTGACGGGGAGGAGGGGAAAAAAAAGAACTTAAAAGTGCTTAGAGTTCAGTTAAGTGATTAAAAATCCGAGTTTTACTGCCTTCCGGAGTTCTTTTTTTTTATTTTACGAAAATATGTTTTATCACTTAAAAATTTAATTTATGTCCAAGACTTTATTAAGACGTTTATTTGACGCAGGATTTTGAATAAAAGCTTTTATTTAAAAAAATGACTGTAGCCAAGAATGCGAATGGAAAATTTTATTAAAAGACGCAATATCAAACTCAACTTCTTCCCAAATTTTAAAGACTGGCCTTGGTAAATTAAAGGACCCTATGGAAACTGGTCCACGCTTTTTCCGACAGTTTCCATAGACCAGATTCCAGTAGACCAGTTTCCAGTTTTTGTTCGAAACTGGTCTACTAAAAGTTGACAGTAGATCACATTCCGAAATAAGGAGGAAATAAGGATGCGGGCTAGGGTCGATGATGTTGAACAACGCCTTGAAATAGCTAAGTGGCAATGGGCAGGTCATGTTGCCAGGGAGGATCCGGAGAAGTGGACAGCACGGATGGTAAGATGGAGACCTCAAGCGTCGAAAAGAAGCGCCGGTATGCCACAAAAGTGATAGCACTACGACATTAAGAGGATGGCGGGACTGAAATGGAGCTACTGTACGACAAGGAAGTTTGAGAGAGACCTTCGTTCAGGAGTGGACGGGTATAGGCTATGTCGTGCTCCTTCCTCCGACTGGATAGGCAAAATCAATTCGGGGACAATCACCTATTCTTAGCTTATGCAGAAGCGAATTAAGGCGCAAGTTATGCAGAATCAATACGGGACTCGAATATAATGTCAAATATAGGTTTTAGATTCGTGACGTCACGAGATACGTCACGAGCACATTGCCTATAGGCTGAAAGAAGAAGAAGATCATATGACTATCTTCTTAAGTCTTACATCTAAGTTCTTAAGTCTTGTTAGACAGGCAACTCGGTTCTACTCAGTTAACTAGTTCAGCAAAAATTCGCTTGGTACTAATCAACAAAAATATGACCAAATTCAATCCTTCAATCGTATTTACTAAATCCAAGAGATTAAATTTTTTCACGTTAATGTTTTTATAAAATTCGATTTGGATTTCTCTCACTCTCATTGAACCATCGTCATTTTTGTTATTTCAGCCGCGACGTGTATAAATGACTGGTGCGTTTAACCCTTACACGAATAATAACTGAATATTATTAAAATCTCGCCATGTTGAATGAGAATTGTCTGCACAAAAGATTTCGTTGTAGGTATGACCTGCTTTATACATTTAAAAAAATTATTTATTCTTTTAAAAAGAAATTTCTTTTACAGTAGTATTGTAAACCGCATCAGATATTTGGGAAGGGTTAAAGAGGGCTATTTGAATATCTATATTTTTTAGTTGGAGGATATTATTTATTGGAAAAAAACCAGTTGATATATTTTAAAATGTTTGACTCCGGGCATTATTGACTTTTATAAATCGGATATCCAGTTGTTTAATATCGGTTCACCTTTTAATAAAAAAAGGTGGCTTTATTGAATGATCAAATCATCAAAGCTAAAAAGTGAGACCGTCATTTTCAAAAGTTTCACAATGCCATGGCAACATGTAAAAATCTTACTTGATGTCGTCGGCCCACCTGAACCTACTACTCTTGACTTTAAAAATATTCTCCCTTATCTGAAACAAAAAAAAAATCCAAATCTTTATAATGAATTTTAAACAGCTTAATTAATTAACTAATTGTACATGTCAAAAGTTACTTAATTAAAAAAAACTCATGAACACCAAAGTGGACAATACATAAAACATTAGTAACGGTTTGTTAAAATAGATAAGAAAATTTTTAATTAACATTTTAAGTAAAAGAAATTTATTCATTTTTAGTAGGTGGTCACAATTTACTCCCTTATAAATAACATTCACCTTTTTTTATTATTATCAATGATCCGATAGAGAAACTCTCTCATACACACCAACACCATATAAAGAATAATAAAAAAAAATCAGACAATACTAACGATCAAGGAGGGTCTACACAATTCACCTGATTTGTGATTATAAACAATTACATGAATCGATTTTACTGTTCCCTATGTTTAAAACACTCTCTTGACGAAGGGGACCGCGAAAGATAAAAAATGAACCTTTTAAAAAAATGATATTTTCATATAAATAAAATGATTTATTACTCGAAAACGAAGATATCTTTTAAAATTGAAAATTTCACTCAAAAGCTTTCAAATTTTACTCTCTGGAAACCCGATGAAGGAAGTGGAAATGAGAGAGAGTCTCTAAACGGACTTCCGGGCGGTTTTAAATTTTTAATATTCCCATTCATTTTCCCATGTCTAAGATGAAATGATATTTAAGATCCAGACGTATGAAAACAAATCACGTCCTATTTATAATTGTATAAAATATTAATGGATTAATTAAGTAGCGATTTAATTAATATAAAACTAGAGCTCTAATCTGCGTTACCACAGCTGATGATTTTTTTAAAAAATAAATTGGCTATAAGGCCTCAGGCCAAAGAAAGAGTTAGGCCCGGATTTTGGATCCGAGCTGTGGTTCAATTTTCTTCGGGTTAGCTAAATTTTTCAACTGACTATGCTGGGCTGCATCGACGGAAATAAATTTTATCATTCTTTTTTTTTTTTCGAATATGTTAACATGAAATAATACTAAATTATTACAAACAATTAAAATTATCATTACATATGATTTTTAATATTTACAACGATAATAAATTACTAAATAGATAAGATCCCTCTTAAGATTTTATCTTCACAATAACGCATGTCAAGTTTTATCAGTTTACAAATATGGAAACTTGGCTTTTTAATACATATTATTTAGTTCTCGTTCGATTTGTTGTAATAAAGTTATCAAAATTGTTTTTAGAAAGATTGGAGGGGAAAAAAAGAGGATTCGATTATGGATATAGGCGGGGAACGAATCGAATACAAACTAAGTTTTTAAAAAAAATATTTTGTTTTGAATTTTCGAAATAAACCCTTTTAAAAGTTTTGTATAAATAATAATTCAATTAAGTTTCTTTTCATAATTTTGGGAGAAGAGTATAAAAGGTTAATGTAAATATTTGTGTTTAGAAAGATTTTACCCTTATGAAGAGAACTTCCCCTATTAACGTAAGGGATTCGTCAATTATCAAATGAATTTTTTTCTCAACGTTGGATTTGGTATCATGTTAGCGATTAGGTTCTTTTATCAAGGTTGCATTGTTAAAAGACATTTCAGAAAAAAATGAGGGTGATTGAGCTAGTTTGAGGGTTTTGTGAAAAAATGTGCTCGAACGACTCTCAGAAAATTCAGAAAAAATTAAAACTAATCAAGAAGTAAGTGCGTGATATATGCATGAGCATTAGTTCGATGTTTTCGATTGTGACATTGCTAACGCTTAAGTTTGAGAAATATTAGACCTCTTACGCAAAGAAGAGTTTTACTTGTGTAGTAAACTTAAACTAAAAACCGACCTCCTTTTTTTCTACCGCAGGAAAATTTTGACAAAAGCTAAAAAAAAATTTATTAATTAATTTACTCAAATCTTCTAATACTGATTTTTCTATAAAAACACATACATACTACATTTAATACTCTGATGCATCGTTAACGATCTCACATTTGATCCTCTTGAACTTTATGAAAAATATAAGAACATCCCAGTCATTAGCAACCTTGCTAATAGCTTGGCATTTAAAAATTAGCCTTGGCGTTAAAAACTTACGCAATTACAGCAAATCGTCACGACGCTTATTGCGTAATTAATAATTAGAGTTCCTACATTTAAAAAAGAAAAAAAACGCGACACGTCCTCCGGTAGCTGCTTCAGTCCTCAAAAAAAGGAAATGATCTTAATCCATTCCATCATTAAAGAAAAAACTTATTAAAATGTTGAAAAATGTAACCTCTTGAGAATGTAATAAATTTCATTCGTATGTGCTGTTCCATTTTACAACTATACAAAGCTGTTCATTCATACTCAAACGTGTATAAAGTATTTAATCGATTTTATAGTTTTATTTATTGCTTTTCTGTGATTTCTATCATGGAGTTTTTTTTCTTGAAGTTCACATACCTTCTTGTGATTCATGTTTTTAAAAAAGAACTATGAAAAGGTGGAAACGTACTTTGGCGCTAGTTTTTAAAGTATTGATTACATACTGATGCATCTTGACCCAGGGGCGACGTTTGTGACTTCAGAATTGGAAGATTAGCTGGGCCTAATTCCATCTTTAAGTTCTCGTAAGCTCGAACCAAGGACTTGCTCAAATATTATAGGCTAAAGCTTCATATTCCTGAAATGGTGCAAAAAAAGAGCATCACGATGTCGCTTCGAGCATGTATGATAGATGGCATCAATGTCACTGGAGGAGGAGCTCTAGGATTGGTCAGTAGGTGACGCAAGCGGTGGCCACTTTGGAGAGCTAAAAATAGTTTGAGCCCAGAACGGACTTTAGCGGAGCTGAAGTTAACAAGAAGGTGTGAATTTTGCAGTGTGCTACTTGGGATGCAATATGGCGGTCTTCTGCTTATTTATCTTTAGTGTTTATTTAGTTTTGTCGAATTTATTATTTAATTACTTTTTTGATTCGGCTATAAGGTAAATTTAAATTTGTTAGTTTAATTTAGCATTGTTTTCTTTTCTTTTCAGGTAAGTTTGCGATCAGAAGATGAGATCATTACAGCTCAAACTTAAGATTCCTTAGTCCTACTCCTACCGGTTACCCTAAAATTCCTTAGGGTAACCGGTGAGGCATGTTTTGTCTTGCTCAAGGAATGGCGTCCTTGCTCTTTGGTGAGCTCCCTTCTCAGGGTTATGAGTTAGTGGAGGGCAGCAGCTTCGTTAATACTGACCTAGGGCTGAAGATGATAGTAATCGGCAAGGCCTAGGCTAAGAGTTGGATCAATGGTATGGCTCCCGAACTGCGATGTGGAAGATTATGGAAAGTCACCACATTATTTGATATTCCTAGTAAAATCATCAATGGTTGGCCATGATGATCGCCAATCTCCGACGAGGAGCGGGCATTTAAAGAAAAAGTCCTACTCCGTCTTGACTCAAGTCCCATTTTTGTGGCGCTTTAATTCAGCATTTATAGCGGCTACTCCTTGCCATTCTTTTACTTCTACACTAGCGCCATGCGACACCCTACAGCCGTTCTTCCAGTCCCACCCGGTTTCGATTTCCAGAACTTTGTCCTCATGCTCTGTGTCATTGATGGCCAGCAGCAACTTTTACAAAGTGTTCTTATATCTGCACTACTCTGTAGTCCAAGCTAAGCTGAAGCTTGAGCTTGATGCCAAGCAAACAAAACTTTTCAAAGTTGATTTGAAATTTCAATTATTCTTGGATTTTTAACGTCTCGAGTCTTACTGTGGCTTGCTTGTTCTTTTTACGGCCCTGATCGGTCAAAAAATTTCACGGACCTATAAATGATCGATTGGGAAGGTAAAGTTTTTAAATGGTCGTGCGCCACACGTCACATGTTTATTCACGGGTATAAAGACCGGCAGATGCAGAAAAAAAAGGAAATCAACCCCAATCGAAAAATCTCATTATAGTCAAAAATTTGTAAAAATATTTTAAAATTGAAAGCAGCTGGAAGGCAAAATCACAAAGATGTATATTGATTAGTCTATTCAAGGTATATCAATTGAAAATGGAAGTAATTGTAGTGTAATGAAAGAGGCAAAAGTCGTAAATGAAAATGGGATTTCTTAATGGTATGGATGTCGTTGAATAAGAGGAATAGGGTCTTCACTCTCCAGCTTGGTAATTTTTTTTGGGATTCGTCCTGCCAGCTGAAAATACTCACAGATGTCACTGGAACTCAATGGCGTTAGCAATTTCAGCCAAATTTAGCTCAGATTTCAGGATATCTTGTCTTTCTTACATCGACAATAGCAGATCCAAGAAAGACAAAGGGTCGGTCCCTTAAAATTAAATCGGATGTAGGAGAAAAAGGGTCCTTATTATTTAGCACTTTGAAGAGTTAGAATTAATAACTCTAGTTGTGGAACTACGTGTCCAAACAGTTGTTTTTTCATCTAATGTGGGCGACCTGATTGAATTTTCGAGCCCGGGTTTAAGTTTGCCACCAAAGTCATAATAATTGCTATGTCATCATCTTTAGTGTCACCAACGCCAACACTGTCTTGCTCATCGATTTTATTATTGCTTTATCCTCACTGCCATCATTATCAATATCATCTAATCATCCCTTTCTTTGCCATCGATGCCATCTGCTTTTTCATACTCCCAACTTGTCTTCCATCATTGTTTGTGCGTCATCGCTTTACCTCTTGCTATAATTTTTATCGCGGCCTTGTCTGTCGTCTCTTTGTCAGCTAAACTAACTTTATCGTTATTCTCGTTATGATTGACTGCCATAGAATTTTCATATTTTCCTCCGTCGTCATAACTTAAAAATATTTATTTCTCAATTATCACTTTTATTCCTGGAGCATTGATGGACAATGCAAAAAACTTCATGATGTCATTTCACTAAATGACATCATTTATATTTATTCATAACATACGATCAATATATTGATTTATTTTGGGATCGCGTTTTAAAGGTTAAGAAACAAACCCATAAACAATTTAAAGCAAGCTACTTTTTTTTTTTAAAACGCAATTTATCATTTATGCTAGAGCGATTAACTTAGGCATAATCATTTTTTAATCTAAATGGGACTCATATCTAAAGACCGTAAAAAAGTAAGCGAAAAACGATTTACCCGCAAAACATACGTTGTCATAACGAATAACTCACACCTATAATTGTGTTATATTAATCACTTAAAAATTACAATGTATGCGACCACCACAATGAAATACTTTTAGCCGAAAATCGTTATCTCGAAAGATCAAAAATAGAAACGAAATGACGTGAAAAATCAAAAGGATTGATATGTTCCTTTTTTTTTTATTCTTTTAATATCTGTCATTTTCGGCGCGGGGGAAAAAACAGCTTGCCGTTAATGAAACTTCTTTTTAAAAAAAAGTTAGGCGCATACATCTTCTTCTTGACTTGTTCCGATAGAGCTAGAAAAATGGAGCTTTAAACTTTTTACATCTAAAAACTGTAAAAAAAAAAGTTTGTCTCAAAGAAAAATATATTTTCCCCCTTTTCCTGATGTCAAGACCATGAACTACCATATCTATTTCAAGAGAAAATGCATTTCAAAGAAAGTTTTTTGGGGGAAAGGTTGAAAAGAAGGAGATATCTACGAAGTGCCACTGTAATCATTTCCGTGTCATCTTTTAAGTATATAAATATACTAAATGTTTCGTGAATGCAATAAACGTTAAGAGAAAATATCTTTTGATGTTTCCTTTTACACTTTCTTAAATGTGTCTATTTTAAGAATGTGGAAGAATTGTAAATGGGTCGTATTTTTTCGGCCCTCCCTCCCCATTTACGCCAACTTCCAAATTCTTGGTTTGCAGTTAAGCTTTCTGAAGAAAGTGCCATGAATCTAGATGTAGAGTTTATGGGAAGGACATTGATCGAAAAATATGAGAATTGGGGTCACTCAGTCAATCTAGAGAAGAAGAAATATTTGTGTGTTGGGGCAAATCCAGGGTATTTACAGCTCGAAGGCAACAGGGAAATATCTGCCTGTCAAAGTTACATATACCTCGGTGTTTTGTTCAACTCCACGGGGATTGACGAAGAGATCCAGAAAAGGATTGTGTCGGCGAGGAAAGCAATCAAATGCCTTAAAAGAGTTTTATGGAGCAGAAAGATTGCAAAGGGAAGAAAGCACCGCGTTTACGACAGCATGACGGTATTGCTGTATGGGGCAGGATGACCGAAAGAAGGTCGCAGCAACAGAAATAGACGCTATTAGAAGATCGTCGAGAGTATCACGGATGTATAGGGTAAGGAATGAAGATCTGAAAGAAAGAATAAGTGTTAAGAAGACTGTGGTTGAGGACATCGAGGAGAGACAGCTGATTTGGTACGGACATGTTCGCAGAATCCCGGATAAACGGCTTCCTAAAAAAGTGTCCCAAGCAACCAATCTGACCAAAAAAACGTATTTAAGACGTCGAAATTACGTCTGATACGTCTAGGAGACGTCACTGCTTGGGGTGGGAATGGATGCCCAGAGAGAGGAGGAGGCGGCAAGGAAGACTGAGAAAGTTCTGGATGGAACGCGATCGGAAGGCAATGAGTGCTCGGAGCCTAACGGAACAGTAATGGGGAAACCGAGATGAGTGGACATTAGGCACCGGACAACGTTGTAGAACGTTTTGCGCTGTAGTTTGGCGCTACTACTATTTTTCTCCAATACCATTCTTCTCGTACCATTCTTCTTCTTCTGGTACCATTCTTCTTGTGGTACCATTCTTATTCTTCTGGTACCATTCTTCTTCTTCTGGTACCAATCTTCTTCTTCTGGTACCTTTCTTATTCTTCTGGTACCATTCTTCTTCTTCTGGTACCATTCTTATTCTTCTGGTACCATTATTCTTCTTGTACCATTCTTAATTTTCTGGCACCATTCTTCTTCTTCTTCTGCTGCCACTTTTTTTTTGGCACCGTTCCTCTTCTTCTGCCATTCTTCTTCTTCTACCACTTCTCTTCTTCATCTCGTACTGATAATTGAATTAGAGGCTGAAGTGATGGCCAAAAAAAATGTATTCAAGGGGATTTTGTTTTTTAGGCAACAACAAAGATAATCAGCCAATTAGATTAGGTTGCATATAAACAACAAAGGAATTCACATTCTTGGATCAAAAAATCCGCTGGTGGCCCAGCAGGATTGAGTTATTGTCCTGTCAATCGGACACCTTTCGTTTCCGATTTGATAAACATCTAAATTTAAATTTCATTTTTTCTTTGTTTGATTGATTATTATCATTTTTCAATTCTTCAGGATTGCTTCTTTATAACGAACCTGTACGTGATCGTTATTTATAATTTAATAATTCATACTCCACTAATTTTTTTCAATCAATGTTCATCGGAGATATAAACCAGACTTCCGTTCATATAAGTAGATCATTGCTATAATGCGAAAAAACTATTCGCTGCAATTTTTTTTTCTCTGCGTTATATCTCTCGAGACACGTTAGAGCTTTCTTATGTGTCTGAAGCACATAACAAATGTACACTCTCTAAGAATCGACATTGTTTCAAGAAAAGCTTTCCCGTCTGCCGAGACAAAATAATCAATCATTTCCCTTTCAATTTTTTTCCCCCCCAAAGATCAGACTTTTAGTTTTTTGTACAATGGAAAACCCTTTAAGGCTCGTATGAATTTATCGCAGCCGTAAAATTTCCGGTAGAAAAAATACGGGGGGGATAATAAAATATTTTGGACACCCGCCCACCCATTGGCGATGAAATTATATCCAAAGTCGTTACGTTAAAGGTAATTGCGCTGATTGATGCGCTTTTATCTAAATCGTGGGTGTGGTCTCTTCAGATATCTCTCAGATAACTTGTTGAATATAATATCTATTGTTGGCTCGCGTCATCGTTCCTTTTCAAAAATAAAAATCGGGATCGGGTCAAAAATCAATCGGATGATGAATTTGTAAAATTTATTTTAATGCTTTTTGAAATCTAACGGCGTATTTTTTTTTTTTTTGAAAAAACGAAGCCACGGGCAGTCTTGAATAAGTCATTAATTCCATCCTTTTTTTTTTTTAGGGTGTATGACATTTTATAAATGCAAAAGCGTGACTTGATGTGAGGTCGTTTTTTGGGTAAATTTTTTTCTTTTTTTTGAAAGTTAGCTACAATGGAAGTGCCGCGGATATGGGAAGAAATAAGAGCTTTGATAAAGGATCAGAGATAAATATGATATACAGTACACCTTGAATAATTACAACCTCAAGTGTATAGCTTCAATGATGTCTTAAAGGATTATCTTAATTAACTGTAGCTATTGAAGATTTATACTTCAAATGCACGCCCAAGTTTATTCAGAACAATTATATTTATTATTAGGGATGGACAACTTGTAAAATGAGGGGTTCATATCAACCGAATCGGAATAAATTTTAGAAGAGAAGGTAAATAATTTAATTGTGGAATGGCCGGTAGTTTTCCTTGTGGAATTAGTCAAAAGGAAGGCGAAAAAAGCAGTATAATTTATTTTGGATCGATCAAACTCTGGTTTTCAGTGAGTTTTAGGGCAAGAAAGGGAAAGAAATTGGATAAAATGATAAAATTAACATGGAATGATGAAAAAGGTGAATATGATGAAGAAGATGATTATAACTATGATGATGATGAAGAAGAAGAAGATGATGATGATGATTATAATTTTGACGATGAAGAAGAAGGTCAAGATGATGATGATGCTGATAATGAAGATGAAGAAGAAAAAGAAGAAGAAGAAGACCAAGATGATGAAAAAGAAGAAGATGATTATAACTATGATGATGATGAAGAAGAAGATCAAGATGAAGAAGAAGAAGATGATGATTATAATTTTGATAATGATGAAAAAGATCAAGATGATGATGATGAAGAAGATTATAACTATCATGATGATGAAGAAGATGATTTTAATTTTGATGATGAAGAAGAAGATTAAGATGATGATTAATAAGATGATGAATATGATGATGAATATGATGATGATGAATATGATGATGATGAATATGATGAAGATGATGATGAATATGATGATGAATATGATGAAGATGATGACGACGATGACGATGAAGATGAAGAAAAAAAAGATCTAGATGATGAATATGACTTTGACGACAGTGATGATGATGATGAAAAAGAAGATTAAGATGATGATGAATATGATGAAGATGATGATGAATATGATGATGAATATGATGATGAATATGATGATGAATATGATGATGAATATGATGATGAATATGATGAAGATGATGATGAATATAATGATGATGAAAATGATGATGAATATGATGAAGATGATGACGATGAAGATGATGAAAAAAAAGGTCTAGATGATGAATATGACTTTGACGACAGTGATGATGATGATGAATATGATTATGAACAAGAAGATGAATATAATGAAGATGACCATGACGAAGAAAAAGTGTAATATGATAAAGGTGAATGTGGCGGAGAAGATAAATATAATGAAAAGGAAGATGAATATAAAGTAATTCATGGTGAATTAACAGAAGTTGACGAAGATGATAAAGATGTAAAGTTGATGAAAAGATGGATACAAAGAAAAGAGTTAGTATTCGGTAAGTCAAGATGAAGATGAAGAAGTGGCTTCGGTAAAAAATTTCTTTTTTCTTCTTAATGACTAGGTTTGCGTTTTTCGAGTCATTCTTTAATCTTTTGTGTAAGACTTGGACAACTAACGCCATCACTCATCCTAACTTGGACAATTCCCTAATCTCTAAGCAATAATATGAAGTCAAAAGTATAAAACTAAAGCAGAAAAGTGTAAGGGATAAAAAATATTATCATTAAATTTAATAGACTCCCTTTAGGCAAACTTAACGCAACGACAAAAGAAAGCAAACAATCTCAATGGGAAAGGTTATTAGAACCTTGTGCGTTATATTTATACAATTCCCAAAGGAACCACACCCGCGTAAATAAACAGCGATTCCGGCTATAACGTGACTTTAAACGCGTTAAATTAATAACCCATACACACCTTAACTAAAATAAGGAACAGATGCCAAAACAAGCAGTTGAAAAAGTTATGAAAACGAAAAAAAAACCAAATAAAAATGATGGATATTTTTAAAGCCCGCGAAAATCGTAACTGTCAAAATTGGAAATGTGGAATGAAACCTCGAATGTAAATTTTTCTTGAAAAAAAAAGTTGTAAACTTTTATATCGGGAGGTTTTTTTTAAAAAGCGTCACACATGACATAGTTTAAGAATTTTTGGGGAATTTTACGAGAATTTTTTTTTAGTTAGTCGATAAATTTTTTCATTTTTTAAGGAAAGAGGAAGATTAATAGTTTTCTTACAGTTAAGCGACAGATTTAATTAAGAATAATGGAAGGAAATAATCAGAGCTATTTTGGTTTTATTGGCTTAAATAATTTTAAAGATTGAAACGTTTTTAGATATAAAAATATCGAAATAATTAGGTATTATTATAACTTCATCAAAACACACAATAGGCCGTATCCGATTTCCAACCGAAAAGGAATTTTTTTACCTTTTCGGTTCGAGAAAAAAAAACAATTTAAACAAAATAAGAAACATAAAACACGTTAAATGAGGAGAGAATCTCATTTAAAATCTCATTCGAGAAAAGAAGAAAGAGCTGGAGAACCCATTAATAATTGAAGAAGAATGATAAAATAATAAGGAACATTTAGTCCCCCGACGAGGGACAAGGGCGAGGTTCGGGAAGTAATGGAGTAACCCATGGGGGTCTTGTACCTAACCTCAGACGTTATGATCAAAGATAACACGGGTACTGGCGGCCGGCGCAAGGTCTTTGTCCCTTAAGGGAGTTTCAACATTTTTCTTGTTCAAATTAGTCTTCTTCATCCTTTTTTTTTTCTTTACTGAAAAAAACTCTTTCCGAAGTATTTAATTTTTAATTAAATGCGTATCTACTGCCAGGTGGAAAAAAATGAAAGCCAATCTTTTAACCGGTGAAAAACTGTCTATTTTAAAAATGCAGCTTAATGATTCGTTTTGGATTGTTGGATAGTTTAAAGGATCCGCCTTTTGAAGTGAGAAGGGTTAATTGGGGGATTTTTCATATGGATCGGTTATGGGGAGGAGGAATTGGAATTTTTTTACGTGAGTGGTAGCAGTAAATTTATTCTGATCTTGAGAAATCAATTTTGAGTGGAATGGGCTTAGAGGGGGTAAATATTATTTTTGTGTTGAGTTGCGGATTGTAGAATTGAGACTTTTAAAGGTTAGAAAGAAAAGCGAAAATTTTAGCAGCCTCATGCCAGAAAACAATGGACAAGAACTTGAGAGATGCTTTGGGACGAGGATTTTACGAGACAAAAACCGCTTGTGTCCACAAACAGTAGACGAGGTAAAGATACTAAAAACAAGAGGAAGACAGACAAGAATTCCGAGTACAATAATTAAGACAGGAATACGACAGAGGAGGACTCAAAAAAGTAGACCTGGGCTTAAAAGTAATAGACAAGAACTGGAAGAAATGCTTTTGGTCAAGAACACGACAAACAAGGACTCCAAGCTTGAGCTAGAAAACAATTGATGAGGAAGAGGTGCAAGAAGCCGTAGCATGTAGGTACAAGAAGCCGAGCTAGAAAAGATAAACAAAGACTCTAAGAGGCACATTTAGGCCGGAAAACAGCGATCAACTATTTTAGCCGAGGCACTTAGGCCAAAAAAAGATAGAGTTCAGCTCAGTCCAAGTAGTGGGACATTTGAGCCAATGGAGAGTAGCAGTATGTGGGCCAGATGGATGACTGTAAGGATTTTGAACTCGAAAAAAGAGAGAGTAGGTCCAAGCTGAGCATACGTCAGCCTTTAGAACAGCTAAAACCAAAAGCCAGTTTTGGCCGATGAATAAATTCCAATTTTTTTAAAATTATGATTTAGTTGCCGGCAGAAGCCTTTTAAGGGCTTGTAATAAACGTACTTAACTCTCAATAAATTTTATTTAAAAAATAGCGAACCTTTCACCATTTTTCGTAGCACAAGCACTCTTTTCAAATCTCTTAAAGCACAAAGCCTATTAATGTGAAAATAAAAAAAGCAAAACATTGTTCTTACTTTACTTTCTTTCTTTTATTTTTTTCCCTCCGTATATGAGATCAAAGGAAACCTCTATTGTATCATATTTCCCCGAGAATTTTAAAACAGTCATATTCACATTCGAGTTTCTTTTTTTTTGAAAACTTTTACTTTCCAACAAAAAAAGTTTTTTTTTTCCACGAAAAAAATTTTAATGGGGTTTTCCTTAAATATGAAACGTTTTTAAATTTCCGGTCATTTCTTTTCTTACCCTTCAAAAATGCTTTAGAAAAATGATTAAAATCCTTAAAAAAAAAACCCCGAAGACATTTTACCGTGACAATGAATATGCTTGTCACGTGACAAAATCACTGGACCAGAAGACTGCGTATGAGAATCACCGAGTTGAACAGACCATTTAAAAAATAGGTCGCTAAATGTAGCAGAGAAACCTTTTCTTGAAATTATCAGAGATGCGTTTACTTTCCTTTCCACTCTTTTAAAAGTTTAACGCCCGTAGTGACCTTGGCTGGGATTCTCATTAGCGCCGAATGGAGAAAAGTGACTTTGTCAATCAAAAACGCAGATTGCAAACATCTGGCGTTTGCTTTACCTAAACCAAAATAGCTTTTTCACTAAATGCATTTTAGTCGAAAACCGACCTTTTCCATTATTCTCTCTCGAAACGAGGAAGTTTTGTTATATTTCTTTGCTTAGGACGGACAGATTTTTTTTGCGAGAATATTTAAAACAATCAGCGTTGTTTAGGTCTTTGGAATTCAAAGCACGATTCATTTACAGCATTTTTAGTCGGGCTTACAATTTAATAGCATCTTAATTAATGAAGATTAGAATTCTGCTGCGGAGATTTTTTTTTTGTTAAAAATTTTTTTTAATCCGCATTGCAGTGAAGGCAAAAGAAACAATGATTCCATAATGACATATTTTCGAAACTTGGCGAACTTTTATTGATTTTCGATAGGAATAATTAAATTTAGGAAGTACTGGTGGGAGCGAAAAAAAATTATCTCAGGGAAGAATTTACGTTATTATTATCATATTTCTCACAGAGTTTTTTTTTTTGTTTACTTCGTGAAAATAAAGGAAACATTATTTTGATTTCAAAAAAACATGGATTTTATTTGTTTTTCTCTCGGGGCATACCGGATTCCTCGGTAGAATTTATTACCATATTCTTTTTTGATTTATTTTCATCTTTTGAACGAATCAGATGTGATTTCCATCGAAGCAGGTACGTTCGGTTAAACACACAATGGAAAGTATGTGTAAGCTTTGAGATAAAAATTTAAAGGAATTCTATATCACGAAGTATCGGTTTCGTTTTCTCTTAGATTATTTTCTGAAAAGAGGGTTTCCCGTCAAGATGCGTTTTTGAGGAAACCGGAAGGAGATTGAGAGGAATAGGGTTTCCAGGCCTTTTAGAATATCACGCACTTTGGAAATTCCTTATGAGAAGTTTTTCGTGGGTTTTTCTCGTGTGATGTAGGGAGGAGCGTTAAAAACGGTTTAGTGGAAGCTTTGGACATATTTTTTTTTTTAGGGAAAGCTGAAGGAAATTATGAGAGTTGGTTCAACTTCCATTGGACACCCAGGAGGTGTGAACGCTGTCCATCGTTAGAGTTTTTCGCGCCTGATATAATGGGAACCCTTCCCCCTTCAACGAAATGGTCGATGAAGAGGCCTATATAAAACCCATAAGAATCCTCCCAAACCCTAAACGCGATTCTCGACCTAACTTCGCGAGGCCTAAGGGGAAGTCCTAGGGGAAAATAAAAAATGAGGTGCGCTCGCTGCATCACCCGCACCACAGCTACTAGCACCTCTAGTACTTACTACGATGGTAAGCCAGCTGGTGCGCTCACCTCCTCTGCGAAGATCTCCTCTTGAGTAATCCAAAGGTAATCCAATATGTGTATCCAAATGGCAATGATGAATTTCACTTCACTTCACTTTTGCTCTGCTCTGGTCACTCCCCGACAGAAAAATAAATTTAATATTAAAACTGAAAAATAAAAAATAAATTATTAATCGCACCAAAAGATTTTTATTTATTTATTTATTAGGCTCGCGATATTTCTTTCGCACATCACTCCACGATTCTTCCCGGTCGCGGTCGCGCCGCCACGAAAAAATTATTACCCGAATAACTTACAGTAACTGAATTCATTTTATATAGTTCAGACAGAAGGAAAATTAAAGTAGAAGAGGTTTAGTGCGTGATGATGAGTTTGTTAGTATAATGATAGTGATGATGATTGGTGATGAAGATGAGGGATTGTTAGTATTATTCATGCCCCTTGACCTAACTAATAGTTAACCCGACTTACAGCTAACCTAACTTATAGTTAACCTGATTTACAGCTAACCTAACTTAAAATTAACCTGGCCTTAAAACTAACTGCTCTTATAGCAAACCCTACTTATAACTAATCTTATTAATTACCCAGGAAAAGGAAAGTTAAGTAGAAGTCAAAAATTAATACCATTATTAATTTTACTTAATAATAATATTAACTTTGAAAAAATTAAAAAAATTATTACTCAAAAAAAATTGTTTAGTTATTGCAAGTTATTGATTTTATTTTTTACTCCGATTTTTATATTCGACTCATGCATATTCTTAAGCACTGTTAAATAATTAAAATAAAATACTGACTTAATTATTAATTAATTTTTAAATACTGTAAAACGGACTTTTTACGATGTACACTGTTCGAAGTTCGATTCGCAACTAAAGATGGCAGCGGAGCGCTCCCGCTTATATAGGAGCGCTGGTGTCGTCCGATGACGTCATCGGTAACCATGACAACAAGAAGGGGAGGGAGTGGCTTCATGCAAAAAGGGAATATGTGAATGGGAAACAATATATTAACGGGTCCTTTTGCACAAATTATTTTAAATTAATGTGAACTTGGATTTTTCTACTCAAAAATAAAAACTACAACCAATAGAATTCGAACCTCTTTCCGACTAGCACGTAATATGATTTTTTCTAACCCATTAACACACTCTCGCCACCGAAAAAAAATCCATCAGTCGTAAATTTCTTCCCCTATTATTCTTCCGAATACAATTCAAAACAAGAAACCCAATTTCCTCTCTCTCTCGAATTACTTTTCAATCCTTAAAAAAACATATACTTGTTAACAAAGAGCTTACTTGGAACAATTGAAGAGATTTCTCTCACATCAGTAAAACCCTCGTTTCTCTTACACAATCTAAATTTTCTTATAACCAAGCGACAACTTAATTAAATTTTAATCCAACGGTTAAAGATTACAGTTTAATTTTTAAAATCATTCCGAGTGTAATTTCTTCTGCTCCGTCTCGAAAAAACCCTAAATATGAAATAACAATCAGCGTGAATTAATAATAAGGAGGTACGTGTAATATAGTTTGATTGCCTTAACACCGAATATATTATCTCAGGCCCAGCCTTGTTTAAAAGGAACCGTATGCATAATGAGGGTAAATTATTGATATTAGTGCCAGGCATTTACTTTTTTTTTATATAAAAGAAATAGATGAGTTATAATCTTTTTTGTTAAAGGGAAATCCATTTAGTCGAACCCATTTGTTTATTTCCGAAAGTATTGAAGTTTCAAAGAAATAAATCATTGATACCGGAAAAGATCGTTAGTGGAATACAGCTGATTGGGGAACGGATATGTGAGAGAGGAAAAAAAAAACGTAAATAGAAGAGTCGTTGATATTTAAGAGATGCTGCACCGTGCTGCGATGTAGCGTCATTTGTATGAACTATTAAACTGTTTTAACGATTTTTAAATGTGTCGTGGGATTTAGGAAATATATTATTTAGGGATTATGTGCTCGTATGAGGAGGTATGATTTCGTTTTTGAAAGGAATTTTAATATTATTTGGCAAGATTATAAAGGAGAGTAATATGTGGAGAGATGTGTTGGAGCTGATGCGTAAATATTTGTATGAGTTTGTACATATTGCAGAGAAAGTTTAAACGGTTTGAGAGTTTTAATGGTTTGGAATATGTTGAGGACTTTGTAAGAACAGCTGTTGATCGGGGTCGGTGTTCGAAAATGACATGCTCGCCGTATTCGTATATCCAATTGTTGTACGATGTCAATGAAAGTTCTTCTTAAGCCTTTTTGTATCCGCTCCAGGTAAAGGCCTCTCAATCTTTTCCATGCTGTTGGGGTCTTTGCTCTGTAGAACCAGCTTCTTCCTGTTGTTTGAATTATGTTTAGAGATTTACCAATGCTTCTCCCTACCAGTAGCGGCCTCTATTGAGTTGACGTTACTGTCTATTGCTCTTGGTCCTGCCTGGCCAGGCCACGTGCTCTATCCATTGCCACTTCAACTCGGCAGCTCTACTAGCTATTGACCATTGCTGAACATCGTAGGCTGTTGACCATTGCTGAACATTGGAGGCTATTGACCATTGCTGAACATTGGAGGCTGTTGACCATTGCTGAACATTGGAGGCTATTGACCATTGCTGAACATTGGAGGCTCTTGACCATTGCTGAACATTGGAGGCTGTTGACCATTGCTGAACATTGGAGGCTATTGACCATATTGTGTCTTAGCATCAGCAACCCATATGACTGATGTAACAGTGTGTATTTAAAACTGTCGTTTGTGAAGTCAGTAGTGCATCCTTTTATTGCATCCTAGCAATCAGTTGATAATTTCTTTTTATTTCTTTTCAGCCTGATGGAAATCTTCAAGCTCATTGTTTCCGAGTCAAGATATTTCGGAAACCGCGACCTTGCCATGTATGTCATCAACCGATCCACAACCGCGGCTCAGTATGCAGAGTCTGCAAATACGCGTGCCATCATGCCTGCGAAAACAAGGTAAGACATTATCTAATCACTCTAATTACTCACTTTTTTGTTTGAGCAAACATTGCAATTAATCGCCCGTATGAGATCTTCAAAAAAAAAAAAAAGGTGATTGAGCATTATTGCGAACAATAGATTTTTCATGTCCGGCCCTTTTATTGAGAGCTGAGAACCTTGGTGATATGCGTGCATCGAAAAATAAATAACTTAGGCCCGTCGATTTATTTTTTCTTTGTTATTAATTAAAAAATATGGAGATCTTAAACTGATTCCAGCGGTTTTTCTCGTATCTGCCCCCCCAGGGCCATTTTTTAAAACAATATAAAAGCTAAAAATCGTTTGGTACAATAAACTATCTGTTATGTCTGGGACAGGCTGAGATTGTAAAACGAGATGATATGCATTGATACTTTGCGAAAAAAAAAAAATTATTATTGTGGAGTCAGGTGCACGAAGTTTTAGTCCGTGCGAATTTATGAGTTTCGGAATTGCTGTAAGCATTTCCCAACTTTTTATATCCTCTTAAGATTTTTGAAATGAAAATCAAATATCGTGAAAGTAGATCGCGTGGCATTTCCTTGAACTGGAAACATTATCATGTTTAAAATATGAGATGAGTGTTTTGCGTAATCTGCTGCCAGTATATGATGATTATAACAGAAGGTTGGTAATATCGAGAATCCATTATTTCCGTCATTAACAACATCATCTACTAACTTGTTTTTATCTTTTTTAACACGTTGTTAAAATCGTTTTTATTACTCCTGGTTTTTACTAATGTCCACTCGAAGATTTGTTACCCTTGTATGCTGATTGGGTAAGTGGAGGTGAGTCGTAAATTCGGGGGATATTTCCTCTTGGATAAAATTTAACGTTGATGGCAATTTGAGTTTTCTCACGGACGAGCCGTAAAAATTTCATGATCAAGCTTTATATATAAAAAAAAATAGTAAAAAACCATCTGATTTATTCATTAGACACAGTGGCAGATGTTGAGTTAGTGGAGTTGAGGTCATTTTCCTTGTGATGATTTTTTATGTAGTTGATGAATTTTGTATTTGAAAAGTTGAGGAGATATTTTGCTGCACGGAATAAAGTTTGCTGGTTTTGAAGAATTTTGGTTCATGCGGGTTTTTTAATATAAATATTGAAATGTCACAGTGGCTAAGGCGAAGAAATTTATAGACGACTTTAGCGTGTGTGATATATTGTGAAGAAAAATAAGTCTTCAGGTGGTTATTTGTTTGAAAAGTCCGTGAAGTTCTTACTTTTCAAACCGTGAAAGTTTTTAGCAGATTTTTGTCATGGCAAAAAGAAGATCTATATATATAAACGTCTTAATTCTGTCCAAAAAAAAAATTTTTCCCTGGCAAGATAGACTTTGAAGTGACCACTTTTTCTGATAGCATATTTTATGATAGAATTTCTAAAATTATAGCCGCTTCTCGGGAAAAATTGCTTTTTTCGGAAAACCCGGAAAACACTGTTTTTTAATCAAATTTTTCTCCGTCGTGTTTTAAAAACGGACTTCTTGATGAGATAAGATTATAAGTGATCCCTTTTTCTTAAATCTAAATTCAGAAGAAAAACGAGAACAATAATTTCATGTCCCGGAAAGCCCGCGTTTTTCCGGAAAATCGGAAAAGCCCGGTTTTTAAATCAATTTTTTCCGTCTTTTTTTAAAAAACGGTAACTGATTTTCGGGTGTGAGACATACATACATATAGACGACAAGCCGAAGCCGAAGCTGATGAAAGGATCAGAAATTTGAATCCCGCTCAAAAAAATATTTTCGTCACCATTGTTACCGCTTTGAATCAGGAAGGGCTTCAGCACAGATGTTTCTTCATAGATGGACCAGGAGGCACAGGCAAGACTTACATCTACAATACGTTAATGAATTTTTTAAGAGGGCAAAACAAAATTGCCTTGCCCTTTGCGACAACAGGCATTGCTGCTGACTTGCTGCAGGGAGGTAGAACCGTGCACAGTGGTTTCAAACTGCCCGTCCCCATATTGGAAACTTCTACTTCCAGCATGAAGCTCCATTCTGAGGAGGCGGGCAATTTACGAAAAGCAGCTCTGATTATCATAGATGAAGCCTCCATGTTGACCAATCACGCGCTTCGCTGCATCGACCTATTGTTAAAAGACATCATGAAAAGCAACAAACCTTTCGGCGGCAAAGTTATATTACTTGGAGGAGACTTTCGCCAGACCCTTCCTGTTGTTCCCCACGGAAAAAAAGCAGACATTCTTCAAGCAACTGTAAAAAGTTCTACCTTATGGCGATTTTTCAAAATTTTAAAATTAACATCGAACATGAGATCGGAAAATCAAAACGCTTTCAACGAGTACATATTGCAAATCGGAGACGGGAAATTGACCAGTGCGGAAGGGGATACGGAAATACAAGCTTCCTTTGTCGAATCGGGCGACTTAGTATCTACCATTTATGGCGACTCCATCGATAGTTCAAGTTTCAGTGAACTATCAACGAAAATTATTTTAACACCAAAAAATGTGCACGCTCTAGACCTAAACAACAAAGTCACAAACTTATTACAGGGAGACTTGCACATATACAAGAGTGCAGATTCCGTTGTGTCAGATGAACCCGAACACCATTTAAGTTATCCGGTCGAATTCTTGAACACTCTTACTCCGTCAGGCACGCCTCCACACATACTTCAATTAAAAAAAGGTTGCATCATCATGTTAATTCGCAACTTGGACGCAACAAAAGGCCTTTGCAATGGAACTCGACTCATGATTAACTCTCTTCACAAAAATTTTATATACGCCAAAATATTAACTGGGACCCATAAAGACGAAGACGTTTACATACCACGGCTCAACATCACCCCAACAGATACAGACCTCCCGTTTACCTTAAAAAGACGACAATTTCCGATTATACCAGCTTTTAGCATCACAATCAACAAGTCTCAGGGGCAATCTTTTAACACTGTTGGGGTGTATTTGCCCGAGCCCGTTTTCGCCCACGGGTAGTTATATGTAGCCTTTTCGAGGACAAAAAATAGTCAACGGTTGAAAATTTACATTGGAGAGGGAAACGGCCAAGGCGATATTTTAAATGACGGCAAAATCTTTACAAAAAATGTCGTTTACCCGGAGATTTTTGGATGATGGGCAATTAAACTGAAAAACTTTCCGCACTACAGAAGCATGCTTAAGTCAAGCTAGCGTTGTGCATTAACATCTGACCAACGCTCAGCTGCTTGATCATGTTTCTGTTGCGGAGTCTGCAAAAACATCCAATTTCAACCTTTACAAACCAGCCTGATCACCGTCGATTTTTCGACGGGTCGACCACTAGTTTTTAAAGAATGTTTTAGTTAAAATATTCTTTTCTCGAACTTTTTAAAATTTTTTAGATATTTTTGGGATATTTTCCCTCAAAAAAAATCTGTTTTACAAGAAAAATTAATGAAGAGATTGGCTTGAAGAGGAAACTTTATTGGAAGATTTGTTCGACAAGATTAAATTATCAAAAGATTTAGTAAACAAGAAAAATTCATCAAAGATGTCTTCGAAAAGGAAAATTCATCAAAAGGTCTGTTCGACATGAAAATTCATCAAAAGGTCTGTTCGACATGAAAATTCATCAAAAGGTCTGTTCGACATGAAAATTCATCAAAAGGTCTGTTCGACATGAAAATTCATCAAAAGGTCTGTTCGACATGAAAATTCATCAAAAGGTCTGTTCGACATGAAAATTCATCAAAAGGTCTGTTCGACATGAAAATTCATTAAAAGATTTGGTAGGCAAGAAAAATTTCTTAAAAAATTTGTTCGACTTTAAAAATTTTATAAGTTCTTATTTCTTTCCTTAGGAGACCCTAAAGTTCCACAATAAATTACCTCAATTTTTTCTTGAAGAAAGTTTTTGAATTTGACCTTAAAGCACAGCCTAACTCTCAAGAGCTAACTATTCAGGTGCCATCAGATATGTCAGGCATTTTCACTATCCGCAATAAAAAACATAAAAGGAAGAATGTTCCCAGTCAAATGGAATTCTTCATTTAAGAAGTCGAAAAAAAAACTCCACACGGCTTAGATACGGTTTTGCAGTTTCGTTTTAAGTTTCAACTCAGGATCAACATAGGGATCAGGTTAACGAACCGCGAACCTTGTTATAAAACGTCTGATACATACAACTCGCCAGTCGGGATGCTGTCTTCCTCTCGTTCGTTTTGTGTATTCAGCACCTGTGTTTTATTTTTCGAATAACCTTTCAACCCTTGTTGAATTAACCGTGAAAACTTGCCCAACCGAATTGTTTAACAATAACGTTTAATTGGGAATTATCAAACGGTCCGTTAATCTCGTGTTTTATCGGGTTTATTGGAAAAGACCACATGTGAGGTGTGTTAAGGCCGTGATCGTGATCTTGTGGTGAGTAGGCTTTGTATTTTCGTAGGTTTTTTAAAATAAAAAATTAAGGATGTTGATGGAGGTTTGAATGTGTATCGTTATCAGAAAAAAGTAAAAAGTGGAGTTGATTGCTATTTAAAAAAAAATATCTAATTATTTTAGAATTGTTTGTCAGCTGGCGATTAAATAGAAAATTTTTAAAGTAGCCACGGGTCAGGATTTTGGTTCATGACAAGGTTTTTTTTAATTTTATGAGTTTCGATTGTTTTTTTTAATGGATAAGTATTGAATGGAAGAAGGATTTAAACGATTAATAATTTTTTTTAAGTGAATAAGAGAACTTAAATTTTGGCTTCATGTTTAAATTGACTAAATCTAAATCAATGATTACATTCTAAAGTTTTATTAAAATCTGGCCCGACCGTGACTCGGTAGGTCTAAGCGTAGCTTGAAATGTCTTCTGGGGGCATGGACGCAGCTTAAGTATGCTTCTTAAGAAGTCTTCTGCTGGCTTGAGGGCAGCACATAAAGCTTTCCGTTGGCCCAAGTGATGTGGAGCTAACCTGTCAGTTGCCGCTGTAAATTATTTCATACAACTATTCTCGGGTATTTTCAGGTTTATTTGGACTTGGGTTCAATTCCCATGTGCCAGTGCTTCTAATTATTTGGTTTGTTCAAAAATTAATCTCTACTAGATTTAAATTTTCTTTCTGAAATATTCTCCCGAACACTTGGGAATCCCAGAATTATCATTATTGTTTCTTTTTTTTCGGCCCTGCTTATCCTTGATGACTAACTCAAGAAGTTAACACTTCATCATAATTCTATTTTCATAGAAACCTTATCTTCCTTTTGTTATGATAAAATTTAATACATCATTGCGAATTCTTTAAAAGAACAAGGGATCAAAAGATCAAGCTTCCTACTTTAAAAAATTCTGCTACTTTTTTGTAATCATCTCAGCTACTGGATATGTTTATCAGTGGCGGATTACTCATTAGGTTACATGAAGCCCAGAGCGGAACATTTTAAAGCAAAATGGCATTATGAATGAAGTATATTCATCAGGGCCCTAAAGCCCAAAAATTCATATATCAGTCAATCAATCTTGTTGCAGAGCGTGTCAGGAGAACAGGTTGACACTTGATTAACGAAATGATTCCAAAGTTCCCAAGTCAAAGCTAAAATTCTTGAAATTATCTTTGGATAGTTTTTTGTAGTCGAACAAATCTTTGGATAATTTTTTGTAGTCGAACAAATCTTTGGATAATTTTTTGTAGTCGAACAAATCTTTGGATAATTTTTTGTAGTCGAACAAATCTTTGGATAATTTTTTGTAGTCGAACAAATTTTTGGATAATTTTTTGTAATCGAACAAATCTTTGGATAATTTTTTGTATTCGAACAAATCTTTGGATAATTTTTTGTAGTCGAACAAATCTTTTCACCCTTTTCTTAGTGGAAAAAAGCTTTTCATAAATGTTTCAGTCGAACAAATCATTTTATTATTTTTTCAATCGAACAAATCTTGAAACAGTTTTTTTAGTCAAACAAATCTTTTCACAATGTTTTTTAGCTTATGGAAGAAAAAATACCAGCCCTCAATTGGTGCCACTGAATGAGCCATCACAAAATAATTTTGGGGTTATTGTGCCCCCGTCGCTGTAGAAAATCAGATTCTTAGTAGAAGACAAAAATGTATCTTAGAATGCGGTTGGAAGTCCGAGCTTGCTGGCCGCTTACTTCAGGCCATTATTTGATTGATCTGATCAAATAATTTTGGTGCAAACTCTGCGGCTGAAAAACACAGACAATTTGGGCCTCTTGGCTTGTTTCCTTTTAATCCGCCACTGATCTTATCTTCTGAAATCATTCGCAGAAAAATATTCATTCTGAAAAAAATTCCCGGCGCATTCTTTAGACTCCATCCATATAAAACCGGCTATGCTCAGTAGCCTTTGTTGATATAAAATTACAAAACCATAAGTTCCCCACAATTGATAAAACAAACATGAGGCAAAACAATCACGTAATAAACGTAAATAAGTTTACGAGCGTACCGTTTGATGTCGCTAGCGTATGCTTTTCTCACGACTCAAAAGAATCGACTTTGCCACAATGAAATAATAATGAAGAACCCATAACACTAGCCAAAGTCCCTGTAATAAAACTTCTTTTTACAATTACCATTCAAACACGCCATGAAAGAATCGTAAAAAGATCCCTTTTTTACGACCGCGTGCAATACACTTGTAAACTTTTCTAACAACGAAGAAGCGTAATAACCAGAGGCTTTAGTGAATTGGTGGCGTATTTGAAAAACAGGTACGGAATCAGTTGGGTATCTAGCCCGTGACAAGTGTTGTGGCTGAAAGTGATTTTTTTTCCCTTTGTATTTCAAGTGTAAACTACGCGGTCGTGAAAAATATCAAATTTTTTCAAATGGATATAATTGGATTAATCTTTTTGGCCATAACGGATGTGCAATGGAAATTGGCATTGAATCATGCTCGATGACCTTCCCATAGTGTTTTTATTATTCTTTGTATGTCAGCGCATAAATTCATAATTGCAGACGTTAATTGAAAAAAAAAAATCGTAACATTGTCAATAAGATCCTAAATGACATTGCAGTTTCAGGTTCAAGTAAACCTCTTAGGCATTTTTTAAAAGAAGTCATGAAATCATTTTTTTTCCTGTTAGTTCAACTTGAAAAAAAAAAAAAATCAGCTGAGTTTTTTTAGGTTCGATGTTTTTTTTATTTTTCGCGCTTGATTTTTTTTCTCTCTCTAAAGAGCTTTTGTTTGCTGACATAGTTGTCTTAAATGTAAACATAAAAAGAGACGTTATCGTGATCCCGTAATGGAAGTTAAGCGATAACTTGAAAATGGAGAATGAAGTTGAGGTGAGTCACTGAATCAGTTTATAAATTTTTTTTTGTTGAGGGATGCTGTTGTCAGCAATCGTTATTTGGCAAAACCTTTTTCTCTATATTAGATTTCGTTGTTGTGACGTAAGAAATTGCATCTTGGACCTCACAAGTATACTTTGTAATTCCTGCACATTTATATTTAATTAACTGACGTAACGTTTCTTTTTTTTTTGTTTTGTTTGACGTCAGGTTTCTTCTTTTTTTTGTTGTTTAGGATTAAACCGTTAAGTTTTAGAAAATAAGTGCAAGTTTGAGTCGTGATGTCAGTCTTGGACAAAATCGTGACAAATTGTGAATTCAGATGAACAGTGGGAACATGAAGTAGTTAGTACTGGGTGCAGCAGATATTAATAAGATTAAAAGTATAATGATTGGAATTTGGCTATTTTGGCAATTTTTCCAGCTCATCCCGCGCAGATGGAACTATACTGGCTAAGACCCTCAAGGGCACCTTTAGCTCCGCTAAAATGTTTGACCTATTAAACACTTAGCAGAACTACTTTCATGAATTAATCTCTTCACTGAAAAGTTCAATTAGTCTAATTCACGATTTTTTTAATCCTGTCAAAAATATGATTGTCAGTTAATCAATTAAACTTCAAAAATTCTGAATTCGATTTATTAATAATTATTTATAGCAAATCAGAAGATTACCCTTTCAGCTATGACATTTAATACACCCGAGGTGATTCATCACAAACATTCGCAAATTGTTAATTAAATCCTAATTAATCAGAAAGTGGGTAAAAGCTTTCAATCCACGTTAAATATTAATCGTTGCCCCCTTCGGCAAAACTATTTTACATTTAATTCAATAGCGATTTTGTTTTTTACTTTGGAGATAATCAGTCGGCATTTTAGCCATAATACAACCCTTAAAAAGAATACGTTAGATTAAATCACGTGAATTATAGCCACTAAAAAGTCGAGGCCGTTAAAGCACAAAAGAGAAATACCCCAACAATTGTTTTATGACCGTGTTCTTGATTTCTAGATAACCACAATACAACCTCATCATTTTGTAAATGCTCTTCATTTTCGTGTTTAGTCACCCCCGCATATCACACTTGAATTTAAATATTCGAAATTTTTTAAAGAGTCGGGAGAAAAACCGCGGATTTGCGGTTGTATTTTTCTTTATGTGAAGGGGCCCGTGCCGGCATTGGCATCCGGAATAAACTAAGTCATCTTTTAAATAATGTGCCTTCTTTTAAGAATAAAAAAGGTAATCTTTTTTTTATATAAAATTTATAGATGTAAAAAGAGAGAAAATCCAAGGAAATGAAAAATTACGTTTGTACTCGAGTCGTTTATTCGTGCTTTTTGTCGTTGCTCTTGTAGCTTTTTGAATTATGAAAGGGGATTTTTTGTTTTATGAAGAAAGGGCTTTTTTTACGTTGTAAGGATGGGCAGTTAGATGTTCACTTATATTTTATGTAGAATAACATTGAGAAAGATTTCAAAGAAGAGCTGGGGCTTGGGCTGAGGCCACTGTGCCAGAAAGCAGTTTGAGACTAATTTAACTGGTGCCGAACGCAGGAATGAACTTAGCTCGAAAATGACCGTATTGGCCGTAATTGTGCTCAGGAATTCTCCAGTTTAAGAATTTTTTAGTTGTTCAAAGCTCTTGGAACTTTTTTACTCTCCTGAGCTGGATCTCTTATAAGACTGGCACAGATTGAGAAGCCTTTATTGGCAAGAACTGAGAAAAAATCCTGTAACTGAAATTTTACTTTCTGGAAGTGTTCACGAGCTGAGCTCAGACCAATGTGAGAAGATGGATTTATTCTGAGTCACTTTTGGACGAATTCTCGAGCAGATCTTGGACCAATGGCAAAATTCCCGAACCACTCTCAGACAAGCGGGAAAATTCTCAAACCGCCCTTAATTGGACAAGTGGGAAAACTTCTGAATAGCTCTTGGACAAGTGGAAATATTCCCAAATCGCTCTTGGACAACTGGGAAAATTTCCAAATTGCTCTTGGACAGCTGGGAAAATTCCCAAATTGCTCTTGGACAACTGGGAAAAATCCGCAAACCGCTTTTGGACAACTAGGGAAATTCCCAAATTGCTCTTTGACAACTGGGAAAATTCCCAAATTGCTCTTGAACAACTGAAAAAATCTGCAAACCGCTTTTGGACAACTGGGAAAATTCCCAAACCGCTCTTGAACAACTGGGAAAATTCCCAAACCGCTTTTGGACAACTGGGAAAATTCCCAAATTGCTCTTTGACAACTGGGAAAATTCCCAAATTGCTCTTTGACAACTGGGAAAATTCCCAAATTGCTCTTGGACAACTGAAAAAATCCGCAAACCGCTCTTGAACAACTGGGAAAATTCCCAAATTGCTCTTGGACAACTGAAAAAATCCGCAAACCGCTCTTGAACAACTGGGAAAATTCCCAAACCGCTTTTGGACAACTAGGGAAATTCCCAAACCGCTCTTGGACAACTGGAGAAATTCCCAAATCGCTCTTTAACAACTGGGAAAAATCCGCAAACCGCTCTTGGACAACTGGAGAAATTCCCAAGCCGCTCTTGGACAAAGGAAAAGTTCTTGAACCGCTTTTGGTGGATAAGCGGAAAAATTATCAAACCGCTCTTGATTGGACAAGTGGGAAAATTGCTAAACCGTTCTTGGACAGTTATGGAAATTGCCACCTACGCTTCTTGAATTTTTTCAGCTTACATCTCTCAATAAATTTTCATTTCCCGATCATTTCGTTCAAAATATCGTGACATAAATTAGCTAATTTTCTTCTATCTTAAGATTTGAATCCATTCCTCCCATTGTCAATCTGTAACCAAATCAGCACTTAAAAGCCTAGGTCAAAACTCGAGAAAAAAATTTATGCGGAATCATAAAAGAAGTTGAATATACGCTGGCAGCATCCTTGAATAAAGAAGAATGCCTTAATATGCGCGTGCTTGGATTGAGGTGTTTTAACCATAATCATAATAAATGATTTAATTATGCAAATCTATACAAGCATGAATGTTTAGTACAAAGTCATTGGATTATAGTGTTAGGTAAATATTTCGATGAAGTTGTACTTATCGTATAACATATCAATTTCCTTAGATATTCAAAAATATCATAATGTATTTTAAACAACTTCTTGGAATTTTTAAAAGTCCCGAAAGGAGAATTTAATATCGCGATTTCCAATGAGTGCAAAAATTTTATTCCAGCAATGATTATTAATGGCAGGATTAGATACGGTCACGTAGACCGTATGAAAATTTAAAGTGTGTGTATAAAGAATAATTAGTTTGTAGTTTTTTTTTTTGAACGTATGAGAAGTCGTGAACTTTCTTTGTGTTTTTTACTTTCCTTGAAAAGTTTAGGTTTAGGAGATTGTAATATTAGAAGCGTCGAGCATGGTCTAAAAGTGAGATTAAAGAAATGTTCTAATAAAGTTTTAAAAAAAATTAAATTAAATGACAAAAGGCTTTCCGAGCTGAGCTTGAGTCAGTGGGAAAATAAAATGCTTAGCGAGTTGCTTTAGGAAAAGTAAAGAAATTCCCAAACTGTTGTTGAACAAGTTAGAAATTCCCGGACCGCTTTGGACGAGTGGGAAATTCCCAAACTGTTTTTGGGCAAGTGGGAATTTCCCTAATTGTTTTTGGGCAAGTGGGAATTTCCCGGACTGCTCTTGGACTAATGGGAAAATTCATGAGCTGTGATCTGATCGATAAAACTAAACCTTCTTTTAAACCATTTTCTTTTTCTTTTAAAATTTCCGGTAGCTAAACCTAATTACGTTTGTTGAATATTTTTTAAATCGATTGATGCTCAATTATCTAATTTCTTAGCTCAGACGAGAATCTTTTTTATGTTTTAAATTAATTGATGAGATAATCAAAAACAACAAACCCGCCATTTATCATTTCAACATGTTTCAAAATTTTTTTCGGCCATACGTAAAATCTCTTCTTATCCAAACAGTAGTTCATACCGATGAAAAATTATACGCTTTTACATATTAAATTTTTTTTCTGGCTAAATACACACCTGTTAGATGTCTAGAATTAGGCCCACCCATGGTCCTTTAAAAACACGAAACGTATCGGGTTCTTTTTTTTTTTTATTTGAACTTTTTAAAGTATAAATTTGACTAAACAAACATTTTTTAAAAATTTTTCTTTGCACCGAGACGTATATGCTAATGAAGGTGATGCATCCGTTTTAATAATAAAAATGAAATATATTTTTCTCCTGCTGCATTTGGTGTTTAATTATGATTGGAAAAAAATGTACCGATGTGGGTTAACAGTGAAAGTCGCTTCTTGGTTAGTTTCCTTTTTTAAACTCATGGTTCATCTATTTTAATTTTTTTAAGGCGGGAATGAAAATTTGACGTCCGTTGAATGTTTATAATCAGAATGCATTAATTATAACTTGTCAATGATACGTATTCATTAGAGGCTTTAGCAAAATGTTGATTAGGACGTATGGATTGTTTGTGTAGGCACTGAAAATTTTTTTGAGAAAATTGTAGCCATTATTTGTTTGAAAATAAAACATTATCAAAAGATTTGTTCGACATGAAAAAATTATCAAAAGATTTGTTCGACATGAAATATTTATCAAAAGATTTGTTCGACATGAAAAAATTATCAAAAGATTTGTTCGACATGAAATATTTATCAAAAGATTTGTTCGACATGAAAAAATTATCAAAAGATTTGTTCGACATGAAAAAATTATCAAAAGATTTGTTCGACATGAAAAAATTATCAAAAGATTTGTTCGACATGAAGAAATTATCAAAAGATTTGTTCGAAATGAAATTCGAAATGAATTTATCGTTCGAAATGAATTATCAAGAATAACCAAAGAGACCCAAATTTGGGTCCTCAGGGATTTATAGAAAACAAAATTCAAAATGTCAACGAACTGAATACAAATGTCTAGTAGGCATTTTTTGGGCTTATGTCTTCTGTGTCAATGACCGATTAACTACTGACTTGTGCTGACCTAATCGTCATAAAGCACCGCTTTCCACAATCTGTGCCAAAGCCAGTAGCCAAAAAGACTAAATTGTAATATTCACTATAATTAAAGTATTAACTCCTCTGTCATATTTTCTAAAAATTCCAACATTAAAGCTGAAAAAACAGGCGATCAATTACACGGAATTCAATGCTAGATTAAAACGCTAAAAATATTTTAAATTTTATACGAGCATGTGTAATGTGCTTCGTAATTATTATTTTAACAGTGGCGAATGCCACACTTCATTTTTCGAATAAAACTTCACTTCAATAAAACGTTATTTTTAATTGGGTCCGAAAAAAATTCAGACAAGGTACGTGATAAAAATCGCCCACACCAACTCCGCCACAGTAGGAGTACAAAAATCCATAAAAAGAGAAGAGAAAGAAATCATGAGATGATGGAACATGATCGGTGGTTGTTAGCTACAAGAGTTTAGAAAAAAAAAAAAGAGCAGACAAACGCACTTAAAAAAACACCCAGGTACAAGGTCGTGGCCTCCTACGTTTAAAATTCACTTTAGTCCCGCTATGTCCGTCTAGATTTTTAAACGAGAAAAAAATACATTAATTCAAAAGCGTGTGCTAAAAAAACTGCGTTTAATGAATGTCACCATGCGTTCAATTAGTTTTAATAAACATAGGGAAAGATGAATTGAAACAAGATGGACGTATCCGTCGCAAACTCATTAATCCATTTAAGCGTTAGGGTGAAAAATAAAAAAAAACCTTTATGGCTACTTGTTTCGAAAAAGTAAAACAACTAACCTTTTCAGTTATTTAATTGATCACGTTATTAATTGAGAAATCCAACTTAATGAAAAATTCGTGACGGTTGAGTTTCATTCATTAAAAAAATATATTAAAGCTAAGTCTAAAAAATTTTAAACACATACATCAGTATCCTAAAATAGATTCTAAACTCCTACTATTACATCAATAATTTCTGATCTGCATTTTCTCTCTTTCCCCCCCTCTCTCCCCATTGATTGCATTTTGCAATAAAACACGAGCGCATTTGGCGTCAGCCCGTGTATTTAGCCATTAAAAAAAATTTTATATGCAAATTTTCAATTAATATTAGAAAAAGCTTTTGATTGCGATTGAGAAATTTACCAGGCGTGAGGTCATTAAATGTCCAAAGAGAAAGATTCGATTTAAACAACAAACCGCAAGCTTTACATTTTTTTTTTTTTAAATTAAACAAACTGTTCTGGTAAATATTAGTTTTTCGATTTGGAATTAGGTCGTCGTATCCGTTTTGAGAAGAAAAAAATAGTTCAGGAAAGTCTATAAAAAAACAAAGAATCTCAAAGGACGTGGTTGTTTGACCATACGTGAGTTTAAACGATAACATCTTTTGCTATGATTTTTTTTCCCAGTAATAATTTTTCAATGCCTCGTTTAGAAAATAAATATATTTCTTTGACAGAGTTAGATTTTTTTGTTGCGTGTGTGCGATCTGAAGTTATGATCGCATTAAATAAAGTCGATCCGGAAAAATATATAAATTTGAGGGTTGTTGTTTACTGAAAAAAATTTGATCGTAAATTGTTGCAAATTTGAAAGAAAAAATAGATTAATAACGGTAGAGGTAATATTTCGCTGAATTTATGATTAAATAAGAATAGGATTGTTAATTGTAGAGTATGGGAGATAACCAACGAGATAGTGGCCAGGTATGATATATTTTTCTTGCGGGGTGTAAAAGAATTTAAATATTGGCACTCCTCTGCTTCTTCTTTTGTCCTGTTTGCATCCTTTCCTTAATTAAGCCTCGCTCAAATCTTGCAACAATCCTTTCTCTTGAGGCTTTCAGTCTCCTAGGGCAAGGCAACACTTTTTGATGCTTGCAGCCTCCATCAAGCTTCCCGTGGCATTCATCTTCCTAGATCCTTTCTTGTGATGCTGACTGTTCAGTGCCATTTTAGTATTGCTAGAAGTTCATAGCAGCATTAAATCGTTTCATTCCAGAAGCTTCTTTGGGAAAGGCGATTTTATTGGAAAAATTGTCAGCATAACTCTGAGGCAAAACTATTGGACGCCCAAGCAAAGATAATGGACGCTAAAACAAAGATTGTGGACGCTCAAGAAAAGATATCGAACTCTTAAGAAAAGATAATGAACGCTCAAGCAAAGATATTGGACGCTTAAGCAAAGATAATGGATAAAACAAAGAAAATGAACGCTCAAGCAAAGATAATGGACGCTTAAGTAAAGATAATGGACGCTCAAGCAAAGATAGTGGACGCTTAAGTAAAGATAATGGACGCTCAAGCAAAGATAGTGGACGCTCAAGCAAAGATAGTGGACGCTTCAGAAAAGATAATGGACGCTCAAGCAAAGATAGTGGACGCTGTAGTAAAGATAATGGACGCTGAAACAAAGAGAGTGGGCGCTAAAGCAAAGACTGTGGACGCTACAGCAAAGATTGTGGACGCTACAGCAAAGATTGTGGACGCTTAAGTAAAGATAATGGACGCTCAAGCAAAGATAGTGGACGCTCAAGCAAAGATAGTGGACTCTCAAGCAAAGATAGTGGACGCTTCAGAAAAGATAATGGACGCTCAAGCAAAGATAGTGGACGCTGTAGTAAAGATAATGGACGCTGAAACAAAGAGTGTGGGCGCTAAAGCAAAGATTGTGGACGCTAAAGCAAAGATTGTGGACGCTAAAGCAAAGATTGTGGACGCTCAAGCAAAGATAGTGGACGCTCAAGCAATGACAATAGATGTCAAAGGAAAGATAAGTGGACGCTCAAGGAAAGATCGTGGATGCTCAAGCAAAGATAGGACGTCAAATCAAAAATTGTGGGAGCTCAAGCAAAGAAAATTTACGTTCTGCCAAGTGACTAGCATTTACACTTCAGGGACGAAATAGAGTAATAAAGAAACTTTTACTGTTGAAGATGAAATCATCAGCACCCGCTGAAAAATATTCATTCAGTCAATGGGGTTCGTGTTGCCTTACGTTTCTAACCCCCGCCCAAATTTCAAATCCCGAGATTTTTTTAATCTTCTTGATTCACCCCCTCTCGATAGACTTTCTTTTTTTTTTCCTTCCTCCTCCTCGGATTGTCACTTTTTGATGAATGATGATTGAGCTGGAAGGCTTTTTTTCTATGCCTGGAATTGTTCGCGTGTGTGGTATTATTAGGACAAAAGAAATCGAGGTCGATTTAAAATATAAAACTTTTATTTCATTTGTTATCCTACTAGAAAATTAATTTATTAGGAGTTAATTGTGGCTCCGGGTTAACATAAAGTTTCATACCCGGTAATTATTTAATTAAAAGAATCAATTTTAATTTTCAACCTCAAAGACTTTTTTATTATTATTCGTTTGTATAAATCATTTATTACGTATCATACTTAGTCAGCAATCTTGGAATACAGAGCTCAGCAGTGTTATTTAATCTCGTGATTTTATTTCAAGTTTTAGTACGTATAAGACGAATGCGATAATTTTCAATAGTCTGAAGCTTCTGGTAAGGATTTTGGATGTTGGAAAATTGTCTAGTCGGATGGGAGCATCATTATTGGCCATATGTCACCTCAGTTAAGGCTGAAGAAAAGTATGGCTAAGTTTGGCTAAAACCGTAGAGATCCAGCTAGAGTCATTTAAAGCTGCTTGCGGCTAAGAAAATTAAGATCTGCTGAAGCCGTATAAAGCTGCTTCAGAGGCAGATTAAAACTGCTACTCGACTTCTGACTTGAGTTTAGTTGAAAGGGGCAAAAAAATTTTATTGATAGTATGATTTGAGCCGTGACTAAATTTCTAACCTTCTGTGCTACTCGTTTTTCTGAAAAAAGCCATAAAATGGTGAGTGAACTTCGAGCACTGGCAACGTCCTCTTCATCATTTCCTACAAGTTCCCCTTGATGAGCCATGAATTAGGAGAAAAACTATTACAAAGGCGCCATTCATATGTCGCATCGTTACAGGTAACAAAAATACACTCATGTGCGGTATATTCAATGACGCGTGAGATATATGACTTGCGAGTGGTATCCGGACCTGGCAACTTACAACTTTTTCATGTTGTTTCGGCTCCTCATTCAAAAAAGAGAAAAAAAAAAGATGAATACGTAGGAACCTGATGACCTATATGACTTATTCAGGGAGAATATAATTGATTCTGTTTTTTCAAACGAGAATTCATCTTCATTCGCATAGAACAATGAAGGGAAAAAACCGATCGATTGATTTTTTTTTATATCGACCACCAACGATTTGTAAAGGAATTGGCGAGCGTTCAAGGTGATTTAAGCTAATCGATCATGATTTGTCGTTGAATTAGAGCAACATCGTTTTTCCGATGGTTGTTTCTTTCTTTTTTTTATAAATGGCAAAAAAGAATTACAAGAGATCGTTCGGTTAAATCACTGTGTTCTTGTTCTTGTCTTTTTGTAACGTTGTTTATGAGCTTTTTTGAAAGGTAAAAAAAAAGATGTATTGCGTAGTCGGAAAAAAGCCATTCATTCAGTAGACGAGGTTTTTGAAAGAATAAATGGTTGGCGCCAATTTGTTTGAGAGATGTGGCTCAGGCAGGCTCGAGTTGAAGCGGTTTCATGGCCGCAAATGGTTAGATGCCGGTGGCTGAATAAAACCGTACGATTGGTAAGAAGTTCTGGAAGTCCAGTAGACGCTCAAGCAAAGATAGTGGACGCCAAAGCAAAGATTCTGGACGTTCAAGCAAAGATGATGGACGCTCAAGCAAAGATAATGGACGATGAAGCAAAGATAATGGACGCTCAAGCGAAGATAATAGACGCTCAAGCAAAGATAGTGGACGCTCAAGCAAAGATATTGGACGCTCAAGCAAAGATAGTGGACGCTCAAGCAAAGATAGTGGACGCTCAAGCAAGATAATGGACGCCCAAGAAAGATAATGGACGCCCAGGCAAAGATAGTGGACGCTCAAGCAAAGATGATGGACGCTCAAGCAAAGATAGTGAACGCTCAAGCAAAGATGATGGACGCTCAAGCAAAGATATTGGACGCCAAAGAAAGATAATGGACGCTCAAGCGAAGATAAGTGGAGGCTCAAGCAAAGATAGTAGACGCCCAAGCAAAGATAGTAGACGCCAAAGCAAATATAGCAGGTGCCAAAGCAAACATAATAGACGCCAAAGTAGAGATTGTGGACGCTCAAGCAAAGATTGTGGACGCTCAAGCAAAGATTGTGGACGCTCGAGACACGATAGATTGGGTCCAGGTACCTCGTCTTAACCACGAATGAAGCGATGTTCCAATCGGCCAGCAAAGCCTAAAGGGTGAGAATCTAGTTGAAAGTTGCTGTTGAGCCAAAAAAGACAAAAGGTTTGTGTAAGACTGCAGATCTTAATCTCTCTGAAAAAAATTCAACACGAGGAACTGTTTAGTTTAAAGATGCGACATAATTATCAACGCAAGATTGCCATCAATTAACTTTTCGTGATGCATGAAAAAAGGACGGACAAAAAAATGATCGTGCAGTATTTCAATTGATGAAAAGGCCCAGTTTTAATTGATCGTTAAACCGTTTCATTACAAGGAAGAATGGTGTGAAGTTTCTAATATTCCTCTCATTAGTCAAGACGGAATTAGATGATCGTAGGTGAAAAATGAAATGAAATTTAGTTTTGTAAATGTGTTTTGTTTTTTTTTTTTTTAATGGAAAGTGTTTACGTTCCGCTGACCGCATACGGTGCATGATCACCGTATCGAATTACCGAAAAACCCCACCCTGGAGCTAAAAAGAGATCTAATTCTTACTCCAATTATGGTATCAAGTATCAACTGCCATAAAGCTGGACATACCTGCTTGGGTCATTTCTTAGGAAAAAGAAAAACTTTCACCTCGGACGTAAACAAAAATCAATAAATCCTTTTTTTCCCTCACCTTGCCCATTCATTTCTCATGTAAATTTTTTAGAGGGAAAAATTATACAGTAATAAGTTGACAAAGACGACCTACACGTCAGTTTAGGACCTTGCGTCAGGGCGGAAACCTAAGAAGAGAAAAAAAAGTGATTCATAAATCACAGGAGACTCATCCTACAGAAAGGGTTAAGCCTTGGGGTAGACCGTGGAAATGGTGTGTGGGCTCTTTAGTACTTAACGACTAATATTTGAAAACAAGATAAATAATAACCCTTTCATTTAAATAAAATATATTCTTATTTATTGTATCGGTCACCAATCGAGTATATCATTATATCAAAAAATATTTTACATTCGCCCAAAGTCATCTTCGGATTTACAATATGGCAACAGTGGCGCTCATTCGTTGGGTCAAGAAATAAACGGAAATGTTTAGAATTCGGATGTCTTGTACCAATTTTGACATATGACCAACGAGGAGGTCTTGCGTCGGTTACACAAGGACCGTGAAGTACTTGCGACCATTGTTTCCAAGCACAGGCTGCTGCATACCATCAAGGTCGAGGGTAAAAGAAGACTTGGTCTTAAGAATCTCTAAGTTTGCGAAATATCCGGAATTGGACCGTTGAGCAGGGCAAGAAGAAGTACAATTTTGGCCAAATATATATTGGTAGCAAGGCTTCCCGGTGTATTCAGGCCCGGGCTGGCTGTTCCAAAGGGCGCGGTTAAAAAATATCAGAATCTGCGCTCTTAGAGTTGTATTTATTTGCTTAAAAAAATTTGGCTCACTCTCTAAGAAGATCAGGCAAATTATTGATTAGTCTGTAAGCGCCCCGTCATCTTAGAATGCGTAGAAAAATATTTTTAATTCGAAAATTCGACAACACAGTAAGTCAAAAGGAAAAAGTCAAAAGTTAAAAGGAAAAAGTTCTTAAGCAAGAAATCAAAGAAAAAATTCTTTAACATGAAATCAAAGAAAAAATTCTTTAACATGAAATCGAAGAAAAAATTCTTTAACATGAAATCGAAGAAAAAATTCTTTAACATGAAATCGAAGAAAAAATTCTTTAACATGAAATCGAAGAGAAAATTCTTTAACATGAAATCAAAGAAAAAATTCTTTATTATAAATCGAAGAAAAAGTTCTATAACATGAATTCGTAGGAAAAATTCTTTAACATATGAAATCGAAGGAAAAATTCTTTAACATGAAATCGAAGGAAAAATTCTTTAACATGAAATCGAAGGAAAAATTCTTTAACATGAAATCGAAGAAAAAATTCTTTAACATGAAATCGTGGAAAAATATTTTTAATTGGAAAATTCGACAACACAGTAGGGCACATTACTTTGAGGGACACTCCAAGATTTGCCCCGTAGCTTAAAGAGTCAGTCCTCCGGACCATTATTTTGTGTCCACAAATTAAAAAATCAACTTGAAAAAATAACTGATCCAATATTGAATTACATTATAGTAATTTGTCAGATCAATCTCTCCAGCAACAATGGTCAATAGCGTTGTTAACGTTTAGGAAGTATATGTTGATTCAATAAACATGTAGAACACCCTTTTGCTCGCTTCTTTAAAAACCATAACATTAGTATTCAAGTGTGGTTTAAAAATACATGTTCGGGAATCGAATTCACCGTCTCTTGTGTTGTTTTTAGAAAAAATATCAAACAGGAGCGGTTATGCCTTTCCCAGTCCCTTCAAAAAAAACTACTACTACTACTACTACTATGGCATTTACAGGGCCTGAAGCCCTATTGCCGCATCCGAGATCGTTCGCCAGGCGGACCTATCCTGGCACGAAACCCTCCAATCAGGGATCCCCAGCCGACCCGCATCTGCTGACACGTTATCCTCCCATCGAAGCCGTGGCCTGCCTTGAGGCCTGGGACTAGTAGGCCGCCCGTCAAGGACCTGACGCATATACCGCGTCGGCGGCGCCCGCGCGACATGCCCCGCCCACCGAAGCCTATGCGACTTGATTATACCAGTAATCAAGGGCTGGCCGGTAAGCCTTCGGGTTTCTTCATTTGATCGCATACGCAAGCGCCCCGTAAGCGGATCCCGCTTAGGCCCAAGAATCCGACGTAGGACCTTATTCTCAAAAGTCAACAGCCTCTTTTGTGACTTTTGAGAATAAGGTCCTACGTCGGATTCTTCAAAAAAAAACTTAATCGAATTAAAATTTCGTAATCGAATTATTCCAACCTTAAAAATTTTTTTTTATATAAAAACAAACGATTATAAGACACGAGGAAGCTTCTTGCAACAACGGATGTTGTTATTTAGTGAAATGATACTTGAAATCATTACGGTCCTGGTTTTGGGAAGGGGCGTCGCTGCCTCATATGTCAAAAGAACTTTGGGTTTATCTTTCAGTTTAATTATTTTTCTGCTTTCGTAGAATTTTATTTTTTTGAAAAAAAAAACGGTTTTTTTAAAAAAAAAATTTTGTAAACAATTTGGAATATTTCACGCGATGATCTAAAATCAAAAACATGCATATGGATGTTGGAGCGTATGTAAATTGAAATAGTTGACAGTGAGGAAGCAGTCAGTGCTCGGTCTCCGTACGGTCATCATCCTTATATACAGTTCGGAAATGTGTTTAAGATAAAGTTCTCTCTCTCTCTTTGGATTATAATTCCTCGTAGCAAGTCAATCATGAAAATTAGAAAACCTGCATTTTCGGTAAATATTTAATAATAATGTAATTTGTTAATTAAATAAGAAATTTATAATATTGAATTTTGAAATTATCGATCAAGGGGAAGTTTCATAATTTTTTTAAATGGATTTTTTTATTAATGTTTTTATCAAAATGAAAAAAAAAAATTGATGTGTAAATATTAAAATAATAAAGATAAGGGAGGGAATTAATTTTTGCTAAAGTGAAAATTGATCGGATTTTTATAGGGATTTTATGGGTTTTATGTAAAATTTATGTAGTTGATTGGAAGTAATCAAGGTGTGTTGAAAAAGTTTTTAAATTGTGATACATTTTTATCGATTAGTTTTATGACTTTGGTTGATTGGGAAAATGGCACTTGATTTTTATTTTTAAATTTATGGCAATGGCAGTATTAGCAATATGGTTTTATTTGTTTAATATTTATAATCAGTGGCGTACTGAAAGGCTTAAATTAAAATGGGCACTGCGAGGGATTCTGAGGGTCTCAAGAGGCCTTGAAGTCCGACTTATTTCCTTAGTAAAATAATTTAAACCGTCATTTTTTTGCCAGATGAAGTCTTGTTTTCCATAAAAGTCAGATGGCTGAATTTCTGCTGGATGAAATCCCAAATAGGATATACCCTGGCTAAAAATCTCTTAAATTGGTCACTCCTGCCCACATTTTCACTCTAAATCCGTCCTAAATTGTTAGTCACATTTTCACCGAAACAAGCGGAATTTTTTCAGCAAACTTAACTATTTCCGGGGCACTTCTTAATAATTCTCCGCCATGTGTAAACTCCTGATCATACTTCCTTTGTCCTTGAAAAGATAAATAATACTAAACTATGCCATATCCTTTCTATCTATTAACTGCTAATTGAAATTCTATACTTTACTTTTAATTACCCGCGCTCGCAGTCGGTATGATGTCACACAAAAAGATTTTTTTTTAGCCCCTTTTTCTTTTTTAGCCAACTCGGAAGCGAAAGCCCTTTCCCCTCTTTCCTATCTTCGTTTAATATCTCTTATGTTTTTTTACGTTTTCAACGAAACGTTATCTTAAAATTTTGAAGCGTGAAATGAAAACTTTTAATTCGTTCCACACGCTCTCGCATTCTTCATGATTCGGAAACGGAACGTATGTATGTAAGATGCTTAATCTAATTATTATTCATAAAGTCTTTCATTATGTTAAAATGAGAGTTTGGAAACAATATTAATAAATATCGGTTTTTAAGGAAACACTAAGGTGATTTTTCTTGTTGGAATGATAAAGTTTGTCCGGTGTAAATAATTATACATTTAGGCGTAAGTGAAAGAATGATTGAAGAGAACCGATGCGAGGATGATACCTTTAGTAACCCCTATCCTTACACCTTGTTAAATATTTACAGATCCCTCCCTAGTTATTATCTTATCTAACGGCGTGACTTTGCCTTACATTCACATAGTGTAAGTCTTTGAAATGTAATTCGGTTAATGATCTCATTTTTTTTCTCATATATGGGAGGAAAGCTACTTCGTTAGCGGATGTCTTATTTTTAAATGAAGTTGGGAAAGAATCAAGTCAATTTTTTGGGTAGGCCAAGGGTTTATTTTTTCTGGAGACCTTTTCTTCTCATTTAAATGCCAAATCCTCGGCGGAGATTAGATCCTGATCCTAATCCTGATCCTGATCCTGATCCTGATTTTGGAGTCCGCTGAACGAAAAAGGGATACTGAATTCTGGACATGTCAGTCTCTTGAATTTTTGAGCCAATATATATCCCCCCCTGGCCTCAATCTTCCCCTCCATCATCAACTACATGAGACTTTCTCTGTCCGTTTTAAAGACAGGGAGCTAAAGAGAAGCCACTGGCCAACTCTTGATGAATTGTGTGATCAAGTTGTAATTGTGCAGACCTTGGATGGGCGAACTAGTTCTGAACTGAAGACCTACAGATCTTAAACTTCTGGCAATAGGCTACTTGCATGAATTTTTAAAACGTCATTAACCGGTCCTTAAATTCTTATTTAAGGTTTCTCAAGAAACAATCGGTCAAAAAAATTTTATTAAACAGGTAAAAATTCGATTTGAAATTCAAATTCTAGAAAGCCCGCCAAAAATCACCATACGCCATGTTTGAGCTAATGACGTCAAACTGAGTTGAATTCTTTCATTTCATTGGCTCAATTTTTTGCGCGCGAAAATTCTACCAATAGGAACAAAGGATCCGACTCAGTTCTGACGTCAAAAATTCATGGCTGTTTTTGGCGGGCTTTCTAGAATTTGAATTTCAAAGCAAATTTTTCGGTATTTAAAACTTTTCTTTTGATGAATTTTTTTTTTACAAAGTCTTTCTTATTAATCAAAGAATTAATATTAATAATAAACTTGCGATTTTAAAATATGCAAGTAGCCTATTTCGAAAGTTTTCGGAAACTTTCGATGAAAGCACTGATCGGCTCAGAAATTCTTCCTACATTTGAGAATTACTCTTGTGACGTCATAAAGTGTTCCAAAAAGCCGTGGAAACATTTTCGATTACCTTCAAAACAATTTCGGACTAATCTTTCGAACCAAAAGTGTCCATTTTCCATTAGGTCACTGGTTAATTAAATGGGGGAAAATTTGGTTTAGTCGATTAATTTTTTCAGTACGCTTTTGATATTTACCATTAAGAGCAATTGAGATGCCATTTTCCGATATCTTAAAACGACTGCTTTACATTCTAGATCAACATTGCCCATTTGGTCAAAACTAATATTTGGCGTTGGAAAGAAACAAAATTAATCCCCTATTTGCTTTTCTCCTTGTGCTACGACAATAGACCATAATTGCCGAATGTTCCCGTTTAAAAATGACTAATACGAGCTGACAAATTATGGAAAACATGACGTTTGGCTTTGAGCCCACTTCCGTTATGCCGGATATCCTTTTTATTAAAGAAACTAAATCGTTTTTTTCTAAATGAACCAAAAGTATATTTTATTTCCGTGATAGAGAAAAAGGTTTTTGCTCATTTATTATTTTTTTTCGGATTAAAAAGTAAAAGATTCGGTGAATTCCAGGATGATCCTCTGTCGAGGTATGCCGACACATCTTTGACAATTCATCAACAATGGGAGCAGCGGAAAATTCGAACTTTCCCATCCGTTGCCAATGTTATTGAAGACATCAAACTCGGAGCTGTTGATCGACAATCAACGGTAAGAAAATCGAAAAAATAGGAATGAAAAATTTTTGGAAAATGGCCGTGGGCATGTGTTTTTTTTTTGTTGTGGTTTTTTTTGAAGGTCGTGCGAGCATGATTTTCATCCTAGAAAATTATTAATATTAATTACGAAATGACTTCCGTTCATAATGCTAAATTAATTTTATAGAGGATAAACGATTTTAATTCTGTTTATTTCTCTACGGGCTGATATGATGCTCCCATCAATCATTCTACATTAGCGAGATGTCATTGATACTGTTTTACTCACGTAACTTGGCACTTACGCTTATTGCTTAACATATGGAATATTAAGCGGACCCTTTGACCTTGATAAATGAAAATTCTTTTTGGAAGCAGGCTAGAAAAATAGTTGCAGGGGGTGGAGCTAGTGTATATCAATTTTGGTAAAGCTGGGGCAAATTTTCTTGAAAATTAGGAGGTCATGGGGCAACGTGGCCCTCCTTGGCTCCGTCCCTGATACCACATTAGAGAATTCCTCGATAAAAATAATGTACATATGACTTAATCTGTTTTTATCGCAATTAAACACATATTTTTTATTTGATAAAATGACTTTTTTTTTTTATCTGTTTTCGCTGTAATTTGCTACTGGGACATTTTTAGTTGAGTGTCAAACGTTGGAATATGAACTCGATGTAGCATGAATATAGATTTTATTAGTGCTAAATATGTTGGGATTAATAACTCTTGATGTGGTAAGAATTTTTTATTTTAAAAAACTTCGGGGTTTCCCCTTTAACTTTTTTTGAATATTATGAAGGCACCCCCCATTTTTTATCTATTTTTGAAGTTGGGGTGGACGTTAACGGCATGTGTTTTGTACTTTTTCGAGCTTTTTGTTATAAAAAAAAGGCGTGGAATGAAATATTATATAAAAATATTTACGTGGAAGGTTGATACCCTAAAGCTAGAGGAAAAAGTGGAGGAGGAATGAGAAGAAACAATCTCCTACACAAATAAGTCCGAGTTTTTGTTGGGAGATTTAGATTTTCGTTCGTATCTGGGATTCCTCTTCTCGGCAGAAATTTGTAAGGTCGGTTTGTTATTCTTCGGAAAGGTTTTCAGGGGGATTTTTTGTCGGGACGACTCGGGTCAGTCTCTTGATGATTTCCGGGAAATAGTGTTTGGTTTTTGTGGAAGAAATAATATATTACAGCCGAGGGAGATGACAAGGACAAGAGATGCTTATTTGATAATCACGGAGGGGATTTTTCAGGCAAAGAAGATTAATGAAATTAATGAATTAATCTTTAGGCTAGATAATTTAGAGGTTATTGTTTGATTACGTTTGAAGAGATGAAAGAAAATTGGGGCATAAGAATAGGCGAGTTCAGTTTTTTCATTCAACTAGAAAATTTTCTTGTTTTTAATAGAAAATCTCTAACTGGAATCTTTATCTCATGCCTTTAATGGCATCGCTTTGCTTTGGTCAAGTTTCGACCATGCCATGAGAGTGTCACGAGCTTGATTGGAGCATAAAACGTCTTTAACAAGTTTGGCTACAGCTTGATCAAAACTGTAAGGAACTTAGTAATGACCTAAAATTCGATCAAAACTTATCTGACCTATTTTCTGCCCTTATTCTAAAATTCTCCTAATAAAAATTTCTTTCATTCAAATACGATCTACGACAGTAAAACTGCAGCTGGATTAATCGGAATTTGGCAACATCTGCAATATTTTTCCCGATTGAATTAAAACTAATACCAATAAAACGATGATCTTTACAAACATGATTATCCTCGAGTGATTTTCTTATCACAGGCCAAGCCTTTTTTGCATTAAAGATCATGCCAAACATGATGTTTCATCATTCAACTCATTGATCGTTTATATCCAGTTTGTTAAAAGCTTTTTCATTACGTAATTGAAAATCTTTATTTCGGTCAGCTTTTCTTTGCGTAGGATTTTTGTTTTTTAATCATCCTCCCCGCTTGTGAAAATATAGGCGTGTGTGCAGATGCCCGTGAGGCGTGCCCTACTGACATTGCTTACACGATCATCGACGATCAGTTGATTGTGATAACGCGTGGGAAACTTATCCAGTTCGCTTACGGTTGTCATCGTGTACAGTTTTCCTTTTTTTCAATTTTCTCCGTAAGTATGAAAAATATTCAAAAGCTTTCGATTTTTTTCCACAGGAAATGGCATTGTTAATTTCCCAATGGTATCGTCTTCTTTTATGTAATTTAAAGCCTTACGTGACCTTTTTTTTTTTTTTGATAGACATTTCAGTGCTTTTTCTCTGTCTTACGGATTAATCGATGACAAAATTTCCTGAAGCGCATTCACGCATCAATTTTTTTCTTTCTTTAAAAAAATAGCCGGAGTCTAATTTTTTTTTCTTTTAACAAGACATGCGCTCTTCTTACCGAAACAGTTATAAATTAGGATAACAAGGTAATTTTAAAAAATCCATTTTAATAGTCAGGTATTGAAGTACATGATCTATGTCGTTATAATTAGATGCGTGTGAAAATACCAGCACATTAATATGTCAAGTTTTTTTTTCCTGATACGATTCTTTTTTGATATAAAAACAAACCCCTTTATTATTATTACTTTTATTATTATTATCATCATCCGAGCGTGGTATTATAAAAACAAGGTATAAGTACATCGTAGCACGATTGTCTTTGAGTTGTTTTATCGGTAACGGAGTTACGCCATCGGGGTCCCAATGCAAATTTATTCAATGAGTTGTTAACTTTATACATCTCTGTGTGGTAATATTTGTTTGTAAGTAGTATCATCAAGGCGTCGGGATTGTGTTCAGTTTTATTGTATTCGGGACAACCTCATGAAATATGACTACAAGCTTGTCTTATTGTTATACCGCATTCTTCTGTTGATTAAAAATAAAAATGCGACGATTAACATAGAGTCATTACACGTCAATCTGCTCAGAGGTATTGTTTCCACCCGCTCTGTTGGGTAGTAGACCTAGAACGATTTTTACCCGAATTGCTCCGCGTTGATGCATTTAAAGTACTATGGCTTCCTACGAATAGGACATCGAGATCTGTTTCTAAGGTGGATATTCCAATCAGGGCATTTATGCATTTAGTAAATTTATTCCATTTGGATTTCTTCCCAGTTCTGTTTGTGTTCCAGACCACATCTATTCGTGACATATCGTTAGTTGTACTGTGGGCCATGATAAGTTGAAATGATTTGTTGTTTTTTATATCTAAAACATTTTTAGCTTACTTTCCTAGTTCAAGTTAATTATTTTTTACATCTTTGGCTATCACCCTTTCTGGGTAAGACCTTCATCCACAAAAAGGCAGTGGTGGCACTTGGCTTGAACAAGCATACCTGGAACTTGGAATGGCAAAAAAGTGTCGCTATGGTGACCAAATTAGTGAGTTTATCTTATAGGGACTAAAATCCTTGGCCATATCTGCCACAAATGACGCCATAGAAAGGTCCAAAAACTAATACAATTGCTGAACAACTGTGCCCCATGTTGCAGCACCAAACTAAATTTCGAACAAATACTCAACACACTAATTCTTAATCGCTTTCTTTTCAAGAAAAAAAACCCGAAGATAAACTGATGTACTACGAGCAACGGATTGACAGGTTATCGGTTCCCGATCAATCAATCCAACATATATTCCCTTTGGGATTTTTAATGCCGTTCCAGGTGTACGTTATAAAAGCTTGTGGTTAGTGTCAAAAGGGAACGCGCAGGCGGATAAACCATTCAGCTTAATTAAACAAACTTTTCAACCCGCCCTTTTGCTCTAATTAGCATTTAAGATACAACGTTTTATTATTCATATATACTTCATCTCTTCGCGTCCGTCTAGGGTGTATGCGTTTTATATCTCGCCCCAAGTTGAAAATCCCAAGCATTCTTTTCATACTTTTTTTCCTTATTATTAAAAATACCCTAAAGTAGGTTGCAAACATACATACTAAAATTTTTTACAATAGGAATGATAAGATAATGACGAAGTTTGCTAAAATTTTATTTTCTTAATTGTACATATCATTACCCTCTTATCAGCTGTTGTATTTCATTTCGAAATTATTTGTTTGCAGGTAAATAAAGCGATTTTTTTTTTCGTCGTGACGAATTTTAATTAGTGTCGAGAGCTTAATTAACATAGTATCACCGTTAAGTATCATTGATTAATTATAGACTTTAATCGAATGAATTAGATTGCGTAGGTACGGAGTGCCGTAATAGTTCTGAACACCCAAAGGAAGAAGGTTAAAAGGTAGGCGTGAGGATTAGAAGAAAAAAAGAGTATTTAGATTTTCGGTGATATTTTTTAAACAAGAAATCATTAGCGTTGTCGGTTTGTTTATTAGATGTTCTAGATTTCTAATTGAAAAATTTTTATGTCGATGTTGAAGCAGTGGCGGAGTGGAAATTTTCGAGAAGATTGTTGGCTGAGTTTTTGTGGATTATGAGTTATCCGATGGTTAGGGAAATTTTGGTATTTTTTGTTAAGTTACTTTTCGGGGATTTTGCGGAAAACGGCTCCTTCGATCTTTTTCTTGTTTTGCAGGTGGAAACTAGAAGCCTTTCCCTACAACTTTTTCCTCTATGACTTTTCTGGGGAAATTCGTTTTCCGGAGATAATCCGGAAAAATTAAAATTTTTATTTTTTGCGGGTTATGCGGACATTATACTCAATATCGACTAACAAAAGGTCGGAGGCTTCGAATTTTCGGTTAGTTTTTCAATTCTTCCCCTCCCTATAATTTGTCAAAATTCGCCTAAATCGAAAAACTCGATATGGGATTCGATTTCAATAAATTTTCGGTCGTACATCCGATTTTTTCACTCCGTTTTTCTTTCCACCTTTTGGTTTTCAAAATTCGAATTCAGGGTTCAATTTAAATCGATTCCGACAAATCCACGCAGGCTCAATCGTTTACTCTTCAGAAAAGCGACAAAGTTAATGGTGTTGCTCATCACTGTTCATCTTGATTTTTTTCTTGGTCTAAATCAGCATCCGTTTGTCCCACTCTGTCCCTTAAAACCACCCAAAGAAATACAATCGATATAGTTTTTCCTATTCCATCAACGTAATATCCATAAACACTGAAATGACGGTTGTATCTTAAGGATTAAATCCCGGCGTCACAAATCTGTGACGTAGAATGTCGTAAAAATCGCCGTTTATTATTCGGCGGACATTTGGGAAAAAAGATACCCGTCGTTTTTTATGTGTCAACCTTTAACGGTAACACTCCTTCAAACCCTAAAAAAAAAGAAATCCTTTCATCATTTAAAATGTAAAGAATATTTGATAAACCCTTTCTTTCTCCGCGCGAATGCTGGCTATCTCGATTTTCGACGGTAGGATATAAAGAATCCCCCGTCGGTTGTCTTTTTTAACCAAAGAATTATTTATGACTTTCGGCGGTGATGGGTAAAATTTTAAAAACGGCACGATCGAAGGTGTATAAGTTCGTGTTCGTGAACTCGGATTTTTTTTCCCTCTTTCAACCTTAACATGTGTCGCAGGCAAATTGTTTTTAAAGTTCAATGAAAATGACAGGAGTGAAGTAATTATTTCTTTTTTTTTAAATATGCCAGATTTGCCCCACACGAAAGCAGATCCCCTGGTGAGTCGAAACAAAACTATTTCCGGTTTCCTTTAGTAAGTAGCGCATGTGTTGTTTAAAAATTGGGGCGTAGAACCGTTTAAGGAGAGATTTATGCGTTTTTATAACTTCCCCTCCCCCGTTTTAATGGTTTCCATTATTAGGCATGTTTTTAGTTTAAATGAATTTTTTTGATTTAGAAAGAAATGGTGAAGCTTTGTTTGGAGAATTTTTACCAAGCTTGAGCTGATAATGGTGAATTTTATCGGCTATCAATTTTTTTTAATCGGAAGTTTTATATGTTTTTGATGGCAAAGAGGAAATAAAATAAAAATTAATTTTTTGAGATGTTCTTTTGAAGTTTTGGTTATCGGAGGAAAAGTTCAAAAGCCTGTCTAAGCAGAAAATTTGCTTAAATAATTTCTAGTTCATGATAAAAACTAGAGTTTATTTTTTTTATGTAAAAACATTGTAAACACAAAAAATATATAATGTTGAAGTTTTTCGAGCCTAGTCATAAGTTTATGGCGGCAGATTTTTTCCAGCGTAGTGTCAAATTTAGTATGAAACAAGCTAAGACTTAAATGTACGATTTTTCCATCTTTGTTGCTAAAGTAGGAAGCGCCTATGATGAGGAAAGTCCCTAGCAACCGTTGCTATGATGAAAAAAGTCCCTAGCAACCGTCGCTATGATGAGAAAAGTCCCTAGCAACCGTTGCTATGATGTGAAAAATCCCTAGCAACCGTTGTTATGGTGAGAAAAATCCCTAGCAACCGTCGCTATGGTAAGAAAAGTCCCTAGCAACCGTTGCTATGATAACAGGAGTGCCTAGCAACCGTTGCTATGGTGAGAGAAATCCCTAGCAACCGTTGCCATGGTGGTATTCAGCCATAGCAACCGTTAATGGGACAACTAGTCAACGCAAAGATTTAGTGTGTAAAGTTACGGCTCCGAAAATTCAGATTTTCATTGAAAACTTTCAAAAAACAGTTTTCTTTCAAAAAATTTTGCAAAATTTAAAAAACACGAATTATGTGCATGGAACTTTTTTTCATATTTCTGAAACTCCAATTAATTAATGCTTTTAGTCATGCTTTTCTCACGGCTATAAAAATTCGAATAGCCTTAAAAAAGCTCCTAATCAAAGAAAGCTATCTATTTGATGAATATATTTTAAAAAATAATAAAAAGACGCTTATTCTTTTTTCTGTGGAAATAAAATTAAATTCCCTATAAAAAAAAGTAATATGCAATTACGATTTTATTGCATTTTTATGGAAACATTAATAAATAATATCCTCAATTTTTTTCTTGAACGAGAAAAACTAAACGACTTAAACCTTTGTTGTGTGTTCCGAATTATGACGAAATTACTACCGGTATCCTAATAATAAATTCACCGGGTGTAAATGTTCGATATGAAAAAAGCAATTTAAATCCCCTTCTGTTTTAACTCAGTAAAAAAAGCCCAACTTTCTTTTTTCAACCGGTAAATAAAAACAGAAAAAAAAAGTTATAACAAATAGAAACATTATTGTTTATTTGTTTTAAATTCATGAAAATGAACTTTGACCTGCGTGTTCGACGCCATCACCATGACAACAGGTCACAGGGTGCGGCATGCGGCAGGAGAAATTGGTAGTTGCTCCAGTCGGATGCTGGACGTTGCATCTCGTGAAACGGCCGTGTGTTGCGGTTTGCGGTCACGTTCAATTTGCGGGCGTTTATAACGCTTATTAGTCGCGTGTATGACGGATTGCTTCGTTTCATTTTTGAGGGCGTGTCGGTATCACGCTTTTTAATGTGTTTCCATTTCACACATTTCCCCCCGAATTTTTTTTATTTTTTTTTTTAACCCGGGAGCTTGAAAGTTGAGTTTATATAATTCTCAACCTATTATTCATATAAACAAAGTGTTAAAATATATAATTAATAACGTACATAATTTATTCACCGTCAACGGTTATTATGTAATTACCAAAGTTGTAAACGTCCGTCAAAATAAGAAATGTGTTTAAGTGTTCTTAAATATATTCCCGGCATTTAAATCGAACTTTCATTTTTTTTTTCTTTAATAGAATCATGATTTATTGTCTGTCGGGCGTAAAAGTATAACGGTGGTTTTTTTTTCTTCGGAAAGTCGGGCAATGAGATTGTTTTGTGGCCCAAGAGACGAGAGAACTTGAAAAAGCAAATATGAATATTTTAAAGGTTAAGGTCTTACCCCGAGACAACCCTTTCAGGTCAACGGGTTGTCTCGTATCTTAATTATTAAGTGCCTGATAATGCCGTCCACGAATGGGAGTTTGTACCGGCGAAATGATTCAATGTCATCGCATTCGTTAAAGGATGCAGCGGAGCCGAAGGATAATGATTTATCCTACAGCGATGGGAATACAAAACCGATTGTTTTTGATAAAGTCATTCTTCACAAGATCGCATTCGCAGTTTGGCAAGCTGCTTTTTATCTCCAGAAACCGAGAAAGGTCATTATGCATTTTTATTTTAAAAAAAAGTAAATGTTTTAAAAATAAGATGATGAAAAATTGGCTTTATATATTTTTATATCGAGGGTGGGCTTTATTTTGTGTTTTACCTGGAGTGATTCCAAATATTATATGCTTGAATTTTTTTTATCACGATTAAATATTTTAAATGATGTATGAGAAAAAATTTTAGGCGCGTTTTAATGGTGAATGGTTGGGGATTTGTTTTGTAGACAGTCAGGCGCCGAAGCCTGCAGTCGTGTATGAAGTAATCATTGTGAGAGTCATAACAAAAGAAAAGGAAAGGCTAAAGTCTGTGACGATTGGAGTGGTTTAAGCAATAAAAGTGAGGAAGTTAATGTAATTGTAGAGGTTTGGAGATAATTAGGTAGATGCAAGGATATAAGTTGATGGTTTTTTTGACTGAACAATATAAGATCATTTTGAGTTTTTGTCCTTTATTTGTGTCGAAGGAAGAGGGGTGCACCGAATGAAGAAGAAAGTATGGATATCAATGGAATCATTTACCTTGTAGTATATCACTTTCTATGAGATGTCCTGAGAGAGTCGCCAACTAAATTGCTGCTTTTTGATTGGCTGTGACCAAACGTAGGTTAGCAGAAGACGTTTGACGTCGCCACCAATCAACGAAAGTCAGTTGAAAACGATTTTGGTCACAGCCAATGAGAAGCCAGGATTTCGATATACAGAGTTGAAGAAGAAGACGACTTCTTTTCATTTCCTCCCCAGCGACCTATAACTCTTAAATCCTTAGAGACGACAAAGAAGAAGAAGAAGGAGAAGACTTCTATTTAATTCTTCACCTTCTTCTTCTGGTGCCGTGCTCGCACACGAGCTTAGGCGATCGATTCGACGAGCTCCTTGAATCTTTTACGATCGGCGGCCATGCGGAATAACTCCTCTACGATTAACCCGGTTCAATTCCGGATATTTCGCAACCAGGAGATATTCTTCTTCTTTTACCCTCTATTTTGCCCTGCATGATGGTCTGCAGCAGCCTGTGCTTGGGCACCCGCAACACCTGCCCTGATTACACTGGTGATCAAAGGCTGCTTCCAGTGAGTCTTCTATACTTATCCTAACTCTAAAACACGAATCTCCTATTCCCAAAGCAAAAAATCCTTTGAAAAATCTTGAAGAAAAATCTGCGTATGGTTGATCTAAATAATCCTCGTTCCCCGAACGCCTACTTTCAACACGGATTTTAAAAATCCAAGCAATTTAAGAAAAACTCGCATCCGTAAGCCTCGTGTCATTTAAAGCGAAGAAAAATCAACGTGGAGCTTTCGTTCAAATCCGTCGATTTCCTTCTTCTTTACCCATCAACCATTCCCCATATCCAACACAATCTAATCCTTTCCAAAAGCCAAGAAAACAACATCGGCCTAATGTACATGACGTGCCATGACAGTTTTCAAGCAAAACGTTCCTTAACTTATCCTTAAATTTCCCGAGGTTTTCTCCCTCTTATGAAAAGGGTCGACAACCGACAACGAGGGTCAATTCTTTATTATAATAAATCTACCTCAGCAATATCGTTTATCTCAGCAGAAAACGGATATTAGTCGATCGCGTTTACAAGTTTATTCCCCCCTTCTAAACGGGACGTTCGGACTCCTCAACGCATCGCTTGCTGATTTTTTTTTCTTTACGCATTAATGATGAAGCGAGATGTTTCCACATCACGTCTTGTAAAGGTTCTCAAGATTTTTTTGAAGATTATTCTTGAATTTTTTTTTTTAAAAAAACTGGCTCTCTTGGGGTTTTAAGTTCGTAAGATATAAAGCTCCCGTATGGAACGTTAATCGGCTCGGAGTAAATAGCGAAACGTAACTCATAATTAAATAGCTTCCTTAAGATCATTAATATCAATTCCTTAGATGGGGAATTTTGTGAGTAAAGGGTTGAGTCGATTTAAAATTGTTTTTCCCATTCCATAAAAAGGTAAAAAAATGGCTGTAGTTGGCAAGAGCGGATTAAGACCTTAGCCAGGTCGGATGCACAGTGTGAGAGGATGATCGAAAATTCTGGCTAAACTTGTTAAATCCGTCAGCAGCTAAAAGTTTAAACTAAAACATTCGATAACATTTATAAACATTCGATTTTAGGTAAAAGCCTAAAATCGAATAGCCTGAGGCCAATGGCTCAATTCTCTGGCCATTATTAAATCAGGTTACCTATTTTAATTAGTCGCTATTTTTAAAACAAACTCATCTAACTTTCTTTTTTTTTTGTTTCAGCACTCGAACGATGACTCGACGAGGAATCCATCGAAAAACAAACCGGTGAGTAATAAAACACATTCAAGCGTAATTGGAACGAAAATTTTACAAAAAAACGGGAAGAGGCTAAATCATATTAAAAAACCCGCATTTAGAAGAATGAAGTTGGGTGGTGGTCGCGTAATAAAAAGTCAACTTCGATAACCTTATAAATGCGATAAAAAAAATTTTCTGTGAGATTTATTTCCTTCCGGTTTAGCATTTCTCTCCTTTTTTTTTATAACGCCCGTGTTTATAGAGAAAACACTGGCAAAGCCTTTCAAGGATTCTTTTTTTTTTGATTGCGATCTTTTCCCTCAAACAAGAGAAATTGAAAAAAATAATTCTCTTTTCTCTATTTCTTGAAATAATGGTTCGTAAAGTTTTATATGGGTTTCCCAGTGAGTTTGAAAAATCCGATGAAAAGATTTTCATTTTTTATTAATGTAACCCTTTACTGTAAACTTTTCTTTTTCATTTTTCAGGCGGGAAAGTTTCCTGTTTGAGTTTGGGTGATGGATTTCCACCAAACATTTAAATAAGAAAAATAGAGAAAATGCGTCTTTTTTCCCGAAGAGATCAGTTATATTTGAATCTTTTATAAAAAGGTTTTTTTTTCGTGTTTGGAAAGTGTTTTTTTTTAGAAGGGAAATATTTTAGAGTAAAAGGAAAGCGTTACGCGTTATTTCACGACACCGCAATGTTCTGAGAATGTGGCGATAACTTAACATGTTGTTCAGAGTGAAAATTGTAGTTTTCGCGACAGCATCAGTAGTTCAAGAGGAATTTATGAGACTTTTAACTAAAGAATCGTCTCTGTTGTTTTCACTTTTCCAGTTCGATTGCAGACGGAAAAGTATGGAAGAAAAAATTTAGCTCAAAACTAATTATCTTGAATCCTCCTACTACTTACTTTCAACCAGCTTCCCTAAAATCCCTTTAAAATTCTAAAATCGACAAGCTGAAAATTCATTGACCGTCCTCAACCTCTTTTGCAATTTAAAACCTAATGAATAATGAAACAGCATCAGCTAATTCGTCTTTCCTTAGCTATCAAAAGTTAAATGCTGTCAAGTAGTTTATCTTCCGAGTCTTTTAAATTTTTTTAAAAATATTTTCTTTATAAGTTTGACAAGCTTCAAGCCTTATTTTTTAATGGATTGTCTCATTAAATTAATATCTTCATTCATTAGCGAAAAAGTTATTTTAGAAAGTTTTTCAAAAGTATTTTTCTTTCAAACTTCCCGAAACTATTTACCCGTCTTTCATCAACGACCTATCTCATGATACTTTTCACTTGACCTAATCTTAATTATGTGTCTTGAACCCAGTTTATTTCTTCTAAAAATATTTATGACGAAGTGCTGTCAACACCGAAATGGAATAAATCAACAAAAAAATCCGCAGTTGATTTATAAAAGTTTCGAGGATAATATTTTATATTTAATCAACAGGTTCTTATCTTTTTTCGCATTTAAAAAAAAAATTGGATTCGCCTTGGTGAATAATTAAGCTTTTTTACACAGTACACCCCTTAAAATTTAATTATAGGAAAATCTTTAAAAAAAAATAATTACACGATACATGAATCCATTGATTAATTTAATTTTCATATTATGAAAGATCATAGTCATTCTGTATAAACAGGTAGTTATTACGTGCAGAAGAATAACAAGTATTTGTTAAAATGTAATAAATGCTTTAATGGCTAAACTTTTGACTTTTCTTAATCGCTCAGTTTTTTGTTTTAAATTTTTTTTTTTTGAGAAAGAAGAGCGATGCTATCGTAAATATTCACACTCTGTTGCAAAAAGTAATAGGATTTTGGATTTTGTTGTGTCAGTGGTGGATTGGCCATTTGGGCTGTAAAAGCGGAAGCATGATGGGATTGAAAGAAAGTATACTTTTAGATCAGTGACTAGTTTGTAGTCTTTGGACTAATTTGATGGGCTCTCCTGATCTTGACTCAGGCTTAGTTTCGACTCAAAAGTCTCCTGAAACCACTGGGAACGTTTGGTTTCAACCTGTTCAGGCTTAAAAGTTTTAAACCAGCTCGAGTTCTGCCCAAAAAGGGCCGTCTAGGGTTTTAGCTGAGTGAAATAGCTTGAGTTTTAACTTAATCGTATTTGCTCTAGCCTCGGGCTTAGCTCAGAATGACTGCAATCGGCTTACTGGAACCTTGGCTTGATCATGCAGCAAACCAGAGCTGTGCTAGAGCTTGTAGATGACCAAACCTCTGGTCCATTGTACAACTGCCCCCTAAATTTTTACATTAATTTTCGTAAATAAGTTTCTTTGCAGCCGATAAGGTTCAAAAAATTCATTATCATCCGGAAAAACTAGTCTACTATGGTTAGATGTATACAATTTATGTTTTTCTTAAATTTTAAAATTTGAAAAGTATAATTTTGTGATTAAAAATCAAATTTGCACCAGTTAGTCGTTGCTAAAATTTACTTTCAAGGACTAAATAACATATCTGACTTGTTTCTACAATCGCTTCTGCTTTCTAGAACTTTTGCAGACGGTATGGTTCCTCCAATCAGTGTTAAAGCTGAAACTTACTTAATTAAGATCGAATAAGAATTGTTTAAAAACATAGGGCATTGTTGTAAAAGATTTGGTGGCTTAGAAAAATTTGAATCCATTGGAAAATAGCTCTTTAAAAGTTGATATGAGCACTGAAATGGTCAGATACACATGCTGGTGGAACCAACGGTGTGCAAAAGTTCTAGATGGCAGAAGCAATATCTGAACCAGGACAGATCGCTTCCTCCGTTTTCAATATCAATTTATTTAGGCGGACAAGTCACCCAAATCGGATTCAGACTTGTTCAGTTTCTCATATTTGTGGAACTACGCAGTGCGCAAAAGTTCTAGATCGCAGAAGCAATTGCAGAACCATTGCAGATCGTTAGTTGAGCATTCGAGATCATTGTATTTTTATAAACAAGTCACCCAAATTCAGTTTTTAATGGTTTAAAGTAAAAATCACGTTAGATATATTTAGAAACTAACCGAAATTTTTTTTATCTAAAATCTCTGGATCAGTTTTCTACTTTGCTCTGATATCGCACCCATGCCTCATCTAATCCTTCCAATCCGCCACTGACAGTATTAAATTCACAAATCGCGACTAAAATGATTAATCATTTGTAGGGCTTAAGGCACTTAACGTCCTTGGCGGCTATTACAATCGCGATATACCACTTGACGAACTGATACCACTCCTTATAAGGAAATAATTTTATATTTACTACTGAATTATCGTTTCTCATTTTTTTTTTCAAGTTCAACTTTTTTACGGTTCAGTAACAAAGATTTTGATATCTAACATTTTATTAGCCATGTGGTGTTATATTGTAACAGTCTTCATCGGTAGATTCACTCGCTCGGGTGTTAAAATTTAAAATTCTTTCACACAAAACGATTGAGCTTCCGAATAAATAAATGGTTAAAATATTTTTACAGACGCCGCTTATGACGCCGGCGAAGCCAGCTGTTAAATCAGATCGAGAACGGAAAGAAGTGATGGATTTAAGTTACGTTACCGAAAGGATCATCGCTCTTTGGTTCCCGGAAGGTGTCAGCCCACAGGCTTTTCGTCAAGGTCATCATCAGGCGGCTCATATGCTTACAACAAAACACGCTAATAATTACATGGTAAGAAAATACCCAGACGGCAGAACTAAATCTGTAAATTTTTGCGAGTTTTTTTAAAACGTTCAAGTTCATTGTTATTGCTTTTTATCTCGTATGTATTCATTTGCATACTAATTACACGTTAATTTTGCGGGGATATAAAATTAATGCGCGGTTTTTCAACGCTTGGATTTTTTTTTCTAAGAAAAATCTTAATTAAATTTTTTGTTTTAGGTGTTTAATTTGTCGGAGCCAAGAAGAGCGGCTAGAAGTCAACACGGGAGGATTCGGGAATTAGGTTGGCTACCTGGTTTAGCACCGCCTTTGGAAAGATTATGCAGTATTTGTAAGGATATTGAAACGTGGCTTAGTGGTGATGCTCATAGGATAGCTGTTTTACATGCGAGGTAGGTCGAAAGAAAATTTAAGGCAACCGCAACTCATTCATTTGTTAAATCAAATATTTTTTTTGTTGTTGAAAGGGAATGTACAACATGTAAACACAGATCAATACGTTAAAAAAGTAAGAAAAAAGGGTGTTTCCCTCAGTAAGCTTTACGTCTTTTAGATTTCTTCCCCCTCGATTTTCCCTTCCCCGCCCTGCTTCTCCTCTTTACCCCGCGCGCTTTTGCGTAAATCATGATTCTTACTGTCTTTGTTTTGACTTTTGGTTTATTGATATCCCTTTTAATCCTTTTCTTAACTTACAAGATAATATTACCAATTTATACTGCTGTTGAATAGTTGTCAGATTGTCTTGGCTAAAGAAACAGTTTTGCTTTTAACGGGAAGTGTTTTACAAAAGGAATTTAAAAATTATTTTGAGATTTGGCCAGAAAGTTCAAAATGATTCAGAATCGAAAATTCTGTCAAATTTTTTTGTGAAGAATTGTTTTCTCTTTGTTTCCTGCTGATTTTCAGGTTTAGGAATTTTTCTAAAATTTTTCCTGGCTGCAGGAATTTTTCTAAAATTTTTCCAGGCTGCAGGAATTTTTCTAAAGTTTTTCCAGGCTGCAGGAATTTTTCTAAAATTTTTCCTGGCTGCAAAAATTTTTCTAAAATTTTTCTGGTCTCAAAAATTTTTTTAGAATTTTTTCCTGGTTGGAAAATTTTTTTCAGACTTAATTTTTAAATTTAAAATTTTTTTCTTGGCTCAAAATTTATTTTATTAAAATGTTTTCTTGCTCACGAATTTTTTTGAATTTTTTTACGAACCCAGAAAAATCTTAAATTCTTAAAAAATTCGCCGTAAATCAATCAGTAAAGTAAACATTGTGTTTGAATAGCATTCACTACATTAATTACCCAACATTGTTCACTGCACCCTTTTCACAAATCCCTTTTCCCTTTTTCTCAAAAAATTTAACGCGCAAAAAAATTCAAAGCTTAAAAGCCTTTGACTGATAGCATTCCTTTGTTGCCTCTTTTCAACTGAATAATCGCTAATTATCCTTTCGAACGACATAAAGCTTATCGAGTTTCCCCATTAAACAAAAGAATATCAAACAATCAAGTATAATTAATCAAAATCTCGAAAAAAAAAGAAAAGCTCTCCCGTAATTAACATTTAAGGTGAAACCGTAAGACGCAAGAGGAAGAAACTTTTTATTTTTTCTTTCATACAAAATTCTTTTGACATTAATCCGACGTGTCCTACGCCATCTGCTTTGTTAATCCAGATTCACTCATGTTTATTTTTGTTTTTTAATCTCTTTAAGGGGTAGTCGAGAAAGAATCGGTGTCGTGGTTGCTGCCTTCATGCATTACTCAAGCATATGCGGGACTGCGGATCAAGCCTTGGATAGATTTGCAATGAAAAAATTTTTAGATGATAAAGTCGGTGAGCTGGAACAGCCTTCGTCGAGACGGTAAGTTTCGAAAAAACAAAACGGGATCTTATATTTTATTTTAATTTAAGTAATTAACCCACACTTAACATAAATTATAAAAATGGGATGTTTTTAAAATGAATTACCATACGAAACGTGTAATTATAATGCTCAACGCGCTTTTTACTCTAGATTCTGTTTTTGTGCTTTAATGACTTCATTCAGATGAAAGTCGATAGCAGTAGTTTCTGGATCATTCTCCAGAGTCTAAAATTCATAAACCAATCAAAAGGGCGATTTTTTAAAATTTTGTCGAGAAAAATAATATTTGCACCACTTGGCCGCTTATAAAATATAGTTTTAAGGACTAAATAATAGATTTGACTTGTTTCTGCAAGCGCTTCTGCTTTCTAGAACTTTTGCGAACGGGGTAGTTCCTCAAATTCCTGTGGATTTACTCTCATGTCAGAAATTTGCTTAATTAAGAGAGAAAAATATTTAAGTTGTGTTAGAAATCACAGCTCAAGTCTTTGCACCGATGATCGCACTTGGATAAGTGATCAGATGTTCGTGGAACCACGTGGTGCGCAAAAGTTCTAGATCACAGAAGCAACTGCGGAACCTTTTTAGATCCTTTGCTTAGCATTCAAAATCAATTTATTTCAATAGGCAGGTCTCCCAAATTCAGTTTTTAATGCTGCAAAGCACCTTGAAAAATGTCGAGACACTTAAATTTTGGGAATCTCATTAGAAAGGTTAAATTGACAAAAATCTAACCTAATTTTTTGTTCTTTTTTCAGCTATGTCGACTATTTCTCCGGTCTCTTGTCTGGAAACATTCGAGTCAATTCAGATCCACTGTACCTAACCCACGTGACCGTCCTAGGCGCTCCCGCATTTGAATCAGCAGCGGAAGGAGTAGCATGCCGCGCATTTTTAAAAGTTTACGAAGGATTAGTCCCTGTATATACATCAGGCGTACACCGAGTATCTCCTGGAACAAAGCAATTTACAGTAAACGTAGCCGGTGATAGAGGAAGACAAGGTTTACAATTACACGGTGATGTGTTAGTGAAGTGTTATCATAGGCACCAAAACCGTAGGGAAGTTATTTTCGCATGTCAATTTCACACTTGTGCCATCACGGATTATACTCTTAGCTTCACGCGGCAGGAGCTGGACTCCGCCGCTCACGATCTTAGATTTCCATTCGACGGGGCTGTTGAATTGCATTTTTCGTCTACTCCGTCCCCGAGGCTACCTGCTCCGGCTCCGACGCCTGCCGTACCTGTCGATTCGAATGACGATCCGATAGTTAGATGGGATAGTTACTCGGAATTAAATTTATCAGTTGGAGTTGATCCGGAATCAGATTCAGACAATCACGGTAAGTTGTTTATATTAAATGAAATGGTTATATGGCAACAGGTGTGCTGTGTATCCAATCCCCACATGTGTGGTCCGCTATAAGCTATTACACGGTTTTGTTTCTTTATCAAAGATTTACTCCCTTTTATAAATGGGAAGTTGTACTAAGATTTTTTGGGGTTGGGAGAATGGCGCCAGCTTCTTTTATTGTTATTGGGTTTTATGGATTTCGTTGGAAATAAGTCGGAGGAGGTTGAGAGTAATGAAAACAAATTCGAAATGTCAAAAAAATTTTACAAGAAATTTTGATAAAATTTGTTCGACAAGAGATTTTGATAAGATTTGTTCGACAAGAAATTTTGATAAAATTTGTTCGACATGAAGTTTTGATAAAATTTGTTCGACAAGAAATTTTGATAAAATTTGTTCGACAAGAAATTTTGATAAAATTTGTTCGACAAAAAATTTTGATAAAATTTGTTCGACAAGAAATGTTGATAAAATTTGTGCGACAAGAAATTTTGATAAAATTTGTTCGACAAGAAATTTTGATAAAATTTGTTCGACAAGAATTTTTGATAAAATTTGTTCGACAAAAAATTTTTGAGATTAATCAAGGAAAAATTCTGAAAAATTTAAATTTTGCTTTTAAAAATTTCTTTTAGGAAAAATTTTTCCTATTTACAATTTTTCTGTCGCTCACTCAGATCTTTGTTGGCCCATCATCTGCCTGTCATCTCTAGTCAAAAAAATTTGAGAGCTATGAAACTCTGTTACATATTTAAAAAGTTTGAACCACAGAAGATAAAAATCAACAATAATTGCTACTCCCAATACAAAAAGGGCACAAATCCCGAATATAAAACAATAATCCTACACTCTTTTCCCATTAAACCGCTCATAATTATTGTAGGTAGTGTTAATTTGTAGAATTAAATTAACAGATTTGCATTTTTTTATCGACAAAATGAATTGATTGCCGACAAAGTTAATATGTGAAAATTAATTGTAATGAAATCGCTCCTCCCCATATCACTAACCATTCATATCAAATTAGTATATTTAAACGGTCAATTAATCTATTTAATATCGGGGATTTTTTACCATCCTCAAAACTTTTCTCACCCATTGAGCAATAAAGTTAAAAACGATTCGAAAAGTTAGGAAATAAATACAGTTTACAATGATATGGGCCATAATTCCCCGCAGCATTTTGCAATAGCCCAAACGGTTGTTTATTTATGCGAGAGTGAAAAAAGAAAATAAAGTTTCGGAATGATGTAACGTGGCATCCTACTGCTTACGGCTTTTCCGTAATTCATCCGTACATTTTTTTTTGCCTTGGACTCGTCTCAAAAATTAGTCAGCTGCTATTTTTAAATTTTCTGTTGATAAATCTGTCACTAATTGATGACCGGTTGGCATGAGAGTTTGCTCTCACCTTGTTGTGCTGGACAGAGAAGGCTCTTGTAATGAGGGGGAAGACTGTGTCTGTTTAAAAATACATTATCATTATTACCTTGCAGCTTTTATGAATGAAATTTAAAATATCTTCCCCTGATTTTTGTTACGCTGCGTTGAGCTCGGTAATGTTTTTTTTTAAAAAGCGTAAGGTGAAGCATCATGTTCGATGTTATCTTCGAAATGAATCGAAATTTAGAGATGTGAGGATGTGACCGACAAATTCAGGCCCTTATTTCAACCCTAAGCTGTAGTTTTTGAGTATTAAAAAATTGGTCCCACAGAGTTTGAAATCAATCTTTGTAGACAGTCTCCCATAGCCCAGTTTCGAAATCAGCCTATTAAAATTTTGCCAATTTTGAAACTAAAAAACATTATTTTGTAGCTAAAAATTAACTTTGCGCCACTTGGTCGTTTAAAAAATTTAGTTTCACAAACTAAATAACAGATCTGCCTTGTTTCCGCAATTGCTTCTGCTTTCTACAACTTTTGCAGACGGTGTGGTTCCTCAAATACGTGTGAATTTCTTATGTTAGAAATTTGCTCAACTCAGAGACAAAGAGAATTAAATAAGTTTGCTAGAGAATGTGGAATATTAAAAGTAAAGATTCAGATTTTATATACTTGAAATTTGCTGTTTCTAAAGTGCCCTTGTCACATGTGTTGGTGGAACCATGTGGTGCGCAAAAGTTGTAGATCGCAGAAGCAATGGCGGAACTTGGACAGATCATTTGTTCACCTTTTGATATTAATTTATTTCGGTACACAAACCTCCCAAATTCAGTTCAGGAATTTTGAGCTGCTCCAGTTTTGGAAATCACGTGTGCAAAAGTACTAGATTTCAAAAGCAATTGCAGAACCGCTGCAGATCATTAGTTTAGCATTCGATATTAATTTATTTCGTTAGACAGATCTTCCGAATTCAATTTTAAATGCCTCACCGCACTTTCCAGGACGATTAGAACACTGAATAGGTCAGACACACTTGTTCTCGGAGCCATGTGGTGCGCAAAAGTTCTAGAACGCAGAAGCAATAACAAGACTCGAGCAGATCGTTTGTTCAGGATTCAATATTAATTTATTTCAGTAGTCAGGTCGCCCAAGTTTAGTTGTAGATGTTCATACACACCTGTGTGTAATGCGCAAAAGTTCTAGATCGCAGAAGCAATTGCGAGACTGCCGCAGATCTTTAGTTTACTATTTAATATCAATTTATTTTGGTTGATAAATCACCCAAATTAATTTTAGGAATTTTCAGCTACTTTTCTTTAGGGAATCATGTGTGTGCAAAAGTTCTAGATCACAGAAGCAACTGCGGAACCGCTGCAGATCGTTAGTTTAGCATTTGGTATAAATACATTTCTGTAAACAAATCTCCCAAATTAAAATTTCAATATTCTACAACACTCATAGTCTCTGCGCATGCGCAACCCATTTTAAACATGCGATATCTTTGTCTTCTTCGATGTTCCACCAAACTTTGATCTAATTAGTTTCTCTAAAATGAGTTTATCATGACGAAGGGTGTCTTATTAATTAAAATAATAATTGGCTATATTCTTCTTCTATTGTATTCGATAATTTGGTTTTTAATATTATCTTGATTAATGAGATATTTGATATGCGAGTTGGGCCTTTTTTTTTTTAATGGCGGAAGTAAACAGAGCAAAATTAATCCACTTGGAAAAGTCGCAAAGGAAGTCAGAGCGTGATCGAGTTTTTTTTTTTTACACAAAAGAGAAATTAACTAATTCTTATGACTCGAAAAATGAAATAAACGTTGGCAAGACACCAAGCCATGCTAAATTTATCCAGTGGTGTTGTGTGTTTTACAATTCGGTTTTGTCCTTCTCCTCAGTCTGTTCTTGTTTCAATCGGGTGTTCGAGTTTCGAGACGCGACACTTGTTTGGCATATGTCTTTTGCTTAGTGATTTAAATTTACAACAGGTGAGAATATTTTGAGAAAAATTTCGGTGTGGTTTAAATTATAAATATTAAAAAAAAAAAAAAAAAATCCGGTTTATGTAGAATTATTAACGTCAAATCGCCTTTTTATGAGGTCGAATTAACGAAATGATTTTTGATTTGGAGGTGTACCTTGATGATGCATGGTAGCAGCCGACAAACGTTTCTTTTCTTCTCTTCAGGCACGCTTTTTAAATCTATTTCAAATTGCAGCGTTTTAGTTAATTATAGTTTTCGTACGTTTTCGATGAAATTGCGTGGATTCTATTTTAATAGTTCTAGATTTCTGTGTGAAAAACCGGCCATTTTTTTTTCTTGTTCATTTTAATTATCTAATCAATATTGAGCGGGATAATGTGTTCTTTACATGGAATTATAGTCTTTGGTGAAATTGAATGAAATTCGGGGAATTAAATTTGGTTTTTTTTATTGTTGTGATGCGGTAGGTGGCGCCAGATTACATTCCGGAGATTCTATTTGGCAACGTACTCTTGAGCGAAATTTACCCGCCGGTGAAAAATGTTGGGAAAAGGTGAAAAATGTAGAAAGAGTCAATGACCGGATCGTGTTTTGTGTGATTTCAAAACAAATCGTAGATTTTTATTAGCAATTAGGTGTCGATTTTTACATGTTCTTAAAATCGTTAAGGAGATTTATTGCGAGTAAGCATTGTTAAATTAAAGTTGAACAGGATTAGATAGAGAAGTTTCTGCGGCTGATGCGTTGTATGTTTTGAATAGTTTAATGGATCTGTTGTTTTCGGTTTTGGGTATAGTGAAAAGTGCGGAGGTGTCGTTTAGATTTTCGGGGGAGGTAGTTGAGGGACTTAAAAAAAATATAGAAACTTTCCTTGATACTATGTGAAAATGCATAGTTCTGCCCAGTTACTTTAAGAAATTTATGAGGACCGCCAAGATCGTTGAAAGTTTGTTTTGGCTTCACATCTAAGCTTAGAGAATATCCCAGTTCCGCCAAATTTTTCACGTTGACTAGTTTTTAGGCGAGATTATTTTTCGAAGCTTTATTTTAAAGTTATCAGGGTTTATCTAGAGCTGATGTCTCCTATTTTTTTAAAAACAAGAAACTTTCAGAATTTTTTCTGAACAAAGAAAAATTTTTTTAAACTCTTGACCTAAAAAAATTTATTCTTGGCCAAGACCAAATTTTTAAATGATTATTTTTTAAACAAAATGATGATTACATCACGATTTTTCAAAAATTTCCCCGACAGTAAAATTTATTTCAAATGTTCCCCTCTTTAAAATCATTTTTCTATCATTTTTTTCGGCAAATCAGCTTTTTAGTCAAAATTCTTGAAGTGCAATTATTAAAATATTAAATTTAGTTTCCAAACTCTTTAAGTGTCCTCAACACATGCTCAAGTTTGTCTCCCCAAGAGCAATTTTTGTCATTGACCCAAACATTCTTAAGCCATCTGGTTTCCTACCTCGTCGTAAGATCATTGTACTTTCTCCAAACAATAGAAAACCAACTCATTGTTAAAATAACATTCATTTTCCTCTAGCCTAATCCTATGATTTAACAACAAACAAAACGATCATCTAGCCAAAGCAAAACCGTAAACCTTTTTTCATATTTCACCAAACTTTAGACAATCCTAAACCATTCTCATTCATAATCCTCCCCGCTTACAAGTAAACAACGTTCGCTGAAGTTATTTTCACGGTTTTAATCCCATCTTGAAAATAAATTTTGAGGCAAAGGAGGTAGCATGGTGCCTAGTCATTAGCTTACAATCTGTAGGTCCAAGGTCAGCTTTTAGAGACATGATAAGTTAGCAATGACAAGCTAGCTGGTGGCAGAAATGGTCTCGTAGCCAAATCGAAATCAGACACTTACTGCCTCTTCCAGAGGGCGCGGGCAAAAATATTAGATGCGGCTATCTAAGAACTACAGAGCTCCGTTACAGCTGTTTTTTATTTATTTAAAATTTGGATCGCATTCTAAGAAGACGGGGTGATCTATTTACTAGTCCATAAGTTCCCTGCTTTCTTAGAATAAAGGTAAAAATTTTTTTATTTTAAAACTGAAATTTTGAAAATTAAATCCGCCAATTCCGCTTAGTTTTAAATTTTTATTCCAAAAAAAATTTAGGCAAAAAAACACACCGGCAGATCATATTTTTAAAAACTGCAACAGAAAAAGAGCGCTTTTGTTTCAGGGGCACACAGGGAACCCGTTGGCCAGATAAATAAGAAATTCAACTCCCCCTATAACACAATCAACTACCTAAATCCCCCCCTTTACCGCCTGTAAAAAAAAACGAGTACTCATGACCTTGTAATGTATTCCAATCAAGGTACGAAATAGTATTCTGTATCTTGTCCGTTCAGTTGATACACGTGGGTGGCTTTTAACGCAGAGGTGTAACGCGAATTCATTTTGGCAGAGGTGAACCCGTTTTCTTCCATATTAACCATCACTTGTCTACCTTTTGATCGGTAGGTTTTTTCTTCCTTTTTCGAAAAAAAAAAACTAGGTTCATCGAACTTGATCAGACTTTACTAATTTTATCGATATTTGAAGGCGTTTATCGTGGGTTCAAAAAATTTTTTTCAGTTGTAATTTAAAAAAAAAAACATAATGACGATAATTTAATGTAATCCGCAATCCAATTTGGCCAAATTATTTAATCAGGGCCTCGTTTTATTAACTGCTTCAATTTTAAAAGATCTCTATGAATTTTTTTTTTAACCCAGACATTTTTTACCTGTTTCATGACTAATTACTTAAACTTGGCTCATATTGATGTTGTGTATGAAAAACCGTGTTAATTGACGCGATGCTCCTTCCCGTAGCTTTCTTGCCAATTTTATTGGCAAACTCCACGTAAACTTGTAACAAATATTAATTAAAATAAGTTTCGGTTAATTAGCTTAAAATTTATACGAGGGAAAATTATTAATATCGATTTTATGAATTTTCTCGACAAAAGAAATCTTAGATTGTCGCCATGATCGAATGTGTTGGCCCATGTGCACGTGATTTGAAAAACCGTTAAAAAAGGCATTAAATCACGGTTATCCGATATTTTCCCGATGGATCCCCATTATTTCGGACCTGTTGCTTTTGATTAGATTGATAGTGGATCGGTGAGATCATTCCTAACGCCGTAGGGAATGAAAAATGATCACATATGGTTTGAAGTACTGAATTCAGTCTTGCATAATAGGTATTTGCTTTAAATGGTTTTAAATTACTTTAGTATAAAGGATATACAGATGTTGCTTTCTTTGGGTTATTTTTATTTTTAGAATTATATCTTTTTTCCGGTTTTTAAAGGATTTAAGTAACGGTTTCGGGTTGGTGGGAATGATGCGTTTTTGATGATTAAAAGAGGCGAAATGATTGTGTAGGCATCGCATGATTAAGGCGCCGGTGATTGTGATATTTAAGAGTTGCTTCCGTTGCATAATTCATGATGAAAGTTTCGGTGGTTTTGAATGAGAGTTTGTTTTTTGTAAAGGTCGAAACAGGCACGGATTGCGCCCAAAGCTTGCAGTTTTTAAAAATATTTGATTGAGTAGATGTATTTTTTTGCATAAAATTCTTGGGATTTTTTGGGAATAAAAATTGAAAACAAAGCGGAATTAGTGTATTTTTTACAGAAGAATACGGCAACTTTTCGCAATTTCCGTTTTTACATTAAAAAAATTTTTACCCGCATTCTAAGAAGACAGGGCAATTATGGACTAGTCAATAGTTCACCCCATCTTCTTAGAGTTCGAGCCAAATTTTTTCTTTATTTAAAATAATAAAAATAGAGTAATGGAGGTCTGTAGTCATCCACCTCAACCACCCCAGAGCCAATCACTGCCTGGGTCAAAAGTTGGTGGTATTTTGAAAATGTTGGCTAAATTTACTGGCTTATTTATTTATCAGAGTTCGGCTATGCTAGAAAATTTCGATTTTTCACTGATTCGAATCCTTTAAAAAATGTCTACATTGGGCCCATTGTGGTCTCAGTCTAATTCTTAAGCCCCTGAGGAAAATGTAGGAGCATGGTCCCTGTTCATTAAAGTTCTTGGCCAAAATAAAACCTATTAAGATTTCCCGCAATAAGAATCTTTAAAAAAATTTTGTTTGTGTTTACTGGTCAATGTTTATAAATTGTTGAACGGCATCTTATGCACCGCGTAATGCACGAATCTTGTCAAGTCTCTCAATTTATTTTAATTGAAAGTGAATATAAAAAAGTAAACACAAAATGCTTTCATCCCATGACAAGCACAAAGTAAATATGAAGTACGGTTGACACACGTCTGACTGAAATTGAGGATAACAGCCGGACCTAACCATCATCAAAAGCCGTCGATACATGTAATCCCTTCGGGCATTGCGAAGGTCACCTCTTACCCATAAAAGGTAACTTCAACTTGTCCCAATCTCTACTTTTCTTTTCTTTAATCATTTTTACATGCTGTAATCATTTTCTTCTCTGTTCAAAGTTACGGGATTTTATTTGTAATTTTATACCCTTGGTGCTGCTACCCACAATCAAATCCTGCAAAACACTCACGATTTAGCTACCGGTTTCCTGGACGTGGTTTTTATTACGCCGACTCAATTATTCCTTCTTAGCTTTTTGTTGAAACTTTTGTTGAGGCTTCTTGTAATTTTTCAAAATACCGCAAAAGGATTATATGCATTATGTTGCGATCATTCCCACCTCGTGATCCATCAAGTCAATTAAGTATAATAAAAAAAAAACAGTGTCCATGACATGATTAATTTCAATGATAGGTTGTTAAATTTAAACTCTTATTTAGCTTTAATTAATCACCGCTTCATTTTTTTGACTCCAGACTGGCAATAATAGCCAAGTTAATGTAAGCTGCCAAGTTAAACAAACTCGAATGATGTTAAATTAGCCTCCAATAAAAATATAGTATATGAATCTATACGAGATAAAAGAGATGATGAAAGAGTCCCCAGTTAAAAAAAATGCGGGCATTAAAGTATTTTTATTATTTATTTCTGTTTTTTTTTAGAAAGAAAAATATTGCAGAAACGCTTTTAGCAAAAACTTAATTTTCAAGGATTATAGTAACCAGCCAAAAAAAAAGTTAAATGAGAAGTTTCAGAATTTTATTTGAAGGGAAAAGAACTATCCGGAAATTTTCCCATTAGATTTTTATAGAAGAATATTTTTAATGATGAATGTCTTTTCATAAAAAACTTCCTCAAGAATTTTTGATACAAGTTTTTTGGGAAAGCTCTCTGATCTTTAAGAATTTTTCCATACCCTTATGAGCAAAGCGAATTTTTTCTAGAAATGTTTCTGAGCAGAAAGAAATTTTTCCAGAAATTTTTCTGAGCAGAAAGAAATTTTTCCAGAAATTTTTCTGAGCAGAAAGAAATTTTTCCAGAAATTTTTCCGAGCAGAAAGAAATTTTTCCAGAAATTTTTCTGAGCAGAAAGAAATTTTTCCAGAAATTTTTCTGAGCAGAAAGAAATTGTTCCAGTAATTTTTCCAGAAATTTTTCTGAGCAAAAAGAAATTTTTCCAAAAATTTTTCTGAGCAGGAAAAGTTTTTCCAAAAAAAAATTTTTAAAAAAGCATTTAGAAAAATCATTAATGCCGAGTCTCCACTTGTGAGTTAATCCACAACTTTGATTAACTTTCCTTGTGGATTAACTTTTTTACCATCGAATTCCTTTCATTTTTTTAATCAACGAACATCTAAAAACACGAAAAATGTTTGGACAAGCAACGCCATTGACTAAAAAAACCATATTTCTTTTGGTTTAAAAGTTAATGCACAAGAAAAGTTAATCAAAGTTGTTGATTAACTCACAAGTGGAGACTCAGCATAACAAAATTTCCAGAGTTGTTTTTTTTTGAAGAAAATATTTTTTCAGTGACAAATTTTTATAATTTTTGCCCAAGTTGAGTTTAAGTTTAATTAGCAGAAAGACTTGACAATCTCAATTTAATTTTTATCTCAGATTTTTATTCACACTAAATGTTGATCCATCTGAGTCGAGACCTGATTAACCTAAGCTCAAGTTTTAACGAGCTTTGTTCGGACCATCAAACTCCTAAAAGTCTTAAACAAGCTTTAACTCAGTCGTCTGGCACATGAGACATCTTCAACTAAAATCTTTAATCTACAAATTTTCACAAATCAAATATATTCACATCTTCGGTAAAAATTTTTTCTCAGTGCTAAACATTCCTGTCAAATTTATTTTCGCCCCTGGGAAGAGAGCCACACTCGCGAATTTGCACTCCTCGCGATAATTAGTAAAAACACGAAATAAATATCATGAGGCTATTCTGAAACTTGACAGCTGATGTCTGACAAAACACCTAACTCAACGAATACAGGTGTTTTCATTCACACCGATCACCCATAAAAAGCTTCACCAAGGTCCGCAGTTCAACGTGCCCCTATTCTCGGCAAAAAAAAAAAAATAAGGTTGGGACCATTCTTAAATGGCCCACGACAACATCTGTGACGTAACAACTTCCTCAGCCTACGTGAAAATAAAGTAATTTGGTTGGAAACAATCCAATTTCATTTTCCTTTTTATTTTGCAAGGGGAAAAGAAATCCGGGGAATAATCAAAACCGCAATGAAAACGAATTTTATTTTTTTATTTTTTTTTTCAGACGCAGCTAATCCGGAAGTCGCACATACTTACGGACCATTAGACGGATCAATATACGCGACCGTATCTAAAAAAGCGAGCCCGGTAGCTACAGGCGCTACGACAATCGGTAGTCCGCGTACTGTGTCTATGGACTCTGGTATTTCATCCGCAGGAAACGGTTTACAAAATAATAATTCAAACGCTTCATCGTCATCCCCCGCCCCGGCCCCTAACGTAGATACACAAAGAGCTTTAGACGAACTTTTAAGAGAAATGTTGATAACAGTAGAAAGCATACCGGATATAAGGCCCCCATCGTCGGCGCTGCCTCGCTCGGCGACCTACGCCGGCCCCTCCACACCGCGGAATCATTCGCGCCAACCCGTCATCTCTCACAGTACGTTACAGAGCTCGAGTGTTGCCAGTGGTGTTTCAGTCTTAGACGATTTAGAATCGGTCGCTTATATCGACGATCCGGACGACATACCTTATCACGCCCGGCAGGATAGTCGTCCTTTTACTTACGGTGCTGCTCCAGGTCCTGAAATGTTGCGAGGTCAACCTGGGCTATCTAGTCCGAGCTTAGTGCGAAAAGCTAGTTTTGGTAAAAGTAACGGGTATAGTGGTGATAGTAGTAAATATGATCATAATTCGTGGACTTTGAAATCGCCGAAATCGGAAAATTCTTGGTCGTCTAGAACTACGGAACAATCTTGGACAACTACGCCGAGGAATACGAGATCCTGGGATACTACGGATAATGTTTATAGAGGATGGAGGCAAAATAGTGCGCCGATTAGAAAATCGCCGGAATATCACGACAGGTGAGGACAAGTGCAAAATTATGGGGGGTATTTTCTGTAAAATTTCTTTTTTTGTATTTTTTTTTGTCCGGGAAAATTGGCAAATAACTGAAAAAATTTTGGATTTATGCTAGAGGTTGCGAAAATATGAAATTTGTTTAAAAAAAATAACGGAGAAGAGCGAAAACAATTTTTGGGTCATTCCGCGTTTAACTGTTCAAAAAATTTCTTCAATAATTTTTTCAACCTTTGCTGGTCACATAATGTGGCAGATCCAGAAAATCACAAAAACAACTAACAAAAGTGAAAAAACCCTTTGAAAAATTTTTGGGGGTTATTCCAATTCAAAGTTCTCAAAAAAAAATATTTTCAAGATTGAATATTTTAATGAAAATGGCAAATGCGGTACTACTAGGCTGAAAATTACCAAAAAATCACATTATGGAGAAAGAATTTATTAAAAAAAATTATGGGTCATTCCATGTCAAACTGTTCAAAAATTTATTTTCAAAATTTTAACTTTTTGCAAAAAAAAATTTGCTATACCATGTGGAGAATTTTAAAAAGAGCGAAAATATAATCGAGAGGTGAAAAAATATTTTAAAAAATTTTGCGGGCCATGCCTAATTCGATTTGCTTTGTAATTTTTTTAAATGATTATTCTTAAAAAAAATTTTGGCATTGCCTAATTATTTTTTTAAAAAATTGTACTGTACGATTGGCTCTTTGGGAAGAAAATTCTTTACCTTCCCCATTTTCTTACTGATGCCTTTGTTAATATTTTCTGGCCCACTTACGGATTTAGAATTCGCCTTAGACCGGCTTCCCTGGCTGTTCACTTTAATTGAGGTATGTCTCGATTTTCGTTTTAAATTTTTTCCGCACATAGAAAACGTAGGGCATGATATTTATGCGGCACTGTTCACGTATTGAGTTTTTAATTTGCACAGAGTTGTGTTTACTTGCAATGCTCATATTTAAAAACTAAATAGTTTTTGGAAGTGCCGAAATGTGACAGAATTTTAGCTTAGAGGTTTACGCTCATCAAAATTTTTTTTAATAATAATTTTGATCTTACCATTGGGCCAAACACTAGTTTTTCGAAATGAAGTAGTAAAAAAGTTAATAGATTAGGTTCAGTTTTAGTTTTTTTTAGCTGCCACCAAAATGCTTATATCAGGCATTAAGGGCTAAAAAGTTTAATGCGCCTGACTTTGGGTTTTTTGGGCTAGCTTAAAGATTTTGAGTATACTCAATGCATGGGCCCGAGAAAGCTTCTATAGAATCATAGAATGAAGATTAACCAGGGTTATTACCCGCGGAAGGCTATAGGCCCGAGAAATAAATCAAACGTAAGCTCAGAGAAAACTAAAAGTAAAATATTTTCACGATAATTTAGTGAAGAGCAAAAAAACTCGACTTATCCCTTGGGCTCTAGTGCTGCCGGAGGGCTTGACTGAAATTCACTAATGATATAATCACCATACCTTAATTTACGTCAGCCTAGTTTAATATCGGCAGGCTAGTCAAAGCATATTTGTGATAGATCATGTCCTTGAGTATAATTCTCAATAATTCAGTTGGCAGATCATTCACATGGAATGCGAATCAGGCGTAAAATACTTGTGTGGGTTCAAGTCTCATTCGAGGTTATTTATTCCTCCAGCTTTCTGGACTTTTAAATGCAAATGTTTATCCACCTCTAAATTTTTCCAGCAATTTTTTAATATTGAATGACCCAAAAGTCCTGAGTAAATTTTTTAACTGCTTTGAAATCAACAAAGCTTAGAATTTCTCATTTGGACAATTTGACATGGAACGACCCAAAAATTTTAAAATTTTGAACTTGATCCCCCTTTAAATAATTTTCTCGATTATTCTTGTTTTCGCTATCACCAAAAATATTATTTGTGAGCTTGATTGTCGTGGAATGTCCCAAACATTTTGACATTTAGAACTTCGGTCAATCTTTTGTCTCATTCTCTAACATCCTCATTTTTTAACTTCATTATCACATCAGCAATGTCATAAAAACGAAATTCCTTTTCCCTTTTTTCATTAGTCTCTTATCTTTCAACTGATCCCATTTTCTAAGCACATATATATTTTATAACCTCAGGGAAGAAATCAGTCCTAATGACCTCCGTATATTTTTTTTCCTTAGCGTCTAGGAACGTAGCCTTGTACATGCATCTCTTTTCATATTTCTTTTTTTTTGTTTGCATTTACTCTGATACATTTTATTAAATGCCTAAATGATTATTTGCGGACGTCAAGGCCGAGTCATGATTTATTTACCAAACAAGACGCAAAATGAGAAATATCTCTCCACCTTTGAAGTAAAAATAACTTTTTTTTTTAAAATTTATTTCATAGTAATTTTTTCGGTGCCAAAGCGAAAAAGCATGGTGAATCGGACTTGGCTTGGCACACCTTTTTTTAATTCGGAAATAATAAAATGAGAAGTTTCGAAATCTTTTAATGTCTCAATTTTAGTCTTGGATAAGCAAATAAACGATTCATGAAGTTTAATAAGTAGCTTATTGAAGACGATCTTTAAATCTGACAAATAAATCAACTTTTGTTTTTTTTTTTTTTTCAAAAGATGACGCCCATCATTGTTTTCAAATGGTTTATTTATTGATGGAATTATTCATAATAGAAAATGTGACTTAATTAGGTATAATGGCAATGTATATCGATGAATTTATAACGACGCCATTTTTTTTGGATTATTCGGGAAAGCAGTCCCGTAACCAGGCAAAAGAAAAATGGGAAGAAAGCTTAATGTTTCTTGCGAAACTTTCGGAATAATTTGACCGCTCTTACGGAAGAAACCTTAAGTTTGTTTACGTTTTTAAAAAAACGCGCAACTGTGACCACCGCCTTATTCGTTGGATAGCGAACCTATCGGCCAAAATTGAAAACACAGCTAAGCGTCATGTTGCGGATTTTTTTGAAACTAATCGTAGACTCACACCTTGTTTACATCGCTTCCTGGAATTCATTTTTACATGAGCACATTTTATTTTTCTGTGGAACTATGAAAGTGTCGTTTTTATTAAACATTTATTCTTTTTTTTTAAAGTGAAGAACCCGAAAATTGACAGCCGGGCAGACCAGTTTTTTTAAAAGAATAAATCAACTAAACACTTTTGATTCATGTCTTCGTAGGAGTGGCATTAATAATCAATTTAATATCTTTTTTTTTCCAGTTTGGCGAATGGCGGACTAACAAACGGCGGTGGCACATGGTTACAAAAGCAACAAGAAAAACTCCGAGAACGACGAAGAGCTGCTTTGAGGTTAGAAAGGCAGCCACAAGAAGCTCGCCTAATCTCCGAATTGCGAGCCCAACGTTCGGCTAGTCATCGTGATGGATACACAAGCGACACTACACATTTTCCAGACGACGACGAGGATGATTTGATGATACCTTTACACGTTCAAACATCACCTCCTCGAAGTTCTGGATCGGCTCCTGCTTCTCCTCTTCCAAGGAGAGGTTTTCAAAATGGCACTACGGAAAGGCCTTTCGTCGCAGTTAAAAGAGCGCACGAACAGAATAGAAAATTTATTGATTCGGTAAGTTTTCCTTCTCATTATAACCTTTAAATGTCGAATTGGAAAAAAAACCCCTCCTGTTGCTTTTTATTTTATATACGTCAACTAACTCTCAGTTTTTACTGCACAACATGAAAAAAATGTTCCAGTGCTAAAATGCTTTCATAAAAGAACTTCATAAGTCATTAGCACCTCGATATTCAAGTTGCTAATTAGCATAATTTTTTTTTTGGCTCATTTTTTTTAACCCTTCAGGTTCAAAACCCGTTAACATATGTAAATATTTCATAAAGTCGCTTTTGTGTAAATATTTTTTAATTTTTTTTATATCATAACCTTTTTTTTTTTTGTTAAATTGAAAAAGAGCTACTAAAAATTACTAAAATTAACCTTGCACGCACGCAGAATCCTAGCTCACCCACAGAGCCCGGCCTTCTATCGTTAGCCCGGAATGACGCAGCGAGCAGATACAACCAGGACGCCTTAGCTGCCCTCATCGCTTCGCTGGGATCGCAGAGAGTGCCTGATTCATGTAACAGTGTTGTGGGCAGTAATTCTCATGACCTCCCTAACCATTCCGTTTCTTGGCCATCGCAGGTATCATAAGTTCATTTACTAATATTTTTTTTTGAATACATTTCATTAAGAGTCATTCTATTAATTGAGGGAATTCCAAATTTAAAAATTTGCTTAAAATTTAACATTTTATAATTTTTTGGTTTTGTTTGAAAAATGTCAAAGACAGTTTTGGATTGTCGAAGACAAGTGCAATAATTTTGGGTTGTCGAAGACAGGTGTGACAACTTTTGGCAATGGAATACAAGTAAAATCTGTTCAAGTAGTCGAAGGCAACTAAAATTTGTTCAAGTAGTCGAAGACAAATAAAATCTGGTCAAGTAGTCGAAGACAAGAAAAATCTGGTCAAGTAGTCGATGACAAGAAAAATCTGGTCAAGTACTCGAAGACAACTGAAATCTTTTCAAGTTGTTGAAAACAAGTAAAATCTTTTTTTAATCTTTCAAAAAACTTTGGAAATTTTTAGATGAGAAAATATTCTGAAAAATAATTAGAAAAAATTTCAGGACTTAGACTTGAGTTTATCTTTTCATCTTCTAATGGAGTGCATGAATTTTAGGAAAGATGAAAAAAGTTGAGACCCTTAATTTAAATTGACTGTTGGAAGCACTTTTCCGCTTATTAAAATTTTAAAGCCTCTATCAAAAGACATTTTTAGCCAAAAATTTAATTTAAATTTTAAGTTGAGTATATGCAACTAAGAAATAATTTTTCTGACATTATCTCAATTCAAATTTTCACTCAGACAATTAAACATTCATAACTAAAAAACCAAAAACACAAGCAATTAACCATCGAAATTTCATAGAATGACTCATTTAAAACGACATAAAAAAATGATTAATCGATTATTAACAAAATATTATTCTTCATTCCCTAACTTAACCTTTGCTAAATATTTTTAATTTCAGCTTCGTGATGACAGCGTTTCATCTTGGCGAACCGCATCAATAAGTGACGATCCTGGTAGTCCTTCTAGGACTAATAGTCCAAGACCGGTTACACCTGCTTTTCCCGTGCATCCGAGAACACCATATTCAAACGGTTCAGCTGTTCAATTCGATACAAACGGGCTGCCGCCGAAAAGTCCAACAGCACAACGGTAAGCAAGCAATTCCTAAACCTCATTGTGTATTCTTTTTTTTTTTTGAAAAAAAAAGGAGAGGCTGCCCAATTAAAAAATCATTATAAAGCGTGATCCAATTTATTTCATCGTGCTAAGGAAAAAAAGAATTTTTTGCGTTATCCCTTAAAGATATTAAATAATAATTAAGAATCTTGAATGTAAATATTATTTTAAAAAAATTTTATAACCTAGGTTTCAAAATTATGGAGTAGCCTAGAGTCCTGTTTTTTTAAATAATGAAGTACTCGTTTTTTGTCTTCTTTAAAACTGATTTGTCAAATTATGATTATTAGAGTCATGCAATATTATGTGATTTCCCACTCCTTTAACATAATCCTTGATTTAACACTAGTTGAAGGATTTTTATGTATATTAATCCCAATTTTGTGTCAAGTAAGGGAAAGGCAAGTCCTTTTTCTTTTGCATGAAAAATTTCTTGCTCCCGAAAGTCATTTTTAAAAAAATAAAATAAGGAATCTTAGTGCTAGTTCCCTAAAAATCCACAAATGGCGCTAATTTCGCTTCAATAAACAGTTGACAGATGACGCTAGTGTCGTTTTAGTTTGTAAAATGGCCGCAGTAGCATTAAGATTTTATCCGCCACATTAGTTTCATACTGACGGCTCTCCCGTGTTAATTTTATGAACTAAAACGCTACTGGCGCCACCTATCAAGTGCAAATTGAACTCTAACCGAAGTGTTGGATTATTTATCCTTGCTGCCAGAGCTGATTTTAATCCCATTGAGATTAAAGCTTCGCTGACAAACCCTGTTTATATTTATGTAAAAAGCAATTTTTAATCCTAATGCAATTTTATTTAATTGTTTTGAAAAATAGACGTTTGAATTATTCCGGATCATTAAAACACGTGCGCAGGTCTCCGTCCAGCTGTAGGTAAGAGATGTGTGCTATGGATTACCCTTTCTCCCAAAATTGGCTTGACGTTATTTTTTTTTACAAATTGGTTTTTTAATTTTTTTTTTTTAAATTTCGTTTATTCCTCCCCACGTTATTTTTTGAATCATAGCTCGTTTATTCCCCCAAAGATTGATGTGCTGTAGTGAAGTAGCCATTTTTTAAAGAAAGTTTATTATTTATGAAAGGTTTGGCCAGAGATGTTTAGTGGGTAGTTAGGACCTTGAATTATTTAAGAATTGAGCAAATTTGTAGAATGATAATTTTTAGTGCAAATATTTCTTGTTTGAATTTTTTTTTATTTGTGCAAGATAATCAAGGATTTTTATGATAATAGAATTTATGTGATGCGTGATTGCGTCATGAAATTTTTACCCGGTTATGAAAAAAATGAAAAAATTTTAATTAAGTACAAAAAATTATTTTTAAGTGAAAATTTTTTTGAATTTCTTTTTTGCCTTGGAAAATTTTTTTTTAGAGAAAGAAAGATTTTAAAAAATTCTGGCAACATTTAATTTTTTTTTTATTAAAAAAAATTGGGCAGTTACTAGACCAATAGCTCCCAGGCCCCTGGTCCCTCGTTTAAGCCCAGGGCTGTCCCTTTTACTAGAAAATTTTTCGAAAATTCTTAAAAATTCTTAAAAAAGAAAATGCGAAGAAAATTGAAACATGTTAAAAATATGAAGCCCAAGAGATGAAAATTTTAATAAAGAAAACAAACCTAGGTAGCATAAGTTTTCATCCACATTTTGTAGATCACCTTAAATACCCCGTAGCCATTATGCATTTGAATATCCATTCGCGTAGGTCGAAAGTAAAAGATCAGAAAAAAAAATACTACTACTTATTTGGTGATGTCTCAAACCGTTTCAAAGCCTTTAATTTTATGATTTCATACCCATCCCAAGAATCGTTTATTATTATTCATAGGATTGGTTTTTTTTTATATTTATTATTTGATCCCCCGTTGAATAAATGTAACACGCATTCGCAATATCGTTATAGTTCTGCTGCATAAAATTGTGCAGTCCCAGCGTGGGTAAATTTTAAATTTTCTATAAAATCCGAAACCTACACACCATGAGAGATCATTTCGTGGGTCGATCTTTAATGAGATATGTGAGAAACCCGAGGAACAGGCCCCTTATTCTCAGGCTTTAAATTTTTTTAAAGAAAAATTGCGAATGTTGCTAGATTTTGATTTTTTTTATGTGTAAACCCGAATAGAGAAAAATTATTATTGACTAATTATCTTTCTGTGTGATTTCCGCTCTTCAAATTTTGTTTGGGCTGTTTATTATTATTGAGGAGTGCGTTTTATTTATTTTTTTTTAGTTTGAGTATATTGGGATATTTTTAGGCCCTGACATTAATTCGTTTTTTATTTTTTTGATTTCAGTAAAGAACGTTCACCTTCTCCGGGGGTTTTGGACGGTCATTTGCAGTATAGTCCTAAGGTATGTACCAAAAAGCAGCTGATGAGGTCAAAAAATTGATCTTCAATAACGCTAAATTGCGGCCATTTTTAATATAAGCTCGAAAATGATAAAAATTACACAAAAAGTTGGAAAAAGAATTGTTTTTACCATAAGGAGAGGTTTATGAGCTCAAAATTAACTCCATTCACTATAATGCGCATGCGCCTGCACTGCAGAATCTCTCTGCGCATGCTCAGAAATGTTACTAAGACCTGCAGCGCCTTCTAGATAGTTCATGGTTTTCACCTATTCATTTTTTTTACAGAGCACGATTTCATTCAGTACTAATGGTTACCCTGGACAATCTCAAAGATCATCAGTCCATTCTAATAGCGAGCCGCCACAGGAAGTCTCTCCTGCTCATGTGAAATTCGTACGAGATACCTCAAAATATTGGTACAAACCAACAATATCTAGAGAAGAAGGTAAATATATTTTTTTTAAAAAGAAAATATTCAACAAACAAGAGAATTTATATTTTTTTCTTATTTTTTAGCTATTAATATGCTTCGGAATGAGCCACCGGGTACGTTCGTCGTAAGGGATTCAAATTCCTTCCCCGGAGCTTTTGGTTTAGCTTTAAAAGTAGCAACGCCACCGCCTGGCAAAGCAGGATCTGGTCCTGATGAATTAGTTCGACATTTTCTAATTGAACCCACTTCAAGAGGTGTTCGGCTTAGAGGATGTGTTAACGAACCTGTATTTAGTTAGTATTTATTTGAAATATTCTAGCCGTAGTCATAGTGTTAAGTATAAGAATCCGCCAACGAAAAAAATTCTTCCTATAAAATGTTATGTTGATTTTCTTTTGAAAATTTTGTAGAAGAAATTCTTCTAAAAGTTTTTTTGAAATCCGAAATTTGGTTTGACTACTTATTTCTTAAAAAATTAAATTCTAATAAATCTAGATGGAGAATAAATCAGTTAATGTTTAAGTTTAAGTACTTTAAAGGAGAAATAATGAGTGAAAACAAATATTTTAAATAATAACATTTTAGTCGAACAAATATGTCATCAAAAAATATAGTTGAAGAAAATATCTCATCAAAAAAGTATGAAGTATAGTCGAACAAAAATCTCATGAAAAAATTTTTGCTGAACAAAATATGTCATCAAAAAAGTTTAGTCGAATAAAATATGTCATCAAAAAAATTTAGTCGGACAAAAAATGTCATCAAAAAAAGTTCAGTCAAACGAAATATCTCAAGGAACAATTAGTAAAACTGAAAATTCTGTGTTAGATAGTTATTTAAATGAGATTTTCCTTCAAAAATTTTGTTTGGCTAAATTTTTAAGACTCTAATTTTACTCTAATCTTTTTTTACTTAAAAATATTTTATTAACTTATTTCCTTTTTTTCCAGGTACATTATCAGCTCTAGTCTACCAACACTCTATAACTAACATGGCCTTACCTACCCGCCTTCTCCTACCTGAAATCGACAGAAGAGTCGAAAGTCCGAGCACAGCAACAGCACAACAATTACTTGCCCAAGGTGCAGCTTGCAACGTATTATACCTCCTCACAGTCGAAACTGAATCCCTTACCGGACCTCAAGCCGTTCGAAAAGCAGTCAGTCAGCTTTTCCACACGAAACCTTTACCAATGGCCACGGTAGTTCATTTCAAAGTATCGAGTCAGGGCATCACATTAACGGATAATAAACGGCAGCTATTCTTTCGGAGACATTATCCAGTTGCAACTATTTCATTTTGCGGCCTTGATCCAGATGATCATCGATGGAGCCATAGTACTGACGCTTCGGGTGTTCCAATAAGTTCTCAGTAAGTTTTTAGGTCAGAAATTCTTTGAAAAATTAGCTAAAAATGATGCTAATTAAATTTCTCTTTTGTTTTAGCCGATGCTTTGGTTTCGTCGCTCGAAAACCTGCCAGCAAAACAGACAATCAGTGCCATGTGTTCGCTGAGCTAGAACCAGAACAACCAGCAACAGCAATAGTCAATTTTGTATCTAAAGTGATGATGACGACTAGTTCAAAACCGAACATTGTCTAGCCTTGTGCTATTCATCGGCCTTCTAGGAGAAAATAGTATTTTGTGCCATCTGAATGTTTTTAGTCACTAATAAAAAGTGATCGAAATCAATATTTTACATATTTTATTTATTATAGTTTTTAGTATTTATTTTTCAAAAAAAATTTCAGCCGTTTTCTCCTTTTAGGCAATTTTAATGAAAAAAATATTGTTACGATGTATACTGATACTTAATCAAGAATTAACAATTAATTTTTTAATCATTTGTTGAAATATTTTATTGTAACATACTAATTTGAAAACTTACATTTATTGTTCCCTATTGGACTTTAAATAATTGATTATTATGTACAGTGTACATTCGAAAAAAAAATTATTGTAAATAAAACATCAAATACAAATGCAGTAGCAACTTGAATTTTAGAAGATAAGTAGCTTTAATGTCATTAAATTTTGGCTGGATTCATATCAAAATTTTTGATTGTCGCACTTTAAATATTTTAGTTATTTTTTTTTCAATTAGGCTTCTGGAATTTGAGTTGATACTTTATTGTAACAATCATTCGATTGTATTATTAAAGTTTTAATATTTATATTTATTCTCGCTTTTTTATTTATTAAATTTCCTATATCAACGAAAATCACGAATAAAAAGCACTTCAAATGCAAAACAAGTTCTTCGTGAGATGAAAATTTAAAAAGCGAATGGTGGCGCGCAAAAACTAGAAAATGGCAACAAGTCGAATTTTTTCTACGGGAAAGATAGTTTTCTGAAGTTGGCAGCACTGTATTTAGAGAGGCGAGACGGCCATGTTGTACAAGTTCGACGGACGCATTACGTTAGTAATGAATATTATCAATAAAATCATGTAAAAAATCAAGTAATCGATGTTGTTTACCTATAGTGTAGTAGTTCGACAGTTAAATTTTTATATTCAACAAAAATTACCCCTGGAAATTGAGGGATTGAAGCGCGGAGTTCGTCAGAAAATAATCAGTCAAACGGGATTTGTAAGCACTTTATATTACAAAATGGCCGTTACATTTTCTGTTGTTAACCGATCATTTTGGTGTTTTATTTTACGAGAAATATACTTTTTATGAACAGGCCTTTGTGACATGAATTTTTTATGAATAAAGAAAATGTGCTGTGCAATGCCGTTATTTTTAAATAAACAAATGACTATCGGTGTGACGTCACACGCAACTGTGAAATCAACTCAATGGAATTCTAACGGTGTCCCAAATGATATCAAAATAACGGAAGGATTCAACGTGAAATGAAATAATTTGGATTTCGTGGACAAGTAGATCTTCAGGAAAGGATTTTCTGGCAGGAAATGTCTGGAACGACCAATTGTCATTAAGGGTAAGTCCATCTAATTTTTTTTTTTGAGTATCGTTGGAAAATTACTCAAATGGCAAAAAAATGGTATCACAAAGTTTCGGTTTAACCATTTATCCCCTTATGTGATTATGTTGTTTGTAAATTGAAATTTCAGTGAAGATCAAAATCTAGTTTGAAATATTTTTAATGATTTTTGATTTCAAGTTAATGCTTAAAAGTTGTATCGCTAGTGATAGGTATGTAGTGGAAGGCCAATCGATTGCCTGATAGAAAATTTTGAACTGTGTTAAATAAATCCTTTAATTTTTTTGGTCATTGAGAAAAAAATATGGACAATAGCCACTGACATTTTTTTACATCATGCACCTGAGCACTAGAGCTTCGGGCACCTGTAAAAATTGACGGAATTAGATGTTAATTTTTTGCTTAATCAAACACATTGGTATGAAAATCTAGGATCCCCTTACAAAATTACTCAAATGGCGAAAGAATTCTATAGGAAGGTTTTGGTTTAAGCATTTATCCCCTTACGTAACCATGTTGTGCGTAAAGTGAAAATTTAGTAGAGATCATCGAGGATCAAGGTTAAGTTTGAAATGTACTTGATGATTTTTGATTTCAAGTTGATGCTTGAAAGTTGTATCGCTGATGATAGGTATGTAGTGGAGGGGAGGGCTAATCAATAAACTGATAGGAAATTTTGTGAAGAATAAATCCTTTAATTTTTTGGTCATAGGAAAAAAAAATGGATAATACCACTAACATTTTTTTACATCATGCATAAGAGATTCATGCACCTGTGAAAATTGACAGAATTAGATTTATTTTTTGCTCAATCAAGCACATTGGTATGAAAATCCAGGATCCCCTTACATAACTGCTTTGCTTAGACTGAATTTATAGAAAATATCGTTTAGGATCAAAATTAGGTTTTAAATAAATTTTTTGAAAGTTGATGGTTGATGGCGCTGTCATCGCAGCGTCAGTACCGCGTACTAATCTTGTTTGCTTGCTTACGTCAACGTCATTCACCGCCATCTTGAGTAAAAGACTGTCGGATTTTTCTTCGTGATTTTTTTTTGCTTTGTTTACAATTCGATAAATATTTTTCTTCTTAAGAGTAAGTAAATGAAATAAAAACAGTGCAAAGTTCAATGCTTATTTCAGGTAAAGATTTACCTAAAATCGGGAGTTTATTAGGATTGACTTGTTATTTTTCCTATAGTTTGAATTTTAAGGTTAGCTTCGCTTTTCATTTGACGAAGGTAAAGTGCGTTGTTAATAATTTTTTTTTAACAGCGAATTAATATCGTGTACTAGAGGTTTTAAACGTTTTTGCCAAGGGGATTTAAAATGTTCAAAAAAATTTTCCTTCAGAATTTTTTTCTATTATTGAGTGATTCTCGGCTTTAGATAATTTTATATGAAGAACCATGAAGTGTTGATTTTTTTTAGAGATTATTTGCCTTAGTGGATCTAAGAAACGGAATTAAGAGAGTTTAATTACAAAAATAAAAAGGTTCTTCATTCAATTAAGTTTTGACTTTTGATCGAAAGGTCTTTTTTTTTCAGAGTGTTGATGCACTTTTCAAGTGTTTCAATTTTTTTTTTTTAAATTCCAGGATAGTTTTATGCGTCGCTGATTGTTCACTACAAGACATTGCCATGATGATCTGTTGAAGAGTATCCACAGAGGAGGACCCATGCTCATGGATTAATGTTAAGGTAAGGATTAATATCGATATATTTAAAAAGTGTTTCCTTTAATTTTCTGCATGCAATCGTTTTCTTAACTGGTTGTATCAGATTTTTTTTTTTACAGGTTTAGCTTTGCTTTAGAAATTATTTTAATTTTTTTACCGTATTGGTAGGGAAAGTTTTGCTCATATTTTTCTGTGCTGGAAATTTTGCTTACTATTTTTTTTTGAGACGAAATATCAAATATTTCTGGTTGGACAATTAATCTTAATTTTTTTTGTTTTTTTCAGGTAGAGGATCGTCACTCCAACAGTCTTGGTTATAACATGTTCTTCACCAGTTCACCTAACTTCTTCCATCAGATTTCTCCAAGTATCATTGAAAGTGACAAAGAAGAAAAAACAGAAGAGGAACATATTCATGGATTTGGATAGTTGTAAGTTTCTTTTATTATGTAAATATGTATATAGATTAGGCACTTTGTGCGACTGATATTGGCTACTATAGCCATTATCTTGTCACAAGTGCGGAAAGTCTTGGGGAATGGGGATTTAGGCACTTTGTGCGAATGATATTGGCTCTTATAGCCATTATCTTGTCACAAGTGCCAAAAGTCTTGGGGAATGGGGATTGGGCACTTTGTGCGACTGATGGCTACTATAGCTATTATCTTGTTACAAGTGCAAACTGTAGGTCCACCCAGACCTTTAATTGGGCGGGTAGGTGGGTGGGGGGAAGGGTGGTGGTTTGCCACGGCTTAGCCGTACGGGTCCTGGTTAGTTCGTCTTGTCATGGGAGGGCCGCAAGCATAGGTTGCCCGTTTGGCCGGGACGTATGACTATGTGAACGGTTACCTCCTGGGTGTCCCTAGTCAAAGTGATCAGTAAATGGACAATGCTCTACTATTTTCGAATATGTTTACATTGTTCATCAGTCTGAATATATTGGTAAATAGTATTAAGCATTGTCCGTTTACTGAACACTTCGACTAGGCTAGTGCTCTGAAACCTATAAAGCTCTCTTATTTTACCATTGGGGGATTGGCTAAATTTCTCACAGGCCTTTTGTGCTAAATATTTTTTAGGCGTTATTTATTTTTTTGTAAATGTTTTGTAGGCTTCAAATTTCTTGTATGGTTCTTCAAATTCAATGCTTTGGAAATATTCAGCTTAGGAATAATGTCTTCTTATTTTTTTGTAGTTCTCGTTAGTCTTTTAAATATTTTAAGTGAAAGAGTTATTTCAGCGTTATGACTTAAGAGCTAAATGAGTGTGAGCTTTTAAATTTTTTCCTTACCTTTTATTTGTGCAGTACATATTTTTTAAGGTGTCATTTTTTCTTTTTTGGTAAATGCACTGTGAGGTTAAAATAATTCTTGGGAATATTCAGCTTAGGAATAACGAGATCTTATTTTTTTTTCTGTTTCTGTTTTGTTTTGTAAATATTCACTTACGTGAAAGAGGTATTTTGTGCAGATAGATTTTATGAGGCTGGAAAATGACATATTTTAGAGATTCACAACTGAGCTGTAATAGATTAAATTTTCTCCTTATTTTTTAATTGTGCTAAATATTTTTTCAGGTGTCATTTTTTTTTTTTTTTTTTTTGGTAAATATTCTGTGAGCTTAACATTTCTCATCACTTCTTGGTGGAAAGACAGGATCTGATTTTTTTTCTGTTTCTGGTTTGGGCTGTAAATATTCGTTAGGTGAAAGAGATATTTCTCATTCTGGGCATTATTTTTAAGATTTTCTGCAAATGGATTTATGAGGCTGCAAAATGATATATTTTTAAAATTCACAACTGAGCTGTAAGAGATTCTTAATAATTTCATATATTGCTCTAATCTTCTTAAAAAAAATTTTTGCTTATGCTTTGCTGGGTCATTTTCGACTTAATATAATCATGCACAGCGAAAAATTATGGCTTTGGGCATTTTTTTATGTATTCAGTAGTGCGAATTAAGCAATTTTTCTTCCTTTTTTGCGTTAAATATTTTTTAGGCCAAAATGTCATTTCCTTTTCTTTGTCTTTGTAAATATTTTGCAAGTTTAGCTTGTCTTACTATTTTCTCATATTGTTCTTGCCAGGAATATTCAGCTCAGGAGTAAGGGGATCTTTTTTTATGTGTCTTTTAAAGGATGTCGAAATTGAAAACACAAATTTTTAGTTTCTTCTATACATATATTTGTTGATTTTTTTTCTGTAAGATGGTTTCAGGAAGGTTTGGTTGATATAAAAATTTCATTGGTGGCATTATTTTTCGAAATTAAGGATTAGAATAGAGCTAAATCAGAATTAAGGATCAGTTATAGTAGTAGCCAATAACTCGGTGGTAAAATTACAAAGAACAGCTAGGGTAATAAGAGCACTCATCCAGGCTTGTTGGACGCTAGGCCCCCTCACCGGGGAAGGGAGTTGCCTCGCACCCGGTGTAGTATTTTGAGGCAAGAGCACGCCGGAGCCCATGGGGTGCCTCTACCTGTGGGTTGGGTTTGGAGGCGTAGAGGTCTGCGATTCCAGGAGTGCCCCACTCCTGGATGAGACGGGGGGCGGAGAGGTCTGCGATTCCAGAAGTGCCCCACTCCTTCTGGATGAGACGGGGGGCGGAGGTCAATGAGTCCAAGACGGCCCTACTCTTGGATGAGACGTGGGGGCGGAGGTTAAAAAGCAGGGGAAAAGACTTTGGAAAAAAAAAATTTTTAAATGAAAAGAGATTTATTAGCAACTTTTAAAAAATACTTTTAATAAAATTAAAAAAATACAGTAGAGCGAACTTACCTTTTTCCCTGCTTTTTATAAGAATGCAGCCATGCAATATTATAAAATACCAAAAAAAAAAAATAAATAAATAAATTTGAAGGATAGAAATAAATATCTTAAAAAAATATAATTGTTAAAAAAATATCATGGCTGCATTCTTGGAAATAATAAATCCTTCGGGAGATAGGAAATGCAAGGAGAGAGTAAGAATTTTATCTTAGAAATTTTTATTCAGAGGAAAATAAATTTAACTCTCTCCTTGCATTAAAAAAGGATGAGCCGTACTTAAAAAAAAAAGAAAAGGAATTAAAAAGCCTTAAAGAGATAAAAAAAAATTTAATGAAAGTTGAATATATTTTCAAATAATTACGGCTCATCCTTTAAACTTGCAAACAGGTAGCACAAGAAAAATGGCAACTTGCGACATCGAAAAAAAAGATGACTTAGAAAACTATCAATGCCTGTAAAGTAACTTGCGAAAAAAAATTCCTTTTAAGGGATTTTTTTAGCTTGGTACTTTACAGAAAGACTTTGGTAGTTTTCTGAATCATCTTTCGATGTCTGCAAGTTGCCAATTCGTCTTGTGCTATCTAACCAAACATAACTCGCGGTCGCGTGCGGGCACCTTCCCTGCCCCTGACTCGTCTCTTGTTCCCTATATGGGAATGGGAGATGGGGAAAGGGGTACAGGGAAAAGGGGGAGGTGCCCGCTTCTGGAGGGGGGTGTATCACTCGTCGTCTTGAAAAAAATGATAACCAGTAATGTATTGTATACTGTATATATTTTATTTTATTTAATAAAGTTTTTTACAAGTTCTATTTTATTTTATTCCTTTTTTTTCCTTTAACCTGAACTTTCTTTTACAACGTTTCATCAAGTTCAGATTAATTTGATTTTTTTTAACTGATTTGCCTTTAATTAATGAGGATTTTTTAAACGGTGCAATCAGTATATTCTCTTGGATTTTCAAAGATTGATTTTAAGTTACTTGCATCGCTAAAAAATCCCCTTAAAGGCAAATCTTTGGTTAAAAAAATCAAATCAATCTGAACTTGATGAACGTTGTAAAAGAAAAAGTTCAGATTTTTTAAAAATTTACAATTTTAAAGCCGGAATATTTAAATATTGCCACTACAATATTTATTTGAATTTCTATTAAAATGAAAGAGGCAGAGGTGATTTTTCATTTACATGGGCGTATCCACCAGTCAGATTTTGGGATCTACAAAGGAGGGATCATAAAGCAGCTTCTAGTCAAGAACAAAAGAAAAAAAATTATTGAATTCTTTAAATATTCAGAATGCCCAATTAGGCGTTTTGGAATATCCTGCTTCAATATGAGTTTTTAGATGTTCAGAAAGCCCAATTATGGGTTTTGGAATTCACTATTTAAGTAGCATTTTTTTCAGAAGCTAAATTATTTTGGAATTAACTTTCCTACAAAAAAAAAAAGGGGTCGAAGAAAACTAGGAAGTAGTAAGATAATTTTTAAATTTTTTTGTTTGGAAAAATTATTCTTAAATATCATGAAAGGGGAGATTATTTCTCCCTGGTCCGAAAGAAGTGGATACGCCTGTGTTTCTTTAAATATTCCGGCTTAATGCTATACAAAAAGTTATACACAATTTTTGCAATCAAAATCAAAAATTCATAAACGATTTAAAAAAAAAAAAAAGGTAACAATTGGGCATATTCATAAACATATTTGGAATTTTTTAGACTTAAAACAAAATCTTGTGGAATATGTCCTACAGTTGCAAAAAAAATGAGGAAACGCGAAAAAATGGGCACAGTTTTTAAAATTTCATCGAACATTGGCAAAAAAATCAAAGATACTATCTAGCAATTTTGTATATTTTTTGTGCCAAAACTAAAAAATTATATCTTTTTAAAAAACATGAAAAATGATCATTTCTTTTTTTAAAAAAAAGTCTAAAAAAATAGGCTAGCTAAAGCTTTTTTAGGGGATTTTTTGATTTTTATTACAAGTCTGACAGAACTCTTAAATTTCAGCGAAACTGGTAAACGGGGTTTCTTGATTTAAAAACAAATGACAAAAAAAGCCAAAAAATTCCAAAAATTGAAAATGATGAACGATGGAAATATGAATGCCATTCAGCTAAACTCATTGACGAGCAATATGAGCAAATTAAATGTTGAAAATAAACTGATTTAATTAAAGGTTCTATCTTTTTCTTAAATAACAAGTAATTAAGTTTGATTATCCACCAGGTAAGAATTGGAACAACGAGAAAGTTCAAGAAAACCAGGCAAGTACGTGGAAAATGATTCTTTTTATTTATAAAATAGGCTCGCAGTGGGCAAAAATTGGAACTGTAAAGGGTGTGAACCATTTAAAAAAATTGTAGAGGTAAGCGCAACTACAAATTTCTACTATTAAGGTAAGAGCTAAGTACTTGGGTCTAAAAGAACCCCCCTTCCCCCAGTTAATTTTTAAAATTTTCATCAAAAATAGGCAAAAAAAAAAAAAAAAGGAAACATACTATCAGATTTCTTGTATTTTTTTGAGCCAAAATCAAAAATTCTCATTTTTAATAGGCTTGCTTAGAGTTTTTTGGGGGATTTTTCTATATTTATTCCAAATCTTCTTAAAATGATGAACGATGGAAGTATGAATGACATTCATATAAATTATGTAACGAGCAAATTAAATAATGAATAAAAAATCATATACTTGAAGGTACTAACTTTTTTCTAAAACAACACTTAATTCGGTTTGATTATAAAAATTGAAAAGGTAAGAATTTTTTTCTATTGAAAATAAAAAATGTGAGCCATGAAATAAATTCAAAGAAATCAAGAACAAAAACTAATGCAAAATATTGCTAGCTTAGGAAGTTTATCAGTAATTAGAAAGCTTTTACCAAAACAAAAGCAGTGATTGAACTCGATCTTTTTCTGAAACGTCTTTTAACGGGGAAAAAAGTACTTTTCCAGAGACTTCTTAATCAGACACATCTGGCCAAATTTAATCTTTTTAGTTTTTTATTATGGGTAAATTTCTTTACAATTACAGTCAAACCCCTTTAAATTCCCCCTCTTTCTCTGAAATTTTTCATGTCAAGAGATAATTTTTTCTTGTCGAGCAAATCTTTCAATTATTTTATCCTGTCGAACAAATCTTTCAATAATCTTATCCTGTCGAACAAATCTGTCAATAATTTTTTTTGTGTCAAACCGATTTTTCAAAGGAAATGATTGCTCAAATAATGCTTAAAACGAAGTAAAAAAAGTTAAAGGAATTTTGGGGGAAAAAATCTAGAAAGTTTCATGAAAACGTTCTGAAAAAATTTCTGGAAAGAAAATTCTAAAAAGTATTATGACGGCCAAAACAAAGCGAATAAAATTTCTATCTAAAAAAATATTATCTCATGGCTTAAAAATAGTATCCTCTAACGGTTTAGTTAAAAAATAAACTATCATTAAAAATAAAAACGAAGTTCCATCTCTGGAAAAGCACCGAAGATTAAAACTAAAAAAATCTTTCAATTTACAGTAAGAGGACTCATAAATATATCTTATTTGAATAGCATGATGATGCTAAAAGTTAGTACCCTCATAAAAAACAAAAGTGCTGTTCAAAGCGATAAATGCTCTTTAATTTTAAAAAATTTGACGAAAAAATTTTTTATTAAAATTCTTAATTTTTAAAAAAATTGAAAGTCGGAAATAGGAAAAACTGCCAAGATTCACCATCAAGACAACAAAATTTTCAGGAATAACCCGAAACCTGTGCATTGCTCCTTTAGGATTATTCAGATGGAAAAACGTAATAAAAAGACCAAGAAGTTAGCTCCAGTCTGTTCTTTTCAGCCAAAAGTAAAAATTACTTCTTGTAAGTTTTAAAAATTAATCGAAAGCTAAAAAGTGCATGAAAAAAAACTTAAATTATTTCTTATGACTTTCTCAAAAAGACGAAATTTTTAAACTAAATTGAAATAAGATGCTAATTAGACTTTAAAGAGCATTTATCATTTAAGACGATAAAAATTTCCCAATATCCCAACAAGAGGGTGACTACACCATTGCCTTTTTTAAAAAATTACAAAAATAAGCTTTTAAAGCAAAATCAAATTGAGCTTAAGTAAAAAAAAAGCTAAACTATTCAAACAAAGCTCAAACAAAATGTTATTTCCTTTTTTATAAAAAACAAAAAAATTCTAAAAACATTCTTAGTCATAAAAAAGTTTAAAAACATTTTATAAATTTTAAGGAAAAAAATTAAAAAATTATCTGAGAAAAAAATTTGTCATTTCATTAAATTTTTGTGCTTGAAAACATAAAAAGCACACATTTTTTTCCTTTTAAGATTAAAAAATTAGGAAAACTATTCAATGTTAGACAAAATTATGAGATTTATAAAAATAATTAAGAATAAAGTTTGCAGAGATCGAACTTGATTTCTTTCCTGAACCTAGAGAGTTGAAGGGAGGAAGGGAAGAGGGGGATTTTATGAAAACCTTTTCGAGATCAAAATTTTTTTAATTTAAAATTTTGGTCATTTAATTTAATTTAAGATCTAAATTACTTTTTTAAATAAAGTTTTTTATAAGGAAATAATTTTTTTTCGGCAAAATACAAATCTACAAAACTTGGTGAAAAAAAAATGTCTTGAACAAGATTAACATTTTGAATAAATTTTCAGATAAGAGAAATTGATTCGACAAGAAAATTTATTTGCTTTCCAGGATTCAACCCATTGCAATTATTTTCCTTGGCTTGTAAAAACTTAATTCCCCAATTTTCAAAATTGAGCTGATTTCAAAAAAAAGGGACTTATCTAACAGAAAGAAACCAAGTTCGATATTAATACAAGTGTAGCCACCCTATTTACATTAAAAAAATGTACACTTGCCAAAATTCTTCAAGTTGATGTCTTTTATGTTCCCACTTGTAGCTTGGAGAAATTTTTTCCCATGAGTTGTCCCACGTTGAAAAAAATCCAGCAATGACATGGAAAAAAAAGAAGAAAAAAATTAGAGATTCGGTTTTAATTTTGTTAAAATAGAAGAAATATACTCACCAATTTTTAAAAAAAAAAATCCTGAATTGTTCCCTCGGCGTTTTCCAACTGCGAAGTTGAAAGAAGAAGATTCCCCCAATGCCGAGCCCACCGAAACGATTAATTTTCGAATTTCCCCTTTCGACGATTATAAAAGCGAACCTTAACTACCGCAGGCCGCCCCCCGGCCCCGATGAACCTTTCCGCACAACATTGCAAAATATAAATTATTTTTTAAAGAATCCGGACTTGGACCAGTTATGGATTCTATAAAAAATAAATAAGTTGCAGTGTCGAGGGGAAATTTCCAACGGAGCGTGGAATCGTCATGTCGTGTCCGTCAGTTGCGAGCAACTTCTCAGGCATTACGCCTCCATCCTCATGCAGCTATAGTCCAGCCGAATGACGGCCGGACAGCCCTGACTGACCCAATCGGGAACCGCCTCGGAATCCGACACGTGTCGAACCCAGGCTACGTTGACTCCGTCGTTCAAAAGACACGGCGACGGACTCCACCTTGAGGTTCCTGGTCAGAGGTCACCTGTACTTGGCACAGGAACCTCGACTAACTCTTTACTAAAGGGAAATGGATGAAGGAGACACCGTATCACAAATTCGCCCGCACCAAGACTACCGTACCTACGGGTATGTGGGTTAGCCAGGTATACGGTTGATTTGCGATAAAATGTTGGGGGGATGGGTTAAAAGGCTTAGGAACGGGTTAAGGATGGGAGAAAGAGCTTCGCCATAAGCCGCCTCTCTGAAAGGCACACCAGCCACGCCCGGTGGTTCGTGCATCCCCTATGGCCATGCACTCGAGGTCGACGCGAGACCGCAGTTACCTCGCTTGCGTCAGGTAATGCCGGGCTCACCTTAATGCTAAGGTGACCCACGCTCCCGCACCCCCTACCCCAAAAAACCGCGCCCAGACCACGCCCCCGCGAATCGTTCCGTTTGGCTAGCATCGAGGGCTCCTTCTTCTTGCCGCTCTCAGCGGTCTTCTCAGCTACTCCTTGGTGTTGATTTTCTTCCTGCAAAAACAAGAAAAAAGTAATTAGAATACAACAGTCAATAAAATTGATTTATAATTTTAGTAGGGGGCCGTTTAAGTATTAAGAAAGCAAAAAAAAAGGCCATTTTTGACCCCATCCGCCCCTTTTTTTTCAAGTTTACTTTTCGCAACTACTTCTAAACTTTATTTCATTTCAGAATGAACAAATAATGAATTAGAAAAAAAATTCAAATAAAATCGTTTAAAATAAACAACTATTAAATTATTGAAACTTTGATAATGACATTGATAATCATAATGACATCAAAGTTTTAATTAGTCGAACAAGTTTTTTCAGAATTTTTCAAGTCATACACTAAGGTACTAAATTTGTCTAGTCTTACTAATTCCTTGATAATTTTTTTAAGAGAGAACATTTTTTTAGACAAAGTCCTTAATAATTTTCTTTAGTCGAACTAATGCTCTGATAATTTTTCCAAATGGAACAAACTCCCTTGATAAATTTGTCTAGTCGTACTAATACATTGATAATTTTGTTAAGTCGCACAAATTCTCTGAGAATTTTTTTTAGTCGAATAAAATCTTTAATAATGTCCTCTAATTGAACTAAAGCTCTCATAATTTTTTTTTTGTCGAAACAAAGTCACTGATAATTTTTTTCAGTCGAACATTACCTGATAATTTTTTTTAGTCAAACAAAATCTCTTATAAGTATCTCTATTAGAACTAATTCTCTCATAATTCTAACAATAATTGCTAAGTATTGTTGGCTTGGTTAATTAAGGAGAAAAAACAAGATGAAAAATATTTCTTGCAGCTTTAAATCGTTAATTCTGCTTTCAAACTAAAAACGAGTTTTAAAAAAAAAGTTTGTATGAGCGCTGTAAATATGTAAAGGCCAAAGTAGTAAAAAAATTAAGAAAGAGATCATAGATTAATGTGAATAGGGAGATGTGATCGATAAGCATCGATGATTAAACGATTAGTACCTTCAATTCTTAAAATAAAATTAAAAATCTCAATTCGCTTTCTTTAATTACGAAATCATTACTTAAAAACCTCTATATGCTAGCCAAAAAAATTTAAGCCAACAAAATAAATTCTAAAACAATTATGATTCCAGAAAACCAGCAAAAAATTTATCTTAAAATTGAAAAATTATTAATTTTTAACTAGAACACTAATAAATCTAAAAAAACCAGCGATATGCATTTGGCAAAAAAAGAAAAGCGATTGATATTGTTCGAAGAAATAAAAAGAAAAAACAGGCTTACCGTTTCCTAATGATTCCATTTGGTTCTCTTCCGTTTTTTTACTGACGAACGCGAACGACGAAGAAACACCTTGGCCATGAAGATGTTGGACCTGAATTGATCAAGGCCCTTGAAGTCCAGCTACGACTTCAAGAGATGAACCTGAAATTTATAAAAAAAAATTAATAATAAGGTGATAGTGTTAAGACACAATGAAAAAGGTGAGAATATTTATTTTCTGATAATTTTTTTTTATTTGAACAAACTCCCTAATAATTTTCTTTGGTCAAACAAATGCTTTGATAATTTTCTTTAGTTTAACTGATTCCTTGAGACTCTTTTTGAAGTCAAACAAATTCCTTGATAATTTTTTTTAGTTGCACAAATTCTCTGATATTTTTTTTTAATCAAACAAATTCTCTGAGAGTTTTTCTTAGTCCTACTTCCTCATAAATTTATTTAGTAGTACTAATTTCTTGATCATCTTTTTTTAGTCGCACAAATTGTCTGAGATTTTTTTTAGTCGTAAAAATTCTCAGATAATTTTATTCAGGTTAGTCGAGCAAAGTCCCTCATAGACTTTGAGCTGAATATACCCTAGAACAAACCAAACAGTGTTCTTTTCCCCTTTCAAGTGGTTCTAGTTTCATCAACGTAATCTTAATCAAGTGACTCTTGCAGAAATAGTTAACAATAAATAAATAAAAGTAAACTAACCTTATTGCTTATTCATTCATGTTTGAAGATCTTTCTAACTGTTCATTGATTCCTTGAAGTTCCTCTTGGAGGAGATGATTACTGTTTTCTGCGAGTTTCTCTTGGCGGGAGATAGCCATTGTGCTTTCAACTCTTAACAAGTGGACAACAAAAACCCACAGGTTCTCCACCAGTTGAAAAGATCCATTAACCAAAAAAAATGCCTGAAATGAATAACAAGCAGCTTATTTTCATCATAAGATAACATCTTTAAATCATAAGAAACATTTCGCTTTAGCCAACCTTGAAATGACATTGTGAATTTCTGCTGTTTCTAATAATAGAACCCACAATTATTTTCCTAATTTCAGCAGAGTTTCATGGACATCCTATTTCCAAAAAACCTTGCTTCAAGATTTGAATAAAAAAATTTGACTTTACAAAGGTTCCTTAATCTATTGAGCTCTGGCTAAATGATCCTATTTGAGTAATCAGTTCCCCCTTTGCACACACAATTTCTCATAAAAATAATAAAATAAAATGAACTTACCAACATGATCCTTTTTCCAGCTGAAGAAATTGCCAAGGAATGATTCCTTAAGAGCTCTGGCGTTACACTTCTGTTGGCTGTTTCAGTCAGCAAGAACTAATCGATGAAAAGGCAACTTCCATTGCCGATTGGTGCTTTTCATGAACTGGATCTGGATCATTACATCAGGAAAAGAAACCACTTTCACTGCACTGTCCATTAGCCAAGATCTACGAGCAACAAGTACGGCACCTGAAATTCATAACAAATATTTTTTTATTTCGGAATTGTTTACGAAATAATTGCGAGATTTTGCGTCGACAAAAAAAAATAACCTCACAAAATATTAATAACGAAATCGTTGTTTAATTCTTTAAAGCTCGTTTATACGGGTGAATCAAAAAATGGCTTCCTTGAAGTATGAAAAATAAAAATCAAAAACACAAGGACACTGAAACCCTTATTTTACAAATACATCCTTGCTATGCCTATTCTTGAAAAAATATTTTTAATTCTTATTAAACAAGAACGTTGTTTAATTTTTCAAACTACGTTTATTGACGAATACAACACTGACTGACGCTGACTCCTAAATCAAAATGGCTTCCTTGAAATACCCATCAAAATGGAAGCAGGTGTTTAAAAAAAAAGGAAAATAAAAACCCTTTTTACAAACGCATCCCCACTATGCCCGGCATTGAAATAACATTTCTAATTTTTCTTACAATAATCAGAAAACAGCACTAAATTTACTAACCTCATCATTAAATAAAAAAAAAAAGATAATTAATATAAAATGAAATCGATTTTTTTTCCACTTCCTCTTGAGAACAACATAACTGCGAATTAACTTCTCTAGTCAACTATGAATCATTACGTATTCTGCTTTTTTGTTTTTAAAAATAAAATTAGGATTGCATATTAATTTTTACATTAAGAAATCAAGTCATTTGGCGAAAAAACACTAGCATTTATCGAAAAACGGTTATTTTTCGTTACAAAAGCGGATAACTGTCTTTTGTCACTTGATGACGTCACATGGGATCAAAATGGCTTCCATATCAGATCTCAACGTATTCTCTATTTCATATTTATACGATCGTTTTCTGCACAATAATAAAAAAATGTTTCCCCCTCAGCAAGCCAAAAATTAATACTAAAACCAGTATAAAATAAAAAAAAGTCCGTTAGTCCATCGTTTAAAATGAAATGCGAAATATATGCAGGAGTGTCAAGATCGGTTTTTGTCGGTTTAAAAAAAAAATTGCATAAAAAATGGCTGCTTTCGATTTTCGGAAAATAATTTCACTGATAATGTAGAATAACGAAAAAATGAACCAAAACTGACACCCAAATAAATTTTCAAATGCACAATATAATATTCACCGTGATGAAAACCCTTTTTACAAACACATCTCCAGTCTCCACTATGCCCGACCTTGAGATAAAATTTTTATTTTTCTTACATTTTTCGAAAATAGCACTAAATACAAACCTCATTAAAAATAAAAAAAAAAGGTTATTAATAAATCGAACTTGATTTTTTCCCACTTCCTCTAGAGAACACAACTGCGAGACTGACTGAGCTCTGAGCTGAGACTAAAAAATTTCGTCCATTCTCCATTCGTCGTATTGCTTTCGATTAGCTAACAAGCCCCCCACTATCCTTTGTCCAGGTGGAAAGTTAAACAAAGGCGCGATCCTTTTGCAGCCCCGATTCAAAGCCATTCCATCCGCTCGAAACAAGTTTATACCTGAACAGTTATTGCGTCCTTGACAAGACATTTTCCCTTATTTGGGGTTTTAAAAAAATGGAACCTCTGGATGATTTTTTTTTGTTTCACTTAATTAACAAAAATATTATTAAGGACTCAAATTTTCAAGAACTAAAATTGGAACCCATTTTTTAGAGCTAGCAAATTCCTACTGAGAAAATCTTAAAACCGACAGAAAAAAATTTTTTAAACTTCTGATTGTAAAGATACTTTTGATGGTTTCACTATGTTCATCTAGATCACTTTATAGAAGGGCAAGCAAATATAACTAATTTTCAATTTTTAATGAACAAAAAACCTCAAAAATCTCAATGAAAAAATATTCATTCAATAAAAAAATTAAAACTGATTGGATTATTTATTGCACTCAAACAATTTCATGTAGCTGAAACTATCATAAATCTATTATCTTTAATCAGATCTTAATTTTAAAAAAATATTATTTCTTCATTTTCATTTTGGGCAACAAACTAATCTATAATAAAAAAATGCACAAAATATTACTGACCTCCAAATTAAATATAAAAAATTTAAATCACTCCACAAAAAATTTCGTTTGACTTGAACCCCGAACCAACTCAAGGACTTGACTGAAGTTCAGTTCAGTCAACTGACACTGACCCCAAACACCGACCGAGTCTGATGATTAACCTTCAACCGACTACAGCAGTAATTAACTACCCTAGTCAACTAGGAGCCCACTACGAGTCCTTATATATACAGTATTTAGCTTTTAAATATTTATTATGATTGCATATTAATTTAAACACAAGAAATCATAATATTCCGCGAAAAAACATTAGCATTTATCGAAAAGCTGATATTTTTCCTTCAAAAAGCGGATAACTGTCTTTTGTCATTGTCACGTCACGTGATGACGTCACATAAACTAACCAAAAAAATTACAAAAAAAGCTTTACAAATGAAGACTTAAAAATGACTTGAACGAAAACGAAATTACGAAAATTTACAACTGCCTGTTTTCATTGTTAAGTAAAAAGTTTTTTTCCCATGGAAATTTGTCAAGTCCCCAGGTTTATTGAATATTTTTATGTGATGCACAAAACACCCGCCAAGGCCATATTTAAAAATGACCTGAATTTTTAAATTTCTGTCAAAGAAAAATGATCTTAAGACATTAATGAAATGATTTTTGGAGAGTAACCTTTTGAGGAGCCACCAAAGCAAGTGGCGTAAATAAAATTTTTAGATCTACAGTCACCTCAATAAGATTTATTTTACTTTGCAGGCGGAAAACTACTTGTAAATCTTTCCCCTTGATGAGGAGACCCTCTCCACCTAACTGGCTACGGGGGAGCGTTTATTAAGACATTGTCACAAAACCTAACTTGGTGTGGAAAATTATCGAGAAATGACACATATCTTGAGAATTTCTAGGGATATAAAGTGACTGGCTAACAATTGAATCTTAACTACGTTTTCAGCATATGAAGAGCAGAAGCAAAATAAGTTTCAATTGAATTAAAAACGTATTTACTTCCAGTCCAATGGCATAAAAATTATAATTTACTGACCTTATTTAAATCATGTTGTTCTGAAGTACATGAAGCATCTGATTGATCCTGTGTTGTAACGATACTCAAGCAACTTATCCTTCATCTGTAAAAAAAAAAAATGAAATTGGTGAATTGATCTAGTCTTCATTCGTTTGACCTTTTGCTACTTTTTCATTTCCCTTGTAATGCACGTCAAAGACATTTCGAATGCTAAAAGAATGAGAAAAAAATTATAGTGGATTTGTATGAATGGCTTTCGAATAATAAATAATAACGAAAGCGTAAAAACAAGGAAAAACCGCTTCAGCAGTTGCTGAAGTCACTCATCATCACTTTTTCTTAAAAACTTACCACTTTTACTCGAAGGTAATCATTGAAAATATTGTAAATAATAATATAAATCTTTTTAGTTTTTCTGAACGTGTTTCACGGATTCGATTTCGATTCGACTGGCAGCCATATTGCTCGTTTTTCTAGAACCAACATTAAAATTGCAGGGAATTTTGTCGCCAACATAAAAATTCGTCTGCTCGATCATTTTTTTTTTGATTTTCTTATTTTCCGCTTTAATCCATTTAAATATTTTTCTGCTCAGAAAAATTTGGAAAAAGGAAATAAGCGATCGTGATTGGAATTATACATATAAAAAAACCACAAATTAATATTCCACCTTAACTGATTTATTACAAACAAACTTCACTGATTCACAAAAAAATATTAGTTTAAATTGGCGGAAACATTTTGTTTAAAATTTTCGATGTCATACAAAACGGACTAACCATTTTTTTCCTAAATTTAACAAACCAAAAAATTTTAAAAATAAATTTTCTTTAAAAATTCACTTTTAACTTCAGTCTCTTTTTCCAAACCTCATGTGTCCGTAGTCATCAGATTCTTCACCTCGTTTCCCGAATCTCATATGACCGTAATCATCAAACTGCTCCTGTCGTTTTCCTATAAGCTCGTCCTTTTCGTCGAAGAAATCACCGGAAACAGGCATCCTTGCGAACAGTCTTCTATCTAATCCTCTCAATTTTGTTTTACTTCCTAAACTTCCGCCCATTATCTCCTCCGGTAAGCAGAGGTATGATAAAAGAAACAAGGCGGCGAATCTGTAAAATCCCATCCCAGTATTTAACCTAAAATCACAAAATATTTTTCAAAAATATCGCACTACAGGATTTAGTTTTCGCAAAAAGTGAAAATTTCAAAATTTCAGTACTTACAGCATGAATAAAAAGTTGGAGTGATATTCAATCGAAAACTGTACTTTCCCTAACAAATGTTTCCCTTGTATTGAGACCGATTTTGTTTATCATACTTCTTTTATAAGATCGGTCTTGGTTATCTCAAGGGAATATTCAACTTGATCGAACTCCAGACCTAATCTTTTTAAACGAATAATATTAGTATTCAAGGGAAGGCCCGTAATTTAATTTAGCAGTTTTTCTTATTTTTAAAATAAATCTTAAGGGAGAAAGAATTTTCTCGCGTGTGGATTTATTAAAAGAAAAGAAATTTCAGTACTTTCAAAAAATATTGTGGATTTTTAAAGTTATCAAATGTAATGATCAAATTAGAAGCAAAAAAGGTTGAGTTTTTTCTTGCGGAGGGAAATTGGGTGGCCTAAGCGAAACATGAGCGATATCATGACCAATCAAAAGTTAAGTTCATGTGGCCAGGCCATTTTCTAATAGCCAACAGTAAATTTATCGAGAGCTCTTTAGTAGTTTCATGGGCTAAATTAAAATGTTTTTAAAAGCTTTACATCCTCACCCTCTTCTGAGTTTTAAAGAATGAAAATTGTTTCATAAATAAGGAAATAATTTTGATAGTCACTGACAAAGTTAATATTTACAAAAGCGTTGAGCTCCAACCGTTTATCCATTTTCGTTTTTATCTCTAAAAATCAAAAGAAAGAAAATTTAATAAGATTTATCTCTTTGCTGAAATCGTAAAATGAAATTCAAGAAATGGGTGGGAAAATGCGGAGGAGTTAACATGGCGTACGTCATAGGATACAAATTTTCTTTCATTTTTAAAGAACATTGTTGACCAAATTGTTTGTATTAAAAGAAATATTTGTAAATTTTAAACATATTTATTTCTTGGGCCGAAAATTCTTTTATTAGTAAGGTCAAAGTGCCCCTGTCTGATTAGGCTAATTATTCTTTGCATATTTTCATAACTTTCAATTATTTCTTTTGTCCAACGACCATTTCAATGAAAAAGACTAGCGAGTTTCTAGCTCACCAAACTTTGCTCCAGCTGTAGATTTCCAACGCGACGAATCCTGAGACTCTGCTAAGGTAGATTATTCAAGGTAAAAAATTCTTCCTCAATTCCACTGCAACGGAGTTCTGTCACAGCATTCCAAACCACGGCCCCATTAATAAATTATAAGCCTTAAATTTGACCCACTATGTTTCTTTCACCACGGCGGTATCCATAAGTTTTCCTTTTGACGTCTTGTATTTCACAATTACAAATATTCGCTCCTCTACTTACTTATTCCTCAAATCCGTCTTTACTCTTCATTTAAAAATTCAGCACTTTAGAGAAAATGAAAATAATCTGCAGGGGTATCAGGAAATTTGCAGAGTCTTTCATATTCACAAACCGTCTCAATCTTTTGATGACGCCATTTTGTTTATCTGTCTAATTACTAAATATGAAAGCTCTCCTGGAAAATACTTTTAAAAAAGTAAAGGAAATGATGAAAAGAACAAGAAAATAATTTTTCAATAATTAAAAATATCGTGTAGTTTCAGAATCTACAAAAACGGATGTACTAAAATTGGGCAAGTTGTTGTTTATTATTACAGTCATAATATTTATATACAAACTATGTTACTATGCCACAATATAACACTACTGTACTATTGTAACTCCCTGTTTCTTTATTCATTTTTTTTTCAATAATCTTTTTTCTTTTTAATTATTTTTTATTTTCAATGAAATCATAAAAAAACTCATTTACTTCTCTTCATTTTTTAATAATAATAATTTTTATACAAAAATGCAAAGTTTCAAAACTTAAAAAATATTACGAAGAAAAAAAAACAATATAAAAAAATCGTTTTTTTCTTTTGTTGGTTTTCCGAATCGCACCCGCCGGGCAACGACCTTTTAAAAAAAAAATTCTTTTTAAAGTATTGCACTACAAGCTACAATTTTTTTTTTTTTTATTCACTAACCTATAAAAAAACAAAAATCTAAACAAAAATATAGAAAAAAGGAAAAAATAATAGAGAAAATATTTTAAAATGAACAAATACCGGTACTCATCCTTCCAAAAATAGGAACATAAATGAAAAACTTATAATTAAAAACAAAAAAAAAAGTTAATTTTTTTAAATAACACAAAAAAATGTCATGAATTTTATTATACAAATTACTCATTTATAAATTACAAGCACCGTTTTTAAAATTTTATTTAAATAATTAGGTGCATTATGAACAAAATGAATTTGTACGGAAGAACGATTTTACTGACAAAAAATTTGGGGGAAATTAATTTCTTTTTAAAATATTAAAACAGAGAGAGGTCCACGACAAATTTTTTTTCTTGGCAAAACACAAATAACAAGGTTCAGCGGATATTTTTTTTCCTTTTTAAAACATTAATAGATCTAAATTGTTTAATATCATTTTTTTTAACCCTAAAAACAAATACAAAAACGATTAACCAATTGTCATTTTAATGGTTAAATTAATTAACAAATTTATAATAATATGTTCTTCTTTTTATTAATATTTCGATTTTGCTCCGCTTGCATCCAAAAAAAAAAGAAGAAACATATTCTTATTGGTTTTTATTTCTTTTGGCTACTGTCTATTTTTAAAATATTTTAATTTCATGGCATTTCAAAAAAAAAAATAAAAAAAAAAAATTTTTAGCCATGAAAAATTAAAAATTTTAAAAAAATTCCTAAACATTGAAATTTTTTTTGCATGGAGAAAATAAATCATATAACGCGTGAGAATTATTTTTATTTATTCATTTATTAATTTTTTTTTAATATATTTCTTCCCTCAATTTTTCTATTCTAGTCTATGAAAAGTTGTATGAATAATTGTATCCTTGCAGATAAGATAGGAACTGTGACCAATGTCGCTAAAACTACGTGATACACGTCTATATTAGCGAGCTAGGAAAACGTACACTGAGCGTTGTTACATTTTTAATAATGAAATCCTTTTTTGTCGAATTGGGAAATTTTTTGAATTTTTGGTTTATTGGTCTTGTAACAACTCCCTTGACGTATCCTCAGCACTATGGCACTGCGTTACTAATGAGTATATACTATTTTTTTTCTTTTTTTTCCATTTTTTTTTCATATATATAACATTTTTTTTGTTTACATAAGCTCGCAAACATGTAATAATAACATTCATCATCATTTTTACAATACGCCAAACTACTGATTAATTTTTTTTGTTGTATTTATTTTTCTGAAATATATTGATCGGTTGTGTAATTTTAAGTAAAATAATTGATGAATGATAGGGTGGTTCCCAAAATAATTTTGTCTACCTCGGTCAAATTGTTATTTTACTGGGTAGATTACGCAGTTGTGAACGAAAAATATACCTAAGGCCACATTCCTGTATCTGAGATAAATTATGTTTTCCCAGAGAGCTATAAAAATTTAATTTATGAATGAGAATTAAAATTCTAGAAGCAAAAACACTTCATGATTTAACCTAACTTGGTCATTTCAATTAAAGTTCGAAGAAAAACACGAATGCGGCAAATTGCTCACAAATAAATTGAATTCCTTCGAATTTCATTCGCAATGTTATCCAATTTTAATACGAAGATAATCGAAATTAAAGAGATAATAATGAAATTTGAACCAAATTTAACGTTTACAGTGAAAAATAATAGAATTTACTTGTGCTGCTTCCTAGAGGTAAAAAAACGAACTAGATTCGCTACGGTTAATAATATTTGAATGCAGCAAATTTTCTTCTGCTGAAAATAGAATTATTTACTCTCAAATTTTCGTTCACAATTTAAACAATTTATAATCTCTAGATGATGTTTTCATAAAAATTGTATCTGAGCATCCATATTTCGTTTCAAACTGCGTAATCTTTCACATTCCCCCATGATGCAACACATTAAAACGTTCAAAATATTTCATTTCTCAACTGATTCTTCAATAATCATTTTTACCTTCAAAATCTTCTGAGCACAACCCTCATTGCATAAAAATAGATATTTTAATGCATTACGTTGTGGGATCATGTCAAAATAGCCCCTAAAAATCCTGCTCACCACCCTAATCCTTTAAAATTGCAATCCCACCCTCTAAAACAAATCCCCTCATAAAAATTAACAAGTGTTCTCTTCCATTAATTGCTTCCGATGACATATTTTTAAGTAATCCACCTTTAAGTACGCTTTTTAAGGACTGCCATCAAAAACAACTAATGAAAAAAAAGTAATAATACAGACTACAAATAAAATTTCTCGTGAATATACAAAAAAAATAAGAACTGAGGTAGAAAACGGCTGAGGTTTGTATAAATCTTCAATAAATCTGTAGTGCCAATGACACAATATCGTTTTTTTCCTATTAAAATCACCTATTTCCTAATCCAAAATTAAACATTTTGGATATTTTATTAAAATTTTATTTTCAGCTTATAAAGTTGTATAAATCTATTTGGGACGGGCTACTATTACACAGTGTTGCTTATTACTATTTTTTTTATGTTAGTACTACTTTGCTTTATTTATTTCTATACCCAGAAAAATCCAACAAAGCACTATTCATTTTTTTTCTTAAATACTGTTAATATAATTATTTACGTTTTATTATCTTCAACTATTATTTCCACTTAGTTGGTATTTTCATAAAGGCTTGACTGAACGAATTTTTCACACTTATTTGTTTTCTTTTTTTTTTTTAAATATTTTAAAATTTTTTTTTAACACGTAGTCTTGTCTTATCACCCCATAACACAATTTCACATTTCGATACTTCACTACTTTGTTCATACACAAATATTTTTTTTAAACAATCTAAATATATAATATATATATTTTTTATTTATTAATTTTTTTGCACAAAATAACTTTCGGTGGATTTTTTTTTATTTATGAAAAAAAAATTTGTTTTGTCATTTTTTTTAAAAAGCACCGATCTGGTCTATAAAACGACTTGAGTCACACGCTTTCAAAAAACCTTTTATGGGAATAAATCTCCGAATAAACGATAACCTAACAAATACAACAGTGGGATTAACATTGACATGCTCACTTTTCTCTTCATGAAAAAAAAAAAACATTTATCATACAGAAGAAAAAAAAATTCTGCGAGGTAGAAAAATAAGTACTGTATGCTTGCAGTAACAACAATGGAAGTATTTTTCAGTTTGGCAAATTATTCTCTGTAAAAGAAAGCATTTTTTCTTTATATAAATAGTGCACTGTTTAGTTGTGTATTCCACTGTTGATGCAACAAGTAAATCCTATCAAAAAATGTACATAGAACTTTTTTTTTTGGTATAAAAGGAAAGCATGGAAGATTATTTCATTATTAATTTTACTTATTTGAGTATTTATATGGAAGTCTAGTGAATTTCTAAATAGAGTACTATTTTTTTAACGGAAGCTTTTGTCTGACCAAATATTTTTGTAGATTTGTAAGAAAGTAACAGTATTTCAAGATAGAGTCGAAATATACGACATAACCTAATCAGATTACCTTGTTTGTATTTTGAAGAAAATAGCGCATTCAGGACTCCAGATGCACAAAAAACAATTATAATCCTTCGCATTTTTAATGTTTCACAAACTTTATCATAAAAAGGATCGAATTTTCACGAATTAAAAGAGAAATTAACACAAATACAACTGTAATTAATGAACACGGCGAATGTTATGAAAAAACTGGCGCTGCTTCGTGCGTGGTGGAAAAACAAACTACATTTGCTACGAGAAATGTTTCTATTCGAGTATTTTTTAAATTTGCTATTATTAATTACAGTTAATCTTTTTCCGTTAGAGAAAAAATAACTTTGGAGATATTTGCAATTAAATAAAACAACCCAAGCAAGCTAATGTTTGCAGTTTCAGCTTTTCCAGATTGAACAAGATTAGGTTATGACAAGCCTGCAACTATTTTGATGAGAATGATTTGAACTAATCCAGGATCACAGCAGGATTGTTTTAGAAATGAGTGAAGGATTTCATGAGACATAAAGTGCATTCAAAGTAATTTTCAAACAATCTGAATGTGTATGATCTTCAAAATTAAATGACGAGTAGCACTCCCCATTTAAATGTTAACCTAAAACTTTTCGAAACCCAAAAAGTGAAATACTGTTGCTTTTTACGTAATCGATCAATCAAACCAATACAACGATATGAATATTAATAACTGAAAAGGACTATCAATTGTTAAATTAGTAACCTTTGAACTTTGTATATGAAAAAAAACCGTTCTCTCCAAATACCATATAACCATCATCAACCAAAAAAAAAAAAAAAAAGAATTAATAAAAACCCTGAAAATTATATAATACATCTCTTTAAATATGTACAAATAAAAAAAAACCATTAACTTGAAAATAAAGATCTTGTGACAAAAAAAATCATCAGAAAAAAAACAGAGAGAACCAGTAGCAACAATAATGTACAATCTGTAAAAAATAAATGTTTCTTGCTATTTTTAAAAAACTGTTTAACAAACCTGAGGAGTGAAGTGGATATTTTATTTGTAATGCTTTGATTTGAAAAATGTTCATTTAATATTTCAACGTAACAAGGAAAATATACCCGTTTTATTATTTCAGGAGAGGAAATTCTCTCCCTTACTTCGATCAGTAAAATCAAACTTCAAAAAAACAAATGAGGCCATTATAAAACACAAAAAAATCTCATAGAAAACATTGAAATGAACATTTTTCGTTTAAAATGAAGTCTACTTAACCTATGAATTATTTGTGTTCGTTCTTATTGCTGTACCTGAGACTGTATTCTACTATACAAATTGTAAACCTGAGTATATAAAATTAAAAAAGACAAAAAAAGATTGAGAAAAGACAAGAAATAGATATCGCATATACTAATAGGTCTTTTTGAATATTTTTTTTTAAAAAAAAAGGAAATCATTTAAAATCCCTTCCGATTTGTACTGTTTTGTGATGTAAATAACCAAAATTTCAGGATTTGACATTTGATAATTCCTGAGACTAACAGGTATAAGGTTTGTTCCTTTTCATTTTTTTAAAAATTTTTTTTCATTTAATTATTTTTTCTAAAATATATAATTATCTACTGAATATTATCAACTAAGTTTTTTTCTTTTTATATTCAATGATTGTTAACGAACATGGGATAATAAAAATAGTTTATTTTTCTCATCTCAATGTTAATTTCTCAAAACATTGAAATTAGGGGGAGGATTTTATTTAAAACGTTTGTTTGAGGTGAATGAATCAATAAAAACGAATGAAAAAGTAGTTTTTTCGTTTTCGTTGAAACATTTCTTTTTAAATATATAAAGCGGCAAATAGTATCAAAATGTTTTTTTTTTTTTGTACTCACGGAACGTTTGTCGCACACGAAAATAAGTAAAAAGGCTTCGCGGTGTCATTTGTACATTTTTTTTAAAATGATTCTTTTAATTTTTTTTAAATATAATATATTATTAAAAAGATAGTCCTTTTTATATTTTGTGAAAATATTTCTTATTAATTCAGGGATGTTCTTTTGAATGATGTTTTCTTTCTTTTGTTTAAAAAAACAAAAAACGGCGATAAAAATTCGTAGCCAGCCTCAATTTTAAAAATGTTGGCGATGTTTTAAAATAGTATGAAATAAAATCTATGTCAACTTTGGGAAAATTCAGCAAGGAGCCTTAGTTATCGCTTATTTTGTAAAATGGCCATAAGAAAAGCAAGTTGAAGAGATTTTAACCAGGGTTTCCTTGGAAACCATATTAAAGATTGATAAATTGAACAAATTTTCAGTCCTGCAAAATATGGATCCTAAATTAAAAGAGACTGGCAGCCATTACAAAAATTGAACGCTATATTAAGTATTATGGTGACTGTCACAAGAAAGATAGTGAACTTGCTCATCCAAATTCATGAAAATAGGAACTTTCAAAGCGATCGAGGAGGCTTTGTCCATGAATTGTTTTTAATAGAAAGCGGTGTAGACCATCATGGCCGGTGAATATTTTTCTTGTGGAAGTCGCCATGAATATGGAGTTCAATTTTTTTAATGGCCGACCGTTTGCCGAACTCTTAATTGAAGGTCTCTAGACCTATCGAACAAAGTATCGATTAATCGAAATATCGATCATTATTAAAGTAGTGACTTATCGAAAATAAAAAATATCGTTATTCTTAATTTTAATAAATCTGTGGCACTCAGTAATAAAATTATGAGTTTGTACTTCAAAAAAATTACAACCAGACATTTGCTGTCATATCCAAAATTTTTAGTGGCCAGAATTTCTAAAATTTTTACCGCCATTTTCGAAAATTTCTATACCTTTCGTATTTAACATTTATTATTATCATCAATATTATCAAAGTGAGTGTTTTTTTATATTTTTCTTTTTTTTGTAAAGACGACTGGTACCACATTAAGTACCTTTTATGTTTAAACCGATAAATTAACCATTATTAAAAAATAATTAATGACATTAACATAAAAAAGAAAAAAAAATCTGAGCTGATGAGTTTAAAAATCTGTAGGAACATATTGTTACTGTTTACTTGCACCGTTTTTATTATTTCTTATTTCTCTTACCGGATTAAAAATTAATTAAATATTGTAAAAAATATCTTAACAGAGTTTTCTATTCATTTTAGGAACCACAGCTTTGCTAAAAAAAAATGCCGCGAATTAAAATGAAATCCGTGACATTTCAATGCTGCGAACGCTTTTAATACTTTCAAAAAAAAAATCATGTAAAGCAGTTTTGGCTAACCGGGTTGAGTTTTTTAAAAAAAATGAAAATAGTACGTATCGACTTATTATTATTATAAAACATTCGTTGTCTGTAATTATTGTACGATGTATTTAACATTGTATTAAAAACGACGCAACATTGTTATTTACTGATAAAAAATAAATATAAATTTAATAAAAAGAAAATTATTTCTGAGGTAGCTGAGATAAAATATTCTGAGGTAGCTCCGATCAGAATTGCTGGGATTTTTTTAAAATTATTTGAAAGGAAGAAACCAGTGGATGGAATTTATCGCCCTGCTTCCGCATTATTTACATTTGTACTATCATCGGTCTCATTTCGAGTGTTTAATCGGGGCTATTCGGTTTTAATAGGTTCGCGTTCGTCTTCGCTATAATCACCTTCAGCGTCGGAAGACTCCCCATCCTCAGCTTCATCGCGACGTTCATGATTAGCTTTAATATTATTCATACTAGCCAAATCACTTAACGCGGCCATGTTAGCTTGATGCATGTTGGCGGCTGCAGCCGCGGCCGCAGCAGCCGCTTCTGGGCTAACGGACAACATACCTCCTGAATTTTCGACAATTAATTGTATATAAGTGTCTAATAGGGCACTGCCCGTGGAAGTAGGGGGCACCGAAGATGTTAGAGGGGGATTTTCTCTGTCCCTTGCATTTGATTTCACTAAGTTCTGTGCTATCGAATCTATTGTTTTAGACGAGGGATGGAGAGGTTTCGGTGTAGCTACTTTAGTAATAACGGCGCCGCCTAAATGGTGGCCTTGACTAACAATATGAGGTGGCGACATATTAAACCTAGAATTGGGCACTGAAAGGTCTTCCGGATCGTCTCCTCCGCCCAAGCTTCCTCCCTCTGAATATCTATCACCGAGTGGGCCGTTATGACCCTGCCTTACTTCTAACCTGACGTCCGATCTTCTCGGCCCCGTTGGTGAAGCTCTCGCTCTTAATTCGGCAGCGGAAACTTTAACACCGGCTTTCGCCAACAGTCGACTCGCTAATTCAGGATCAAAAGGCGCAGGCATGGGCACTACAGGCAGATCCTTGGTGCTGATCCCTCGATGCTGTCTCGACATATGCGAATGTAGTGAATTCCTAGACTTCGCGACAGTCCCGCAGAGGACGCACCGGTAACCAGGGCACACTGTGTGTTTATCTTCCAGATGAGTGCGTAGCGTATGTGCAGACCGATAGATCTTTCCACATTTTGGACATGGTCGTGGATCTGTCGCTCTCACTCTCAGCATGTCAAGACCGCGTCTCGCCACTGTAAAATGTTTCAACATCAAACTTTTTTGTTCCGTACCTTAAATACAAAAACCCAAAACCAAATGGAAACGAAAACCAAAAAGCTTTTATCTGAGCTTTGTCAACTCATGAGAAAACTCTTTCTGGTTTTCTTATTGGTAAATGACTGATAAGGTGGCCCTTTTAATTTATAATTTTTAACCATTTAAGGTTAGAAAACAAAAGTTTAGTCGACGAATGAGGAAGATATCCGCCAATTAAATCCGCTGGGAGCGCCACGTGTTGTTAACAAATAATAAAAATGTGTAACATGTCCTGTTAAAAGTTTTCCACGTTAAGCTGTAAATTTTTTGCACTGTTCGGCTTATGGAGCTCTCACAAGGACATGTAGCGCTCCTAGCGGCAAAAATGCTTTCATTCGATTGGTCATAACTTGTGCTACGGTGTCTGCTTAGCAATAAATTCTGATTGTTACTATTCAAGCGCTCCAAGAATTTAGCAAAAGCTTTTAGATAAGAAGAGTAAGCGATTCTTATTGTCTTGACGCCATTTATATATCGCTTATTTCTAATAAAACTCATTATAGAAGAATAAATACATTTGATAGTTAGATACCATTTTAGCAATATTTTAGTTTTTTTTTACGGCAGCGTATAAAATGGCGGCCAGTATAGCATCTAGTTTTTCAGATTACTAAGTAAAATCTTTACAGTCATTAAGAAGCAAAACAAACACCTCTTAATGTTGAAATTTTGAATAATGAAAAGCGTCGTCTGCTTTTTCATAAGCTAAGAACTATTAAATAGGCTTTGACCGTAGAGTAATCAAAATGGAATCTTGACTTACACTAAAGGATAGTTTTTTAAAGATGGCGCCACAATCACCTCAAACTATATTAAGCGAATGCTACGCCATCTTAACTGGCAAACACGGAACTACCCTCAACTTTTACTCAAAATTCAATTCTGTTCATTCTGTGCTATTACGAAAACAGTTGAACAGTTTCCGGTTTCAAGTCGAAGATGTAGTTTCCATCTAGTAATCTGTGTTTGGTTCGATTGTCTAGTCACAACAAACAATAATTCTAAAGCAGATTATTGAAAGGCCTAACGTTAATTCCGCCACTTTGAAATTCAAGTGGGCCTATTAATACATTTTTTAAAACATAGTGACGTCATTAATTTAAATTTGGAAAAGACATGTTTCAGTTTGTAATTCTCAAAAGACAAAAAATTAAATTAAATTATTTTTTTTTAAATTAAACAAGTTTTCAAGTCAGATATTTTAGAACGAATATTTAAAAAATTTTTGAACAATTTTCTCAACAGCTAAAAGGTTAAAAAATTTTTTTGTTCTAGCCATAAAAAAAGCATTTGTTAGCCAAAAATAATTTTTGAAAACAACATTGTTCGCAGTTAAAAAAAATTATTTTTAATTTTTTAGCCACAAAAATAAAATTAAATCTGCTTGAGATATTACAAAAAAAAAAACTGCTTCAAAAATTGCATACCAATCATATAAAACCTTTTTAAAATTTCCTTCAGCGTCTACCTTCCTCAATAATTTAATTTTCAAAAAATTTACTCGCTTATTGATTAAAAAGAAAACTATTATCAAAGGGCCACCTTAATTTGATAGGAGAGTATCGATTGACTCATTCACAACCTCATCTTCGGAATTCAAATAAATATATTCTATATTTAACACGACATTGAAAATATTTTATCCAAAGGCTACAATATTTAATCTAAGCGAGTATTACTGTTGATTTATTAACATAATTTTGGTAGCATGACGTAACATTATAAGTTAAATCATTTTTACTTTATTTGAGGTAAAAGCGTCGAGCCGCCCTAATCCTACCTTTACAAATTAAATACAACACATAAAATTTTCATCACCGGTACTAATAATAATAATAATAATGACATCTAAAAAGCAATTGTATATAGCTGCATGATCAGCTAATCAGTCGTTTTAATAATTTTTCTTTTTACAAATAAATAAATAAATTATTGAAGGCTGAGATCAAATAACTCGTTCTAATTTTTTTTGTTATTTTTTTAAAAATTTTTTTTTAGTGTAACTGAATTCCATGCAGCACACTTTTTAAACTATCCATGGAAATTTTTCTTTTTTCTTAATAAAAACTACAAAATTAAATTTTTGGACAAAGCAGGGATAGTTTGGAGTAAGTGGAACAAGAGACTTTACTCTTTTAGTTCCGAAAACGGCCACTAGTTGCGCAGTTCCGATTTTGGCCGTGGCTATTAACGCCATGCGACATTAGCGCTGCATAGCGGTCATTTTTGTAACTAACGGGTCAAATTCTCATATCACACTCTTTATTTTTTTTTAATGAACACGAGTAACAACTGAATCTACGGTAATCTAATCAAATTTTGGAACATTCCAGTATGTTACTCGCTCAAATCTTATAAATATCAGTCATAAATCTCGATCTCTGACGTATCCCATGGGTCTGCAATAAATGCTGCAACAAATATTGCCTGGATTTGCATTGCTTCTGGCAGACATGACATATCTCCCATTGATCGGGAGGGCCGTGCATATTCTTCATGTGTTGCTTTAAATTCCCCGTATTACTACAAACTCTTCCACATTCCGTGCAGACCGGTTTTAACGCATCCATCGAACTTCTCCAATTATCAATCATTTCTTGAAGGTTCTGAGCTAAAACGTTTTCACTGTCATTACTGCCAGATTGATTACACAACGGCCTTATTTCATCCATATTTTTATCTAATCTAAATTGCTCAGTAATATTTCCAAATTTTTGATAGGAAGGGCTAACGGGCTTTCTATCTTGAGATTGACTCTTCCCTGAGATGCTTCCACACCCTGGAATGCCACCAATAAAAACTCACAAAATTTTCTTCTAAAATCCCTCTCAACTATAACCTAAAAGGCTTTACCAGGAATGTTCCGTTCTTTCTTTTAAAAATAATTCCCCATGCACTAATTTTCGGATTTGAAAAAAAAAAAAAACAAAAAAAAAACACAAACAGCCGCGAGAAATAAAGGAACCAAAATCGATGCACTTTTTTAGTCTTTTTTAAAAATAGTCCCAAATAACTTTCGATAAAATGAGGTATCAGTTGCATTCATTCACTGAGAATTAGTTTGATGTGAGGGGTCCCAGGGGGGGAAGCCGAGGGGAGCCGGCGACTTGCGCTGGCGAATCCCGTGACTAGCTAAAAGATGAACTTGCAGGTACTGTCGAGTTTTGAATTGCTTGTTGCATACTTGACACGTTTCCAGTTGCTGTGGCGACGCGTGAACATTGGCTAGATGTTGCTTCAGGTTACTATTGTTGCTATATGCTTTCCCGCACTCGGGACACACCGGTTTGTTGTCCGTTGTTCTTTGATGGTCCCAACCTCGGTTCCAGTTACCAGATGGAGGCGAGTCCACGGAAAACCTCGTCGGACCTGGCCCCGGCCCTGGAACCCCATCATCCATCAGTCACGATGCCCTAATACTGTAATACAGACTTTCGAAGCATCCTAGGATGCGTTTTGATTATTTATCCTATTTAATCTTTCTCTTCTTTTTTTTTAAAAAAAAATAACATTCTTTGTTTAATTTTAGGATAAATAATTAATACTTCTATATTTTACAGTATACTATTTTTTTTTTTATATTTTTGAACTAAAGCGTAGCAACAATGTTAATTCGTATAAAACATTTTAGGTAGGCGGTGAGACTAAGAGGAAGCAAGGCGCTGGTGTAGTTGCGGCCATGATCGGAACTAAGCCACACTAGCGCCATGCTACAATTGCCCCGATTTGCGCGATTTTTGTTTTCTAATTTAACCGAGTAAAAATTTTACTGGCGGGAGAGTGGTGACGTCACTGTAAAAATTTAATGGCGGATTACAGTTGGCTTATGAGGCCTACAGCTTCAGAAAAAATAGAGGAAACGACTAAAGTTTGAAAAATCTTTGCCTACAGAACGCAGCCTTGTTGATTTTTGACTCGTGACCGCTGCCACCAAAATTAACCCCGTGTTTGATTAAGGAGGCAGTAAACTTGCTCATTTGCGGAATTGTTTTCTCTGAGTACTGAGTTTATATTAGAACACAAAAATCGATGACAGAAAGTTTTTTTAAATATTTTATTGAAATTGTAAAAATTGTGCTTCCTTAAACAGACTTTTCCCTTTTTATCTTATGAAAAAATCTCTTTGGTGCCACTACCCTTAAATCATTTTCCCCAATTAGAAGCAATAACAAAACAAATAATTCCCAATCATTGAAAAATAATTATTTCCTGTCCGCCAAAGCAGATCTCTAATAACGTTTTACCAATCCACGATTTCAGGGCATAGATTTCTTAATTTGATTATTTGCCAAGAGCACAGACTTGATTAATTTTTACCCATTGCTTCTTTTTTCAACAATCTAATTTTTTCATATACGCACACCAGAACTGATTTATCGATTTTATTCAAAAAAAAAAAAACTTTCCTCGTTTAATTTTTTTAACCCGAATCTTGGAAATGCTAAATCCAACAATTTTCTCCCTTTTTTCCCTCTAATTTTCACTCCCTCAAACAAAAAAAAAGCAGCAACCGATATAGAAAAAAAAAAAGGTAGCAGAGAACCGAGTTTATATTTTCCCCAAATAAAAAAAAAAAAAAGAAAGAAAACCTTATTTCAAACGATAAAAACGAAAATAGTGTAAAAAGGATATGAACCTTTTCAACGAAACAAAGCTAAATTAGTTTCAAAAGAGTGCTTCAACTGAATAATCAAGTTAGATAACTATATTCGCTTTTAACATTAGAAAATAGAATCATAATAAAAAGAACTAGGAAAAAGCTCGAGCATCATAAATAAATGTGTATTTGATCAATATATAACAAGGGAGGGAATGTGACCGAATGTGATGGGCGAAGGGGGAGTCACACAAGGCAGAAGAGAAGGGAGACAAAGGGCAAGCAAAGTAATGTGCTTGTACTCAGTGAGGAGGGTGAAATCACTTGCTATTGATTTTTGTTTAACTCAATCAGACAAAATCATCATGGCGGAATATAGGCTCTCCTCGCTTTCAACTGATATCAATCATAATCAGGAAATGGAAGGTAACGGCATTTTACGTGTTCAACACATCTAATAATAATGCAATGCTTCAACAGACCCCCGTATTTTCGTGTTTTTCCTTTTAAATCCCATTTTCTCCTAATTTAACTCTCGGAATGAGATTCCCGTACGGAAAATTAACACACTAAGTTCATCATTTTGGGGTTTTTTTCCCTTTTCGAGGATATTGCGATTTGAAATTTTGAACGATTTTCGGGGATTAAAAGTGCGAGATTTTTGATCTGGGTGGAGAGCAAATTTTCAGGATGTTTCGTCCAGAGACTTTCTAAAATATCCCCCATTAAAATTTTTGGAAGAACCCAAATTGCTATGTCCGGGACTTCGACCTCCTAATCCCTAGATAAGAGTGGGCATCAACTAATATTCAATGGGACTTCCCACATGGATTTTCCTTAAATGAACTTTACTTATTACGCAATATGGGAAGCTTTGCGAAAGCTTCTAGGATTTTTTATAGCTGTTGATCCATGCTTAGGAAAGAGTAAGCTAAAACTGTAGGAATCCAAGATGGCTAGAAATCCGGACTATAATTGCTAAGGCGGTCAGACTGGAAACATTTTCCAGCTTTCTGCTTGTAAAAATTTATAATACAATTTTCAGATTTTTTGCCCGGGGAAAATTTTATAAGCATTTATAAGCAATCGCTTACTTAGCGTATGGTAAAAATTTCAGTTAGTTTTTTTTGAATAGATTTTTAAAAAAATACATCCCAAATCCATGATAAATTTTTTCACCCATTTTTTAAATTTTTTTTTTCAGCAAGAATATTTTGAGAGATTTTTTCTACCCAGAAAATTTCTGTAGCTTTTGAGCAAAAGCAAAAATTTTAAATATCAGCTCATTTCCCTTTACTAAAATTCATTTTCAAGTTTTTTAATTCCTTAACGTGTCTATGCCTTGCTTCAAATCTTAAGGTCAATAATTCTTCTTAATTTTGCACATCGATCTTCTTTTCAAACTATACTTAACCCCTATTACATTTAAAAACTTCCCAAACAGCGTCATTTCTCTAAAATTTTCTTGGCTTTCTTTTAAATTTCAGATTACAAAATTTCACAATACGAATTAACATTGTTGCGAGGGTTTTTTTTTTTTTCATACCGAAGAAGAATAACAACAAAAAAAGTAAAAAAACAAACAACAGAAAAACAGAATAAAAAATAAATAATAAAAAAAAATAAAATAAAAATCATACAATAAATAATGAAAATTGTAAGTCAACTTTTTCTTTCAAAAATATATGTAAGATCGTGTATATATTTTATAAAGTTTGCGTCACGATTTCGAATGCATCTTTCAATATACATATTTTTTATTGTTGCTATTATTAAATAGTCATAAATTCAGATACAAAAAAAAATTCGGAAATTTTATGCGTATCAAAATAATAAAAATGAAAAAAAAAAAAGGTCAGATATTTTAAGCATGATGTATTTATTGCCAACTAGATCTAAATGTGATTTTCACTGTCAAAAAGTAACAAAAGGGGGAAAAACGCGGTTTACAGTCGAATTGAGTTATTACTTTCCCCTGACTTTCCGTGTGTATTTATTTTTAAAAGAAAATTTTTAAACTTACAAAGGAAAAAAAACCAAAATTTTCGTTAAAAAAAATCAAAATAATAAAACAAATAATAAAATTTTTTTTTTTTTGTATAACAAATTACGTAGTTGGATAGATATATAAATATACTCGCTTTGATCAATTTTTTATTGTACAGTTTCGCCCCAAAATTCATTTCATATTCGGCCTCGAAATTAAATTCCTCGTCAAAAATATTTCGCATATCTTAATTAAAATCTTTTCGTCTCCCCGTTGGAAAACGAAGAGGAAGAAATGAATTTCGGGCTTTAGAAAAATAAAGTAAAAAAATGGGTAACTTACGTTCGCCAAAACTAGGATCCTGACTGGCAGCATGCATTCCTGAGGGGCCAGGCAGCAATCCAGGAAGTCCTAAAACAATTTTTTGTTAATTTATTTAAATTTAGTCTTCATTTTTTTTTAAATTAATTCACTATCGGATGCTTTACCTTGGAGGCCTAAAAGTGCCGCGGGGAAGGAAGCTGTTCTGGAAGGGTCTAGATGATTCGAACCACTATGAGGTGGATGCTCATCGTTAGGACTAAAATCCGAAGGCTCAGATTTGAGGTGTGACATATCCGCCATTGGACCTCGGTCAGACAGATTTGTGTCACTGGAGTTACTCTCTTCTCCCGTTGAATGGGCCTGGAGCGAGGAGTCTGAATTCCCTTTCTAAAAAATTATAATAAATAATTAGTGCAAATATTTGATTATTAGGTAAAAAAAAGTTTTTAGGGTTTAGCTAAAAATAGTTTTCTTTTCAGGAAATTTGGGTCGGATGAAAAAAATAATTCGTTCTTGAAATATCATCGTGTTTCTAGTGTAAAAATACACTCAATTATTATAAGTTTCGAACTCGTGAACGAATTTTGAATTTAAATTTTAGGATCGATTCCAGAACCTAAGAATTGTGTTCTCTAAGAATTGGTTCCCTTCCTGAAACAAAGTCTTAGGTTATGGAATGAAGTGAAGAAAAGACGACTTTTCCTCCCTAAGTGATGAAAAGTCGTTTTTTCCTCCCTAAGAGATGAAAAGTCGTTTTTCCTCCCTAAGAGATGAAAAGTCGTTTTTTCCTCCCGGAGTTTTTGAAAAATTAGAACTAAGACTCGCGATAAAAAATATCTCACAATGCAGGAAACGAAAAATTTCATCTTTTTCTTTTCTTGTATAGTAATTTACAATTAATGAGAGACCCGTCAGCAAATTTATCCGCTTGGGTAGCTAGTGAATATCGTCTGCTTTAACAATCCAATGACGACTACATTGTTCTGATCCAATCAAATTGAAAGTAAACAAAAGCTCTTATTAGATCACAACAATGTAGCCGCCTTTTGACTGTTAAAGCAGACGATATTCACTAGCGACTCTAGCGGATGAATTTGCGTCTGAGTTTCTCATTCCTCGCATGGTGAACAGTAATTCCCGGTTTTTTTTTTTCCAAAACAAAGATAAATTGCCAATATATTTTTTTCTTCTGCTTTCCCCAAATAAAACTAGAGACCCTGTCTGCTGAATGGCAAACTGTCAGCCATTACAAAAACTGAACGCCATATTATGGCGTCTTCCACAAGAAGAATATTGGGCAGCCATCGCTTTCGATTAAAAATAATTCTTTGACAAGGAAGAGGGCACTCAGTGTTCAAATACAAAAAATCACGTGACTGGCAGCCATAAATTGGCAAATCCGTGTTCAAGTATTCAGTTTTAGACGGAAAAAAAATGACTATCTACATCGTTCATCGAATTGCTGATCATGGGTTTGCTTATTAATGGCGGATATAACAATTGAATGATCCTGAGTGTCCACTCCCTCTTTCAGACTCCCTATGATCGCTTATTTTCATGAATCTGGATGGGAAAGTTCACCTCACCATCATAGCTGCCGAGTATTCCTCTTGTGGCAGTCGCCATGATACTTAAAATGGCGTTCATAGTGGCTGAAAGTTTGCCAGTCTCTTTTAATTTAGAATCCCTAAATAAAACTTGCCTGGAAAATTAGCAGAGGACGAACTAGTTAATTTTATTTAACCCTCATTGAAAAAAATGAAGTTGATGCTGAATAAATAATCACAGTAATCCTAAATTTAAATTTCCACCTACACCCCGCCCCCAATAATTCAAAGAAAAACCACCCCCTTAACCACAAGCTCGAATTCCGTGCAAAACTGAAAACGGAACTAATCACCCTTTTCGCCTATGCACAAAAATAATTTTTTTTTTTTCTTAGAAATCCAAACCTCAATTTAATCTAAAGATAAAAACGGAGCCCGATCCGCTTGTATTTAATAACCAATAAGCACCTTTAGCGAAGGGCAAGGTCAATTTATCAATACAAACCTACGGTGTTTTTTATTACATCAATCTGTGGCAAAGTGTTTATTTGTGACAAAAATGAGATGGGAAAAAATCCCCTTGAGCCATAGGCAACAACGGTAATGAAGCTCATTTTTACATACCCAGACGTAAATATCGGTTATTTTTATTCATTAATCTACGAAATATAACTCATTTGTTTTCCATTAACAAAATGTCTAGATGTCATTTCGTTAAAATCACAAAAATTTTATAAATCCGTATCTTTAATTATATACTTACATGATGAGTGGTCCCTGAGTGTAACGTCGGGCCACCTTCTAATGCTTGACCAAGTAGAGAATCCCTCATCAGATCCAAACCACCGTTTAAAGGAGTCGATGGTGCTGGGGACGGCGAGTACCTACTATCTGTCCTCGTCCTTTTTGAAGGAGGAGGTGTTGCGGCTTCGCTTAAATGAGTATCACGATCGTTTGTTTGCGACCAAGGAAGAGAATTCGAGGTCTGGAAATTTGAAAATACAAAAAAATAAAAATGTAGCTTTCTGGTTTTATCGATTATCCCTCGGGGGTGTTTTTGTTGAGGGGAAAAAATGTTTAAAAGTATTTACAAGCTATTAAGAAAAAAAAAATTGTTTGGGAGTAATTCGAAGTGCTAATTTGTTGTTGGGAGGGAAACGAAATCGTTATTTTTCAGGTATAGTAATGGAAATGAGCAGTAGCGGATAAGGATCGATTAGTGGGCAGTAGCGATGCCAGAAAATTATTTTCAGAGGAGTGGTAATTTTAAATAAGCGGGGCAAGGCTGGAATAAAAGTGGACATTAAATAAGATTTAGTGTCATCGGTGGTTGAGGAAGCGAAGACAATTTTGGAGAGTTCCAGCGAATTTTTTTTTTGGCTTTGAGCATGTCGTAATGATGCCGAGACGTTTAAATTCACGAAATTCCAGGCTGAGCTGAGATAACCTAACCTAGTTGCTTCAGTTAAGGTTAGCCGGGGTAAAAATGAACACCTGGGCTAAAAACATGAAGAGCGCAGGTCAAGTGAAGGAGTCTAGGTATTCTAAGACCGTAGTAATACTAAGGGCTCAAAAGGCTACTAAATATTGCTTAGAACTATCTTCTTTGGGAGCTATTTTGGCGGGAAAAGGATGGATCTCGACACTTTGATGAGATAACGAATTACAATGTATAATTCAATGCCATTATTTTTTGTAGTTCTAGTCTCATTTTATACAGATTTCCCCAATATAAAAAGTGCTAAGATCTACTGATTGCTATGACAATTTTTAAAAAAACCTGCTAGGCAGAGGCGTCGAGAACGGAAATTGTGGGATTTAGTGAGAGACTAAATTTCGGGTTTCAGAATTCTCAATTTTTCAAAAAGTTTTTAAATCTTGAGATCAAGATAATTTTTTTAAGAATTGTGAAAACTTGAAAAGTAAGGAAAAATTTTTTTCTGCGAGATCTCGAGATTTTCACAATATTTTTGAGAAGGAATCATCCTTAAAAAACCGTTTAAAAAAATTTTACGGATTATTCAAAAAAAAAAAAAAAATTTTAGAACAAATTCTTTTAAACTTTTACTACTGAAAAATATTTCATAAGAATTTTTCATGGAAAATATTCTCGAAAAAAAATTATGAAACAATTTTCAAGCCGTAAATTTTCTCTAACTTCTACATTTATGAAACTTCATGAAAAGATAGGCTTCGATTTTCGGGGCAAGAAAACTTATGTCAAGGATAAAATTTAAATTTTGCAGCAGAAACTTTGACTAGGGAACTAGATAAATTTCGGAAATCTCTTCCGAATTTTCTTCTTTATGACCAATTTAAAAGTTTGCTTTACAGGGTCATACTAGTTTCTTCTAAAGCTCTAGGCTCAAGGATAAGGCTGTTTTTCAATAAACTAAGAAAGAGAGCCAAGCTAGACTTATAGCTCTGATTTGCAGCTTCCTGCACGGGCTCAATCTTAATAATTTTGATCTGGAGTCTTAATTACAAACTCATTCTTCAAGCAACCGTCAATAACTTTTATTTTTACAGACAAATTCTGAATTCTATTCTTACTCTATTCAATTTCTTTCTCCTCAGGGCGATTACTACGACAAGTCCACCCTCTCAACGACCTTGCTCTAAGGCAAGACGGAACAACTGGCGGCATTTTTAAAAATTACATTAGCAGGATGAAAAAAAAAAAATTAATGACACAGCCTGAACTCCAAATAAAATATTCAGTCTCGAAATATTACAAAAATCGAAACCCAATAATAAATTCATCCTTTCCCTGGAGTTCGCCTCCCGCAAAACTCCAGCGCCAAAGCCAACACCCTGAATCCAGAATTGGTCAAGAACCATTTTTCCCCCGTTAATTACAATTATGATTGGAAATATCAACTAAATACATTACTCCGCGTTAGTTGCGTGTGAGGGGCTAGCACCGTATCCATAGCAACGGAGAAATTCATCTCCGAGGGAATATTTCAACTCGCTTTTATATTTAAATCTCGAACGGTCATATCGACATAATCCCTTTTCATTTTTATCCATTGTTAAAATTTCCCCTCTTTTTTTTTTTGAGCGAAAATCCAAACGGTGGCCAAAACAAATCGTATAAAATTTTGACAGCAAAAAAAAAATCTTATAAATTTTCCCGCTACGATTTCCGCAACCCACTTTCCTCGCCCCAGTGAACGAGAAAGAAGAAGAAAAAAACAGGAAAAGCCTTTTGCGGTTATTTGATTAAAGAAACCCCAAACGTAGGGGTATCTTATAAATCCGGAAGAAAAGGAGTTTGGCACATTAAAAAAAAATAATTCTCGTGGGAGTTTTTTTCCTTATTTCAACGGGTAGAAAAGTCAACCGGGGGGAAAAGTGTCATTATTACATCAAGGCTTTGTGTTAAAAAGAAAAGGACCTACATTCTTGGGAGATTTTCCCCTTTTCCTTGTTTTTCTTTCATAACTCACATTCCCTTCCGGTTTTAAATGAATAAATGGGGCATTTTGTTAGCATTTCACTCATCCGTATAAATTTTTTTTAAATGCGGAAAGTTTTAAATAAATATTTTCCGGTTCGAAGAGATTTTGGAATGTTTCAAATATTGGCAAAAGTATTTTACAAGAATTTGCTACTTTAAAAAATGGGAACTCCCTAATTTTGCATAGCATTGTGCTGATTGGGTAAATGGTGCAAAAGTCTTGCTGACTGAGCCCGGATTCGTCCCGTCAAAAACTGTCTAGAGGAGCCAACATTTTTTCAAAGTCATTTTTAGGACGATTTTTGAAAAAAATTCTGGTCTCTTAAACCGTTTTTTAAACGATGAGAATTCCACTTTGAGTCAAAATTTTTGCAACCATAATTTTCCTTGGCTGATGGCTAAATTAGTTTATATTCGAAAAAAATTTAACTTAAAAATATTTAGCTATCGGCCAAGATTAAGGACACAAACATAATTAAAAAATTTTTTTGCTACTTACAGGAAAATTTTTTTGACTGTCTTTGGTGTTTACTTCGGCAAGGCCGCGTACTTGGAGAGTCTGCGCAGTCTTCAAAAAATCAGACAATTGCTCCTGCCCAACATGTACCTCTCCATGATACATGAACCTGAGAAGCGCTTCCATGTCCTTTTGCGCGACGTCCCGAAGTATGACGATCGGATGCTGACAGGGATTCGCCTTGAGAAGACGCCGGAAGTAAGGGCTGCATGCCGATAGGACGACCTTATGCGCCGTGAAGGATCGTCCGTCGCACGCCAACGTCACGTCGACGAAATCCTCCTCCTCCCGTAAATGCCGAAAAGAAGACAGGATGCTCGTGTGGAAATCGTTCCATCGCAAGCTGTATTGCTGTTCGCTTGGAGAATCTCCATTGCTGGCAGCCTGGGGGCCACCGGACCCTCTCGTTTCGGGCCCGGGCCCCTCCTCCCCTGATCTCCCTCTGAGATCCACAATCTTGCCGTCCCCGAGTCCTGGGCCCGCGCCGCCCTCACTCGCTTCGGTACCCAGTGGAGCCGTCCTGGTATCCACTCGACACTCGTAGCTTTTATAGATAATTCAGCGCTTTTTCAGTTCAAATTTTCAGTTCAGTTAACTATGTTTCCTCATTCCACTCCTCGTACTATTAAATTTTCGAATGATTATTTGATTTATTTTGAATTTTTGCCTGGAAATAACAGAGAAAAAAACAACTAAGTTTAGGAGCGGGACAAGAAGCGTAAACGTGATTCGTAAGGCGTTTCGCAACGTGGTTTTGGAGGGAATTTAAAAAATGCCTCTAAATAAATTTCCTACGCAATTTACGTCATAATAAAACCCTTCGTATCACTTCACACACTAATTTTATCAAACGGACGTCCGAGCACACTTTCAAACCCTTAAAGGGAAAAAAATTTTACAACCCTGAGAAAACGAAAAACAACACCGATTCTCAAAATGGACGATAAAAAAGAATCACTTCGACAAGAAAGCAAGCAAAGATGAAAATTGTATATGTGGGAAATGAAGGAACAGGGAGAAATGGCATCGATCGATAAAAGGAAAGGAAAGGATGGATAATGGAGTGACCATTTCACCCCCCTCCGGCGTCCGTCACAACCGATCGCCCACTATTCACTTGTAATCATCAATACCGAACGTACAAAAGGAAATCACTGAGAATCAGTGACAAGAAAACGCCCTTAAAATTTTCCCCGAGTTTTCGATTTTCTACCGAATTTTTCTACACTTACAATAAACACTCACAACACATTTAAAATAGTAAAAAAAAATCCAATCGTGCCGCAATTTTTTTTTTTTTATTAAAAAAATCAATCGAATTTCCGTAAAAAAAAAATTTTTTTTTAATAAAAATAAAATCCTCGAGAAGAAAATAAATTTCAAAGGAAAAAAAACACCAACATGTATGCAATTTAAAATCACACCTTTTACTTTGTTTTGGGAACGTGTATCCCTCGGCTCTTGCGCAGCGCGTACTGAAAGGCCTCGAGTCGCCGTCGAGTGAGTAGAGTGGTGAGGAGAAGAATTCTCTCACTCTTCCCTCAATGCAATGCGATATTGCAACTTGACTAGTGGAGGCACATTAACGCCTCTTCTTCCTTTGCGTGCACACTCAATTCAACTTTTAAAGAGAGAGATGAGAGCAAAAAAATAATATAAATAAAAATTAAAAGAAACAATGATAATTGTGTGTAGTATTTCTGTCTTTGAAGTTGACATCAAACCGAGCCAATTTGAAGCTTCATTGACTAATTTATTTAATTTTTGGATGGCTCTTTTCCTTTAGGATTTTTTGTAATGATTTATAATCGGTCCTTTTTTTTTTTTTTTACTTTTCCCGATTTTTTTTTAAACAAAAGAGTATTATTCTGCTTCTTGCATCCGTAAATTTTTTTCTTTTTCAGTTTAAATATTTTTTTTTTTTTTAAATCAGCTGATGCATCATAATTTATTTCTGACAAAATTGTCAAGTCCCAGAAAGCTTGCGGAAAATGTTTCATGGCATTTTTTAAATTTAACAAATCATCACAGGCTGCTTAAAAAATTTTTAAATTAAGAATTTCAAAAAATTGAAATGTCAAGTTCAAATTGTCACATTAAAATAATTTTTTAGCCACATTTCAGTAACCTTCAAGTGTCACACTAAACAAAAGTAGAGCCCTCAGAATCACTTTTAAAGTTGTCACTTTCATTTTCAAACTATCACGGTTTTTGTCAAAGTCACGTCATGAGATTACTAAACTGATTCTGTTAAAAACTGAATTTTTATAAAGTCGGCAGGAATCCTAATCATAATTTTTAAGGGTCAAATTTTCACTGCCGCAAATATTAACGGTCAAATCGTCATCGTACTAATTTTTGGCGGTCAAATCGTCATCGTACTAATTTTTGGCGGTAAAATTGTCACGGCCACAATATTTTTATTTGTCACTGTCGAAATTTAAATGGGTAATTTTCAACATTCAATTTGTCACTAAAATGATTCTGACGTTGAAAGTTGTCACTTTTATATTTTACTGGTAGGTTGTCACGGTCACAGTAATTTTTAATCGTCAAGTTTTCACTGCCATAATTTTTACCGGGTAAAATCGTCGCTCTTGCAATTTTCAACAATCATATTGCTACTTTTACAATATTTTTCTGTAAATTGTGAATTTCACAATCATAGCGGACCCTGCCACAATTTAACAGGTCAGATTGACAGTGTCTTAAAATTTTACCCATAAAATGTCCCTGTCACAATTTTTACCCGCGCAAATCGTCAGTGTGTCAATATTTACGGGTCAGGCTGTCACTCACAATTTTTACCGCAGAAATTGTTACTGTCACAATTTTTAACAAAAAAATTGTTACAGTAAGAATTTTACCGCCAAAATAGTTTCTGTCTCAATTTCTATTATTCCGGTCGTTACTGTCACAATTTTTACAAATAGATTGTTGGCGTCAAAGACATCATCAATTTCGTCATTGTTACCGTCAAAATTTTTAACAGTCAAATCGTCGCTCTCATAATTCTTGGCTCAGATTGCCCCTCACAGTTTTTCAATACAATCAGAATTACAACTCTCGAATCGTCACTGTCACACTTTTTGACCATATCGCACTTAATTACAATTTCCCTGTAGGCATGTTTACTCGTAGAGTTCTTAATCTTTGCTTAGATAACGTCATTTTAATCGATTGATTTTTTATTAATTGTGTCAATTTTTTTACTCATTCTCAAAATATTCAGACATCAAGTTATCAGCTACGTTGTCACATTTTCGAGCAATCAATTTTCAAGATTTTTGATTGAAATTTCACCTTATTCCTAGGATTTCTCATGTCAACCATTTTTGCCTCTTTCAAATTTTTTCATTCCCCAAAGATCGTGTCCCTTTCCCGGCATTGTACGTTCAACTATTGTCTTTTTCTTTTCACAAAGTGAATATTAATCAATTTAATTATTGGCTAAAAATAACGGATTGTCAATTCTTAATGTCAAAATTCAATTTTTCAGTTGTCCACGTGGGATTCCCAGATTTTGATCATTTTATACTGAAATAGCAAAATTTTTTAAGACTGTACAGAAGCTTCAAATTAATAATTCTTCTCATTGTAACTCTCGAGCACCTTCTACTTCAATTTTTTTTAAATTATTTGTCGAAAACAGTAGATGGGGCAATTCAAAAATGTCGACTTCTTTCGCAAGGCCGAAAAGCTCTCTCTCCAATAAAAACTACCATTACTCAAACAAAAATTTTTTCTCAAAAAATCTCTTGTCATAATTAAGCAAACCAATCCGACCCTGTTTTCGGTATGGAAGAAAAAAATCTCAATAATCCGTTTGCACAATTTTTTTCCAACCCACTCAACAATTCATAACACCGCTCGAAAACCTAACAATAAAATAAAAGGGTTAGAAAAATAAAAGACCCGTTTGTCGGTAAGCGGAAGATGCCATAAAATTTATCACCTGTTATTGTAAATATCCAAAAAAAAAAAATTCCAAAATATTAAATGAAAAATCCGCCAAATACGTCATTATTCACACTTAAAAATGCGACCAATCCAATTCTCACATAAACACCACATCTCAGCAAGCATGCAAACTATCATGGCGCCAATTAAAAAAAAAAAAAAGAAAAGAAATAAATCCCCACCGGAGTCTTCAACATGAACTCACAAGACTTTAACATTTACACTTACTCACAAATCGATACCGATTTCTAAAAAAAGATCCCCGAATAATAAATACGCAATTCTCTCATTTGTTTTTTAACAAAAAAATAAATAAATTTATAACACGACATTTAGACGGAATGTCATTTACCTCTAGTTAAAATATGAATAATTTCGACCAATGTTTTAAATTTTTTGTCAGTTAAGATTGGCGTTGCTACTAGATTTTTTTTTTTCCAAATGAAAATCTTGACAACTAAATTTGACAATCGAACTTGTAATAAATCTTAAAAAAAAAATCAAGTTCTATCCACGAATTAAGTTCAACAACGACTGTCGTTTTTTTTACACTCCTCGAAAAAAATTCAAAAAAAAAAAGAACACGCGCTTCGCGCACTAACCGTCAAATGAATTTTTTTTTTTGAAAATAAAGCGCAGAAATGGAAGATGAAATAATAACAATGTTGGGAACGTCATTAACGTCAATAATTATGATCAATCGATATTACACGTCAAGGGTGGAATTCGTAAAGTCCAAGATAAACTAATGGAGGGAAATTATTTTACGTGACAAGTGCCGTGATCGTCAACCTCGCTAACATTTCAACTCACGAGAAGAAAAAAACAACAAAAAAAAAAAACTACTAAACACAACGGGCATCCCTTACCTTTTTGTATAAATGACATAAGCAAACCAAAAGTTAAAATACAAAAATGTCCATTATCCCTAGTAGAAAACATCCCCTATGTCCGAACAACCCCTATTCAAGTTACGCAGGCTGCAAAGAAACGAAACTAACAAACTAAACACATCGGTTCTCACAAACAACTCGCACCCTCCAACCCCCCTTACCCCCTTCTCCCACGCAATCGTCAGTACGCCAGTACGGCGCTGTACCCAACCTTTGCTATCGATTTTGTACTTGAACTTTTATTATTGCCTTTGCTGTGCTTTGCCTCGTGCGGGATCCCAAAGGAATCGGAGATAATGGACGCTCACTACTTCCAACAGAGAGAGACAGACATAAAAGTTCAGAGGGGTATTCACGAACCACCAATTTACCCTTGCGTCTAAGGGAGTTGCCGAACCGGAGAAATTTAACCCTATCTTTCGGGATTTTTTTTTTTTTTACTTCTATGGCACCTTCGCTATTTTCACGAAAAGATATTAATCAAAGTAATAGAATAAAATCATGTTTAAACGTTTGATTTATTTTTGTTTATGTACTGTTTTATAGAAATATCTTTAAAACATGCGATGAGATGTTTTTTAATCATCTATGTAAAATGATAAGGTTTTTTTTTCCTCTTCGAGATTGATGATTTATTTTAGGCCGGTTAAATATAATGTAATTGATCTTGAGTATCTTAATAATTTTTTTTTTTAAAGAAAAAAAATTCGCCGAAAATGAAAACTATTTTACTTAAACATGATACCTAGAGTGCGTTAATTAATCATGTTTTTTCATTACCCGCGTACTGAGTTTGTGAATTATGATGTGGATTTTTTTTAAAGAAGCCCAAAAATAGGAAAAAGTATTTTAATGAGTTCCTTTTGATTCATGCGATAGAAATTCCGAGTTGAAATTTAAAAAATTGAAAGGAGTGAGGGAGGGGAGAAATTGTTTGATTTTGTAAGAATTTGTCAAGTAGCCGAAACCCATCAGCGGCTAAAAACCGCATGCCACTTAACCTCCCTTCTCCTTCGTGTTGCTTTTGATTTAACAGTTATCTTTTTTCTTTTTTTTTTAATAAGACAACAAAGTTTTTATTCGTTTTTTTTTTTCAGTAGGTCATATTGTCTGGTTTTATTATTTGCATAAAAAGGAAGTTCAGAACCGTAGCGAAAAATGACCGTCACCCTCAAGCTAAAATCCTTTGAAGTTGTATTTTAAAAATCTGTTCCCCTGTTTCGCTTTTTGGGTCTTTAACAGCTTTGATTGGCTTTAGTGGGCTCCGATTGTAAAACACTAATCTAACAAAAAAAATTTGGCCTAACTTATAAAATCAACCCAAAAACAACAAAAATGTAGCCCATTTCCTTAAAATCACTCAAATCTGATAAAACGACCTCCAAAGTCAGAAATTTGCCGTTAATAATATTAGAAAATTGCTGCTAAAATTAAAAACTGCCGTTCAAGCAAAAAAAATTGACGCTCAAGTCAAAAAAATTGACGCTCAAGTCAAAAAATTGAAGCTCAAGTCAAGAAAATTGACGCTCAAGTCAAAAAAATTGACGCTCAAGTCAAAAAAATTGACGCTCAAGTCAAAAAAACTGACGCAAGTCAAAAAAATTGACGCTCAAGTCAAAAAATTGAAGCTCAAGTCAAAAAAAATTGACGAGTCGAAAAACTGATCCTTAAGCTACATAATTAAAGTTAATGTCAAATTGAAGACGCTCAAATCAAAAAAGTCGAGTCAAATCAAAAAAGCTACGAAATTAATACTGGAAGTAAAATTAGTGACGCTCAAGTAAAAAAATTGACGCTAAACTTAGTAAATTGACGATAACTGAAAAACCTGTTCCTAAAATCAAAAAATTGACGCTGCCACTGATGTCGCAAAATTAAAAGTTAAGTCAGAAACTGTAAGTAGAGCGAGAAAGTGATGCTACGACTAGAAAATTGACGCTGTCTCCCACGCAAGACAAGCGATGCTACATCTGTTGGCAAACTGATGCTTAAGTTCAAAAATTGAGGCCGATCCTGAAGCATTTGATGTCAACTCTCACGCAATAAATAGAAGACGATAAAAAATTGATGCTAAAGCTAGAAATTAAGTCTAGTACTTAAGTCAGAAACTGGCAGCAAACTTAGAAAATTGGTGCTAGTTCAACAAAGCTGGCGCTATAAAATTGACACTAAAGCCATCAAAATATGGTAAAGTCAGAAAATTGACACCGAAGACTAAACTCATCCTATTCACTCTTCAAGCCAACATTCCTAATTCTTTTCTGTCGACCCTTGAAGTCAGGAAAGTCATCCTAGTCTTTGCAATAAATTCTTGGTTCTCCACAAGCACTCATAATTACAACCACTATCTCTCTCGCCGCTCGCACAGAGTTTAGGAATCTCGTGCCGAGCTGAGTCCAATACTCAAGAAAGATTCAAGGCTGCGCAAACAACAGCATTGAACAATAAGGAGCTTGCCTCAAGTTTTGCAAAAAATGTTTTAACTAGAATTATTAGTTTAAGTTCAATTCCAATCAAATTTTTGAATCAAACAATTATTTATAAAAACTGGTGGCAGTGGTAAAATTCGAGACTAATAATTTCTCCTAACTCTCTTATTCCTAAATGCAGTGCAATGCGTAATAAACTAAATTTACTACCCTCAATACTCTATATCTCCGCAACAACCGAAAAAATCAAAATCATTACCCTGGCTCAACAAAATTTTTCCCAAAACGGTAAAACTCTTTTGGCAAAGCAATCGACGCTTTAAAATTGGTCTCTATGCAAATTAATTATGCAGCACTGCATCTGACATTTTACTAGCTCAATACGCAAGAGGTAAAAACAACCCGAATTTTCAAATGACAACCGTAGTCGAGGGAGCAATCACCAGGCTCTGCTTTTTTTTAAAATTCAGATTTTTAACTCTTCAGCGATTTTCATTAAAACCCCATTCTTTTTTAATCTTGGCACAACCACACAACTCATTATTGTTTATGTTTTTCTGCTCGAAACGATAAGAACACATATTGCAACACGCTAAGGAATTTTTCCAATTATCTTATCACAAAACGTAAAAAGTAAATAAGTCAGCAGTGGGAAGAGAAATAATACAGAAAAATTACTCATTGAAAGATGCAATAAAGCAAGAAGAGCACCAGCGCAACCGACGTCAGAATGACGCAGGGATTTTCCCTTTTATTTTTTTTATTCTTTTTCTCGACGATATATAAAATTAAAATTTGAACGTCAAAAAAATTGAAATGACACATACCCGGAGAATATTAGCAACCGAAAAATAACATCGGTTATTAAAATAGTATTGGAATAATTCAAAAATGTTCGACATTTTGTCAATAACCGAAGTTATCGCGTGAGGTTATGAACAGCCATCTCGCAACAGACATTATTGTTAAGACATTTTTATTTTATACTGCGAAAAATACGGAGGCATTTGTACCAGTGACTGTCTAATATATTAAAAAAAAAAAATTGAATCCTATGGAAAAGGGTTAAAAAATCGCGCTCGTATTTTTGTTTCATTTAGCGAATTAGACAATTAACTCGGGAGGAAAAAAAAATCAATAGCGCAGAAACATAGGGGAAGGTCACTTTGTATATTTTAACCCTTTTTTTATATAATTTTTCCCTCCGGCTGCAGAGGGGGGAGAAAGAAAACAAGTCAGCACACTTACAACATCCCCCTTTCCTCGTCTATCATTTTAAAAAAATAAAAAAAAATTCTTCCTCTTTAATCCCGTGCGCTATTCAATTGAAATCGAAATTAAAAGTTTGTTATGGGTGGTAAATCTGGCCGGAAGAGAATAGATTTTCTCGAAATGGAAATTTTGAAAATTTGATATCATTTGTAAACCTGCGCACGGTGAAATTGCTCGATAACGACTCTCCTGGTTCTCTCTGTGCGCCGATTAAAGTTGATAAATATTTAATCAAATTGAAGTGGCAGTAAAATTTTAATCACAACAAGCCGGGGATGAAGTGGAAGATCGATTCCGATTGAATTTCTGCTGAATATTAAATACTTTGTACTTGTTCTTCATTTATTATGCAATATTTAAATAATTATCTTGTCGTTAACCGAACATCCCGCTCTAAACTCCCTTTCGATCGAGCGAAGTCGTTGAGAAAAGATGCAGGATTTGCTGAGATGAAGAAGATAATGAAGATGTCGGGATTTATCCATCTGTATTAGGATCTGACGATCCGTCGTAAGTTTTTGCGGAGGATTCTGGAACTAAAGAGAAATCCTGGGGATTTGATAATGCACTCCAATGAAAAGATCCGAAGGCTCACTGAACAGCCGTTAATTGAGTATGATTAAAGTTCGAAGAATTCTATAGCGCGAGAGCCTTCGACTCGGAGGATTCGGCAGGTTTTGGATGGACGCCCTACTAGCTTTTGACATCTTGGAAGACCTCGGCTGCGCAGGGAGGATAATGTGCCGGTGAATGCGGCACGTCTGGGCATCATTAACTAGCGAATCATCTACCAGGACAGAGCCGCTCGGCGCAGCGTTTGTGATGTGACAATAGAGCTTCGTACCCAGTAGAACCACGAATAAAGTGAAGTAGTAGATGTCGGGATTTAGGCTGCAGCAGGAGGGGCAGAACAGATTTGGAACATAACATGGACAAGAAACAAAAGCAGTTCTCACTATACGGACACATGGCCAAAATATCGGAGCCTCCGACGTTTAATCTCAAAGAGCACCTCCTTTTTCTTCTTCTTATAGAAAACTTTCGCCTGTTTTTCTTCACGCAAGATTATGGACTGCTATGGCGTGTAAAAACCAGGACATCTAACTATCCTCCCATTGTTTCAGTGGTCTGCCCGGAAGAAGTCTGGCTTTTATGAGGCCCATTTGCTTTTATGAGACGCTGGTCGTCGGCTCTTTCCACATGTAAGTAGGCTCCGCGCTTTTACAAACTTGGTTATGCCGCTGATGTTACATTGGCTGTGGACATCTTCGTTTCCCGTACCAATGGATCCAACCTCGTTTTCCCTACGATGGCTCTAAGGGTACTCATCTCCGACGTGTTGAATCTCCTTTTTCTTGCCGATGCGATTTAAAACCTTGCTATTTCTCACAACAGTGAAACCTCTCCTAGTTGGACTTTGAGACCTCTCCAACTTAAGGGAGTGTCCAAGATTTGCAAAAGCGTAAAAAAATAACTGATTTTATTCAGAAAAAAGAGTGTGCTGTAAACAGGTGCTGTGACTTGTGTGCCACATTTCTTTTATCTTTAAGCACCCAGAATTGAACTCTGTCGAAAAAACGGTGGCACAATGTCACCCTACCTGGCACAAAATCCCGTCTGTCTACGGTAATTTTCTTTGCCTTTTTTAAAATCGACTTTTTCACTTCAAAAAGGTTCATTTTGCTTTCCAAAAGCGCCAAATCTGATGAATGAAAATGAAAGCTCCGGTAAATTGCTATGAAAAATATTCTTTGAGGTTAGGATTGTACAACATATGGAAGGCAAAATTTAATAATCGCGGCTAAAGAGTGTCCAAGTTTCAGGTAAGGAAGGTGTCCAACATTGGAGATTTCACTGCATCTCGGTTTAAGGGATGATTACAATGAATGCAGAAGTAAAATCACATCTCAAATGCCCTTAACTTTCCCCCGTGCTTTAGCCTCTCTTCCAAAAATAAATCCCGATGAAATCCCTACAAAAAAGAACAAAACAAAATTATTCTTTTGCCTAAAATCACACTAAAATTACATAGCAATTTCTACAATTCAAAGATAGTGACTTTAGCACAAACGATTCGATATTTTATCCCATTTCTAGTTTCTCCAATCTCTAAAACCTTTTACTTTCTCAAACATTTCTCAATTTTCAGCAAATATCAAAATTTTCCAGCGAAACCTTCAATCAAAGAATTAAAAAATCAATCGGTCAAACACGAAATCAAAAAAAAAAAAATTACAAAATTGGCATAAATGAATGAAAAGACAGGTTCCATTCGAAAATAATACTTCATAATGCGTCTTGTTTTTTCCCTCAAATCGAAAGCATATATTAGTGACGCCATGCTCACTAATTTTGATCAATTGATCTCGTCCAACCCAACATCCATTTCTCTCTCTTCCTCCGTCCTTCTCTCTTTCTCCTACTCTCCCCATCTTTCTCTCTCGCTCTTTTTCCTTTCCTTTTCCTTACATGCATTTTCTGATCTTGCAATCTCCTCTGGACGGAAAAATAAAACCCGATCCGGAAAAGCTAAATATAGATATTTAATCCAGATCCAAAAAAAATATTAATTTAATTCCTTTTCTCCTTTCTTCGGAAAAAAAAAGAAGAAAATCGAGCTTTCGAGGAATAACATCTATTTCGATTTACACGGAAAGCTCATTGAATTATAATTCGAATATCACGTAAATTCGCAGGGCCACACCCCCCACTTTTCAATACAAATACTGGTGCCATCATCTATATTAAAATCAAAGAAACTTCTTGTTTTTAACTTTGAATTTCCCCCGCTTAGTCAGCGCTTTCTCCCCCGATTAAAAAAAAATCGCAAAAAAAAAAAAAACGGGAAGGATTTTTCTTAAAACGAGAGAAAAAATATATTAGAGATCGTTACGTCAGACTAAAAGTTGTCCGCGTTGTCATAAGTCAAACAGCCATGTTTTTCCGCTGAGGAAAAGTAATAACACACAGCCCTCTAGTGGGAAAAGGAGCGTCGTGACCTCGTAAGGAAATCAATAACCCAACGTCCGGCATATTCCCGAACAGAAACGATCTCAGCCGAGAAACCCCGAAGTACCAGGTGGCGATAGCGATATTAAATGACAGGTAGTGTTTTCTATCTTAGAGAATAACAGATGGTTTAAATTAGTGAAAAAAATAATGGTTAATCGTTAACTAATGATTCGGGATCGTTGTGCGATATGAAAATTTGCAAATAGTGAAAGGAAAGTGTTGAAAATCCCTGTTTCACGGGGTGTTGTGACGTGTCATAGCGCCCTCCCTTGCAAGAGGAGTTTAGCTAGACTCGCGATAAAAATTGATGTTATTTCCCCGAGTTTCTTTTCTTTTTTATTCAAAAGGGATGAAATTTTTTAACCGGATGAAACGGGTTATTTAAAGAAAAGACAAAACACGAAAAGTGGGGGGGGGATAAAAACGATGGGAGATATAAGTTGAAATGAATCGAAATTCGATCATTTTCAGCGATATTATTGTGGGTCACAATAGAACATAACAAACGGGAAAGAGTTAGGATATTTGTTGAATGTGTAGGTGAAATCATAAAAGTGTTGCAACAATTGGGCGCCGCCATGGTCTAGTGCCATGGCTGCGCCGCCGCCGGGCCTGCCGGAAACAGCACCACGTGCAGACGGCGCCCTCGAAGAGCCTGCCTCCGGCTCTGTATTTCAGGTAGGTCATAGTCAAACCGCATATCATTACGTGTAAAAAATGAACGAATTGTGCATTTAGTTACCATAACCCTCCTCAATAATGCCATGTTACTTTCTAAAAAAAAAAAATTCAAATTACCGTGACGGTACTTTAACAATACGATGTATTGAAAAAAACGAAAGGGCAAGTTGGATGCGCAAACGATTCCTTTTCTTCAAAGTGTCCGCCGACCTTTTTATCACCTTTTTTGTAAAAGGTAAATAATAGAACGGTATTTCGTTCTATGCGCTGTTTTTAGAGAAAAAAAAAATGGAGAATGCTTCAAAAAACCTTAGCTGAGTGCTGATGCGGTGTTATCGATTATTGTCAAGATCTCCTAGACACAAATTCGTTTTTATTAGCTGATTCTCAAGCAGACACTCAATGTGTTTTTCTGTAGGTCACTTCTTCAAGGTTTTCTAAGCCTGTTTTAAAATATTGTGTCTTTCCCCAAAAATCGATTCGAATTTTCTGACGAACCATCGCGCATCTCCTTTCCTGATTAACGATCCTTTTGATGCATAGATAACAAAATACGTGCCGGCATGGTAATTCAGCTGAATGGACACAAGTTCGCAAACAAACGGATGACGGCTTTCATGTCTGCTATCTTTACCTTTCGGAGAGCAATGTGATCTCGGATACTTTTAAAGCATAATGCCAAAATTTTCAGTTGCCGGTCGTGGCTCAAAACTGCTGGAACAAAAACGTAGTAGCTAGACAGGAAATAGGAGTCACGATATTTGATGTGTTAGTAAATGCACCATCCTTCACCTTCTTGGTTGAGCCTATGGAATGTATCCGTCAGGTCTAGATTTTTGGTTTGTATTTGAAGTCTCGAGACTGAAGCACAGGAACTGAGCTTGTTCTGTGACTTCATCTGATGGCGATAAGGTCTTCAATCACTCGGATCTTCTGGTATTGGTGCCGACATCAGCTTAATAGAGCTAAACTGCTAGAGCAAGAAGAAGACCTGATTTCTGCTTCCAGGCATTAATAGCCTCTCTGTTTCCCTTTTCTTCTTAGAGTGCCTCCCCGCGGCGGGGATTGGCGACCATCATGGCTAAAGAGCTTATTGCGCCGTGCATGAGACCCTAGCCGAATCGACTGTCTTGGGTCTTGCACAGCTAACCCTCGGACGTGATTGCTATACTAGGGAGATTAATTCCGACACCTTCCGCATCGCAGCACAGGAGCCATACTGGCAGTCCTCGACTCTGGCTCATGCTTTCTGGACTTAAGCCTAGCCAACTTTTACAGTCTTCAGCCTTAAGCCAATACTGGTAGGACTGCTGCCCCCTACCAGAACCCTTACCAGATTGCTACCTCCCGGCTTTCCGATTGCTACTCTTCAGGCTTGGAGGGCTTCGTGGCTGCTTAAGTTGAACGTCTTTCATTCAAATGCGTGATTATGGAAACGTAGGTCTTGATAGGACTACGCCTTCTTCAGCTTAAGCCTCTGTGAAACAAATATTTGATACCATTGACTTGAAATCTTTCATTTTGAATTTCTAAAATATATTCTTCTACAACTTTGTTCCTTTTTCAGGCATAAAAAAAATAGAAATTGTTTCCCAGCCGACAACAAAGCTTAATATGGTTAGAGAGCACTGGTCCGGCTAGCGAGAGATACGGTGTTCAAATCCCGGTGCTGTACGAGTCAGTGAAATTTTTCTGAGATTATTTTCTTCATGGTCACACCATTTCCTAACAAATTACCAAAGGCAAGAATTTAGGGTCGTTTAAGGCCGACCTCCCACAGAAAAAAAAATTGTTGTCGGATCGGAAGAAACCACTGATCATCAACTTCACCCAAAAATTCAAACCAACTTAAGCATGAATTTTTTTTGTTGCCCGAAATCACTCTTTCCTCTCTAAGCACAATCTACAACTGAGCTGGATAACCCTCAAGTTAAAAAGACTAACTGCTTACACTTTCATACGATTTGGCAGCTCCCTTATCACCTTAACATTCCAAACTTTTTCATACCATCCCCGATTTTTTCTCCTTAACAATCCTACTTCTCACATCCAAACTTGGCCTAAAATCTGCAAAAAATTTTCCTTCCCCCAAACCCATTTTTAAGGAATCGACTACCCCATCCATTCACAATTCAACTCTTTTTATTTACATGACCTAAATCCTGCCTTTTAATTAGCTAAAACGGCCTTTTATTCACAATAACATTCAACCATCATCTGGAGCAAAAAGAAAGATGAAACTGATGAGCATCACAAACGGTGATCGTTACATAATGAAGAATGGATATCGTGTTTGCAGAGTCAAGGTTAACACTAACCCGGGTTCGATCATGTTAATTAAGCTCATTATGAAAATTAACAAGCCATGTTTTAACTTTTCATCAAACATCTTACGGCTCACCATTAGAATATTAACATTGTGTTTGTCGCAGGCAAGTTTTTTTTCGCAACAAAGAAACCAAAAAATATTAGCGACTAAGGGATTTAATTGTTTAAAATAAAAAAAGGAAAATCTTTGATGTTCGCGTGGTGTCGAATATTAACGAGAGATGGCCGGGTCGGTCCAATCGAAGGAAAGGTAGGTGGAGACTTTATCAAAAAGCCAACCTAAAAAAAATGAATAAAAATCCGTTTAGTATAAATTTTCATTCAGTTCAATTGCTTCCCCAGAGGCTGAGTTAATGGAATTAGCCAAAGTCAAAAACACATCAACTTGAGTTTTTGCAATCCTAAACTATTATCAACTGGTTTAATGACATGTCCGCAGTGGGAATTAAATATTGAATTCGATTAACAATGCGCAATAATTTCCTAGGAAAAAAAGACGCATAAAGACAGTTTTATCTTATTTTCAAAAATAATGGCAAGGTCGGTCGATTAAATTGCTTAAAGAACAAGCTTCTGACCGTGTTCTGACTTGGTGCGTACAAGAAGTAAAGATATTTATCGTTTTGTGGATAAGGGACATTTTATCGCGGATGTTTGTGGAATGTTGTAAAAGGGAGTAGCTTTTCATCGAGTTGATGAAGATATCAAAGCCGCAAATTAATTTTTTGATTAGATTTGTTTTTATATTAACTTTCGATGATGCCAAGGTTTGGCCCAAATCAAAAAAAATTGAAGGCTTAAGTGCAATATGAGCTTGCCCACTGAAGCCATTGTGATTTAATTACATTTGTTATGAAAGGCTGATCTCTCGGACTGTTCAGCGGAAGTAAATGGCAGAGCACTAAATAATCTTTAGTCAATGCGGAGCGGAGGGACGCATTCTACGGGAAAAATGGCTCAGCGCTTGGAGAATTAATTTTGAGCCCTAATTTCCTTTCAAGAACTCAAGTTATTCTTAACACAAGCTGTGCACTTCCCTCATCTCTCTTAAGACATCAATCGAATCGCTTTTAAGACTTGTCCTGTGGCCAACTCTCTTGATTTGAAGATTTTGGAGAATAAGACGACTTCAGGCATACAGCCTCAAATTCGTCAGAATGTGGCAAACGTCAACATTTAAAATAACTGAACCACGACGCCTTTTTAAATTTCTTTATCTCGTAAAATTCTTTAAAACAATAAATACTCCCCCCGATGTGAGATTTCTCCCCATTCCCTCCTCTTCCTTTTATTACCGATCACCATTTTTATATTCCACTCGGATTGAAATCATTTTTTTTCTTCTCCGAAAAAATTCTGGCAAAAGGCCGAAAAATTCCAAAAAACCATCACAATCCTGACATAATATTTCCATTTTGATAACATGTTATTACATGGAAACGGTTTCCTAAGATTGCCTTTAGAAAATAAGATTTACCCCTTTAAAAAAGAGAAATGAGGCTGAATTGGCATTCTCGGTTCAAACAGTCAATCAATGAGTACTGGGAAACATCCGAACTTGTCAAAAATTGATGTTTTTAGAACAAATTGGGCTATAAAGAACGTGCTCTGACCCCTAAGCCCGATCGATGGAAAGCGACCCAGTGCCCCCAACCCAATCCCCCTTTTTTTTCCTTACAAAGTTATGTTCTTATACTGAGATTGTTGTTCTCCTGATTTCTTTTCCCCCTTCTTTTTATTTTTATCTTTTTTTTTTCTTCTGTTTTTCGTGCTAACTGTTATATTTCACTTGTAAGGTAACCTTCTTTCTTAACTTCCCCTTCTTTTTTTTTTCTTTTTTAATAAATGAAGCGCTATAATATCTTTGAAATATAAGAAACAACTTTTCTTTTCTAACTTATATTTTGAATGATCTCTTAGCAACCTAACCTGTCAGCGTCAGCGGTTGAAAACATAAATCACAGGGAATATACTAGAGCGGTTTTGCAGAAAATTTTCAAAAAATACTAAACGTTTTTCATTGGCGTAAGAATAGGGGTGGCTAGTAAGAGTCAGGCCGCCCTAAAAACCTGTATAGTCTTCGGATTTTTTCATCGATCTTTTACATACCTTCTATTAACTTGAAGAGTCGACATTACAATGCTTGAAGCCCTATTACCAAACCATCCAAGCGGATCTATCCTAGATCCTAATCCTAATCCACCTTAACTGCAACCTTCCCTTGAGTCTTGGGCATACCTTAAATAGTTGAGGATGGCTCTTAGACTAATGCATCCAGTATTTCCTGCAAGGATCATCTCCCCAGAAGACAGCGGTCGGCCATGCTAAAAGCACGAATTTCCCTCCTAAAAAAAAACAAATAATCATTACTTAAACCGATTTCCTCTGAGTTCGCGCAAAATTTTACCAACAGCCCCTGAGCTTTTGCTCTCTAAAAAAATCTCCCTAGCTACGCCCATGAACATTTCACCCCTTTCCCCATCCCCTTTAATTAATATAAAGCCTCTTTTATTTTAAATGCCTTTTTTTACCTTCATCAAACTTTTATTTTATTTTTAAAATTTATAAAGTGAGATTTCCCCCAGCTGATCGCAATTTATTAATAAAATCAAAAAGCTAATCATTAATCGGTTTTACAGGTGAAGCAATCGCCCGGTTCCCATAAAACTAATTACAGAATCTAAAAAAAAAAAATGACTTAATTCTTCGAATATGGTTTTTAGGCGCTAATTATGATTATACGGATAGTTTTCGAGGAATCGTAACCAAAGGCTGAGAGAATCCTGGCAAAGTCTCCATTTAACGACCGCATAAATCGTAGGGGGAACGCAAAACCGCATTTTCATTTGCATTTACCTAATTTCGGTAATAACAATAATTTCATATCAAAAGAATATTTCAGAATTAAAAGTCACGTTTGGGTTTTCTTTAAATGTTTGGTAAGTTAGGTGGAGAGAGAGATAAACCATAAGTCAACATTTCGTAATAAAGAGGAAAAAAAAAAAAAAGAAGAAATGATTAAAAAGTCATTTAAAATAAATTACCACTGAAATCAATAATAAAAATGGTGCAAATACTCTTCTAGTTTATGTTTAAAGATATCATTTGAATAATGATAGCGGAGAAGGACAGATACACTCTGTTATGTGTAGACTATGATTGCTTAGTTGGCTGATGAAAAATTTCTAAATTATTATAAGGTGTTTAATAGGTCTAATTTTTCATGAAAATTTTTAACTTTCAATGGCAATGTGTTTAGAAAAGTGAGTCAGGGGCGAAGTGAGGATATAGATGAGTTCAGAAAGAGTAAAATTATTATAAATCATTCCCGTTTGACTAACTCAGGCAAGGCATTGTTGACTCTACTTTTGGCTAAACCAGTTACTGGCCCTACTGGATTTTTTTCTAGTGACTCGACAGGACCTAAATCCGACTGCTGCTACTTCCAGCAATTATTTTTTTTTTTTTTGCTTTCACTTAATACTTCCTTCCTTCCTTCCTTCCTTTCTTATAATTCCTTCCTTTGGCTAATCTTTCTACAAGTTTTTGCTTCTAGTTGGACTTCCTCCTGGTTTTTGCTTCTTGTTCTTCCTCCTGGTTTTTGCTTCTTGTTCTTCCTCCTGGTTTTTGCTTCTTGTTCTTCCTCCTGGTTTTTGCTTCTTGTTCTTCCTCCTCCTGGTTTTTGCTTCTTGCTGATTTTCCTCCTCGTCACGATGATTGTTCGAAGGACAATAAATAGTGCAGTGGTGTTTCTCTTGCCTTCTGCACCGATGTACTGACGCCGTTGCCATCCCGCCGCCAGATACCCAAATTGCAGCTATTTCGATTTTATTGATCTCCGCCTACAACCGGTACTGAAGTGGCAGCTGCCGCACTTCACGTGGCTGGTTGCAGAGAAAAACCACTCGGCTGTAGGAGCGCCACTCTCTTACGCACTACGTGAACTAATTGCGAGGATTCAAGTACAGGCTGCTGCAGACCATTATGCAGGATAAGGTCAAGGTCTTGATCATAAGTCTCTCCTGGTTGCGGAATATCCGGAATGGGACCGGGTTAACCGTAGAGAAATTATTCCGCAAGAATTATTTTGTGAAAGATTCAAGGAGCTCGTCGGATCTATTGCCTAAGCTCGTGTGCGAGCAGGGCACCCAAAGAAGAAGAAGAATTTTCCTCCTCATTTCAGTTTCTTGTTAATCTTCCTCCTGGTTTTTGCTTCTTGTTACTATTCCTTCTAATTTTTGCTTCTTAATCTTCTTCCTGATTTTTTCTTCTTACTTTTCCTCCTGGTTCTTGCTTCTTGTGAATCTTCCTCTTCGTTTTTGCTTCTTGTTAATCTCCCTCCTGATTTTTGTTTCTTGTTCTTTTGGTTCTCTTGTTTCTTCCTCCTGATCTTCTTGTTACTTCTTCTAATGCCTCCGTTTTATTTCCTTAAAAAAAAATTTCTATACGCCATAAAATCCCTCCATAAATCCTAACTAGGTCACCCATTAACAGAACCATAGATCACAAATAAAACAAACGAATTTAAATGGGATCTATGCTTTTACAAGACAACGAAACAAAATCTCATTTGAAATTCAGAAAAGATGACAACTCAAATCCAGTTAGTTTGCCATTCTTTTATAAAGATGGATTGTATCTATTCGTTGTTACGCATGATCTTGCAACACGTATTACCATACTATTTTTTTTCCCTTCATTTATATGACCCATGGGATATACCCATTAATAAAAACCTAATCATCGGTCAAGTACCCAATAACTAAATCCTCGAATAATTAATGGGACGAGAAAATATAATAATAAAACCAAAAACAAATAATAACATTAGAGATTTTTTTTTAAAGACCAAAGTTCGCGGAAGGAAAAATAAAACGGCAAAAAGTAAATTAATTTTGATTCATATCCGTTCGGGAAAATACTTTTCCATCCTTCATTTTCAAAGTTCGCTTTTGTTATCGAATTTACAAAATGTTCCGACCATATTTATAATTAGTTTGCAATATAACTGTATATATTCGTTCTCTTTAAAACCCGATTTGTTTCAACTTAATAAATTGATTTCGCGAGAAAAAAGGATTCCCTAAACTCTCCCAAACGTTTCTCTCTCTCTCTTTTTCCCCCTCCGGAAAGATATCTGGATTCAACACTGGATATAAATGATGGAAGTAAAAATAACGAGATAAAATATAAAGCCTCAAATATACTTTGAGCCTGGATTTAGACAAGATGGACGATTTATTACTGGAAAATGACAGTGAAAGCATAAAGGAAGCGTTCTTACATTCCAAATCAACTGCCAAAAAAAAAAAGTACGGTGGAAGGAAAGAGAGGGAAAAAAATCTTGAAGGTAACATTACCATTATTTACTTTCTCGTATAATGGATTGCCGCGTTTCCGAACACGTGCTTTGAAGCGGTTAAGGTTTATTATAACGAATCAAGTTGATTTTAGGGTAGTTATTAATTTCGTGTAAAACAAGATTCATAGTTCTTAATTCGTAAGATGACTTTCCTAAACCTTTTATTATTTTTTTTTGTCGTGTGAAAATCGGGATTAATCGTGATCTTGTGGGTTTTTTAAGCACGTGCTGTTCTATCAAGAAGTGAAAAATGAAGATTGGAGACATAAATGGAAATAACAGCAGAGAGAATACCTAAAATTGGCTCAGCTGCTTCCTCTTCTTCTTTACTTCACGTTTTAGGAATTAGGTCCAGTTGCGTCTTCAAAAAAATTTTATTTCAATTTAAAAATTAACATAGGTCGCCCTTCCAACGTTTAGGACTCCCAACCGACTTTCTTCCTCTTTCTTCATGTGCAAACGTCACCTTAAGGATCCTAGACTCTTCCATACGTGCTAGATAGTCTTTCTACTTTCTTTTGTGGTCCGTTATCATTGATGTTATATAAGCTTAGTTTCCTTCGGATTTTTTTTATTTCTGATCAAGTCTCTGCGAGTGCAACCATTGACTCTTCGAAGGAACCTCATTTCTGGAGCTTGAATTCTACTTTGTGGATGGTCCAAGCTTCGCTGCCATAAATAAGAGCTATAGTGCGACGGTTTTGGCTTAGCTGCCAGCGGCGCCATTTGGGGAGGGCAGCGAGCCATTGCTCCTCCCGTAACGAGACAAGGTTTCTATATGAATTAAACAATTATTCCTTATTTAACTTGTTGGTTTCTGAGATTAGAACTAGTTAACTTCACCAATTCGCTTCTTAATTTACAGCATGGGCTTTGATCTTCATTTGCGAAGTGCATTTGTTTTCATTGTTCTTCACTTGTGTTCATTGTTCTTCTTTTGTTCGTTGCTCTTCTTTCAATTTTCTTTTGTTCCGATGTTCATTTTTTTTGATCAACTTCGATAAGGTTCTTTTCAGTAAGATGGCGGTTGTTTGTTTATTTTGATTGAGGTGAAGTTTCCTTTCATCTAAAGGTTTGATTGGAAATGTTATCTGGAGACTGATAAGTCCTTGAAAATGTCACAACCCCCCTTCGAGGATTTTTTCTTCCATAAGCTAAGCATTGTGCGATGCTTTTGCCCCACCTCACCCAAACTTCAAGAATATTTGCCCCCAAAAATTTCGGTGAAATGGCGCTCTTTTTATAATAAATATGTTTTCATATCTTAATAATAATAAACATCATAATAATAGTAACCACCATTCATTCTCATATTCATTCCAGAACAACAAGTACTCACCTTCGCATTCACGCCAACAGTCGCCACTGCTAAAAAAGAAAATCAGCAATAAATTAATAACGACACTTCTCATTTTTTCAAATATCAATCCTACATTCTTTAGGGCGACACCAAACCTAACTAAATATTAATTTAAACGAATATCCAGACTAATAATCTCTTTAAGGGTTATCGAAATTACCTAAAAAAATTACTCACATAATACTTAGACATTTAACCTAAATCATACTTAGCATTAACAACAACAAAAAAACGAAGTAATAATCGAAACAGACGAAAGTCCTTCAGAAACATCAATACTACCATATTATTCCATTTTCGTAATGACTATTATCTTTTCCTTTAAAAAAATAAAATAGTTTTTTTGCTTATTCATATTTTTAAAAAAAATGAAAAGGGAGGAGGCGCAAAGCATTTTAACAGTAGGCAAAACAAGATACGTGATCGATTCATATTAAAACACAGAAGTGTATAATAATAAAAAAAAAACTCAAAATTATGAATTAATTAGTTCCCCTGTTATTTCCCAACGGTATAACCCTTTTATACATATTATCCTGATTATATATTACATCTTCAACTGTCTTCCGGACACGAGTAATACCCTAGAGATATTTTTCTTTTACCCTTCCAATCTCATCATCCTTTTTAGAAAAAAAAAAATTTCTTTTTAAAGCATGAGCAACATTAAAAAACATTTCTTCGTATTTAAACCTGATCGTATTTGAATATTACAACACCTAACAATGGGCAACTGGTAAATTAGACCTTCTTCACGTTATAATTAACCGTTTAAGTTGTATAAATTAGTGGCTAAAATAGTTTAGATACGCGGCGCTAAGCACTGTCATCATCCTCATATATTAATACTTTAAATCTGATTGAAGTAAAAAATTTTCATTTTCTTTTTTTGAGAAGAATCGTATTTAATAAAAGCAGCAATTTCTTGTTGTTTATAAATGATACCGATTAAGCAAAGCAGCCCTTTTATTCTTTCGTTATGATTACAGACTATGTTTATGGAGAATCCAGAATACGTTTATTTAAGGTATTAAATAATTTTTAGCTCATAAAACTCAGACAAGTCGGTAGTTTAATGTTCATTTTTGGTCACGTCATTGGAGCCACGAAACTCTGTTTATTGCTAGCACATTTCCCTTCAAAAATAATGTTGGCAATTAAAAATAATGAAACCTAAATTCATTTTATTCCTAATTTTTTTTTTTCGTAAGGTAAACCCATATAATATCTACCGAGCTTTTGTTTATGTAATTTTAATCATTTTTCACGTTTTTAAAGTGCGTCCGAACATATATTTCGCATGTAACAAAAAATAGCCAATATATTTAAAATCGATAATAAAAGCAACTTTTTTTTTTCTCATGTAATTTTTTATGGAGTTATAAAATTATAAGTTTTTTTTATAATATATGAGTAATTTTTTTGTTCTTGTAAGGAATCTCAAATTTTTTTTTAGTATTGGATACGAGGAAAAATAAATATTTGAGGACGTAAAAATTGACCGCAAAGGGAATGGGATAGGCTGTAAAATTAGTTTGCGAAAAAATTTAGCTTTTTTTGATTACAATGGGTTTTGTTGCAAAGGGACCGCTTGCTAAGTAAACCCGGAGTAGCTATGGAAGCTCAAGCAAAGATAGTAGACGCTAAAACAAAGATAATGGACGCTCAAGCAAAGATAATGGAAGCTAAAGCAAAGATTGTGGACGCTCAAACAAAGATAATAGACGCTCAAGCAAAGATAATGGACGCTCAAGAAAAAAATAATGGACGCTCCAGCAAAGATAGTGGACGCTCAAGCAAAGATAATGGAAGCTAAAGCAAAGATAGTGGGCGCTCAAGTTAAAATAATGGACGCTCAAGCAAAGATAATGGACGCTCAAGAAAAAAACAATGGACGCTCCAGCAAAGATAGTGGGCGCTCAAGCAAAGATAATGGAAGCTAAAGCAAAGATAGTGGACGCTCAAGTTAAAATAATGGACGCTCAAGCAAAGATAATGGACGCTCAAACAAAGATAATAGACGCTCAAGCAAAGATAATGGACGCTCAAGAAAAAAACAATGGACGCTCCAGCAAAGATAGTGGACGCTCAAGCAAAGATAATGGAAGCAAAAGCAAAGATAGTGGACGCTCAAGTTAAAATAATGGACGCTCAAGCAAAAACAATGGACGCTAATACAAAGACAATGGACGCCCCAGCAAAGATGCTAAAGCAAACAGCGACAGATAATTTAAGTAAATGAAAATTATGAACGCTGGCTCCATCTGCTGACAATTACCCCAAACCACAAAAAACTCCTTCAACGATAAACTCTTAAAAGCTCGAAATGGAAAACTCGGTTTTTGTTCTTCAAATCAATATAATTAGGGCTACGTGATATGAAAAAGAAAATATTCCCTCCCCGCGATATTGGAAACCTGCCAAGACATGGTCCGTCAACGAAAAATATCGCTCCATGAATAAAAAGAGGAGAGAGAGAGAGAGAAAAAAGGTACGGTTAGCATGGATGGAGAATGTCAGCACAAATTCACACAAAAAAAATCATTTGACGGACATGAAAGGTAGAAATATGATATGTGATTAGGGCCAGGGGTGAACTTGAAAGTACTGTTACATTGCGTGTCTTTGATAAGGGGTATCTTTGCCGGGGTAGTGACGGAGCGGGAGAAATTATGATAATGCGACCTACTTCATATGTTCAGTCTGAGTGCTACGCACCCCACAGTTCGATTGCGTGATTTTTAAGGCCTTTCTTAATGAACCCCTTAGTCGGGCATTGTAATCATCTTTGGCTAATATTTTTCCCTTTAAGGGTTGATTTAAAAAAATTATAAAACGATATAAGAAAGCAGATAAAAAAAATTGAACGTCATGTTCATTCCTGGTTTTGAGGTTATAATTTAATTCAGTCAGGTTTTTGATATTTCTTTTAAAAAAGGCCCTTCAAAGGCTTGGCATGCGGTAAAAAGGTTTCATTTTTTCACCTCATCCCCTTATTTTTTTAGTACAATTGAAAGCCTGATAGTCGAGTCGACCCTTCTCACAAAGCAAGATAATGAATCTCAGATCATGACACAATAAATAAATGCAAGATCATCATCAGTACCTGAACCTGTGCCCGTACCTGCTTGCACTTTGAGTTTTCTTCTTCTCTCTTTATTATTATTATCATCATTATTTTTTCCAATTATTGCTTCGTTAAACGAAAGAGAAAAAAAAATTTAAGGAAGAAAAAAAATGTGAAAGAAATTCTTTTTTCATCGTTTGTGTGCATTTTTTTTTCTCCTTTCGTGAAAACATCTGTTTCTAAATAAATTGGAATGTTTTCCTTCAACGCCCCCTTCCCCTTCTTTTTTTCCACATCCCCCCTTTCCATCTTTTTTTCCTTTTCTTTACCCTTTGGTATTTTCCGGCGCTTCATGATTTTGCAGTGTCCTAGGATTATCTAGTCATGTTAAAGATCTAAGTTTCACGTGCAAAATAAAAGAAGCCAAAGGATTTATGGTCAGCGGAAGCAAAACCGCAGAGAATCGAGTTGAGGATAGACTTAAAGTCCCTGAGAGCGGCCGCGATGTGAAAGTCAAGTCAAACTGAGATAGGGCCTTGGTTTAAAGGCAGCAGAAAATTGAGCTGACTTGTGGTCTCTAGTCTTTCCTATAGATACCAGTAAACGAGGCCAAAAATGCCTTTGATAGTGGCTTCTCTATCCGCCATTAGAACATGTTAAGAGTTTAAATCAGTTTTATCCTTCTTCTTTAAATGCCCGTTCCTCGTCGGAGATCGGCGATCATCATGGCCAACCATTGATGATTTTACTAGGAATATCAAATAATGTGGTGACTTTCCATAATATTCCAAATCGCAGTACATGAGCCATACCATTGATCCAACTCTGCCTCCCGGTATCTGAGCCTAGGCCTTGCCGATTACTAACATCTTCAGCCCTAGGTCAGTATTAGCGAAGCTGCTGCCCTCCACTAACTCATAACCCTGAGAAGGGAGCTCACCACAGGGCAAGGACGTCATTCCTTCAGCAAGACAAAACATGCCTCACCGGTTACCCTGATCAGTTTCATTACTCACCAATTATTCTTCAATGTTCAGCCATCGTGTCCAGAATATCTGAAAGCAAAAAAGAAAAAGAAATTAATAAAGCAAGATTTTGCCATTGTATTGGTTTTTATTATACTTAAGGCGACTTAGGCTTCATATTGGCTGAGCGCTTGCCTCAGTCCTAACGTCTTCCACAAAAATTTTTCTCACTCTCGGATCGAATCTTCTTCTAGCTCCAGAATTACCAATAGTTCTGCCCCCTTACATAACTAAACTCGAGCGTCTAATCATACTAAAAAAGCCTCAGCTCGGCTTCATCCTCAAGACAGCTTTACATTGTTAAAACTTAGCTTAGTTCTTAATGTACCTTAAATCCATCTTGCCGCCTAGTACTTAGACTGTCAGACCTCTTTCAACTACAAATCGCGCAATCTCTAATCATCACTCGAATCCACAAACTTACGTATGCAAAAAAGGTCGCCGACACTTGGCAATGAAGCACATCACTTCTAAGAAAAATCCGAACAGGAAAACCGAATTCAAAAAAATTTACTTCTTTCTTAATAAATTCATTAGATTTCTGAGATCAAATATCGATATCTTTGATTATGCGAACTGCAATCAACGAAAAAAGTCCTCCCATAGAGACAAAGAGATTTCTTGGGCACGAGCCAAATTAAGTTCCATTAAATTATGACTCATTAATCCTATTTTAATTTTACTTTTCATTATCTTAATAAAAAAGCACCGCGTTTTTAAAAAAAAAAATCATTCACGGGGATAACTTACATATCTTTTTAATTAAATATGAAAACAATGCGATTTTTTTTTTAAAAAAATTATTGATTCGAGCAATAACGAAAAGTTATTTATTAGTTATTAGAATCGTAAGGGGGAAGTCAAAAAGAAATCAGTGGGTGGTAGCCAAACATAAAGTAGGTACCTAGAATGGTAACTTCAGGTAAAAATCGTCATTAGAGGGTTGCTTTCAAAAAACGGAATCTAATTGAAAGAAGAATGCTGAACTTATGTTTGACTTATTAAGGTATTGATTTGAAGATTGCGTCATGAATTAAATAAAAAAACATTTAATGATATGAGGTTCTCATAAAACGTTTTCTCAAACTGACATCAATAAAATAGCATCTCTTTTTTTCCCCTTTATTATTTCATTTCAGACATATTGATTTTTAAAATTTAAACTCGTATATTTATTAAGAGGGGCGGAATTTTTTTTTGTTTTCGTATGAAAAGGAAACATTTTTAGAAAGTGATGTGAAATGTTAAAAACGTTTTTTTTTAATAAATAAAAAAAAAGAATGAATCATCCCCCATTATTACAAGTTGAGGATATGCAAGGATTAGCCACACCCTGAATCATAATATTTGCAAGACCTTGGGTCATTATGAACCGAAGTACCCGAATGAGTAGTACTCGCAATTCTCGGTATTCCCGCTAAAAACCAAGTACACTCATTGTTTAGATATAATGTGATAACTGGAATATCTACCTGAAATGAACTTTTCCAGAAATACTTAGGTAATAACACGTTTACAGTTGGCTGTTTTGGACGCTTTGCTATTATTTAAAAATTAATGCGTAGGTATTTCCAACCTTCGGTATTAGACGTAAGTTTAAAATCATTCCAATTCTCAATTAAACTCTTTTTTTTTTTTTTTCGAGAACTGTTTCCAAGCCTGTATGTGTATTATAAAGCGATTAATACGGGGCAAAAAAAATAGTATATATATAAAAGTACATGGAAAAGATTAAGAAAATTAATGCTTAGAGGATTGTAATTGGAATGCCGGGTCGTCGCCAGAAATGAAATGGCTATTACAATCTGTATAATTTCAAAACGTGTATTTCTAAATGATAACCTAGTTTTCAATGTAATCCGACCTATCTTCTCGCTGGCTTCGTTTACCCTTTCGGCTCGGGTGATTTGACAAAACGTAAGGCGTGAGAATGAAGATGTATGATTAGTTTTTGGTCTAATGTTAAATGAGTTCTTTTGAGATTGAAATAGATTTGCAAAAATCGCAGGAAAATTGAAAGCAGCGGAGGACCGATTTATTAGAAAGCTTTAGTTCGAAAAGCCGACGGGGAAAGAAGGAAGCAGTTGGAGAAGGACTACAAACGAACGCGTTGGCAAGTCTGCCTCTAATCGCCTTATATCCTTAGTGGGCTAAACTAGATAAAGGCTTTTAATCAGTGCCGCAGAAAAAGAGGAAGGTTGACTCTTCTGACCATTTGTATCGTGTCGTGTTGAACCAAACAATCCTGGGGCTCAGTAATCTTAAAATATTGAAAAGACGGGAAAATAAGAAGAGGAGCTAAAATCTAATTAGTATGGATTCGGAATTTTTATGTAGTAGCGTGCAGTGCTGTGCAGTACTTGCACAGTACCTGCAGTAATTGGCTGACAGTTGGGTGTCCGACGTTTGACTACATGCTTTCGTAAAGAATGTGAAAACGTGATGCGGAATGTCACGACACGACAAGAATTGGAATCGGACAGTATTCAGTTTTCGGAGTGGTGTGATCCAACGATCCAACTTAAAAAAGGGGAAAGTAAAAAAGTAAAAAAGGGGGAATGTAACTTTAAGAAGGTGCTTAAAAATTGGGTCATATGAAAAGGGCCGAAATTGAAAAGGGTCGAAAGTTTCGGCCCTTTTCATATGACCCAACTTTTAAGCAACTTCTTATAAGTATAAGTTCAAAGTATATTTATATTTAATGCCCCATTTAGAACAAATCAATTAAGGTATTATTTAAGTAGCATCAATAGGTATCAATTCATTTTGCAATATTTAAAGTTATCCTTTTTTTTCAGAAAGTTATTAATTTTTACCGTACTTACAAAAAATTCGTCAAATCTTGGTCAAATCTAGAGTAGATGTAACAAAATAACAAAGATGTTGAAAATTTCTTTCGACCCTTTTCAATTTCGGCCCTTTTCATAACTCCCAACGGCTTGGCTGCACCACCTCCTGGTCGACACACCCGATTGCAAATTTTGTATTCCCTGGTGATCCAGTTCATATATGAAACTGTTCCATACTTAGCTTATGGGAGGATTCAACGTTTCCGATCGTTTTTATATATGAAAATGAAGTGACAAGTAGCAGCAGATTCAGGATGTGGCCAAATCGCTGTTTTTCATATATTCGGAGATCTGATGCTGCATAATCTGGATCACCAGGGTTATAGTCAAACAATAAAACAAATAAATAAATAAAACTCGGCTCGACACGACACGATACAATATGATACGATACGATACGATACGAATAGTCAAATGTAGGGAGTCTTACAGAGAGTGGCCACTTCGGTGAGTCGTCTGCTACATATGGGTACGCCATGTTGAAAATTGGAAGCTGCCATAATCTCAAATTGAAAAGCGAAAATTTTGAATGGCAGGTTTTTCAATTTGAGAATGGTCACTAAATTCCAGATCATGGCAGCTTCCAGTTTTCAAATCAAGTTTTCCGATCAAGGACTTCAGAACTCTTAACCTAGCTCAAATATTCTTTCAAAGTATTTTCCTCTTCATTGCTGACAAAAACCCTCATCAGCATTTTTAATAAACAATATTAACTCTTGATTAACGAACAACTTCAATCTATAAAGGCCATTAACCTCATTGTCCAAGACGCATTCCTAAAAATAAAATCCTCTACTGCATTTTAAAATTGCATTTCAAGTTTCCCTCAAGGGTAAAAACTACAACCCTCAAACCCATAACCCTTTGAAAACGACTTCTTAAACTTACTCAAAAGATTCAAAACTCCTACAACAATACTAGCTGTCATGGATCCGTTCACACCGCAAAGTTTCAACTCTACCAAAAGGTTTTTTTTCCTCCTTATAAACCTCATATTTCCGGTCTTTTAAGAAACTTATCGGGTGGAAGAACATTCCTTTTTATGATAATGCGCTTATACTAATACCCATCTCAACACAAATTTGTCAACGGATGAATAACACCTTTCCCCCAAAAAGAAAGCTCATCGAAAAGACTTTTAACATTTTAAGTTAAGGCAGTCATCAACGGTCAGTTTAAGAGGTCAACTCGAAAGATTTGGGAAAAATATTGAATGGCCTACTTTTCAATAGACTGTGACCATGATCTCCGAAGTGATTCGGTTATTATGTCGTCATGGTATTTAAAACGGTCATTAAATGAAAACCATTTAAACTCTTTTAATTGATTTAATAATAATACAATGATAACGCTGTAATGATACACAATCTTGAATTTTGCATTCACCTATTCTTTTTCAGAGCCGTGGCAAGGGGGCGAAACCGAAGAAAAAGTATAAACGCAGCGCCGGAGGCAGCCTTAGTGATAGTTCCGGTAGCGTTATACGGCAGGTAAGCATCATAAAGAAAATTTTTCCTCGGCCTTCTCTCATATTCAAGCCCACAAAATTCGAGAACAATGAAATTAAAAAAAAATGGAAAAGTCTTATTACCATTGAATCGAATAGTTCGAAATATACACGAGCACAACGCGTAGGTTTCTCTAAATTTATGTCTTTCCCCTTCTTCATGACCAAGACGTACAATGTTTTGCTCCACGAAATAATTTACAAACAAGATCTAAAAGCAAGTTGAATAAAAAAAAAAAAAACCAGTTCGGACATTGAATTATAACCACGACCGAATGAAGTTTGGCGACATCGATACCGACCAATCAGATAGTTATTTGAGAGGCGGGAAAATCAACCGTTGCCCGTAATATTTCATGCCTTTGAATTGAATGAAAAGAAACGTTTAATTGAGCATCATTCAAAAAATAATTGGAGGAGCTATAATTATTGTTTAATTAAAAAGTTTGATAAAGAGCCATGTGTACTTGGACGAAAGCTTGATTTCTTTTTTTTCTTTCTTGTGTTTGTTTTTTCATTCGATAAAACTTAAAGTAATTAAGACGTATTGCGTGTAAGTGAAATGATTTTCCTGACACAATTATTCTTTTTTAGAAAATGTAGCTTGGCACGTAAATATTGTACATAACTCTTGATTTGAAAAGAGTAACAAGCAACATTTAATTCAATTAATTTTATTAAGGGAGGGGCTTTTTGTATGTTTTAGAAGATTCGGTGCTTTGACAAAGAATATAAAGCTCCGGTGATTAGTTTCCCCCTTTTTACTCGCCCTATTAGGAACAACTGCTATGGATTTTTTGTAAAGTAATTGAAGTTTTGAAATGCAGAGGCTGTTGTAAGAGATTGCCAAATTTAACTCGTAAAAAATTATAAAGTTCTTCACCTTAGCACTAAGAAGTTTCGGTTAACGAAAATGCAAAAGCAAGAACCTTTTAAAGTGCGTTTTAGGTCTCTATCAGCTTCACCAAAATAAGCTCGAGTTCCAGACGGCTCCGCTAAACTGATTCGGGCCTTTGGCAAATCCATTGAGCCTGGTAGAACTCCTGCAAAGAGCCAGTTTCGGCGCTGGCTCACGGGCCACGGGCGGACCTGGCCTGAAAGGGCCCACCGGGCCCTTTCGCTTGATTCCACTTGGTATTCTTTTTTATCTCGAAGTCGGTATTCGGGGAAAAAAACAAAACACAAAACAAAACCAATTAATGCTTTCATTAACGCTTTCAGCTCTTAACTGACCACGTTTAAGAGTGAATAAAGCGAGGAAAATGAACTAGGCAAAGAAAAAAAGCCTACTACAAATAATGAGAATTTTTTTCAACCCCTTCAATGGAAAGAAAAGTTTTTTAAAGAAAAACTTAATCTTTTTTAAATTATTAATTTACTTTCTGCATGTAGAAGATTAATTGCCCTAAAGAGTTCTTCTTCTTGTTGCTGAATTGTTTTAAAAAGCGTGACGGTACAAAAAAAAAAAATAAAGCAGGGCATAGTTAAGGAGATTTAATCTCTTAATTAAAAAGAATCTCAGATAATGATGTAAGCTAACTACTTTTTTTTTGGGTAAACGTATATAAGTACTCGTAATGATAATAATGATGATTATGATACTGTAATTATTTTACAAGACGATATTTTTCATCGGGATGTATGCTCTTTATGAAAAAAAGGTAATTGAATTATTATATCTTATTTTCTGAATGGTTTCGATAGGTGATTAGCTGATCAATTTGTTAAATAGCAGCTAAATATATATTTAAAGATTCTGAGGAGCAGAAATATTTTTACCGCAAAAATTCGATGATTTATTTTTTATAGCTCAGAAATTGAGTAATCTAAATTGTTCAGGCCAGGCAGGCTCGGGAAAGTATACAGAGGCTGTGGAATCGTCTGAGCTCGAGCTAAGTTTGGAAGAGTTTTTCAGGTCGTCAGGAACGAAAATAAAATTTATTGATTCAAATCGCAAGAGATTCAGGCACGGACTGGCTCTTCCAGAGGGCGCACGTAAAAATACCAGGTGCCTAAGCTGACTACAGAATTCCAGCAGAGCTGTTTTTTTATTTAATAAAAATTGGCTCGCATTCTAAGAAGACAGAGTCAACTATTGATTAGTCCATAAGTGCCTCGTCTTCTTAGAACGCGGATGAAAATTATTTTTTTACAAAAAATACGCCTGTTTCGCTTTAAAAAAATTCCAAAAATTTTGGGCCAAAAAAAAAAATTACTTTTGCTGACTCAAATATTCTAGTCCTATTTTTAAAAACTGCAAGAGCTCTTTTGTTTGAAGCCAATCCGTGCCTACTTGAGCCAGACTTCAGTCTTATTGAGTGATATCGTCGTCAGGTCATTGGTAGCATCCGGAACCTCAGCCTTCATTGCGGCGAATGTCATATTAGGAAGTGACAAATAAAAAGGAATTTAATGTAAATTGTTTAACATACCTGGAGTACCTTCTTGAAACTCGAATTATTGTTGATAAAATGAAACAAAACTTATTATTTTTTAAACCTTAAAAAAAAGAATTTAGGAGAGAGAGAGAGAGAAAAAAAAGGGGGAACCTTGAAAAAAAAAGTTGATTCGAATTTCGTCATCGTGTGATCACCTCGTCAATACAATTTACACACCCTTCAAACTTGTATTCTCTTTATTTAATGACTCTACCGAGTTAGGAAATATATGCATCTGCTGTACTTGTTTTCCAGCAAATGATTTATTTTATTGACGCGGCCAAAGAAGAAGAAAAAAATCAAAATAGTAACGATTGCAATCTATAACATGAGTATCTGTCACATGACTTCTTTTTCTCTTCTCTGACCACCTGTTAAGCGATTTATGGATGATTAAACTTCTTTAGTTACGTAATAGGAAATGCATTTTAAATATAATTAAATTTTTTATGTTATGCAATGAAAGCACGGAATTACAAAAAAAAACAGTTAATGTTTTTTAAAGTAGCCATAAGGCTTTTCCAAGAAAATAAAATCGTAAAGGAGGATTCGATCAAGCTCGTGCATCCTTTGAAATAAATATCTGCTGATTAATCCGTGTTTGTTCATCCCTAATGGCCGGTAACATTTTTTTATTAAATATTACTCTTGAATAAATAATTAATTAGCTCATTTTCGATGACGCAACAGGTGTCAATCGAAGTTTTGCCGAGGATCTTTTTTCCTTGATTTTCAGGTACCAAATAAGTAATAAAATTTAAATATGAAAACCACGCGATGTGCACCTGCTGCTGCCCAAAACCCCTTTTTTCTTAAAAAAATTTTTAATATTTTTTTTTTGCACACTTATAAAACGGGGGTAATAAACTTTTAATGTTTACGTCGGTAAATGTTTTGAAAAATAAGCGGAATTGTGAAATTTTTTTTTAGTTATGCTAATTTTGCCCTAAAAACATTCGGGGGTTGATTCATTCACAAAGGATATAAATTTCATTGAAAAAGGGTGTTTGAAAGAAAATTGCGGGAACGCTTGCGTTGGCACAGAAAAATAATATTAAAGAGGTCTTATTGCCCGACCCTTGGAGAAAAAAAATACTGCATCGTTTCATGGTCAAGGTCAAGATGGAGATTAAGTGGCGAATGGTAAAGAGGAGTAAATCACCCTTAAAAAAAAAAAAGAGGATACTTTCCAAGAATTTTAAACAAGATGTTTAGATTTGAAGTTATGTTGAGGCATTTTAAAATGATGAAATTATTGCAAAGTCATTGAGTAATTGTATTATTTTTTTTTTGAAGTTTGGGAGTCGGTATATCAATTAGAATTCTTTTTTGCAAATGCTGAATTAAAATTTTAAGGGTTTCTCTCAATCGGAAGAGAGTTTTCGGAAGAGAGCGAAAAGTTTTTTCTCAAACACTCTTTTAACAAATTCAAATTTTTGTCTCAAAATTCTTTTAACAAATTTTTATCTCAAAATTCTTTTAACAAATTTTTATCTCAAAATTCTTTTGACAAATTTTTATCTCAAAATTCTTTTGACAAATTTTTATCTCGAAATTCTTTTAACAAATTTTTATCTCAAAATTCTTTTAACAAATTTTTATCTCAAAATTCTTTCAACAAATTTTTATCTCAAAATTCTTTTAACAAATTTTTATCTCAAAATTCTTTTAACAAACTTTTGCCTCATAAATAAAGAAAATTTTAAGAATTTCTGTAATAAATTCCTGCTTTATTTTTTCCCCCACCCGGGGTCATTAACCTTAATTCTTTCTAGCCCTGTTGTCCTTAGCAAAAAAAAATGACCTGAACTTTCTGAATCAACTAATCCTATTTCTCAGAAAAACCAACAAAATCAAGAATAAAGTAAAACTCATAATTTTATTCCCAATCAAATCATTTCGTAAGAGCACAGGATCTTATATCAAGGTTTTCATTACACACGTGACATTTTACTCTCAACCAAAATGTCGAAGGGCCTTTAATCACTTTGATTAAAATTAAAAGAATTCTCTAATCCCGTTCAATTAAATCAACTTTTTAAAAAAAAAGGCGAGGACATATTTTCTGTTGAAGTTTACACACCAATAACAAAAAAAAAAGCGAAAAAAGGGTTAAATAAATATAAAAGCCATTTCTAAACAAAGAAAAGAATTAATATCAGATAAGGTAAAAAGACGATGATCCGCAGAGGCAAAAAGAACATCAAACAAAGAATATCGTTTCTAATACCGCATTGATGTCATTTGCATACCTGTAAGGCTAGACCGCGATTATCATCTTTTCTTACTTCTATTTTTTTTTACCTTTTTTGAAATAGTTTGAAATATTTATTGAGAGTAAACATTTGTTGTTACTTGCGGCGTGAGTCATTCGCGGATGCGATTTAATTTTTTTTAAATTAATGGGCCAAACTTATGAATCACGCCCTATTCAAACGGTTCGCGTGAAATTTAAAAAAAAAAGGGTGGGGGAGAATTTTTAATAAAAGAATAAAATCCTTTCTTATCAGGAAGGGAAACTTAAACGATTCGTAATAACATTCCAAAGAATATTTTTTAATATTAATGTCAACATTTCAGAAAAAATAACTTTAAAAGAATTTTTTAAGAATATAGTCGATTTTTCTTTACAAATCTTAAAAATTCATAAGTTTTAACTAGTGAAATAAATAATAAGATATTTTAGGCAACTATTAAATATTTGAATAATAATATCTGGTTTCTTAATTATTTGATGATAATCTGAGTAGCCTGAAATGTAAATATCTAAATAAGGTATTTGTTTATGTTGATGCAAAGAGTGCAAAGTATATTTTTTTGGATGCTGATCATTCCTTTTTTTTTAATTTATGAGATTGAATTAATTTGATCTGAAGTAACATTTTTTTCTATCGCAAGGCTGATTCATTAAAGTATGATTATTTTCTTGGAATTTTGTTTAAATTACGAATGCTGTACAGTCGACGTAAGCGAAATGCTAAAAAAAAATATTATAAGCAAAAATTAAGAGGTATTGATACCATTAAATAGAACGTATTTTCTTAGTAATTGTTTATTTGTAAAACATGATTGGAATTTTTATTTATCAGGTGCAGGGTTTGTGTATGGCGAAGTTGATCAGTTTTAGAAGATCGCTCGACAGTTGAAGAAAGAGGCCTAGTTGACGACTAACGACCTAAAATTTGGTCCTTTTGAAAAATAAGAAAAAATATCGAATTTGCTCCACTTGGCTGTTCACAATATTTAGTTTCAAGCACTAAATAATAGATCTGATTTGTTTCTGCAACTGCTTGTGCATTCTAGAACTATTGAGAACGGTGTGGTTCCACGAATTCGTGAGCATTAGCCAATCTACGAAATCCGCCCAAGAAATCGACTCCTTGGTGGTAAAGTAGTCATCAGAGGTATCTTTCCTGCTCTGAGCTTATCACCGAAAAAGTGACAGCTCATTTCGCCTGTCTTCTATCCTCTCACTTTTTTTTGAAAAGGACGCCATTGCCAAAATAATCCTTCATAAATTCACAACCACGATTTGATGCTCACGAGGAGGCTAAAAAATATGACAATCTACAAACAAAATTTATTACGACCACTCAACATTTCTTAAAAAATTGATTACGACCCCGCGTGCCTAAAAAACTTACTCTCCCAGTTGGAACAAGTACCTTAACCAATGAACCACAAACATAGTAGTCAATTAAAAATCTTGCAAATATCAATACAAAAAAAATCAGGCCACGATCCAATTAAAAAAGATACATCGACCCATAAAGAGAAATGTCCGATTTAAAAAATATAGACTCGTGCATTCTTCGCTTTTTTTTAAAACATAATGTTAATTAAATAACTTCAAAGAATAAAAAAACTAGTAGGAAGAAACCGCGCGGAGGTAGAAAAATACACAAATGGGATTCATATCAAGATGAGAAATCAAACATTAAGTGACTTTAAAGAGTCCTAATAGAAAGAGGAAACGAAATTGATAGGCTTCATATGGAGATCAGATTCAAAAAATGGCAACCACCGCGGGATTGGAAAATTAACTTATCGATAGCGCGAAAGGAGTTAATCCGTTAGGAAACCCGTACGGGACAAAACGACAATTGATTGACGTGGAAGAATTAAACCTACGACATCACTTAAAACTAAAGTAATCCCACAGCATCGGTTTGAATAGCAACAAATCAAGATAGGAAGGACTGAGGAGGACAGGTGCGTGAACAGAGGTGTGGGTGCTATGCAGCCGAAGAAGCTGCGAAGGCGGGGTAAGGTGTTCCTTACACTTCCTTTTTATCTTTAACTTCCAGCTACACTTTTTTTTTTTTTGGTGTGTTTCTTTTTCGGCATCTTGTTTATTAATTAAAACATAATGTCGTCAATTTTTTAATTTTCACGGTCAATCATCCTTCACATTTAAACGAGTAGCGGTGCTGCAATTATTCTTCTTTACGTGACGTATCCGTGATGGAGATTTGAGATCGTCATTGCATTGCACACTGAGCGATAAATTAATACCGAACAGGTCCCTGTGGTTCTTCAGCTAGGCCAGTGGTCATTCAAACTTTTTCTGCATGATCAGCTACAGGAAGCAGTATTGCTCGTTTTTCACCACATGGCTGAAAAAAAGAGCTGAACTTCAGGCTTGATTTCTAATGATCTACCTTATAGCCGATGGCCTCACCAATGCACCTCGGCCATCTTAGCACATATATCCTTAATCTTTCCCATTTTTTTGTGCCATTGGTAAACATCCCGCAATCATGTTGCTATCTTCATCTTCATAAATTCTTAGCATCTTCTAACAATTCAACGCCTGCCGAAGATCATCACCATCATCAGTCTCGAGCCAGTGAGGCCTGCTGCTTCCGACCAGAAGAAAAGTAAGGACAAGAACGCAGGTGCTTCCTCTCCTTAGCCCTCTTCAGCTGATTGCAACCTTCACCACTGGTGGGGTCCTCACGGCAAAACCGATGCAACTACTAAAAGGTCAATGGTACCAAACTGCTGCAAAGTGTCAATTTATTCACTGACGTCAGACCACCAATTGTTGGTATCTGATTTTTATTTATTTTTTATCTCTCCCTTCTCCCGCTCCCGCTCAAGTGACAAGAGCAAGCCCGGTTTAAATTCGTTTAGTGAGAAGCTGATTTATTAATTGGCATATGCATAAACCGGTCACTTCGTACAAGAATACAAGAACATTAAATATCACAATCGTTATCATTATTCAGGTATCTTCTTTACGGAATCCTATACAAGATCCACATCTTTTTCATTATTTTTTTTTTTGTCAGTTAGTTAGAACTTTCGAAACATAAACCGCAGGAGCAAACTTTATTTTAATTCTGACAGTTATTAAAGAGAAAGATTTTCTATTTCTGCATTGGGGCGAACAACAAAATTTTCTATTTTCGATTCTTCTTTAACTTTATCTTTTAAGGGGGGGTTTTTCCTTTGTTCGTTATGGCTAAAAGCGAACAAGAAGAAGAAAACCGGGGGATGAAAAGAGGAAAAACTCCGAAAAGTTTTCCGTTTCCATTTGATGTTTTGAAAAATACACTCGTTTTTATTGTTTATAAGTTGAAATCAAAAGAAGTTTATCATTTTTTCCCCGGGCTCACGTGACATTCAAAAAAAAAAAAAAAAAAACAAAAAATAATTCAGGATTTATAGAAAGTGGGATTTATTGATAACATGATCCTCATTCGGCGTTGCCTCTTTTTTCCCATGTTTCATTGATTTATGATGAGAAGTTTTCCTCACAGAAAAAATTACGTCGATTTTTTAATCTCAGGAGTATTCCTTGTCAAGAGGATTTTTTTCTCGGGCGATCATCGACCAATCGAACTACAGTAGCATGTTCAATGAATTTCAGTTTTTTAAATATTCGCAACTTTACCACTGTAGTATTCTGATATAAACTTCTTAAATATTTTCGCCTTAGAATCAGTAGTATGCATTAAATTCTTCTTTTTCAGCCTTTATCAATCCGATCTTGTACATTGTATAAGTTCTTAACCATCTCATTCGATAAGTAAACGTTTTTTAATCGATTTTCATGTGTAAACCTGATGGTCTTTACAAAAAAGCAAAAATAAACGTAGTTTCCTATTCACTTGTACCCTTTTTGCTCTCCACTCTTCAAAATCAGTTTTTTGCAAGTCGCAGAGCTGCCTCGCTTTTTTTGCGATCTTCTCCTGCTTTCCTAGTTAAAATCCATGTCCTGTGCCACTCCATCCACAAAAAATGGCTATCTATTACAATTTCTCTAACCAACATTTATAAAAAAATCGATTTACAATCCACCTTCATATTTAAAATACATATTATTAACCAGTTGATATTGACATACGCAACTTCATGAAACCTTTAATAATAATCACTTCTTACGTTCAAATATATGTCAGTATTATTACGGAAAATTACGATAATCGATGGAATAACCATGTACTCAAGTAAAACTGAATTAAAAATAATTTTCATTTAATCCGGATTACTTGATTGATGGACGAAAAAAAAAAAAATAAAAATAAAACGATCCCAGCAATTAATAAATACGATTATTACACACATCAATGGGTGTCGCCTAATTGTTACATACCTCACGCAATCATTCATTCAGATTAACACCACAAAAAAGATTCAAAAACATTCTGATTTAATTAATACCGTTTGCTCAATGAAATCATACCTACTCATTGATTTTTTCCCTGATAATGGCCCCATCTTTTACGATTATTAAAATTTCATTGAGATGACTCCCAGTATCTGATTATCAAGGTGGGGAGTATTTTAAAAGCCGAAGTGATATCTTAGTTTTTTTTTTCGCGACTAAACGTATGTTTTCACTTAATAATTATTATGATTACAAGACTGGTGTTCAATAACAAAATCTATTTCGCAAAAATTGTGGTTTTACATTACGACGCGGAAAATGAATCATCTGCTCGGTTTTTTTTCCAAAAAAAAAAAAGCATACGCGAAATAAATTCATGTAACTTAATGGAATGAAAACTACAGAACACGTCCGGTTAAATTTATGAACATTAAAAGTAATTCTTAAAAACAAGAGAAGTTACATAGCACCACACCCGTAGTGGGACATGAAATGCAGGGTCTTAATTAAAGCAACAAACCAAATTTAAACCCCATTTACATATCACCGATTTTTTGAGAGATGTAATAATTTTTTTATTGCCTATTGTTACCAAGTCAAAAGTCGATTTCTTTGTGCTCCGGAATTATTCTTTTCATATTAGTACATGACTCATTCATAACCGAATACAATCTCATTTCCTTCGAGTTTTACACGAACGCCGCACGCAAGCAAACAGAGAAATCAAAATGTTTACTCAAAAATAATTTCTCAACGCCTTCCATTTAGTTGCCATTATTAGGACTCCTCTCCTTCCAGGAAAATCTAAAGGCTTTCCCCACTTTTTGATTTCTGCACTGGGCAGCCTTTCGTCATCAGTGCAGGACGCACCAGTCAGAAGGCAGGACAGGTGGCACGTGCGCCTGAAGAAGAATCCATGATTTGGCATCACGACTTCCAGCCATATAAACCCGTTGACATCGTTGTATTTGATTTTGATTTCTCAAGTCGCATCTCCCCCGCTCTCTCCACGACTCCCATTTTTTTTCTAGGCTGAGCAAGTTCCGCAATAAAAATAAAATGTAAATAAAACGTAAAAGACTAGATTTGATCATTGTGATCATTTTAGGAGTTCCGTAACGATTAATTATAAAACAGCAAGCCAGGATGATAAAATGTATGAAAATACCAATCTCGACCGGTCGATTTAATACGAAAACAGAAAGATAATGTTAGCTCTATAACCACTCTTTGACCTTTGATGGTACTGGTCTTAAACAGTTGTCATTTGCAGGTGCTAGAAAACAACCGTATTTTTTTATTTTATTTAAAAAGGCAATTTCACTTCTTGACTTTTGACAGAGATCATTATATGCCATGTACAGGTTGCATGATAGCAAGAGTAACAGTCAAACCTTATTCATGTTTTGTGGATTGGTATGATTTTTTTTTTTTTTTGTAAGATTTACTCTTTGAATTTTTTATTAGCAATAGGAAACACAATGCACTTGAATGAATTATTTAGAGCAACATTTAAAACCGGATTGGGCTTTAGTTTCCTTCAAAAAGTATGCAAACAACATTGGTACGGACCACAGATTACGGACCAATAGCTGGCATAAGTAGTTTTGGTTCTATGATATTTCAAACGCTTTCTAGCTTTTCTGAGCTTTTTGCTTCAGCATCCATGCCATTATCTTTGCTCTAGCATCGACATCGCATTAAAAGTGATTAAACCTCAGAAATTTTTGCCAACAGTGAAAACCACTTTAGGCCTCTATCATGCCCAATTTCGCCAAAAAGCTAATAGCTGATACATCCAGATAACTAAACGGTTTTCAATCGATTTTCATGTGGTCTTTACAAAAAAGCAAAAATTAACGTAGTTCCCTATTTCCTTGTGCCCTTTTTGCTCTCCACTCTTCAAAATCAGTTTCTTGCAATTCTGCTTCATTTTCTTTGCTATCCGCCATTCAAATTTTTGCTAGGAGGCAGAAAACGAGCTCAATAGTTTGCCTAAAAAAAGTTAAGACAGATTTTTGTCCACGAGTGGCGGACATAGCTTCGAAAACGAAGCTAAAATTAAATTTTCCCAAGTCACAACATCCATCTTTCCAAATTCTTTCTGGCGACATCGCCTATTAGCTGATACTGGGGAACGAGTAGATTTTTCACGATAAACGATTTGGATTCAACAAAAAGCCGAAATTTTAAAAGAACTTCATGCAGGTCTCATTGACTTGTGCATTTTATTTAAATAATTTACTATTCACCCTCATTTTATCAAAGTCATCAATGAGAATGGGATAAATTTTTCCTTTCAAAGAAAAAAATCGTTTTAAAATTGGGATGAAAATACTTTTAAGTCAAATATCTTTTTCCAACTCTTCAGTAAAAATTTTAAAATGAACTTTCCAGTACATCAAAATGAATGGATCCTCAATCCATTGTCATCCCTTAGCTCAATTTAATCCTAGCCACCGAATTTGAATTAACAAACATACGGAAGCCACCGCAAAAATTATTTTACCAGACTACAAACTTGATAAAAATAAGCACGGACCATCCGCACAAAAAAATAAAAGTTTAAAGACTCTGCATTTTGATTAAACGCTTTGTGGTTACTGTCAAAATGCGAACGAGTGCCATCGAATCCTCAAACGTAACCTTTAAACAAAAAAAAAAAGTAGCTAGCTAATTATTCAACCGCTAACCACCTTCCTCGTGATTTTGCGGCTACCAAAAAAAAAACCCGATACAGGCCTAATCCTCCATAGTAATTTAATCCCGTCCTCAAATTTTTTTTCCTTTTTCACCTTTTGAATGAGTCGATATACTAAAATGAACACGCAAAAAACGCGATCTTCGGGAATAATTTAAGGGTACACTAACGCAAAGTAAAAATCTGCAAGGCATCCCAGCGTTCAAGAAAAAAGGTTGAAAAGCATGCACGGTTAATGGACGTTTCATCCGAAATCACGCAATCAACAGCTTCTAAAAATCCATTGAAACTTCAAAAAAAGAAAAAAAACACGCGATCGGGACCAAAATACTGTAACTTGATAAAGAGAGAGAGAGAAGTACAAAAAAAAAAAAAAAAAAAAAATTAAAATGACTTTTTCAGTCTTTAGGGCAATGTAAAGATTCATTATAAGGGATGATGAAAAAACAACCCTTAGGGTGGAATGCAGGTCAAATAAACGCGGACGTTTGCAAAATATAGGTGGCACATGGGTAAGAAATAAAACTTTAAAAGCAATTAGTGTTTCTACTTCCATTGGACCAAGACTGCAGATGTAAAAACAACTCAAAAAAAGATGGGAGTGGGGCGGGAGGGGTGGTAAGTGTACTTTTAACTATAAAATGCAGATTTCGGAAGAAAAAAAAAGATAATGCCCGTATGATGATGAAACTAATCGTAAGATAAACAAGGAATGAAAACGAAAAACGACTTCGGTATGTTTTAAAATTAAATGTACAAAATATTTTTAGGGTAAAAATGCTTCACACGTTTCCTTTTTCCTTTTTTTTGTTGAAGGACACCAGTTTGCACCAAAAAAAAGGTATTTACGGTAATTTAGAGAAGATTTTATCTCTCGGGAATATAAATGCCGTAATAAGCGGGGGCAATATTTTGCAAATGGAGTAATCATCATAAATAACAGAATATATTAAATATAAAATTTTCGTGGATTTTTTTCCCTTTATCGGCAGTGAAAATTCGAAGAGTAATCCACTGCGACCAACTTACTCAGGGACGGCCAAATGGGGCCGTGGCTTTACCTGGAAAAAATTTGCCCCCCCCTCCCTCCCTTCCTTGTCAGGAGAAGGAGTCGTTCAATTGAAAATTGTAAACAATACGGGATGTCCCTGAAACGAGTTCGCCACTGGGCTTTTTTTGTAACTGCGGAATGTTGCTGGGATTATATTAAAATTTCATGCTAAATGTTTCCAGGTGGTCTATAATTTTATACGAAGTTGTCGCTCATCTTTATAACATATCCGATAAACGATTCACAAACAAACAGTTAAAAAGAAATGGATTTTCAATGCGACATTGTAGCAAATATTGTTGAGATGATCTGAATAATTTTTGGTTCGTTGGTAAGAATTATGCAGGGTCAAAATAATGCGCACAGAGCCGTAGCGAGTGAGTTAAGAATGACTAAAGGGTAAGGCATGTTTTGTCTTGCTCAAGGAATGGCGTCCTTGCCCTGTGGTGAGCTCCCTTCTCAGGGTTATGAGTTAGTGGAATGCAGCAGCTTCGCTAATACTGACCTAGGGCTGAAGATGGTAGTAATCGGCAAGGCCTAGGCTCAGATACCGGGAGGCAGAGTTGGATCAATAGTATGGCTCCCGTACTGCGATGTGGAAGATTATCACCACATTATTTGATATTCCTAGTAAAATCATCAATGGTTGGTGGCCATGATGATCGCCAATCTCCGACGAGGAGTGTCCATTTAAAGAAGAAGAAGAAAGGCCGGGGGAGTCTCAGGCAAGCCCTTACAACCCGAGACTGTCCCGGCTTTAAAAAGGAAAATAATAAATTAATTAGTGATCCGTTTGACACATAAAAACGTTGTCTTAATTTCGTTCCACGAATAATCTTTGAAAGTGGGCAGGAATTATTTACCAAAATAATACTCTTATAATACATGAGCATTTAATATTTTTTCTGTAAAAAGGATTGGTAGGAAGCTGGGGAGGATTGATAATAAGGTACAATGAATTGCTTCGCAGAATGGTAAATAAAAACAAGTCCTTCTCAGTGGCCAACTCGTTTCAGGGACATCCCGTATTGTTTACAATTTTCAATTGATTGAATATACGTCGGGTTTTATTAATTTTAATAATAATAAAAAAAAGGATTTTTATCATTTCGAAAAGATATATTGACGAATAAAATAAAAGTTTACGTAATATATGAATCCTTTTTCAAAAGGATGAAAATTTTTTTTAAAAAAAAAATGCGGAGCATTGATAATGACGATGTTACCGCAAATTTCTTTTAAGTATAGAAAAAACAAAATATAGGACGCTTTGAAACCGTCCGAAAACAATATCCACTGGTTTTTATTGTTCTTCTTTTTCCCTTTGTCTTAGAATGGGCTGTAATTTATTAAATGTTAAAAATATATTCAACCGCCACATGTTATCATCTAGTTTTTGTGCTAAATCCATCCGCAGCTGCTGCGATGGCAATGCGTGTACGCATCGATCCCTTAATTTATCAAATGTTAACTGTTTTTAAAAATTTTTTTAAATGCCCCCTCGTCAGTCATCGGCGTTTCATTTACTTTTAATTACGGTGTATTTTTTTTTCTTTACGACTTATATTTTCTTTCAAGAAAAAAAAAAATCGGATCAATCTGCATGTGAAATTATTCCATAAAACTCTTCATTTAAAAAGTTATACGCCCTCAAGGTGTATTCATAGGGTCCTTTAATCGAGTTTCAATCAGGTTTTTGTTTAATTATGATATTCAATACGATGGTTTTATCAATATAAATTAATTTATCGTAATTATATTTGAATAAAGAAAATGGTGAAAATGAATTATTGTAAAAATTAAATTAAATGGATTGGTTTATTAAGAAAAAGATTTTTTTTTTTGGTGGGATGTACGCGGATGAGGAAAACCGGATTCAAAAAAATTAGGCCATTTTTTTTTAAAGTTTTGCGGTAATCGTGGAAGAATGTGTTTAATGAAAGATTTATTAATTGCGAGGAAAATGTACTGGAGGGGTTTGAGATAGATTTGCCATTTGTTGGAGATTTTTAGCACGTGCTTAAAAAACCAAGAAATATGAGAGTTTTCCTAGTGAACCTTCTTCCTGGAACTCCATGGACCAATGCAACTATGAAGGGAAAAATGTACTCCTTATCAGTCCATGAATTTCGTGGGCTGATAAGGAGTACATTTTTTTCCTTTTACAATGAGAGATTTCCTGTTAGAAAGGATATTCAAAGGTAGATACTACACTGAGGATAGAATTAAGGACTTTTACATAATACGACTAGCCCCAATAATACGACTTGCCAATTTCAAAGGCAAGCGTAGCTCCCTATGGCTTTGTTTCAGAAACGCTGCATCCTAGATTAAACGATTTCAAGGTGTTTTCAAAGTGAAGCTGCAGCCCTCCTATGAGCACCATGGACCAATGCAATTATGAAGGAATCCATTTTATTTAACTTTTACAATAATTCATTTTCACCATTTTCTTTATTCAAATACAATTGCGATAAATGAATCCATGAATTTCATGAACTGACAAGGAGTACATTTCTTTCCTTTCATGTCCTTCCAGTTCATGAAATTCAGTCCGTGAATTTCATGGACTGCAAGGAGTATATTTCTTGAAGACTGAAGAGATATTCAACGGTAGACACTATACTTAACCTTTCTGGGACGGAGGGCAAAACGTATTGCCCGACCATATAACGCTCCTGGGACGGAGGGCAATACGTATTGCCCAAATGAAGAGTGCAGCCAAAGTTCTCGGCTGATGTTCAAAACTACTTTAGGCTATTCTACAGGTCCAATGCATTGCAAAAAAGGCAAAAAGAAATTCCGTCTGATAGGAAAATTTTCGATGAAATTTTTCCGATTTCAAAAGGTTAAGATAGAACTAAGGACATTTCACAAAATACGACTATCCTCGATTTCAAAGGCAAGTGTAGCTCTCTATGGCTTTGCCTCAGAAACGCTGCCTCCTAGATTCAAAGATCTCAAGGCATTCTCAGAAGTGAAGCTGCAGCTCCTTAGCTAATTTCTTTAAAGGAGCCTCAGTTGCCCGCCATCATTTAGTCACCTCTCAACCCAATTTTTTAATAATGCATATTAAGAGACTTGAAGAAAAAAAATTTTTACCGCCAAAAATCTCCTTATATCTTAAAACAGTTAAAAAGCGATAGAACTATGATTCGCAGAAAAAATAACAAAAACCGACGGTACCCAAAAAATCCAATTCTACACATTTAACCAAACATACCGGTTTATACAATACAAATTTTCTGAATAGATCGCGCTAAATGTTAATGCTTCAACAAAAATACCCGGCATGTCCCTCACATCTCCACTCAATTGAACAAGAATCCGTAAGTCAAGTAATAGGGTAGGTCTACCCGAACCCTACACCCTCAACTTGTAATTCGACCTGCAATATATATATGTTTCTCTCCCTCTTTCTTCCTTTTTCACCCAAAACTCGCAGAAACGCAATCACTCACCGATTTTGTAAAAATTTTTCACGCATTTTATTCTCCCTCTGACCTACTGAACACTCCTTAAAATCCATTTGAATGAAACCCCGACTAAAAACAAAATAGTAATTTTTCATTTATGTTATCATGAGAATGTTGGCCATTCTCATTTAACGATCTCTTCGCAACTTAAACGCAAGATAGTACGAACGGACATCCAAACACAAAAAAAGAAGACTAACAACTCATTTACTGCCTGTGATATCTTTTAAATATGAAAAAGTCATGCTGTTGTAGGAATGATCTATCAGTTTTTATGACACCTGAATGCTCGAATCCCCTCGTGTACGAGCGGAACAGTACATAAGAGAGGCTAAAAAAAATCGAAACATACGTCGATGTCATAAAAGTAGATTGAACTAACTAAACAAGGTGATACCTACCTCGTTATTGTTTTATTACTCGTGTCTTCGATCATATACGTAGTTTTTACCCGTAGCTCATCGGTTTATTTATATATTTTTTTTTTACTTTTATTTTTTATTAATGTCAATAAAATTGCTCTTTATTTTATCGCAAGAGTTTTTCGTCTATTAGTGCGTGCTTACCTCTCTACTGGTGGCCCGAGAACCGAATCCGCAAGAGGAAAAAAAAAACAAATTTATGGAATGGAAAATGTTGAAAAAAAACATGATCGTAGAAGAAGGTAGCAATAAAATATTTAAAAGAGAATGGTTCTAATTTTGTGATTATGGCGCAAAAATAGTTCATTAAGGGATATAGAGATTTTTTTTATTAAACAGGTTTAATATGATAAAGATTTATTTTTTTTTAAAGAAATAAGTGAAGTTAAAAGGCTTGAAACTATATTCTAAAAGAGACTGGCAAATTTTCAGCCATTACGAAAAGTGAAAGCCATGTTAAGTATCATGGCGACTCCCACAAAAGTATCTTCGGCAGCCGTGGTGAATCTGCCCATCGCGATTCATCAAAATGGAGATTTTGTTGAAGTAGCAGAACCATGCACATCTTCCAGTGTCTGATACAAGGGTGCCATCGAAAAAACTACTAGGGTGAATAGCATAGGGTGAATAGCGCCAGAATTAACCTCCAGAAAGGCCTAAGAGGCGCCAACCTCAACATCTTCTCAGACAGTCAAGCGGCAATAAAGGCAATTAGTGCCCCAATGTGCTCCTCCAAACTTGTCTGGGAATGTATCCTTCTGCTGAATGTATCTTTCGAGATTTCTTAAGAAAATTTCGACAGGCAAAAAGCTACTGAATGGGACTGTGCACCGAAACTAAGAAATTCAAAAATGTTCATAGGCGGGTACTCAAGAACCAAAAACAAACTGCTCCTGTCATTTTCCAGAGCGAAGCTCAAAAAACTTACCGGCCTGCTCACGGGTCACTGCGATCTTCAGGCTCATCTCTTCAGGATGAAAAAGAATGGGGAATGACCGGCGCATCGTCCGAGATAACCACCCGGCCCGTCGGATACCACCAAAAAGATGGGTCGATAGCTGGACCTCCACGTCCCAGGAATAATTTGGAAAACACAGGCCTCAGGCCTAATAGAAGAGACCGCATGAGAGTCCGCCACTGTCCTCACTCATATGCAATAGGGTCGATGCATCAGGGTTTGACGCCAAATTAGTGGTAGTAGTTCATAGACGAGTGACAGATCATTCGGCGGCAAATTATTCACTACTGGTACATCGATCCTACGCCTAAAAATTTTTGATAATTTATAACTTGAGCACATAAACCTTTATTGAATAATTCGAATTCCACGCTATAAATAACTAATTACGTAGCAAACACCCCGACATTTTTTTCTCTCTCCCTTGAAAAAAAAATACCGTTTTCAAGCATCGCAATTATATCAAATCCTACGTTATTGACGTTTTGAAAAATGTATTTTTTTAAAAGCAGGTGTTTACGCTTTTGGAGAAAGAATCAAGTACAAAAAAAAATGTTGAGGGATCTTATTTATTAGATGACTGATCGCAATATTGCGGTCGAATCTCTTCCTTGTTTGTAGAATAATTACAATATTTTAACAATGCTTCAATAATTTTAACCAAGAAAATCATAATTAGAGATACGATTCCTTCAAATATAAAACCATCTGCTGTTATACGAATATGGAAAGATTAGAAAGTCATTCAGTTACGTGAAAACGTAGCGAAACGTTCAACAGAATTTTTTTTTTTCCCGATACCGTTTCTTTTAAATTGGAAAAAAAAAAACGGAAACAAAAAATCAATTACGCCTAGGAATTCAAGATTCAGTGATTTATCGTAATGCTTATGTTTATTCATTGCGTCACTTTTTTTTAAAAAAAAAAGTAAAAATATCTTTATATAAAATATAAACGCAGGTGTAGCCTCTTTACATTTATGATCCTCTACTGCAGTGATCTGTTTCATTAAAAGAGGAGGATAAAGAAAGAAGGAAGACAATGTTTAAATATAAACGCGGCGTAAAATAAAAAAAAATAAAAAAAAGACAGCACATAAACAAATAAATTAGAAAAAAATTAGAAAATAGAGCGTTGTTAATAACGCGGGCGATTTTCATTCACCTCGTGTTCATACCAATTACAACGTGCTACTTGATTGATTTTATATTTTACGCGATTCTTCATTCATTCTATTTTTTTTTATGAAGTTTTTTTTATTAGGCGACAAAAATGTTTCGCGTATTTTGCAAGAACAAATTATTGTGTAGATCTGATCGAGATGTTGAGAGTACAGCCAAGGGAAAATAATTGTTGGCCAGATTATCTCTGAGCCGCTCAAAAATGTTGCCCGTTTTTCCATCTATGACAGAAGACAAATCTAGCCCTAGTACGAAAGGTTTTTAAAATAAAAAACGATTTTTATATACAAAATGCATGACGTACCAAGAAATATTTTAATGCTAAGAAATTTATCAAACCTAGGAATCGAATGCTGGGAAATGAATAAAAGATAAACCATGAATAAAAGATGGAGAACATCTCCTGAAGCAGATGCGTTTGTCGCATTTAGGATTTCACTATTTTAACTTGTTATTATACGGCGGCCTGGATTTCCCTGACCGTATATAACTTTAAAGGAGTCTTAAGAAAATTGAAAATTTCGAACGGGGGTAGGCAAAGGCTTGTTATACACTATATCCAGATCAGACGAGACGATAGGGAAGTCGTCAACACCATCTAAGGAGTTAAGTGCAAGAAGGGAACTTTCTCCATAAGCTAAACATTGACAAAGTGCTAACTCCTCATCTACTTTTAACGTTTTTATTGTAAAAATAATGATTCAATTAAAATGCAATTAGTTTATCAATTTAATATTGCCATTGTCAAACAAATCAGTTCGTAATTAGGACTTTTCCTTTATGATTTGATTTACTTCAAGAAAAATAAATGAGAGAGATTAGGGTTATCAGTAAGGATTGGGGTGAAATTCAGGCTGGCTGCGATCGTGTTTTTTAGTCAGATGCAAAATTGACGGGTCTGGGCTTAGTGTCATTTGTAAAGAGGTTAAAGCGAGTTGTGGCAAAAAGATGCGGCCATAGCAGCAAATATCTCGGATGCTTATGTGAGCTAAAATATTTTAAAAACGAAGGTGCCGAGCTAAGTAAATAAAAAAAAGGCCAAGATTCTTACGATGCAACCGTCTTTGTACATTGCAAACGTCACAAACTGCAAGATCAAAATAAACACAAAAATCCGGAATGAATTAAAAATTAGGGTGGAAAAAAAAACAAGAAACTCAATTTTTAATCTCTTGGTCCTTGTCAGGTTTTTGAATTAAATCGTACCATTTATCGTTTCCTAATGCACTTATACATGTATAACTGCACAAAGAAATTGAAGAATAGAAAAAAAAAATCCAAATTTTGACGGCTCATAATGGGTGGAAATAATCGATTCGGCAATCGGATAAAAGATGAGAAAAAGGAAATAAATGCGAGGTCACGTTGGCAGGTTGGTGTGCGTACACTTGCAACATCCCTCCATTACAATAGAAATTTATTTTTTTTTCTCCCTTTTTTTTTTTCTCTCTCCTACGCTATCATAACAATACAGTAAAAAGTTATTCGTATTCGTCCGTCCGGTTGTATCAAACACCACCTGGTTTTGTTTCAGGGGGGTGGATAGAAAAAAAAAATGGAGAAAGCTGACCTAATATAAAAGCATCGCCTTTTTTTATTTATTCGTTTTTTTAAGGATTCGTAACTGTTTTAGCCACGGTTCAACGAAAATCGAGGAAATGACACAATGTAATGCGTGTTCGGGTCATTCATCTGTAAACAAAATAAGAACCCGAGCACCTAAATGGTCGACTAATTTGCCAAGACAATAAAAGGAATTGTAAAAAAAAAAAAAAGAAGAAAAGATACTGACTTGTTTCAATTTCAATCTAGCTCTATTGTCGAAAAATTTTCAAGCACAAAAGAATTCGACTTGCACGTCAAGAATATTTTTTATGGGGTTTTTAAAAGTCGAGAATAACATTAAGTTACCATTTGCCATAACTTCGCCCATCGGTTTTTTTTTTTTAAAGAGAGAATTTCAAGTAACGATTACTTGATTTTTTTTGAAAAGCGGGCTTGTTTCCTTGTGTCGGGGTGTATATACGTATATCCGATTTCTAAGATATTGTACTTCACTTAGCAGGGTAATATGATTTTCCAATTTACGAAGCGGGATGTAACGAATTGAAAAACAATCTCCGATCTTAGAGTTTTCTTTTTGAGGAGGAAAAAATCGAAATAAATAAAATAGAGAAATCCTTTCGAAACCTTTCATTTCTGATTAAATTTTCTTAATGTATTATGTTGATTCCAATCAATACAGATATTGAAATGCTGGAAAAAACTGTAAAGAGCTTGGTTAGTCATTTTCAGGCAAAATGGTTTTTTCGATGCCTTGGCCAAGAAACCAGAAAATGAAGTAGAGACGCATTCTACAGTCAAAAAAGATGAGGCAGAGTTCGTATTAGGGTTGGCAAATCGTTAAATTGGCTTGCAGTTTCAGGTGGGAGGGAAGAAAAAGAAGTTAGCACCGTCCTGAGCGTCCATTATCTTTGTTTTTTTTAAGCCCTTAATGCGTTCAATTTTGAACATAGGCCTCCCTCAAGGCATGCCATCAGTCTTGGTCCTCCGCTGTCCTCACCCAGTGCAAACCCGCCGTTCTCTTTAAGTCATCATACCAGCGGTTAATTGGTCTCCCTCTACTTCGCATGGCCTCCACTGCAGGATTTTCCTGTTCCATCTGCCATCATTTCTCCTTGCCACGTGTGCCACGTAATCCCATTTCAGCCTCGCCGCTCGATCAATGACGTCAGTTACCTTAGTGATTTGTCGGATCTCTTCATTCCTTCTGCGGTCTCGAAGTGATATTCCTAACATTGATCTCTCCATCGCTCTCTGGGTCACCTGAAGCTTCGTTCGGTCTGCTTGGTGAATGTCCACGTTTGGGCTCCGTATGTCAACACTGGGAGAATACAATGGTCGAAAACCTTAACTTTTACATGTAATGGTATCCGTCGGTTCTTCAAGTCTTGGCTAGCTTCCCAAATGCTGCCCATCCCGATCGTCTTCGGCGCTCTATTTCTACGTCCTTATTCGCCTTTCCTAGGGTTGTCAGTTGCCTAATGGCCGAGATATACGTACTCCTCCACGTTCTCTAGTTCCTTCCCGTTTATTGCAATGGATGTATTTTTGTTGGGCACATAATGTTGGTCTTTTTCAGATTCATTTTCAACCCTATTCGCTTCGACTCTTCATCCAGCTCCAAAATCATCTCCTTCAATGCCTCTACACTCCCTGCGAACACGATTACATCATCTGCGAAACGAAGGTGGCTTAGGAACTCTCCGTTGATATTAATTCCTCTCTCCTCCCAATTAAGATTCTGAATAACTGTCTCCAACGCCAAAGAAAATAGTTTGGAGAGATGGTATCTCCCTGCCTGATCCCTCTTGCTATCCGAAATTCGCTCGTACCCTTTGCTCTGCCCCCTCAATCTTTGCTTTAGTTTCCACTATTTTTGCTGGAGCTTTAGCGTTCACAGCTTTTATTTCACCGCCAATAATGCATTAAAAATGAAAAATTTTTCATTTGAATGCTATTTCTTGCCTTATTCTTAGCTAATCGTGCAGCAGATCACCTTGAACTTGGGTTTTTTTCCCCGAGATCTCTGTTATTCGTTGCTTATCTTTTGGGCAGTTTGTTTATCGAAATTTTACATCAATTCCTGCACTTCCATTTCTATTCCCGAATTCCCAGCTTCAAATTACCAATTGCAGAACTCGACCAAGTCCATGCCCAATTTGAAACTTGTTTCTTATTGTTAATTTATGAAAAGACACCGCCATCTTGGAAATGGACTTTGTCGAGCTCTGCACTGACGCACAGAATTAATTTCTCTTTAAAGAAAAAAAGTGACACCGTATACGCAATTTTAATTCTCATTTGCAATAAGACCGTTTGATTCCAAGACCAGAACCCACCAATGAAGAGTTCATTTTAATAAGACGGGATCGTATGAGTCTTACGGCAAGACAACAAAAGTATTTCCAATTACTCGTTACGAATTCATGTTTAATAATATGTATAGTTCCAGTTTCTCATGACATCCGTTATTCTCGGGAGTAGATGAAAAAATATGTAACCAAATTCCGCTCCGCGCGTTTTTTTATCGGAGAAGAGGAAGGGGGAAAAAAATAGCATAAACTAATCGTTTGCGCGCACACAGAGTCGTTTTTTTTTATAATAGGAAAAGAGTCGTGCGTGCGTTAATTTAAATATGATATTTGATACTTTGAAACATAAGTATAGAGTAATATTTCCTAAACGGGATGAAACTTTACAAAAAAAAAAGAAGAAGAAAATTGCTAATTTATTGATTTAGCCGTCGCCCCGAATTTCTTTTTAATTATTTCAAGGTAGCTAATTTGTGTTTAAACGCGCCTAATAATATCATACCACGAGGTTATTTATCCATACGGAGATTAATAGTATAATATAATCATTTTAATCAGATTCCGAGCAAAAATTGTTCTATAAATTAAACGTCGAGTAATCATGTAACCTGACTGATAGAGCTCAGTGCAACTGTGCTATGTATGAATAATTATTCAGTCAATGTATTCAACAACAACATGACAAGATAGGAGCAGTGATGATAAAAAACATGGAGGCAATAATCTAACAATGAATAAGACTAAAAATGTTTAATCGTAGGCGCCTACTAGTTGAAGAACGAGAACTGGTCCCATTTCGTTTAATTGTAAATTACTTGTCCCTTGCGGAGTTGAGCAATGAGGCTTAGCTCTTTCGAAACTTGCATATAAACATAAACTGCTCCCAGGCCCACACATGCGTCGATTACTCATACTATGCCATTTAAATATTTTCCGATTAGAATATATTAATTCGGATAATACTTGTCCTAAGTGCATAATTGAAAAGTTCCGTTGAAAATTTCCTTTCAATTCAGGGCCGTGATTAGAAATTGGATTTTTCTTTCTGGAATTCCAAAAGGGTGGATCGATTTTTTAAAAAAAAAAATAGCCACCCTGAATATGCTAATATTTTTAGGCGTCAAAGGCGATTAATCAACTCACCCTCAGCTGCGAGCTAAGGCGTTTTATGTATTGATTCATGAAGGTGTAAATTAATATGAGGTGTATGCAGTGATAATTTTTAATGGATGTGCGGTTAAGGATTGTCGGGATAAATCGAGTTGATACGGGTTATTAAGGGAAGATATGAGAGGCTGAGATGCTAATTTAGAAAAGTGATTGGATTTTCATTATCTTCCAACAGCAAGAAGTTGAGAACTAAAGGATAGCACGAATTTAAAATATTCTTATCTGATATGATAAAGTGAAAGCAAAGATAATGGACGCTCAGGATAATAGAGATCTCGAAGAAAATCTCAAGTTCAAGGTGATCTGCTGCACGATTAGCTAAGAATAAGGCAAGAAATAGCATCTAAATGAAGAATTTTTCAATTTTAAATGCATTATTGGCGGTCAAATAAAAGCAGTGGACGCTCAACCAAAGATAATGGACGCTCAGGACGCTGCTAACTTCTTCTTCTTTCCTCCTACCTGAAACTGCAAGCCATTTTAACGATTTGCCAACCCTAATAAGGCATTTACGGTACTGAGTGACTGGAAATGTATCAAATATAAGAAAATAATCACATTTTTATCAATAAACTAAAGTAAATACACCAGCATGTCGAAGAACAGTCAGCACCATTTAAAAACTGGGGAAAATCCCTTTTGACGCTTTCAGCATTCATAATTACCAAAGCCAGGAACATCAAAAATCGACTTTGCTTATTAAAATCAAAAACCGTAAGAGAAAAGTAAAGAAGCACCATGTTTTAATATTTGTTCGAATAAAGTAAATCGTGTATATTTACATCAAGCGAAACATCCCTCGACCCTTGAGTATACTTAATGCATTTCACCACAAAGGAAATGAGCAAATTGACTTGACTAGGGTGGGTGCCTGGGCCACACCTTAAAATATACTTGTTCTTTACCCCCTATAAGTCAGATTTGTTTTAGCTAAAATATCTTATTGAACCTGACATTTTATTAAAAATACCATCTGCAGACCCTCTTTTTTTTTGTATCGTTTTTCAAAACCGTTTTTGTTTATCGAACGAGCCAAACCTTTTCGCCCCTACATTAAAATAACTCTACCTCAAATCTACTATTAATAAAATTAGAATATTCATATTATCGCTGCAAAATTTACCCAGATTAGAGTGATTTTTTTCAAATGTGATTAATATTCTAATGTTATTAGTAGTAGATTTGAGATTTGAGGGAGTTTTTTTTCAGTGTAACCTTAAACTAGGCGACCAGCAGTCCGGGGAGGACTACTCACTTTCTCGCTCAGTCGGGGTGTAGCTTCATTCGATTAAGGCATCATTGGGGACTTGGGAGGTCGGGGGGTTGGCTTGAAATCAGGAAATGGACCGAAAATTCAAAATCCCTAACTATTAATTAGTCGAAATCGAGTCCCATGTCAACGCTATTTGTAAAACTTTAAAATTTCTGGTTTTTCCGGATTTTTCGATGAGACCAAATTTTAACTAAAAATTGCCAAAGGAAAAAGTTGTTCCTTATAGGGTCAGGTATCTTCACACAAAAAATAAGAAAGATCGTTAAAGCCGTTTCGAGAAAATCTCTGAAAATTCATGGTTTGGCCTTTTTTGGCCCTGCCAAAGTTCTAAACTTGGCAGAGTTATCTTAAAATTACAAAACAGACCGAAAATTTGAAATCCCCGACCGTTCTTCAGTCGAAATCGAGTCCCATGTCGGCCCTGTCGGTAAAACTTAAAAATTTTCTGTTTTTCCGGATTTTTCGGGGAGGGCGATTTTTTACCGAAAAATGCCAAAGGGAAAAGTTGTTCCAAATAGGGTCAGGCATCTCCACACAAAAAATAAAAAAAATCTCAGAGCCGCTTTCGAGATAATTCCCGAAAACTCTAAATTTGGCCTTGTTTGACCCTGCCTAAGCCTTGGCCGGATGGTCTTGATCATGGAATAACAGTTTTCCTCTTGCCTGAGAAAGGCCGCTGCCATTTTTTGTTGCGTTGGCTCTTTCGATATAGAAAACACGGGCAAAAAACGAAATTGCATGAACAGACGAACGAACGTCAGCCCAAAAACCATTTTTGCGGTTATTACTCGCCGTTTCACGGCAAAATACGCAATTTGGCGTTTTTGACACGACCGCAATACTTCCTCACTTTAGGGAGCTCTAAAGTAAAAATTTTTAATCCGAAACATTCAAAGAGACTAAGAAAATCGATTCTACAGCCTTTTTTTAAGAGTCCCATTTTTTAAGAGTGAGAGCTTCCCTCCTACATCAGATTACAAGAAATATTAACGTAAAAAAATTCTTAAAAATACAAACTCTAACCAACAAGAATATAACACCGGTATGAATTTCAAATTTTAATATCTAAAACATGTGTGAATTACTCAGGCTAGTCATCAATCCCTAGGGCCCTAAGCAGTCTTGTTCTAGCTGAACCAGACGACGAGTTAACTCTTGAATTGCTACACATCAGACGTCACATGCCTTTTTTTTCCGAATTACTCTTAAGGGCATTACTTTTCTTAACACATTTACATTCATTCCTTTACTATAGTTGCCCGTATTTGGAATACATCCAAATAATTTAAATTTCTATATTAGAATCGACACTGCAAATTAAAGTACACGTTCAATCCTGTCACAAAAAAAAAAGAATGTTTTAAAAATTAAGCGTTTAATTTATTAGTTCCGATAATTTTTTGTATATTTAAAAAGGTCATGTGTAAATCCTTGTGATTCTAATGCAAATCATGAAAAATTGCAACGAATGCAATTTAGAACTTTAAAACCATAATTCTGAAAATGACGACCTAATAATATCGGGTAAATTCAGTGAGCTAATACTCGTTTTTAAAGTAGCAAGCAATTGAGATTTAGCCTAAAGAGTCGCTAATAAAATAAATGCTCATGCCCGATCATTATCATCCCGTAATTATTTAAGATTTCTTAGTTATCTAAGATAAGGAACCCGTAAGGTATGATTTCGATTTATTACTGGGCGACAGCTTATACTCTGGGAAAAAAAAAATAATCATAGCTCAATAATGGAATACCTCGATAAATCGTTCTAAAAACGAGCTTTAAGTGTCATTATTGTATCAAATGACAGAGCCATTAAAAAAAGCACGAATTCGAGCAGGGGGATATCAGCTTGAGGGCACTTCCGGGCACGAGATCTCTTTCCTCCTCTCTTTTCTCTTTTCCTAGACTTAAAATTGTATAAAGCTTCATAATGCAAAATGTATTTTAGCAACGAGAGAAAAAAAACACACGATTTTTTTTACAGCCAGCTTTTATCCTGGAAATTAGACCATGTGAATGACGATATTAAATTTTATCGAGGAATCTTATCTTGTAGTCGCCGTAAGCAATAATCATTTTCTTGCTTCAACGAGACACCGACCTTGATATCAACGTTACAGTCACGGAAGGATGGCGCAAACAAAAACAGGGAAGGGGGGAGTCGGGAAAAGGATAATTCTCACCGCAATTGGGGAAAATGGTATATCATTTTTATCATTTATACTTGCTTACGACAAAGGCGGATTTTAATTAGAATCGTTACGTTTGATTAGTTATTCAAACGCAAATATTTTCGCACAATGCCAAAATGAGAACGAGTGATTACCTATTTGGTAATAACATGAATAACGAACCAATTATTGAACCTAAAAAGAGTTGTCCGTTCCCACGGTAGTCAGGGCCGACATCTTCTGACGCTTTTCGTTCATTGGTTCGTTTCCGAGGAAATTTACCCGGCTCAGGCACGGAATGGTCGATGAAAATTGCCCATTTTTTTGTGGGAGTTATGGTTGGTAAAGAATTCCCCTAAAAATAATTTAAGATGATTTCCTTATTGTCAAAAGAGTTGTGTATAATGAATTTTTTTTTTGTTTGTTTGAAGCGTTGTCCAAAACCGTTTTGTCACCTATATCTCCCGGCGCTTCTTTTAAAAATGTCATTTATTCATTTTGATTGATAATGTGGCAATTTGATTGAAATTAGAGGTTTCGTTGATTGGAGATTTTTTGAATGGGAAGAAAAGAAACAACCTTAGGCGCAAAAAAGAACAATTTTTAAATATTTAGAAACTACGTAGAATAACCGAATGAGGCGTTAGTGGTAGGTTAAAGACCGACAAATTTGAAAATTTGATTTAAGATGGAAGGCCTGAAAACGAAGTTTAAATCACAACTAAAGATCTGTGAACTACAACAAGCCAATGCCTCCTTCGAACAGTCAGGTATAGAGCGATTTTGAAAATTGGAAACTGGCATGATCTCGAATTAGGCGGCCGCCATTTAGAAAAAAATTTGCCCTCGCCCAATATAACAAGATCTGGAACACTTCGTGGTCCACCAAAGGCTCCCAAAAGGAAACCCAAGGAGGACGGAGGAGCACCCTCTAAGAAAGTCAGTCGAGAGCCATCCTGCGACCAACTTCTGGAGGCTCTGTGGTGCGCCAAGATATCACCAGCTCTCCTCGATATAAAAAATCGTCTTATTAAAATTGAGACTGAACTTGCCTCCATCAGAACATCCATGGAACTGACTGATCTACGCCTGAATAAATACCAGGTGGAGCACTCGAGGAGATTTGTTCCAAACCTGCTGCCTCAGCCTCCATCCTGCCCAGCATCAAAGACGCAAGAGCGGGCTAGCACCTCCAAACCCAAACCAAGAATAGGGGGCCCTCCTGTTTAGTCGTTAAGGGGAAAAAAAAAGCGCCCCTGCGAGACGAAAGGGAAACAGTGGGCCACACTTGCTATTAACCAGTATCATTGGCGAAGTTCTCCTCCTTCATTCTTGATTTCCTGTTCGTAGAGATAGATAGGGGGCTGAGAGGGGAAAAGAGGGGAGAGGGTCGAGATCATGGCAGCTTCCAGTTTTTAAAATGGCGTACCCCATGTAGCAGACGTCTCATCGAAGTTTCTACTTCCTATAAGGCTTCGCTTAAACGTCTTGAGGTGTTACATCTGGTCAAGTCTTCTTTACCGCTGCGAAACTTGGACGCTCAAAGTTGCCATGGTAAATCGTCTGGAAGCGCTTGAGATGTGGTGTTACAGGAAAATCCTTCGAATATCCTGGACCCAACATATGACCCACGAGGAGGTCTTGCACAAAGATCGTGAACTACTTGCAACCATAAAGCGCAGGAAGTTGGAGTACCTTGGGCATATGTTGCGGGGGCCCAACTACAAGCTGCTGCAAATCATTATGCAGGGCAAAGTCGAGGGTAAAAAAAACTTGGTCGTAAGAATCTCTCCTGGTTGCGGAATATCCAAAATTGGACCGGATTAACCGTAAAGGAGTTATTCCGCATGGCCACCGATTGTAAAAGATTTAAGAAGCTCGTCGAATCGATCGCCTAAGCTCGTGTGCGAGCAGGGCACCCAAAGAAGAAGAAGATAAGGCTTTCTATACAGTCAATCAGACAGATTATACCGAGCGAGTTCCAATTTGCTAGCTTGCCAAAGCTTTACATATCTTTCACAGGATATTAAAATCCTCAAATTAGCATGGTACTGATTACAATGGCCAGAGAGCAAAAAATTTCAGAAGAATCTTACTCTTGATTGGGATCTCATCACACACACACGGCTCTACAGGGCACGAAGCCCTGTCGCCGCATCACAAACACCGCGCCAGTGACCAGCAGATGACCCGCCAGTCAGGGACCCGCATCCGTCGACACATTATCCTCCCAACAAACCCGCGATTTTTCTAAAAGTCTAGAGCTAGTCAGGCGTCCATCCAGGACCTGCCGAATCCTCCGTGTCGGGGGGCGCTTGCTCTACATGTCCCGCCCATTGACGCCTACGAGCCTTGATTTCGCTAGTAATCGACGGCTGCTCAGTCAGCCTTCTGATCTCCTCGCCTCTCTTCTGGTACCCCATCGATGGATTGCAATGTTATACTGACTTTGGTCGCTGTATTTGAGCTTTAAATCTCATGCCGACCAACTTGCTAGTCCGGTTTACTGTAGGCGGTAGACTGTCCGGTTTACTTCTCATCTTTTTTTCCTTTCGAGCAGGAACCCTTTTTGATTTCCACTTCCTCATTCTCATACCTGAAAAATTATTCCGCCTCCGTCTACTTTTACTAATTACCATTTCTCTTCTCTTTTCAGGAGTCATCCCCAACTTTGACGTTAATATCGTCAAAGGTAAGTGAAATCAATTTGAATCACAAACATAACGCCTAAGATAATGTATAAAGATCATGTATTGAGGCCACGACACGCATAACGTCTGTACTGTCGGTCATCTATTTATGTCACGCACTTGGAGCATAATCTCTCCTGCTACTGAATAAATCGTATTTGATTAATTCTATCGAATTCGTGACCCAGAGTTTTTACAGAACTTACCACTTTACGAAATACACATTTTCGCTTCATATATAAAAACTATTTACCATAATGTTTTTTTAATTTTTTTTCTCTCTCTGTCTCTCTTTTTTTTAAATATCGATCTGTGTGTAATTATTCCGTCAAAATATTTGCTAGTGGTATGACATTAAAAATTATTTTCGAGGAAAAAAAAAAAGTCCGACTTTCTCGAATGTCTTCCATTTATTGTTTAAGTACTGGCTTAGCAACTAACAAGATCATTTCACGTGCCAGGTTTTGAAGGATCCAAGGCGCAATTCAATTTAAAAACCGTCTGAATTATTAACAATATGTGGTCAACGACTCGTTCTAAAATTGTATCGTTGACCCATCAAAAAATATATTCGTAATTCATTTAATAAATAAGAAAGCCTAAAACGGGGAAAACGATTACAAAATATTGTAAAATTGGTGACCTTTTGTTCTCGTTAAATAAGTTGTAACGCTTTGATAACTAATTAATCAAGAATATATTTTCAAGTGATTTTAATTATGTGCCTGTTGCACACACTTGAATGAGTCGTTTACCATGCTTCGATTCATGCGGTAATGCCTTTTGAATAAAATGTCGTCGCTTTTTTGTTTTATTTAATTCTGATACGTGTCTCTTTTTGTTTAGGTGTCTTCAAAAAAAATAAAGATGTCTACTGAATTATTTTTAGTAGTCGTCTTGTTTATTTTTTGCTTTTATAAAAGAAAGTATTCCTATTTTGAAGCTGTCAATTGAAATTTATTTTGATAAAAGAAACTTGCGGAGAATTATTAGGTTCTATCTTCATTTTTGAATTTGCAAAGCATGATCAGCTTTTAAAGTTGTGTCCTACATGAAAATTGGAAATGGAACCAAATAATTTTGGGTTTTGAAGTGCAGAATGTGGACAAGTCCTAAAATCAATGACTTTAATTTGATGTAAAGAGCGACGGTGGCACTAGTAGAGATGACGTCAGCGACAGTTATGACAACGAGAATAAAAAGAGTAGTTTTTCGCAAAAAGGGCATAAGTAAATAGGAGATTACATGTAGTTGTGACTTCTTTAAAAAAGCAAGTGCATTTTTTCAAAAAATATTCTTAATAAGTGTGGGAAACTTGCGTAATAAGTGTGGGAGTGGGAAACTTGCGTAGAATTATTGGGTTCTATCTTCATTTTTGAATTTGCAAAGCATGATCAGCTTTTAAAGATTTGACCTACATGAAAATTGGAAATGGAACCAAATAATTTTGGGTTATGAAGTGCAGGATGTGGACAAGTCCTAAGATCAATGACTTTAATTTGATGTAAAGAGCGACGGTGGCGCTATTAGAGATGACGTCAGCGACAGTTATGACAACGAGAATAAAAAGAGTAGTTTTTCGCAAAAAGGGCATAAGTAAATAGGAGATTACATGTTGTTGTGACTTCTTTAAAAAAAAGCAAGCGAATTTTTTATAATAAATGTGGAGTTTTAAGATAAATTTATTTTGAGAAATATTGAATTAAATAAAAGATAGTTTTTTTAATTAATTTTTGGAGCTCGCATTAATCCTGGCAGTCATCAGATTTTCGAGCTAAGCTCAGGCAACATATATATAGGACGTAGAGCATTTTGTTTGGAGCTAATGGTTAGCTACCTCTGCTGCTAGATTAGTCTCTTAAAAAATTCATTATTTAAAATTTTATATCGCAATGCCTTTGGAAAATCTTTAAAAAAAATTTTCTGAGCTTGCTAAACCATCAAATCATTTCGTAAAAAAAGATACATTCTGCATTTATAATTAATATTTGAAGTATTTGATTTTTGCTAAAAGCATTTTCATTTTTCATTACTTTTCGAGCTTGTCTGAATTCCGAACGATTTACTCGAGGCATTTCCTCAAAACCTGTTTCAACTAATCTTCCTAAAACATTTAATAATTAATTTATTTAATTTTCGTCTAAGCTTCAAAATAGCTGTACTTTCGCTGAATATGTATAGTATATGTTTTTTTTAAATGTCTCTGTTAAGGCTCAATGACCTAAATTGCTCACAGAACGAAATAATTCCTCACAAGTCTCTTTAGCCTACTGAGACTTGATTTTGGTATTCTTGGGCAGATTTTCAGCCAGAAACCGCACGAGCAATGTCTGTCGTTGAACCTGGCACTTCTAAAAAATTAATTTTCCAAAAAAATGCCCAAAATAAAGAACCCAAATTTTTTTTTCCAAAAAAATGCAGCAAACAAAAATGGTCTTGCACAAACCGGTCCGTTTAGTAATCAACATGACTGTCGTATTTCAAATTACCCAAAACGTGTTTTTTCCCCCCCAGTAATAACATTTTTGTCTACAGTTTCTTTACTTTGTGCATAAAAGGAAACTTTTCGTCGAGGTTTTTCCCCTTTCAAAAACCCACAATCCCTTTGTTTTCGGTTCTAATCATTGCCAAATCAAAATTTTTTAGTGAAACGAATAAAGAAAGCTATAGAGTACTTAACTAATTCAAAGAAGTTGAGATATTAAGCAGGATCATTAAAAAGGCCGTAGGATGCAGATATAAGGTATGTATGGAGATCGCATGAATAGAGAACAACAAGTTAAAGAATAATATTTCTTGATCGTCAAACAAGATCATTATTAACCATTAGCGGGGAGCCTAAATTTCATTACTTGCAATCAAAACCAGAAAATAAACATGTTTATATACTTCTTCCAAGATAATTGGGCTGTTTTTGATTTAGTTGACTTTTAAACAAGCGAAGAATAATTTCACGTTACTTTAATTTAAACCTATTCATATTATGATCCTTGTTCCTATGTGAATTTTTACTCGAAAATGCCAATTTGCCGGCGGGGCTTTTAGTACTCTTTTTTTTTTTTTTTTTTTAAAGTGTCAATTGCCAACGCTTGAAAAAAAAAATCGAAAGTGAAAGCGCGATGATAAGTCTAGCGACGACTGGTTCTCAATGTCTAGTACCCGCCGACGTTAAAGGAATTAATGTCTACGTGACGGGGGAACCCTTGACTTTAAAAAAAATTTGAGACAGTTAATTATGACGTTTGAAATGATGGATCGCAGGCGTGAGGATCACTTTGTTTTTTATTTGCACAAACGGGATGTGTACTAAGAAGAGATAAGGTTGTAAAGGGAGCTAGGGTCATTAATCGAAGGATCCAGGGGCAAAGAATTTAAGGGCATCAACGCAATAAAGTTTCTTAAGATTTGTAAGTTCTTGTAAAAAAATTTTAGAACTGTTTAATGTCTTCTAAAAATTCTAAACTCACTTCAATGATTTCTAAAACTTTACAAAAAATATTTAAAATCTTCTAAAAGTTTAGGAAAATACTTGAATGTTGTCTAAAAATTATTTAATGTCTTCTAAAAATTAATTTTTAAAATAGCTTTAATGACGTCCAAAAATATTTTTAAGACATGACATTAGATTTCAATTGACAGAAAAATACAAGGAAAACACAGAAAAAAGGGGCTAATTTTTTGAATTTAGAAGCCGGGCTAAACTTGGGCATCGTGACTTTGAGCCTCCGCCCTTCTTTAAAATTTTATTTCATGCTCGATCTGAATATCTTCGAACTCTCAAGCAATACATATAAAAATTTCTTTGTTTTAATAACCGGCTTTAATTTATTAATTTATAATATAAAATGTTTTTTAATCGGAATAAAAAGTTCAAGGCTAATATGCGGTTTAAACTTAATATTTTGTTTAAACATTGGTTTATGAAATGAATTGGAAAACAATTTACAAGGATCGGATGTCAAGTCCCGACTCCTTTTCGAAATGTTATACTGGGCTTTCGGTCAACGGCCTAAATGATTTACAACATTAATTCGGATTGAATCACCCGGAGCGGCATTTTTTTAAAGTAAAAAAATACCGACCTTGGTAAAAATATTGCTCGGAAGCAAAAAAAAAAAAAAAAGACGAGCAGATGTTTGGCCCAACAACGACTAAATAAATAATAAATAATAAAAAAAAAATGATATTACGAACGCTGCGATTCGAATCCGACCTCGGAATTTAATCGAGAATAACCAACCAATAAATATGACTTAATGTTTATGATAGCGCAATGAATTGGAATGAATTGCATGATCAAATAGATCATGATTGGAACTTGGATCCAGGTTCGAGTCGCTGGAGGTACATGAAACATAAATATACCCACAGGTTCACCTTGGTGACCACTACGTCTTTTTACCGTCAGTTGGAACCAGTTCGTTCTTTATATGGTCCCAAATTGGTACAAAAGACAAAAATCATATAAAACAACTGGCGAAGGAAGAGAAAAAAAAACTCGCGCGATAATGTTCAATTAAGATAGTAAAAAAAAAAAAATTATTTTTCAAGTTGAGATGTAAAATGCTTAAAATTTAAATGCTAATTGACATGGGATTTATACGGAGGGTAATTTAAAATTTTCCGCTAGGTGGCAGTGAAATCGAGGTAGTTCCTTCGGGTGTCACCAGAGCGCTATCTGTGGCACGACTATACACACACTGCCTAGCGGTAAAAACAAAAAACTTGAACTTGAAAGGTTTATAGAAAAATTTTACGCATTGGCTTTGAAGAAATTATTAAAAAATGTAGGCTTAATTTAGATCTGTGGTACGAAGCAGAGAATATTGTAGACTTGGAATTATTTTAGAGGCTTGACGTCTTCCGACTGCCAAGCGCCATTCTTCCCGGTTCAGACAGTCCTCTTCCTGCAAGTTGTGGGCCCTCGTTTCCTCCGCAACATCACCCCTCCAACTAGCTCTCGGCCTACCCTGTTTCCTCCTCCCCAAAGGCTGCCATCTAAACACTTGCTTGGGGATTCTAAACTCTGCCATTCTTCGGACGTGTCCGAACCACACTAACTGCTTTGTTTTAATGTCTTCGGTAAATGGTTGCAGAGCCTCCATAATTTCTCTTATCCTGGCGTTCGGGATGCGCTCTACACGAGATTTCCTTGCTAATCTTCTCCAGCAGTTCATTTCAGTGGCTTTTAGAGACTTCTCCGCTTGAACTTTCAGGGGCCACACCTCAGATCCATACGTTAAAATACTTTTAACGATGGCTACGATGATAACGATCTTGCTCAACATTGAAACTCATAAATTTAGCTGACTACTTCTCCATTTATCTTTTCCATTTGTTCTCAAAAAGAACCTTCAGCAGCTTCTTCTAAAGTCAAACATACAATCTACTTTTAGCCACTAATTTTTAGGTTCCCAAGAGCTTCAGTATCCAGGATAAGATTCTGAACTAGCAGAATCCCGTGGCTGATAGCCAAGAGCCAGGCTTTTGAAGCAGCTGCAACCTATTGTGCTTATTGTCGAGGGCTGTCAAAGAGTTTTGTTTTTCATTCAACGTCCATTGGTCCTCGGTGCTCCGGTACAAAACCTATTAAGCTGCAATCTACTTTTTCATTGACGTAGTCTCAAAGCAACTTTTCAAAACTGTGTGAAATTCATAACCCAAAAATTACAACTCTGAAAAAATGTTGGTAGGATTTTTAGACCGTAGTCAGACTTAACGAGATGAACAAAAAAATTCTGGGGTGTTCGAGAAGCTGAAAAAAACCTCAGTCATACAATTCGGGAGTCAAAGTAGTAAAACCACCATGAAAAAACTAAGCTGGAAATCATGAACTGGAGAACTCACAGCCATTAAAAAATTGAACGCCATTTTAATTCGTCTGCTGTTCTCATTTTTGAAGAATTAGCTTCTGCTATTAGCAGAAGACAGAACTTTTGTGGGCCTTTTGGGAAGATCAGATCTTCCACTAATCAGATTTTCCGTAGCCATTTGCCAGTCTCTTTCTATAAAGGATCTCTAGTTCTAAAGCCCCCCCTCAAGTCCTCAAGCCAATAAATTAAAATTTCAGGCACTTGGCCAATCAGACTTTGAATTATGCTCATATCACTTCCTTTTAAAAAAATCCAAATTAGTATACTATCCGGATATGGCACTGAACTCGACACACACATATTTATTTACAATAAAAAAAAAAAATAGGCCACCATCATCGACGGTTTCATAACAAAGGAAGCCCTGGCTTACGGTAACAAGTTGTTCTTAATAATGAAAACAAAGATATTTCGGTTTAAAAACCTCTCTTTTTTATTACTGTTAAGACGATCATATAAAATAAGGTCTTAAATTTGGAAGCTGTCACGGGCAAGTATAGGTTCCAAGGTATTCGTGAGTGGGAGAGAGATCAACACTTTGATATATCAGTACGAACGAGAGAGATATAAGATTAATTCCTAGAAAGATTGAATAACGTACAGCGTGAAATATATTTTATTTACCACATTCATGCCCCAAAAGTACTTTTTGATCATCGAAGAGGAAAAAAACCGAAAAGCCTCAAAAAAAAAAACCTCAACCCTACCTACTTCAATGATAAAAGTTTGATTAAAGACGTTGGAGGGTGTTTGGCCAAAATCCAAAAAACCAGATGAAATCACTCGAAAGGGGTTTTCCTCTCTTTAAAATACAGAATGGCTCAATTTTATTTAAAAAAAAATTATCGCCGATTGGGAGGCGTGCGGAGTGAAGTGTTCGGAAACAATATCAGTAGTAATCATTTTCATGCTTAATAATTACCGTGATGTATCATGGAGGAGGTGCAGTAGGCGGGAACTTTTGCATTTTCTTGTATGGTTAAGGAAGCAATAAGGATTCGGTGGTAATCTAATGATGAATGCTAAACATTATTCATTGAGAAAAGGAGATTTTTAAGTATTTTTCGGTTGACACATAATTTTAATTTAATACGAAATTGGTCATTAAATGAATTAAGATGCTGAGATATGAGCCAAGAACGGTAATTGTACCCCGTACATCTGTTTAAATTCAATCTAAATTTACGGCCGATGATAAATTTCTTTATCTTTACCTTTTCCCCCCCCCCCTGACTTATTCTTTATGAGTGTACGATTCTTCGGCATTATTAAAAAAAATATAGATCTGGCTTAGTGTTGAAAACATAAATTAATTTTTTTAACCGGACAATGTTCAAGACGATAATCTTTTGATTAGTATCACGAAAAACGAGCTGGTAAATGTATGTGAGAAAATTTTCGAGGGGGGGATAAATTGCAACTGGGGGCCCCCCCGTCATAATAAGGTTACTTATAACTTATTCGCATTAAGCTTCGATTTGGCACGGGGAAACGTTATAAATTATTGAATAAAAAGTTGCATAATATGTAAGATTAAGTTTTTTTGGCGCTTGGTTAAAGATTTCTGCAATAGGAGGATTTAGATTTTGTTTTCGATTGTTATCGGATGAAGACACATGGTTTGTTAACGGTCAAAGCACCGATAATATTTTATGTAAGAATGACTGGGGCTTATTTAAATATTTTGATTTTTATGAAAGAATCGACTTAAGATAAAAAAAAAGACCTTGATGCCTCTTCAATCAAAGTAAATCATGTGGGTGCCTGCATATAAGGAATTCCAGTACAGGAAATGGATAAAAGTGTCATAAAAAAGTGCAAGCTGGGATTTTGTTTTTGGTGGAGTAATAAAGCGAGATTTTTTTTCATCTGATAAATATTGAGCAACCCGAATGAGAGGTTTTGATTTTTTATTTTGAAATAGATTTTTCCTATTTAAGAATTTCAAGAGTAGAAATTTCGGGGCCCAGGGCCGAACGTTCTCTCCGCCAGGAAGGACTGGAAATGCCGTTTTTAGTCCAAACTACCGGAAAACTTATTTTTGATGAGAGGAAGTAATAAAGTAATTTCTTAACAAAATTTCTACAAAATATTTTTAACAAGAAAAAATTCTCAAAAAACTTTTTGGCCCGAAAAACTCCAGCAAAAATTTTATTCACAAGACAACAATTTTGTCAAAGAGAAAAAATTCTAGAAAAGTAATTTTCGATGAGAAAATTTTTAAGAAGACTTTATTAGATAAGAAAAAGTTCTAAAAAGAATTTCCTTTGACTAAAAATCTCAGACTGAATCTTAGTTCCAATTAAATTTTTTTACCAATATCCAAATAAATTGGCCCATATAACAGCCTTGTCTTTTGATCTTGAGGATACTTCAAAAATACTTGAATATTCCTCCTAATTATAAAAATCCTCACTTTTGCTGATACATCATTCTCCTGGTCTTTTTCCTTAATCGATCATTATCTTCATCTTAAACCTCTAGTTACTGCAGCAACATACAACATCTCTCCCATTAATATTTTTATTTACCTTCACCTTGGTCAGAAATCCTAAATATTTCTCTTGTGCCTGAACCAACAAAAAGATCGCCTTCCTATAATCGACGCTTTTTAGCTTACCCAACATTAAAGATGATACACTGGAAATTCAAGAATCGGGTTATCCTCGTTCTTTAAAGGTCAAGAGGGAAGGTTTTGACATTTTCCATCTAAAATGAAATTCCCTCTTTTTAGATTGAAGAATTTTGCTAGAAAACTCAATGTACGTCTATGACCTTTAACTTCATCGTCATTGCCAAATTTTCCCTAAAACGCAAATAATAAAACAAGGAGCGATGAGCAACCTTTATTACATTGTTTTTTATTGTTCGGGGAGAGGGGAAAAGCGAACGCGTTTTGTGAAATTCGGAAGTTAACGTGTGAGCAATTCAACGCAATATTTTATGAAGCTGCACGTGTTTACTCTCTTCTCCACAAATCATAATTGAATTACATTCCATTTGGACATTGAGAACCGGTGAAACAGGATTTACACTTGATGTAAGTGTAATGAACGTGATCCAAAATAGTCTTCGATAATTTAATTACGCCTTGGAGTCCCTCTCTTTATTTCGATGTTGATACATCTCAAAATGACTTGTTTCTTACGCTATACGAATGGATTTTCCAATTCCTTGTAAAAACAGTGACTTGATTTGCACTGAACTTGCGGACGACTTCATCACTCCTCTTGAGATGGGGTCTCTTGATTTATAAGCCGCGTTGATTAAGTGTTTTGTGACATGATGTCAACGATATTTTCCTTTCCAATCTTCCGCTTGTTTGTTTTTTAATTAGAAGTTGGGGCTTTTTTTATTTTAGTTTCAGGTAAAGTTTTTGCAACAAATTTTTGCTCTCAGATTCATAAAGAAGCTTGTCTCCAGATCAGAGATTGTTCTTGTCCAACATTTTTCAAAATTTGTTCTTGTCGAACAAAGTTTCTCAAAATTTGTTTTGTCCAACAAAGTTTCTAAAAATTTGTTCTTGTCAAACAAAGTTTCCCAATATTTGTTCTTGTTCAACAAAGTTTTCAAACTTTATTCATGCCAAACTTTCTCAAAATTTTTTTTGTCGAACAAACTTTCTCAAAATTTTTTCTTGTCGAACAAACTTTCTCAAAATTTTTTCTTGTCGAACAAACTTTCTCAAAATTTTTTCTTGTCGAACAAACTTTCTCAAAATTTATTTTTGCTCAACAAATGCTATTCATACTGCTACAAAAAATTTACCAACATGTTCTCAGTATATTTTTTAAAAAAAACGCAAAATTAAATTTATTTTTTTGATTAAACTTCCGACAAAGGATTTTTTCAGTCACATTAAATCTCTATTTATATGATTGTAAACATTTACGATCCGTTGTTTTTCAACCATCTCCTCATTTGGATAGGACCCCTTCAGCGCATGACTGATACTCTTTTAATATTTCGCACATCGTCTTTAAGATATTAAATATTCATGCAGCCGATATCCATAATCAAAAAAGAAACGAAATATCATTTCTAATCCATGCATTTCGAATCTCCCCCCCGAATAAAAAACATTTAAATAGTAAATTAAAAAGTAGATCGTTGCCAAAGTTCAGTATAAAGTTGACACGTTAGACATATTTTATGAGAAATAATTTCTTTCATTTTTATTTTTTTCAAAATAAACCGTAAAATGTTACGAAACTAAGTATGCTTGTGTTTCTTTATTTTCTTCGATTTTTTTTTTTTTCATTTTCGTAACGCAGTGGGCAATGAACTCATTACGTGGAGTAATCCAATTTTAACAATACTCGAATCGATATTGTTTTCGGATGAAGCGACGCCCCGAATCAAAAACAAAAACGAGGAAAGTCAAAAGTCGAAAACAACATCAGGAGCGGCAACAGCACGTGTGCAACTTGTAATGAAAGAAGAGTACTTAAAGTAATGGGCGACTCAGGATTGCGTATTATTTAGAACATTTATTTTTATCTTTTCACTCTGAAATATCGTAGACGCATTGTACATGAAGACGTTGTGTAATTTTGATTCTATCCGTGGGCCTTTCCGTTAATAGTGGGAGACTTCTTGTACTCGCTGTTAATTTATTTATAACTCCATGATTCGTTTAATTATGATTCATGTATTCTAATTATCCGTTTTTGTTGGATCCTGATAGCCTGTCAACAGGTACAAAGGCGCGCCTGAATCATAGGAATTATCTCAGTTTAACTTCTTGTTATTTATTTAGTGTAAAACGTACCTCCGCTTTAAACTAATAATTTAAAAAAAAAAAGAGTTTGAGATGGGTCCGTGAGAATAAAAATGATTTTCAGTGAAATAGGAAAACCACACATAAATAGTTTGGAAATTGCCCGTGAAAAACGAACATCTGAGCCCGTTTTCCCTAACTGGGAATCGAAATTAATCCAGATTAATGAGAAAGGACGCAGCGTGCAATATCGGTTTTATGATTTCCTGTTGTAATAACAGTGCCACATTATGTTTTTACCCTTATCAAGTTATAAAGATAAAGAAATTAAATGTTTCTTAGGAGGAATGTTTGCTCTAGTAAAAGGGGGATAAAGAGTAACGTTTAATTTTTTAATGGGGATATTGTGCGAATTGTGGGAACAGATTTGCCAAAGTTAATACACTCTTCTTTCATACGTATTGCATAGTTCTCCTGAACCAGATTTGTTGATTTAAAAAAAAAAAAAATTAAAAAATCCTACCTTAGAATTTCCCGCGGTAGTAGCAGCAACAGCATCCAAACAGCAAAAATGCGGTCTCTTTCGTAAAAGTCATTTCAAATATTCACTTCCTAAAAAGAAGCAAAAAGAAATAATTAGAATTTTTATTTTTAATTTTACTAAGTTAGCGCCATTAATTCCCTTAGAGGAGCTAGTCAGCAAGGACGCAATCACAAAATTTCGCAACGAAAAGTGCTCTGGCTTGATACAGAACACACAAGTCAGAGCACTTGAGGCCAAGGATTTTTTAACTCCCCGGACTACACATCCCGGTATCACCACACCATCCCTCGGCCTAATCTACCTGCACTAGAGAGTCGCCAATTCAATTAACTGTTTTTTGATTGGCTGTGATCAAACGCAAGTTAAGTACGAAGCAGCAGAAGACGTCTGACGTCATGACTAATTTGATTGAAACAAATTCAGTCACAGCCAATCAGGAACCAGGATTTTAATAAATAGAATTGGAGACTCTCCTTTCAGGCTCGCTAGAGAGACTAGATAAAGAGGGAAGGAGCACTCCCACACCGCCTTATAGATAAGTTTCTGCCGCCATGTTGCATGTTTAAAAATCAATCTGGCCGTGGGCTCCGATTCTTCGCTTATGCATAATTCCACAGCCTGAACGATAAACAAACATGCAGCCCCATGACCGTCTGCTGCAACCGAAATTTTCCCTCCCTCTCTATCTATTCTGTCTCAATTCCAGAAGTCAGGAGCTAAACATGTAAAGGCTCTTTAACCAACACCCTTTCCCTGAGTGCAAAAATTAAAAAAGCTTCCTCTTGGCGGACCCCTTTTCTACTGTTCTTGTGTCCAGTCATTCTCCGGTCACTAACCAAGAATTCGGTTGGTCCCCCCAATCCCTAATATCGCCGGATTAACCTTAAGTTTACCCATTATTAATTCCCCGGAATCGGTTAAGCCGAGCTCTCTCTTTCCCTTCTTCCCACTCATTAGATTGGACGCCTGAATAAAAGAACTAAATAATTTTTACCTTGTTAAAAGCAACTACTTTTCTCTGGGCATCTTAGCTTGTAAAACTGTTGGCACTGCTTAGCTCAGAAAGATTTCTTGCCAATTTTGAACCTGAAACAAATAAAAATTTTATTAATAATTTTGAAATTACTTCAAAAAAAATTGCCTCTCAAATCCAGACCTCAAGTCATATCAAGTTTCGTCGACTAAAAAACAACAAAACGATCAAACGACTCACAAAACTCCCAAAGACACTATCGTCAAGCAACTTTTACTTAAGAGCCACTACTTGACCACCCCTGAATTCCAGATCACCTCCCTCCACTTAAACAAAAAATTAAATGGCGAAAAATCTCACTTTCCTCCCTAAATCAAACACAATCACTCCATTCAAAAGAAGAATTAACGAATCCCCAAGACAAACAAATAACAGATCTCATTGTCTTCACAGAAGCCATTTTCCTGCACGTGCCCCATCAAAAAAAAAAATCACTTTAAACTTCATTTACTCGCTTGTCAAATTAGAGAATCACCTCGCTAAAAATGTGACAATAACCGGCCCAACAAATAAAAAAAAAAAAAGTTCCGTGCCTATAAGTTAAGCATTCCTTATAAATGCAAACATGTAATAATCGCATGTCTCATGAGTGACATGTGCTCTGTGTTATTCGACCTCAACCTAGGCATAACCCCCGGGTACTCCGATAGCGTTTCAGCTAGTTGCTACCGATTTAATTACAAAAACAGGTTCCAATCAATTCATGTGTCAAATTTAAATTAAAAGAATTATAACCGTATACAATACTTGAGGCTAGACACTATCAAAATGCAACAGCTTATATCATTAAATGCATTCGGGATGCAATAAAAGATGCAGCGACGCGGGGATCTAAAAATAAAAGAAGTTCCCGATCATACTAATTAGGTATGATGATGTTTTCATTATTTTTATTTTAAAATTTTTCGGTTATTTCCGGTTAAATAATTTTATTTAGCCTTGACCATATGTTTTTTTAAAAAAAAATCTTTTAAGAAGATAGCGACACCAGTCCAAGAGGAATGAGAAATGAATAATAACAAAATAAATGAAACCACGCCTTCTCGGGTACCGAGAATATTCAATGATATCATTACTTGAATGATAGGCTGATCGTGACTTGGCCGAAAAGTGCGATCCATATGCGTAAGAATGTATTACACAACTCGCCCTGAGTACTAAATGTGAATTTATGACGCATTTAACCGCGTCATCCGCGTTTGAAATTAATAAGAAATGCATTTCCGCTAAAATTGCTTTCCTTACTGATCGATCATTCATAGTGGCGGACTGGTTTTATAGTAGCGGGGTCTAGCCCGATGTATTCAGGCCTCTACTGTCCTATACTAGGGAGACGACACTTCAATAAGTCGTCTGCTACAAACAGGATCGCCATTTGTAATTCTGGAAGCTGCCACGTTCGCGAACTGGGAGTCGCCATGATGGCCAATGCTTAGCCTACAAAGCAAACACGGTCATCCAGGTCTTGAAACTTTTTTTGATCCACAGAAGATTTGTCCAAGAATTGTCTTTAACAGAAAGCAGTGAGCGCCATCATGGCTGCCGATTGTTCTTGTGGAAGTCGTCATGATACTCAATGTGACGTTCAATGTTCATAATGGCTGACAGATTGCCAGTCTCTTTTAATTTAGGGTCTCTAAATGTGGGCTCTAATACTTTGCTCATGTATAATCCCACAGCTTCAACGATAAACTAGCCTCCAACATGGCGGATTTCCATTACTTCCATTCCGTCTGCTGCAACAGGAATGCTCCCTCCCTCTCTTTCTAATCTCACTACTCCACGGCATCGGGCGCCTTATGGTAAATCCGCCACTGCTACCTTGGAATGTAAACTATTCCTCCTTGCTTTTATTTCCTACGCCACTGCTTCATCTCTCAGCTGTTCAAGAGAAGAGCACACTAAATTCAATTAAAAAGTATCAATTTACGCCTAACAAAAAAGTCGCTTTTTGTTAAACACAACGCGCGTGTTACAAATTGTTTTTTTTTTTAAAAAAAAATTAATAATAACCACGATTAATAATTTGACAAAACGCACAGTATTGGAGGCACTCATCAAATATTTTTATTATGATAATAAATGGGTTAACAGTTGATTATGAACCAGTTAAAGCAAAATGGCGCCACACCTGATGAGATTATAACAATAATTAAGCCAAACTATCATCCTCAATGGACGCAGTTGTAAAAATTTTTAAAAGAGTATAAAAAATTTTTAAAGAACAATGCCGTGTTAGGATAACATGAATTTATAGCTCTTGTTGATGATTGGCCCATTTGAAAAAGAAGAAATATTTCAGAAAAAAAAGTTAGCAATTATAAAACAAATTGATTAGATTAAACTAACTGCGTAATTCAATGATAAGATGATGAAAAAAATGATTCATTAAGGAGGTGTTTTTTTTGTTTCCCCTTTATGGTGAGGAGGGTTGTTACTAATGGCACACTTCTCGGTTTATGTCGAATTAGGTTACGTGGCAGCTGGATCCACGGATAACGGGGAGTTTTCATATTGGGTAAAAATATTGAAGAGCACCTGTTTTTTTTATAATTATTAAAAGTAATGATTTTTTACGAATCTATTTCAGGTTTTTTTTTATTAGTAAAAGCAAAACCATGTACGATTTCTTGTTTTTTTTGCTTAAATAAAAGCGTGAGAAGTGCGTAAGACAAATTAATCTGGTTTAAGTAGAGGGCTGAAGAGCTTGAATTTTTTCAGTTAGGGTAATGGCGACAGAAAGTTAAATTCTTGGCCTATCGTGTGGCATTTGACTGATCGGAGATTTAAATGCTCCCTCAAGTCTTTGAAACTTTTAGAGCTTGAGTAATCCCGTTGATTGGTGAAGATTTCAGACGTCTGCTGCTACTGCACATAACTTACGTTTGGTCATAGCCAATCAAAAAGCAGTAATTAAGTTGGCGACTCTTTCCTTTCAGGCTTTCTAATCCAGTTGGAGAATCTTCTTTTTTTCTTATCGGTAAAAATTTCTTCTTTTTCACTTTATGTTAAAACGACTGCTGTCCTGTTCCACCTTCTAAGAATTTCATGGTAGGCTTTCCAATGTAGGCCGTCTTTCCAACATTTCCTAGGACGTCCGACCGACCTTCTTCCTCCGGCTTCTTGCGATTCTCTAAAAAGACATTATGCAAAATGATTAAATTTCGAACAAAGAATTTTTCAGCGTGATTTGTTTAACTTTCCAATCAAGCGATCGCACATGACAAAAAATTCACTTGAATTCATCTTCCTCATTAAAATATTTTTTAAAAAAAAAAAACAACCTGAACAAATGGAAAACATATGAATATTGGCATGGCCACTCATCCAATTATTTGATTAAAAATCATCATTGCCAACATCTTTTTTCACTTAAAAACAAGTAAGATGTTGTAATTTTTCTTTTTTTAATTAACCTCCTTCCATCGAAATTCTAATTATACCCCATTTACCTTACAACAACACAATAAAATAATCTCAATTTTAATTTACACCAACACTTCTCTTTCCTCTAATAAAAAAATAAAATTATCTTTAAAATCAGATATATTTTTGGGAGATATTATCTTTTCTCACTGGACTTAACGCTTTTGAATCATCTCGCGGCTAAATCTGTTTCGTTACGAAGTGCACTAAAATATGTTTTTATTGCTTTTTTAAGGGTCCAATGTTCTTTCAAAAAATTTAATTGCTTTTAGCCTGACTTTTAGTTGCCAGTTAAACAAAAACATAGCTAAATTCAATATTATTTCGAATATCCCTATCCATGCCAAGCAAAATATTCATTTACTTAACTTAACTGTAGCATTATGTCCTTTCATGAACCATCGCAAAGCTGTAACCAATTCCTACATAATGATAGTAATATCTCTTGCTTTTTTCATTTATCCCAAACAAAAGGTTTAAAAATAATATTTTTTTTTATGGTTTGATTTTACCTCCGCCTTATGTGTGATATTCCCCCATCGTTAAAACTGTAATTTGTCGAAATCGCTTATTGCAAAAAAAAAACATGGCTTGCAATTTAACCGACATGACCTAATTACTTTATTCCTTGGAAAGCCCCGACAAATGACACCACTTCGCGGAATTGCCGACAGGTTCGACGCATGCAAATTGATCATTACATGAAGATGTCCTTTGGTAAAAAAAAGGAAAGAAAAAATAGGGAGCACGTTTGACAACGAGACGAAAGCTCAATCAGGGAAATAATAAAGTCGGTTTCGTGTTTAAGGAAAAGTCCCTGTGGCTCTTGCCACCGCTCGTGCACCTGTCGATTACGAGTGTCTGAATGGCGCAACGCGCACCATTATCCCTTTCATAATGTGCGTGTCTATTGTGTTACCCCAAGCTTTTGTGCATTTAATTTACTATAATTTAATATTTTTAAAAAAAATAAAAACGATGTACGCTGAGTATTTGCTTGATTCGGGGAAATTTAGAAAGATGTTACGTTTGATGGAAAGGTATGACAGTAAATTGCTTCCCTGGTATTTTTGGAAAGTTAATAAGTAGTACAGTAGTTTTTTTTGTTATGACTTACTTTTTAAGAAGATTTTTAATGGTGGGATCGATTCTGAGCTTTTTCTTGCCGGCATCAGGTGCGCACTTCAATCCATCATAGCGCAACTTTGGTTGGCGAATAGGAGAATATAGCGCGTGGGACCAAATGGAGTTTGGAGGAATTTCCCTAGATGCCATGACTGAAGATTCCCCCTAGAAAAAAAAATAGAAGGATATTAGTATTTTAGTGGTGGACCCAGTAAAAAATTCTGGATGGGGCCAAGGTTGGGCCACAAATTTTCATGTGGGGCCAAAGTCTAACAATGTACACATTACAGCAATATTACTGTTCTTCCCAAATGGGGAGCCAGGTGGGCCCAAAAAATTGGCCCCACCTGGCCCCTCCGCCGCCTCTGCATTATTTAAAGTGAATACTGAAGAAAAATTAACAGCTCACGTTGATTCAATTTCAAGTTTCTGCTTTCTTGATATTTTTTTCGAAAACGCTAATTTAAATTTTTAGGAAAAAGAAAGGGGGGAGAAATTAGGCCCCTGTCCTTAAAAATTAAGAAGATGACGACGGTGTCTCTATCAAAAGAAAAAGTTTCGGAATAATTTTTTTATCAAAAAACTTTTCTTATTTTGGGCAACAACTTCATTGACCAGAAAAAGTTCTAAAAAAATTTTGGCTAGTGCTCTAGTCTTCATTAGAGGGTTAATCCACGATGTGAGTTTCGCGGTCTTACCTTCAAACCGGAAATATGATTTTTTTTCAGTTTATGGCGTAGCTTGTCAAAATATTTTTATGTTTCTAAATGTTCATTGATTGAAAAAATGAAAGGAATTGGACGTTACAAAAGTTTACCTTGTTATGGATTAACCCTCTAATGGAGATAGAGCATTGGAAAAATTCTGGTAAAATAATTTCAAGTGACAAATTCCAGATAAAATCTTTTGGCAAGAAAAAATTTCCGGAAAATTCTTAATTTTCCATTAGAGAAATGGTATTTAGATCAGAAAGATCCTAGAAAATTAGGAAAATCTTTCTTGACTCGAAAACAATAGAAAAAAAATGGCCAAGAGGAAATTCTGAATAAAATGATTTAACAAAAAATGATTCTGGGAAAAATTACTTTGGCACAAAATCTCTGAAAAAAACTTTGCTCAAACTTTAAATCTTGAAAAATTAATCAGCTTTAAGGATCTGATTTCGGAATAAGACATTATAAGTGCAAAAGTGGTTCATCAAAGCTCAAGAAATACAAATGCCGCAAAAAATTCGAAACCAAATCAGAATTTTAAGTTAGGAGAGACCTGCAAAGTAGAAGATGAACTTCTTCAGATCGCCCATGAGACAAAAGCAGATTACAGTCCTCTAACAAAGCACAGGCTCATAAACTGGACACTTTTTTAGTCGCCAAAAGAAGCTACTAAAGCTGATGACACTTCAATTTCAAACATGAGCCACTTAAAGGCACCAATAGCTTTTTACTGGGAGATAGGCCTCACAGGGAGACTGAACAATTAATCCTGCTACCGACAAACTAAACAAAAACCACTTAACCCGATCGATTCCATCAAAAAACAGCACATACACCCTTTTAACAATAAATCAATACCGCTACAGTTAAACCTACAGGGGTTTAGCCCTCTTTAAAAATTTTATTAGCCCTCTTGATAAAATGCGATAAAAATAAAAATAAATCAAGTAACGAAAAAAAAATGCTTTCTTCGCATTCTATCTTCTGATCCTTAGCCAAAGACAATAACCTCCTCAAAAAAAATCTACCAATCCGCCGCTGCGTTTTTCCGGTTTTTAACTTCTCAAGCAAGTTACCAATTCATTACTTTAAAAAAAAAAACTCATAATTCGTTATTTTTTTATACACTGATGCAATTCGATTGCCACCTGAGGAAAAATTTATTCCATTTTAAAGTGGCTTCATCAACTTGTTGAAAGTAAAAGATTATACCGCTTTTTTTTATTTAATCCTGCGACAATTACGTCTAAAACTGGTATGACATACTCGCAAGCCAAAAACCAAAAAAAAAATTAAATGAGGAGACGAGCAACAAAAAAAAATAAGAAATATGAGAAACTAGTTTTTGTTATTTTGCATGGGTTAATTCTTCGAATTTAAAATGTCATAAATAATCGTGAAACGCACATGCGTATGAAGTTTAGGGACCATTATCCCATTACTCACGAGATTGCGGCACAAACAATATGAGCTGCCAAAAACTCTTTGCTTTTATTTATAAAACTACGTAGATGACAAAAACTGCTTCATGTGCACAATAAATGAAAATTGTTTTTGAATGAATTTCCGAGGGGGGGAAAAAATTCATCTGAATCACCTTGTAAATATTTTTCTAGGGCTACGCAGATTCCCGTACACGACAAAATATTTCAAAAGGCTTAATTGAATTATCAATGTGGGCTTAGCTTAATAGTTTTTAATTCCATAATGTACATACTTGTTGCGTTTATTTAACGACTTCAATTACTCTCAATGAAACATCTTCAATCTGATTAATTCAGTCCTAACAATTGGGTGACCTTTGTTTACAAAGATCGAGCGCAAAAGCGTCAAACAATAATCCAATGACGGGGATAGCGTTAACAATTTTTTTATTTTTTAAAGACAAGGAAAATAATTCAAAAGATGAAAATTTCGGGATGAACAATAAAATAACGTCAATCTAAGATGTCATTCGTTGTCGTAATGCCGCATGGCAAAAAGAGGGATCCCATTATATATCTGACAACTCCCCGACAAACACATAACACACACGTGCTGAACCACTGCTCACAATATTTGAGTCAGCAAAACTGACACATGAGCCACATCTACAGTCGAATCCTTTTACTAACTCCATTTAACCGATTCGGATTTTCCTCTTCCCCTTTACTCTCTCTCTCTTTTTTCATCTTCCCCGTTTTTAAATGATTCATCCGAAGAGAGTACCCGGTTTCATATTTACACCTTTTAGGCATTAAAAAATTTATTGCCATGAACCCGTAAAACGAATGCATTTCGAAAAAAAAAAATAAACGAGATTAAAATCGAATATCAAGTGTTGGAGTTTAAACAAAAAAAAAACCGATGTCATTCTATATATGGAAGAACTTTGAGTCATAAATCTGTGTGGAATCGATTTATAAATGGGTTTTTGTGTTTTTCCCTATTGCTATAATGTACAACTGGAATTAAATTTATGAAGTTTGCAAACGGTAACACATTACTGCTAAACAAGTTGCATGTTATTACGGATCGTAGGCGCCGCATGTCACAATCTAAACCTTTATTGGTGTTTTTTTTTCCTGTGGAATTTAAAATTTTATTTACAAGGAGTATGAGTTATTAATCCTTTAGTAATTTATTGTTGCAGTGTGTTTCATATCGCAACTGAGTTTCGGTATGCGAAAATTAAGTCTGCTGATTCTGAATTTTTAAAGTTATACAGTATGATCTTCGACTCTTTCTTTGTTGAAGTTTTCATATTTTTTTTGGGTTCTTATAATCACCAGGCTCCAAAAGTGATTCGCTTTTCCTTTTTTCTCACTTCATTGGCTAATAGTCAAGAGATGGTGAAGTTTCTTGAAAAGACTAGCATTACATTTTAATCCAAATTGTACGAATGATGCTGGTAACGATTTTCAGAGATCTAGCCAATATTAATTTTGAGCTCGACAAAAATTCTCCATCACCTTCGTTATCCTTAGTTCCCTTCCTCTTCATCATCTTCATCTTCTTCATCATCGACTTCTGCATCTTTCTCATCTCTTTTGCATTCTTCATCTTCATTCTTCATTCTTCTTCATCTTCTTCATCATCGACTTCTGCATCTTTCTCATCTCTTTTGCATTCTTCATCTTCATTCTTCATTCTTCTTCATCTTCTTCATCATCGACTTCTGCATCTTTCTCATCTCTTTTGCATTCTTCATCTTCACTCTTCATTCTTCTTTTTCACTCTTCATTCTTCTTCACTCTTCACTCTTCGTCGTTCTTCTTCTTCATTCTTCTTCATTCTTCTTCTTCATTCTTCTTCTTCACTCTTCTTCATTCTTCTTCTTCACTCTTCTTCATTCTTCTTCTTCATTCTTCTTCTTCACTCTTCTTCTTTACTCTTCTTCATTCTTCGTCTTTATTCTTCTTCATTCTTCTTCTTTACTCTTCTTCATTCTTCTTCTTCACTCTTCTTCATTCTTCTTCTTTACTCTTCATTCTTCTTCTTTATTCTCTCCATCTTTTGCATTTTCTTCATCTCTTTTTTTGATCATTCTTTTTCCCCCTTTTCTCCCGATCGTTTTTTTTATCTGGTTCGTTTTCTTAATACATTCATTCATTCCATCCATTTTCCTGCTGCTTGCTCTCTTACTATAATTCTTTCTGTTTACACTTCTTAATCTGATCTTCTTCCCTTATTCGCTTCACTGCGCCTACCACTCTTACACAAGAGACTAACGTTTTCTGTCAATTAACAAATCGGACCTAACAACTCTGCAGCAGTTTCTTCTCTAGCTTTAAATCCTTGCGATCTTAATCAAATCAATTTTGAGAACGCTTATTCAGGACAACTATTTATATTTTTGATTGCCCTTTCTTGCCATACAAATCTTAGCTCAGTTATAATGCTGCCTAAGCACCTAAACCTCAACCATCATCTCCTTTCGAGATCTTCACAAAACAAACATCAACCCCACTTTATCATTTCATATTACGTCCCAAGAAAAGAATTATTTCAGTTCCTACCAAAATAATAAAAAAAAGAAAAAAAAAAGAAAAAAAACCCACGTATAAAATTAGTGCATGCTTATTATTTAGCTTGCTGCTGAGAATATCTTCCTTCCCTTATGAATATGAGAGATGTGATGAATAAAAAATGAGCGCTTAGTCGTAAGAGTAAACCTTGAAAATTTTCCTCCCCTGATATAATTTTCTTAGGCGCACAGATTTCTCATCCCAAAAAAATTTAATAAAAAAAAAAAATAAATCTCAGACAAAAAACTATTTCCTCTTAAATCTCTCCAAAAATAGGGTCATTGGGATCTGGGTCGACGACCTTAAAAAAAAATCCTTAACGCCTTTTCATTTTTCAAACCCAAACGAACGCAGTGCGTTTTTATTAAAACGCATGAAGGGAAACGTGACGGGAATGAAGAATGACGCGCTTTCTCGAATGAACGGGGCTTTATTTACTAGAATGGCAAGTGACGCTATTTTTAGCGCTTGATCTAGGCGAAGGTTCTTGGCATCAAAATATTCACCATCTTTCTCTTTTAACAAATCCCTCCCGTTTGCTCTATCTTTCTTTTAAAAATTTTATACGAATAACTGAAGTGCGAACTTTGTTCCACGTTAAACGATCCCTCATAGTCTTTCTTCCTTCCACTCGTTCGGAAAAAAAAAATACTAACACGAAAAAAATGACTCCGTTCGATGTAACGACTTTTAATTTCGCCATGACAAATTACTGTGATTCGTAGAGTGCGCGGTGTGAAAAAGTGTTTCCGAGGAAAAAATGATTTCGTACGAAAAAAATTTATGCGGAAGTTGAGTGTCTTAGTTCCCCGATGTATAACAAATCATCTGTTGATATCTTATATTGGACTTTAATCGGATTATTAAAAAAAGAAATAGCTCAAGAGGAAAGCTGACACGAAATCGATAATAATCAAGGATGGCACATTTTAAAAGGGCCCCAACAACTCGCATCGGACGGGATACCTATAAGCAATTCGGAAGAAGGAAGGTAAAAAAATGTTTTTATGCTTGCGTGATTATGGGAGACAAAAAGGAAATCCGTAGACCGCCTGTTAGGTTAATTAGAGTTCCGAATTAATTCACTAAAAAAAAAAAAAACATTTTTGTAGATTGTCGCGGAAATAAGGGAAATCTTTTTTCCTTCATTTTTAGTTTACATAACCTAACCTTGATGGAAATTTAGACAAAGAGTGGAAAGATTGACGTTGTTTGAAGATTCATTTATTGACAGATTTTGTACAATTTCTTTGTTTTGTTTTTAGGAAATGGGTTAACTATTTAAAAAAAAAAAAGATTACGGGAATTTTTTTTTTTTTTGTAATTTTGGGAAGTTAAAATTATGTGAACTTGCGGGATTTTTGTTTGACTTAACTATCGCTGGGCCGCCATATGATGAAACATTCTATTCGGTCAATCTGGCTCACGGCCAATAAGTCGATACCACTTTGTCGGGTAACAATAAGAATGTCAATATTCTCAAGATATGTAATCAGTTTTTTTTGTTTTGATTTCGAAAGCAAATTCCAGAAATTTTGGGCGAAAATCGAAAGTAAATGAAAGTAATTCAAACTTTTGATTTAGGAAAATAATTAAGTAAAAATATCTGTAAACTTCAGGGAGATTTTTTCGATTAAAACTTGGATCTATAAGAAGACTGAATAAACTAACCAATAATATTACAGTTGATGTCGTGAATATGCAACTAGTGGTACATGATCGTATATATCTTGCCTAATTCTGTAAAATTTGTTCACAGATTTTTAAGGTCGCTGATTTTGAATGCGAGTTTGAAATATTAATATGCAAAGCAACGGAATAATAATGGCGATGTAGTTCTCATAACTTAACAGGATAATTTTAAAAAAAATCCTTTTTAGGAATTTTTGGGAAGTGTCCGAGCCCTAAAATTTTTGTGTGCCGAATATGGCTGAGTGCAAATGACTCTGATTGCTTTCCTTACTTAAGCTCTAATCAGTTAACTTTAAAAAAAACTCAGCTAAAGCTCTGAAAGAATATTTCTGGCCAAGCTTTAGTTTTGAACAGTCAGCGTAAAGTTTTAAAAAGGTTTGCAGCTCAACTTCTCAACTTCTCAAAATTTAGGTCGAGAATTCATTCTGAACGACAAAATAAGATTTCAGGAAAAGTTTAATTAAAACTTCTGGATAGTTATTTTGCTGAGAATAAAAAATTTTGGGTAAAATTTTCAGGTGAATAATAAAAATTGAGCCCACAAGAAAATGTGCGATAAAAATTTAATCATAATTAATGGCTTAGAGAAATAACGATTTTCAAGGAATTAGTCATTTGGAATTTTACTGAAACAGGGCCTAATTTGTTCCCTACCAGTGTCATTAGCAAGCCCAGTGGCTTATGCTCAGGCTTTTAATAAAATTGAACAGTTATTCCGATGTCCACTTCATCTAATCTGTTCAGCCTAGGTCTGCAGCAGCTATCTGGCACTGACTCGTTTTTCAATAGCAAAAGTAACTCTACTATGCTTAGCTCAAGTCTTTCATTAGTCCTGCCACCTCATCCCATTTTTAATCCCCTTTAGCACGTCTAACCAATAAAACTCAATCCAATCTTCTGATGGCTTTAAGTTAAACTTAAACAAAAACTGTAACCCTCTGACCTCATCAACCAACCAAACAAAGCAAGAAAACTAAACCCTAAAACTGTTCAGCCTCGTCCGTGCAGACCTCCTGGTTTTATTATTTTTCCTTAGCCAACTAACGGGGAACTTTATAAAGTCTCCAAAAGATGGCGCTGGGAGTAATCCCAGTAAAACTGGTAAGCTTAACACTGACCAGTTTCAGCGCCCTCTATTGGATCAATTAACGTTCTGAAAATTCATCATTTCTATTTTCCGCAACCGTATCTCTAAAAAGCAACCTCTTTTAAATCACCATAGCAACGAAAACAAAGCATTATTTTCCAACAAAAAAAAAAAAAAAAAGTGCAAAACGTCTTTGTGCCAAAAAGAAGAAACCGGTCTAAACAGATACATATTCATAAATAATACACAAGAAGAATATAATGAATACTGCATTTACGTCTTTGATTTTCAAAAAAAAAGCGACAATAAAAGATTGAAAAAGAAAAATGGGAGAGCAAAAAAAAAAAAAAAAAAAGAATTAAATGATTGATCTAAAAATATCCCAAACGCAAACCGGATGTTTTTTAGTGTACATTCCTTGTAACACACGTTTACTTGTATTGGTTGCTTTCACTCAAATATCCCCTGAATTCATCATCATCATTGAAAAATAATGACGTAAACCACTATATCACATTTAATGGATTATTCCCCATTATACGAAATAATCCATACGATTCATTCATCCAAAACCTTAAAAGGATAATTGGTTTCAGGGGCGGGCCCGTGGCCAAAATATCTAAAGTTTTTGGGGCCGTTTAAAATTCCTTTCAACACTTTTCCACCGACCTTGACTTGATTTAATTTTTATTCCTCTTTAATGAAGCGCATCGAAGCTCCTTAAATGATATTAATAGTCCTGACGAAAAAAATAAAAGAAGGAAATCCTGGATAAAGTCCGATGCGTGTTTACAAAGCTGCCCAGTGGATTTAAGAACAGATTAGGATCCCTTTCTTTTATGTCCGCGGTAAATTATAAGGCTTTTTTTCTCCTTTTTTCGAATTCCAACCGCAAAGGAAAAAACTAAAAGAAAAAAAATCAAAAAGGATGAGTTAGAATTCAATTTTTTTTATCACGGCGCCGAGACCACTCAAGATAGTAAACAATATTGATTGTTTAATTTTTTTAGGATAAAATTGGCCAAAAAAAAATTACTATGGCGAAAATAACAATCCCAAAATTTCATTAATTCGAAAGTCATATTTATCTCGGTCCTGAATAATCCAAAACTACCCCCACCAGGATCCCGGAAAATGGACGCGGTAGCTTTTCAGTCTCCAATCGATAAATGCACATGCGCACAGCGCACCTAAGCTCATTTTCACTTTATCTCGTACAAACAGTCAATTCAAAGAAGAATATCCGTCGCCAGTTTTTTATTTTAGTTATTTTCCTTTCATTATTTTAAACGTGAAATCAAATCCGAAACCTAAAAATCCGTGATCGAAAAAAGTGTTGTGTGTGCGGCCCGTTTAGAAAATCGAAAATTCTAAACGAGCTTTGGGAAAACATAACAAACAGCCGTTCCTTCGAAAAATAAGGGAACCCGAGAAATCGTGGTATTATTTTGGTTTTAAAAGGAACACATGAAGCAGAAGACAGTCCCGCCTGTGAAAGCTGGAATATTACAGCCCGCATAACGGGACCTTAAAACAATTTTTGAATAATTAAAAAAACAAAAAAAAAACTGACGGATATAATGGCGAAAAAGTGCAAGTTGATAAGCATTTAAGTGTAAATATCTGTGTTGTTTTTTTTTTTCGTTATTGTGGCAATGGTGCTATATCTTTTATAATATGCTGATTTTTCTTTTGTCGCGATTTTATGCAACATAGTACAAAGATTTTCGCAGGCGAAAATGGAAAATTTAACCTTAATTTATAACGAAAGCACACTATGAGCTTTAATAATATTAATTATTGGGAAAATATAATAATGATATACCTTTAACGAATAAATATGGCGAATACTGTGATAATATTAAGCCCGAATGGATAAAAACAAGAGGAACACGAAACATTGAGTGAGAAAATTGTGGAGAAAGTGAGTGTGAGAAAGGAAAACGACATTAAAAATTTTTTTTATAGTGATTTAAAATTTCCCCATTTTTTTTTTTTAAATTTTTTTAAATTAACATAATCGTACTTATGGTAGCTAAAGAAGGAAACCATGGAGATACTACCAGGACTATGATCGGAATAAACCAGCAAGGATATAATAAACTATTCACCCAGGTACGATACTTTTTGTTTAAGGATTTGGGCACGTATAAAAGGCTAAAGGTTAAATTTCCCCATTCAAGGTTATAGATATTCAAAATGGTGGGACGGAATAATGTTTTGTTTATATCCGCCATATTTGTTTTTGAAATTATTTGAAAGGATTTAAACGACTGGAGGGTTTCATAGTTCCACTAAAACAAACTGGGATTAGGTTCAAGCCTCTGATTGGCCTCAGTTTACCTAAGAAGAGGCGTTCAATGGTTTAACAGCTCAGCCTGGGTTAATTTAAATCCTCAAACAAATTAAAAAGCTCAAACTGATCTGACTTGGACCTTCAACTGTTTGAATAAATTTAATCTTGGTTTAGTTGAGGGCTCAAGTAGCTCTAACGGGCTAAGCATGGCTAATATTGGGCCTCTAATAACTCTAAGAGGACTCTTTTGAGTTTAGCTAAAGACTGAAAGAAGCCTAACGGCTCTAATAAGCTCAGCTGGTCTTTTTTTAAAGTCTCTGATCTTTACTAACCTCAGTTGAAACCTTAAAAATAATCTAATAGCTCAAATAGGCTCAGATGAAGCTTTAAGTAACCTTGATCCTGCTAAATTCAGTCTAGGCCACTAATTAGAATCCTAGTCAATTATTTATTTAACTGAATATCAAATTCCTGCCTTGGAACAAACTAAACAAACAAATCACCCACTTAAATTTTACGATTTCAAACTTCTCGCAAAATTCACCCGTCCTAATGTAAGAAAAAAATCTCCAATCCGAAAATTTCCCATTATAGCATCATTACTAACAGATTTTCTCTCTCTCCTTCCCATCTATTAACGATTTTTAACCTCTCCCCAAACAAAAACTTTTCTCCCCCAAAACTTTCTTTCCCAAGGCTTGTCAAAATAATTCCCGAACGACATCGAATTTCCTAAAAGACCTTATAGACATTAATTTCTCTCGCGGAAACTTTGGAAAATCACACAGCAAGCCACCATGCAACTATTACAAGTTTACTAAATTGATTTACATTATGGATATTATGAAAACATTCCCAATGATTGCTTCTGGTTCGGTCGCCAATTTTTTTTCCTCTTTCAGAAATCGTGTTTGAAAATTTCAACCGCAAAGCAGAACATTTTTCGAAACACAACACGATTGTTCTCGAATGCGGTCTTTTTTTAATTATTGTAAGAAACCCCATTATGATCACGCACATTCATTTAAGAAAATTTATTTTGTGTAGATTCGATTTACATTTTCATTGTATTAAGCCGCCCGGATTACATAACTCTGTTTATTATATTTAAAAGCCGAGATTTTCCTTGCTTTTAAAATTTGCGCCAAAGAATTAAAATCTCCCTCCTTTTTTTTTTTTTTTTTTTACTAAAACATGATTACGTTCCCCTTTTTTCTCAAAATGACATGCGTGCTAAATTTAGATTTTTACCTTTGACCGTTGAGCACATTGATCTATTTTTCCGATTAAACGCTTTTCCCTTTTTCCCTCTAACAAAAATCATCCGCATCAAGAATTTTATTCCAGGATTCTTAATCCCCTCAGGATTATGAATTTCCTAAAAAATTCTTCACATATGAAAAATTAGAATCTCTTTACTGCACGCAATAACGTTTTGCGTGCAGTATATGCAGGATGCGTGCGAAATGTTTTCAATCGATCACTTTGCTACTAAGTCTTTAGCTAAAAGCAAACAAAAAATCTTATTTTCTTCCCTTAAATAAAAAAAAAAGAACCAATACTTTTGATTCAATTAAAGTATCATAAATCAAATTGAAATTTTTTCTCTGCGATTTTTTTTTCCAGTTCATTTAACCGATAGTTTGATTAATATCCCCCGGAAAAAAAAATTATATCAAACAATTAAGGGAAGAGAATTTTTTGTGCCGATATTTTTGTCTGAAAAACAAATAAATAAGCACGAGTGATACGGTAGTGGCGAAACGAATGATTAATAACGTAAAACCTTGACTTGACAAAGTTCGTTTAGAATGCGACACTTTGAAGGAATTGAAACCGTAGAACATGACACCTATTTGATAATAAGGCAAGCATAGTTAGGGAAATGTCTTGACTCGTTTCGTTTAAGTAGTCGATGAAAAATTACTCGTTTACAAAGTAAATTAAATCTGATGCAGGTTTCCTTGTTTATTTTATTTATTTATTTTTTTTTGGTTGTGTTATTTAATTTTTTATTAAGTGCAAGTTTTGTGGAGAGTGCAATCAAGAGGATTACTTAATTATTTATTATAGCTAAATGGAATGCATTCATTTAAAAATTTTTAAAAAGAAAGAAGAAAAAAAATGGCCATGGGTAAAGTATTTGAAATTTTTTCCATTTGAAAGTTTCCCTAAATCTCAAAAAATTTGTCATCGCTATAGTTTTGCAGCCCTGTTACCTTTGCTTTCTTCAGTTTAAAAAAAAATAGCACCAAACTCAAGTTAAGTTTCTTAAAACTAACCATGCTTGCAAAAGCAGAAGCCTGAGGTTCTTTCAGTTTCAATTCCTTTTCAATTTAAACTTTGCATAAAATATCTGACAAGATAACTCTGCATAAATGAATTGTTGATTTTAAAAAGGCACACTGTTTTTAAGAAAAACAGAAGGCATAACCTTTTTTATCATCAATTCAAATACTACGTTACATCCTAAATTACCTTCAAAAATCTGTTTCAAAAGTATCGAGTAATCACAAACTTCTGGTCCCTGAAATTTCTTGAAACTAAAATGCTTTCTTCTGAGATTCGTAAAATGAGTTGATTTTTTCCTGAGCAGCTGAGTCATCAACAGCTGTGAGAATAGCCATTGATCGTGATATTTTATTCTGCTGCAGCAGAACCGGTGTTATTTTCATCCTGAAAACATTATCAAACAAAATTAGAATCTTTTTTTTTTTTACCTTTTTCAAAATTATCTAATAAATTCTGCGTTAGGCTCTTAATTATTTGGACCACTATTCCCCTTTCATGGTTGTATGCAATGTATGTACATATTAACAGAAAATTCATTTCAAAATTTTTTACAATTGTTTGTCTCGATAATTTTAGTTTTCGAATAATTTGCTTTGTTCTGACAATTCCATCTTGACTCCCAACATATCAAATTCTAAAAACATGTCTTACTTACATGAATTTTTTTTCCTAAGAATCCATTACATTGTACACAATTTCTTCAGATACCTGGATGCTGCTCTTGGACTGGCAATTCATTTTCCTTCACCGCTGAACTTACTGCTACAACCTATAAACATTAAGCACATACAACTTTGATTAAAATTAGAAAATTACAAAAATTACATCTTGCTCATATCCAGCATTAGCAACCACACTATCAAAATTTTGTTCCGTCATGAAAAACTTGATAAATCAGCAATGCTTTAGTCCAGTAGTCACTGTTTTAGAGATCATTCGTAAAACTGATCAGTATTTTTGTAAGTCACAATTACGCTAATATATCAATAGCCTGCTAATCATGAGACTAGAACCCAAAAGCCAAAACTGAGTCTATTAAATTTATTCATGCTACTGCTTCATTTTGAATCGGTATAAAAAGCAAATGATTTTCATCGAAATTATATAAGCTATCTTTTCAATGTCCCTGCAACAAAATAATCATTCACTATCACTTAGCACACGAATATTGCTGCATTTTATGTTTTCATGATTAGTGCATACCATTTGCTATAAACTGCATAGCAGGTTCACCGATTTATGCAGGAAATAATAGCCACGAATAAAAAAAAGACAGCTAACATTAATGAGTAAAAAATTTAGTATTTTTTTTTCCGTTTTTTCCCTACGTTTCGCTTATTGCAAAACGAATATTTGTCAAAAAAAGCTATATGCACCGTGCCCATACCTGCCGGACATCCTACTGACGCCATGCTCTATTATCAATTTAAATCTATCGATGCCGCCCTTATTTTTTGCTCAACAATTCCCTCGAATATCTGACTTTAAATTTCAAATAAATTTGTAGACGGATATCGATTACTTCCACACAAAAAACCAAAATTATTATCAGATCCACTCAATCACAAAATGACCGTATACCGTATATGAACAAAATGGCCGAAATCACCCACTACGTCATCATCGTTCATCATACGTCATCACATCTAACTCCACGTTATTGTTCTGTTTACAATTTACACAAATCAATTTCCTGATTTCAAATACGTTTTATCAAAAGAAAAAAAAGTTAAATTGGGAAATGCATTTAATAAATCGAAAAAGAATAATATTAATCATCATTTCATAATAGAGAAATGGTCATTTCGCAGATTTTATTGGTGTATTAAGGGGATGTTGAACATAACCTAAACTGATTCAACATTAATATTGTTGACTTTTTTTTTAAAAAAAGTTAACTGCAATATAGTGAAGTCAAACTAATTTTGGTGTGCACGGAAATCTTATAATCAAGATGCTGCTTTACATTTCAGTGTTTTTCATATTTGTTTCACTCAAAGCAGCCAGATAGTTTTGTTCAACGCTTGGGTGACTTTGAAGTGCTCTAAACTTGCAAGCCTGACATCCCATCATATTTCTTATACAAAATTTTGCAGAGCTTTTTAAAAATTAATCCTGTTTACTCAACCTTCACTATCTTAAATTCAAGATAACAAGCAGAGTCATTTTAAATGAAGCTTTTCAAAATTTGTATAAAACAGACGACTTTGTATGAATTTTTTTTACACTGCAAATAATTTGAATAATCGAATCTACAATTCCTGAAACATTCCCTTATCAGGAATTTTTTTCTTTGGCTAAAAAGCACAAAAACTATAAATAAAATCTATTTCATATGGGATGGTTTCTGATATAACCCTTGCATCTATCAAATAATAAAAAAAACGGAGGGGAAAGTTATTCTAAAGGGAAAAAAAAGAGAAAAACCACAGGATTTCCCTTGAGATATCCCTTTCGTTACAATGGCCTCTATACCTGCTTATACTGCCCCGTTATGAACAATATTTTGTTGGTGCTTTATTTTGGCGGCATGCCATGTATATTGTCATTCAACTTGTATTGTCACTGTTGCTAACGTTTTCCCGTCCAATTCCCTTCGGATGTGGGATTTAATCACAAACCTTTTTTTTTTGTGCGCCGAGGTCGTATTTATTCAGCGTGAAAATTTTTCTAAACTAAAAAAAAACTAACCTCAATGAAAAGTTTTCTTAAGCTCCCACCCTGAATTTTGCCCCAAAATTTTTTTAATTTTAAGAAAAATTTCTTGTCCTGTTAAGTGTTGTCTGAATGTTTCTTTGCATGCTGCACCTAGTGGTGACAGGTGTCATATGTCCAAATACACTTCACTGGTGGTAAGATTAATAATCTATCTAATCTTATAATTGTTATGTTTATGAAAATTATTGCATGAAGTAGAGGTTAGATTGATTGTTAGAGTATTAGAAGCAGTTTTGTAGCCAAAGAAGGGGAGAGATTTTCACCGAGCCATTTGAGAAAAATTCTGAAGACATTCGGTGTTATTAGTACAAAAATTAGTTAATGGATGGCGTTAGTGTCGTTTTAGTTTGTGAAATAGCCACGATAGTTTGAGAGAGCTAAAAAAAGCAAAGAATAGTTTGGAGAGGAGGATTTTTGAGGGATAAATTTTTTGTCACAAAGAAAATCTTTTGGCAAGAAAAAATTATAGCAGAAATTTTTGAGGCAAACAAATCTATCTGGAACTTATGGGCTAAAAACCTGAAAAGAATTTAGAAACAAGGAGAATTCCTGCAAGCTATTTGAGGCAACAAAATGTTCTGAAAAAAATTTCGTTCCGCCGAAAAAAAAATTATAAAAAATTGGCGATAAAAAATTCGAGCTAAAGTCTCCAGAACGATTCTAGCAAATTTTTTTTTTGCCAAGACAAATTTCAGGAAAACTTTTGAAAACCATAAAAAATTTTCCAGTAAAACTTCCTTATTGAAAAAATTTTTTTTGGGAAGTTTCCTTTGATATAAAAAAAATTACGGAAACTTAGTGCAAGGCTCCAATAATTGACATTAGCGAAATTTGTTGTTATTTTTCTACCAAACTCGGTCTCTGGGCATCGCAGAACGTCCTTACCGCCATATAAAACTGCACTAGCGCTCTCTACCAAAATTTCTACTTTCTTACAAACTAAACCATCATTTCTGCCATGATAACTCGACACTAGCGCCATCCATCAACAATTAGCAGATTAATTGAAGGAGCCCTTTCCAAAAATAATCTCCAAGACTTCATTCTAGCTGCGAGGCTGATTAGAAAAAATTTCATACAAAAAATAAATTAGACGAGGATAAAATAACGACTAAAGAAATATATATAAAGATCCACCGCAGAACCGTCAGGGGTCATTCACCGCAGCGTGACGTCACTTTCTTTCCCGACTATCTTTTGTCGCAATTTCAGACTTACATATTCTTATATACTTTTTTCGTAATATTTTAAAAAATTCAAAATGGCGCATAGAAATTCAACTCATGTAATATTTTTTTACCTTTGAATATGAAAACCTGCATGTCATTATAAAAAAAAAAAAAACGCAGCATGTTTTCAAGAAGTAAAAAAAAATTGCATGTAGGCCTCGTCGACCACAGCATGAATCTTTTTATGTTTTCCCGCGATGGGGATCAATGCTAAAGCTTTTTCGTCGCCGTTTTCTTTCTCCCCGGATATCGAACATAATTTATAGCCTACCTAATTTAAATATGCCTGGAAATGAAGCCCTCAGCTCAATGAAAAGTTTTCCACTTTAAATTGATAATGGGTCTCTCCGGCCTTTCCTATAACCGAGTTCATTAATTTTTCAAATAGGCTATAACCTTAGCACTGGGTTAAAGCTCTCTTCTCTTAACTTTCTCGGACGTTAATAAACACATTATGCGTTTATTAAAGAGCATTGAAAATTTCTCGAAAACAACTATTATTACGAATAGGGAAAAAATTATAAACATATAACTCAGTTTGAAAATGGGAATGTAATAAACCGGATTTTCGATCCATGATATACTCGTCCTAAATCGCATTATATTCGAATTAATGGATGGACCCGAAATGTATTTAATATAGTAACCGCCGACGTAATTTGACGTTTATGATTTTGAGTTTTGTAAGCTGAATGAATAGTATATTTCGTCAACGTATTTTAACTTCATTGAATCATATCAGGGGTGGGCAGAATACGGCCTATTTAGCTTGAATTTATTGTTGAACTTATAAGGCAAATGATTCTGCTCGTTTCCGAAGTTTTTTTAAAAATCATTATTATAAAAGTAGAGTTACATATTTATATTAAATAGTGATATTAAATTTTTGGTTCAAGTAGAATTTGTTTCATGTTAAATTGACTAATGTGGTTGCTAATAAATAAAGTTTTTCCGTTTTTATTGACCGGGATCAGAATTGTGGGCGTTGGGGTTTTTTCAGCATCCCAAGGAAAGATTTTATGGCAACACCTAAAGTAAATCATACTGCAAAGCACCCACAGGGGGTGCCTTGCGCACTTTTTTGAGGTGCTAGGTCTACAAATATTTTACATTTGACTTTGTGTATGCTACAACTTACCAAAAGTCTAAACGTTTTGCAAATTCTAGTCTCAGCGGCGACATTTCTAAAATTCTTAGCTTCTGTAGAGGAAACTCTTACTGGACCTCTGCTGGGGGCTCTGTTCCTCTAGGCAAAGTCTTCCTGATGCTCAGCTCTGTTAAGAATCTGGAAATAAAAAAATTCATAAGGTTTTTATTTAAAAAACTATTGCACCCACGCCAGCAACGAAAAAAATTGTTTTAAAATTTTTTTCAGTCCAAGTAAAGCTCTTGATAACAAAAGCTTGGCCTTAATTAAGCCCTCAATGGGTCCTGGCGATTTAAGGTAGAAAATACTCAGGGATTCTAAATCAAGCTCACTTAATTTAAGGCAAAAATTATGAAATTCCGATTTTAATACCTTATTAGCCAATTTAACATGAATACTAATTAAGTAGGATCTTTATTAGATATTTAAAATTAATAATTAAACTAAATGGAAACAAAAAATATTGAAAAAAACAGAAGGAAAACTCTACCGCTAGGATCGCTCGTGCAGCACGCTCTGTAGCCATCCAATCAAATTCAGTCGACCGTTGCGACCCTAGTGGTAGAAATTCGCGCCTTTTTTCTCAATCTGAAGAATCTTTATTCTCTGCAAAACAATCTAAATTATGCTTTAACTCCTTATGCATTTATCAATTTCAAACAAATTAATATAGATTCACAATGCATGATAATTATTTGCTTTCATAAACATAAATCATTGTTCATGAGCTTTTCAAATTTCAAAAATTAGATTATCACAATTAAATTTAATAATAAAAATTATATAAAATATTGCACTGAATATGAAAATAGAAAGTATGTTAGTATTTATCATTATTTGATTATTTTATTCGCTCTAATAATTTTTTTTAAAAAAAAATATTTCCAGGGCTCCGCAGACTCAAACTACTCTCAGCCATCTTCCGATTTGTCGCTGGACGAGGAAAAAGAAACTCTGCGGCGGGAGAAGGAGCGCCAGGCCCTCAGCCAGCTGGAGAAGGCCCGGGTAAATATCCTTTCAAATATTTTTGATCCAGAACGAAATCTCAAAAACACCCACGAGAAAATATATAAAAGCTTTATTGTAAAGAGATTAATCTCTTTTTTTTTAAATTTGGCAAATTTCCATTGATCTTGTTTTCATTTTTTTTTTCGAAAACTGATTTCACTTTCGATTTTTTTATTAGCAAAAACCAGTGGCCTTTGCAGTGCGGACCAACGTGAGTTACGACGGTTCTGTGGACGACGATTCTCCGGTCCACGGTACCGCAATCTCCTTTGAAATGAGGGATTTCCTTCACATAAAGGTAAATCTAAAATTTTTTTAAAAAAATCAACTGGGAATTAATTGATTTTTTTTGTTTAACAGGAAAAATATGACAACAACTGGTGGATCGGACGGCTGGTTAAGGAGGGCTGTGATGTCGGCTTCATCCCGTCGCCAGTGAAGCTGGAAAACCTCCGACTCCAGCAGACCGCTGCACGCAACTCCAAGCTCTATGCCTCCAAGACCTCCTCCTCTAGTAATCTAGGTGCGCTTCTGCCCGAAACCCCCCATTCAAGGGGCTCCACCCCTCCCACCCCTGGTACGTCACCGCACCAACATTCATGTTGTCACGCCCTCATGTTTCTGTTGTTCTCTTTTCTTCTTTCTTTTATTTCTTCCGATTTTTTTGGGCTGTTGATTTTTTTTTTTAAATTTTAATCAGTGGCATTGGCTAGGTCGTAATCATTTCTTAATTTTGTTTCTATCTCGGCGTAAGGTAAGTTCTTGTGTCGGCCCTTTTTACAAAAAATCAAAATTTCATTTTTAAAAAAAAATAACGCCAAGCCACGTTCCGATGAAAATTTTTTGAGTTAACTGATAAACAGCCAGAAATTGATGTGTTTATGTTTTAGTCTTTAGTTCCTTCAAATAGAATTCCATTAAAATTTGAAAATTATCTCAAGTAGGATTCAGTGTTGTAAAAAAATATCGTTTCTGTTTAATTTTTTGTCCCGTTAATTTTTTTTTTTATTAATAATTCTGCTATAGGCCCGATTTATTTTTAATTTCATTATGATAACTAGAAACCATGATCCTGTCAAATTTCCTGTCCCGATCCTATAACAATCGACAGCTTTTTCGTTATCCTGGTAATATTTTAGGGCGGTTTCTCCCGCGCTATCGGTGAAAACAGCCCTGATTTTCACATTACTGGAATCAACAAAATACGATGATGAGTTTTAGTCTTTTCAATATTGAAATTGGCGAAAAATTTTATCCAGGGTTTGCTTGAAACTAGGTGCGACTAGGATTCTATCCAGAATTCTGGGTACTTAGTTTATAGAACTTAGCATTCAGTCCACGAAAATTAGTTTAAACCCAAAGAAAACATTTAAATAACTGAATAAAGACTTATTTTTGTTCAAACAATAACCTCAATATACAGTTCAAACAATTTTTCACAAATTCACTGTTCGAGCAATTTTTCTCAATTTACTGTTCGAGCAATTTTTCTCAATTCACTGTTCGAGCAATTTTTCTCAATTTACTGTTCAAGCAATTTTTTTCAATTCACTGTTCGAGCAATTTTTCTCAATTCACTGTTCGAGTAATTTTTCTCAATTCACTGTTTGAACAATTTTTCTCAATTCACTGTTCGAGCAATTTTTCTCAATTCACTGTTCGAGCAATTTTTCTCAATTCACTATCCGAGTAATTTTTCTCAATTCACTCTTTCAACAATTTTTTACTAATTTGCTATTCGAGCAATTCTTCTAAATTCACTGTTCAACAATTTTTCTAAAATCATTCACTGTTCGAACAATTTTTTTAAATTCACTCATCATTAACACAATTTTTATATAAATTCACTGTTCAAGCAAATTTTCTCATTTCCACTTCACCGTTTGAGCAAAATTCTTCAAATACTTAAGTCTAACTCAGACCAAACTCATTTATTGATCCAGAGCTAAGTTTTCTAGCACTAGATCTAGCTTTACATCAAAGCCAAAGGCTCCAGCCGCCTCGCAGCTCTGTCTGCAGGATTAAAACCTAATTTCTATTGAAGACTTGAAGACTTAAAATATTCATCAAATCCTCGATTTAAACTTGGTGCTTCCAGCTCATGAAAATTTTTTTTAAAAAAAACTGGAAATAGATTTTAGTTCTTTATTTTAGCTCATAGTAAAAGCACGTCACTTGATGTTAGATATAAATTCGATGTTAGTTAATTTAAAGAATAAAATAAAAAAGTCAAAAATTAAGTAAAGCAAAAAATATTTTAAAAAAGTCAATGTTGGTGTAGCCTAGCTTCTTGATGTTATAGTCTCAAATAGTCACGAGCTTTTTCTTTGCCTAAATGTTTTTTTTTTTTTTTTGGCTAAATGGTTTGTTTTTTAAATTATCAAATGATTGGATTTGATTAATTGTAATCTCAGGGGAGGATTCGGACTCGGTGGGTGGTACAAGGCTAGGGAAACCCACCCTGACGACACCTCCCGCCAAGGAAAAGCGGAAGCCTTTCTTCAAGAAACAGGAGACTACGACGCCTTATGATGTCGTACCGTCCATGAGACCGGTCGTCCTGGTAGGACCTTCGCTCAAAGGATACGAGGTCACGGACATGATGCAGAAAGCCTTATTTGACTTCCTTAAACATCGATTTGAAGGAAGGTCAGTAAGAAAAACCTAAATCCGAAAATATTTTGGGACAGTCGGTAAATTATTTTTTCCTTCCAGAATTATTATCACTAGAGTAATGGCAGACATATCACTTGCGAAGCGGTCCTTGCTCAACAACCCATCCAAACGAGCTATTATGGAACGAAGTAACTCTCGATCGACGTGTCTAGCCGAAGTCCAGGCCGAGATCGAAAGAATCTTCGAACTTGCTAGAACGCTGCAACTTGTGGTACTTGACTGTGATACAATAAACCATCCTTCGCAACTCGCGAAAACATCGCTAGCACCTACGGTGGTTTACCTTAAGATTTCATCACCGAAGGTATGTTTAAAATTTGAGCACATGCCCAAAAATGTAAACACATTCTTCCTGCGTCTCCGGATCCTTTCTCATTTCCAGAAGCAGAAAAACCAAACAGGGTTTGCGTAGAGAGCAGTCCTTATGGTCTTCTTGCCAGTTCACTAAGTTCCTGCTCGTTGACTCTGGCTAGAAGCATCCACTGACCAGGTGCTAGTTCCTTCTCCTTCTTCCTTAGCTTTTGGATGTTTTATCTTGGGCTCAGGTCTCTCCCCACTTCTTGCAACTTTTACCAGTTGTGGCTTTCTCTATTCTCATAGTCCAGCTCTATCTGGCTACATGGATGACGCACACCCAATTCCCCCAATTCCTTAGTTCTTCATCTTCCGATATTTCTTATTCTTACTAAACTCCTTTTAATTACTTTTCAGGTTCTTCAAAGGCTGATTAAATCTCGAGGGAAATCCCAGGCTAGACATTTAAACGTACAGATGGTAGCTGCTGAAAAATTGGCTCAATGTCCTCCTGAAATGTTTGACGTGATCCTCGATGAAAATCAGTTAGAAGATGCTTGCGAGCACATTGCCGAATATTTAGAAGCATATTGGAGAGCAACGCATCCTCCGATAATAGCGGTTAACCCTGCTGTGACTGCCCCGAGTGTACCGAGACCCGTGCCCATGCAACCATCTCCTCAAATGTCACCAGGTGCGGAACACGGCGGCAACGTAGTTCGTGTTAATTCCACGCCGCCAGGTAAGCCCAAAAATAATGTCTTAACCGACATCTTAGTTTTAAACTCGATAAACCTTTCCCACCAAATCGGGCACATACCTAATGTAGTAGCCCCCTTTGCTAGAAAACTTACCGATGTTCTTGGATTCGCAGGTATGCACTACGACCCATACGGATACGGTAATGAACCAAGAGGTATGCTCTTAGGATCAATGCCATTTTCAAATTCATTTTTTATTGAATTGTTTTTTATTTTTAATCATACCTCAGCCCAGTGCAACAAATGGGAAAGTGAACATTTCACTTTTACTCTTTTTAAAAATGGCCCAGTTTTAGTGGTGACGCCAAATAATTTTGTAAGAGTCTTAGACGATTTCGAAAATGGCCATAAAGGTCACAAAACTAGAATTCATTTTCCTGCTAAATGGTGATTTTTTATTGAAACCAGAAATGTAGTTCAAACTTCAGCCGTATTGAGCGCGAACAAACAAAGAGCAAACCGTTTTATGTTTTTTCTTGTCGACCAATAATTTTGATAATTTCTTTTAGTCGAAGAACTATTTTTATCATTTTTTCTATTCGAACAAATCTTTTCATCATTTTTTCTATTCGAACAAATCTTTTCATCATTTTTTCTATTCGAACAAATCTTTTCATCATTTTTTCTATTCGAACAAATCTTTTCATCATTTTTTCTATTCGAACAAATCTTTTCATCATTTTTTCTATTCGAACAAATCTTTTCATCATTTTTTCTATTCGAACAAATCTTTTCATCATTTTTTCTATTCGAACAAATCTTTTCATCATTTTTTCTATTCGAACAATCTTTTCATCATTTTTTCTATTCGAACAAATCTTTTCATCATTTTTTCTATTCGAACAAATCTTTTCATCATTTTTCCTATCTTTACGGCCAAATGGGAAAATAACCACTACAAATCAAGATTTCATGCTGTTTATGTTTCGTTCACTCACGCTCCTAGCATTAAACCAGTAAACTAATGTTCTGAATTCAATATTCGAGTTTTGCGACCTTTAACTTTAATCTTATTTTGTCTTCTTTTCGGCGTCGCTACAGTCCAAAACTTTAATTAATTTTTTTATAATTGCAGATGGTAAGTAATGTACAGTAAATGTTCACTTACCAACATTAAAAAATAATGGCGAAACCTTATCACGATAAATGTTGCTTTGTTGAAATGGGCTAAACGCTTAATTATTTGTTTCTTTTTCTTTTTCACAAAAATTCACTGTCATTTATTTTTTGTTGGATGTTTAGAAGCTGTGTTTTAGCGATGTGGCCTTCACAAAAGCCAACGGAGAAACCGCAATCAATGTCTTTTAGTTATTTGTTAGGTACCGTACACACATACATGGCACAGTCAATAATCTAGCTAATTTTTCTCGTATAATAGTTGTGCAGCATTGTTGAACATAATTTCATCCCTTCTCCAAATTCCATCAGTATTTTGTCTGGCCCGGATGACTCCAGTCTCAGTGCTAACGTAAAACTTCGCCACTAGAGTCGCTACCATGCACAACCGCCATATTGTTTCTGACAACAGCGACTCTCGTGGTGGGGTTCTGCGTCTGACTTCTCTCTTTCAATCCTCCATGTTTTCAACAGTGCTGCTTCGTAACGCAATGCATGGTTTTCCGATTTCACTTATTTTAATTTCTTTTCTTTTTCTTTTTTCTTTTTATTTGCGTTATTTCAAGCAACGAGCGGTGTGGTACGTCAAGTAAGCTCGATTGAAATCTAACTTGTTCTAACACAATCCGTCATCAATATCGATCGATTGCTTTGTTGCATTTTCATCTCAACTATTCGCATTTACAATTTGCTTTGGCTGTAAGTACTCCCCCGGGTATGTTTTGGGCATGATAAAAAGTTCGAGAATTAGTTGAGGGTGATAGCATATACATAAAAAAAAAATATTCCATTAGCCGGTTGAGGTTCTTGTAATACCACACATGCTGCTGTGAACGTAATCGCATCTCCGAGTGCTTTTTCTTTTGGATTTTTATTTTTAAGTGTTGATTTGCAGTGACTAAATGTATTTTTTAAAATATTCCTTAGTGCAGGAATTCACCTTTAGTATTTCATGGTGAACCAAGCATAGTTTGCGATGTATGAATGAATCATAAATGAAAATGATGATATAATGTATTTGAGTGAGCACTTGTTCCCAGTGATCAAACTCTAATTTTTGCAAAATTTATTAATTTGATAATTTTATCTTGTTCAGCAAATTTTTTGATAATTTTTTCTAGTCGAAGAAGCCTTTCATAATTTTTTCTAGTCGAAGAAGCCTTACATAATTTTTTCTAGTCGAACAAGCCTTACATAATTTTTTCTAGTCGAAGAAGCCTTTCATAATTTTTTCTAGTCGAAGAACCCTTACATAATTTTTTCTAGTCGAAGAAGCCTTTCATAATTTTTTCTAGTCGAAGAACCCTTACATAATTTTTTCTAGTCGAACAAGCCTTACATAATTTTTTCTAGTTGAAGAAGCCTTTCATAATTTTTTCTAGTCGAAGAAACCTTTCATAATTCTTTCTAGTCGAACAAAGCCTTTCATAATTTTTTCTAGTTGAAGAAGCCTTACATAATTTTTTCTAGTCAAACAAGCCTTTCATAATTTTTTCTTGTCGACCATATCATTTAATAATTTTATTTAGTCGAACAAATCTCTTATTAATTTTTTCTTATCCAACTTTCTTTTTTGATTTCCAACTTAGCCATAAAATTAATTTCTCCTGAGTTGTGAATGGTGTGAAATAAATTTTCTTGATTTTCCATTTGCAGAATTCGAATCTGATGACTTGTGTGAAGATTTTTCATCCAAATTTTATCACTCCCACACGAAATTAATTATCTTGATATTTCCTTTTTTCCAGATCGAATGTATATGCATTCCCAACCGCACAGCTATGGTCGTTCTAGATTAGAAAGAGATAGATCCGAATACGATGAATACGGTGATCGTAGGGAAATGATGTACCATCATCCTCATTATAGACACGAACAAAGTCACCACATGCCACATAGCCATCACGGACACCACAGCGGAGTGCTATTAAGGGAACAATATGCAGCTCGAGCGAGTGGCAGCAGCGAGGAAAGATATTACCCGGGCGATGATCGATACCTCCCCGAGGAAAGATACCACGGGGAGGAGCGATACCACAGAAGGGACGATGATTATCATTCGCCGCACCATGCGCCATCGAGAAGAGCGCTAAACGCCATCTAGTACAGGCTTCAACAGACACAGCTCTAGGTTCTCTCACGATTGCTGGTGATTTACTCCTTCATTCTGGAGTTGGTATTCTTGAATTGGGTTGAAAGCAGAAGATTTATTAAATTTGCTCTCAACTAGTGATCTTATCACGGTTCAAGTGGATCCAGCATTTAACGGGGAGGGTTAGAGTGTGTCAATTTTTTATATAAAAAAAATGATAAAAATTTTAATCATATATTATGATTTTAAAAGTTTAAAAGACTTGAGTCTCGTAATGAGACAATGACCAATCTCATTCAGTGTAGCTCTCAAATTTACAAAACTGCTCACTTCCTTAAATTAAAAAGAAATGCACTATTCAAGGTAAATCTTAAAATTTAAAAAGAAAAAGGAAATCGAGAATAACAAAACATAAAGACAATCAATGTTTGATGACAAAAAATGATTTACCTTGATTAAATGTGGTGAAAATATTATTGAAAAAAAATATTTTCTGTCTTTAAATTATTGTTTAGATGATTTCATCAGCTGCATTTTTCGCTAGTTTTGTTTTTAATTTTTACATAAGCCCACGCCAATAGTTACATAGCTACAAAAAACACGTTCACCATCAATTACAAGATATTCCTTCCAAGGGAAGTGTGATCAGAGGGCTTCATTCATGTCGTTCACTGTTTTATTCTTACTCAAGAATAAAACAGACAAACACATGAAATAATAATAAAAAAAAATGAATTTTTTAAAAAAATACCAAAAAAAGATACAAAAGAAAAAATGTTTTTGCCTTAATTTTAGAAAAAGAATGAAAATAATGGAAAATGGCTGATATTTAAGTTTCGTTTCAAGATAAGCCATTTTATCTAAAAAAAAAAAAACCCTTTATAGTGATTTATGAGAAAACTATTTAGATCAAATCAATCACTTTACTTAGTTAAAATTTTCAAAAAAAAGAAACAGTCTCTAGATATCTGATTTTAATTAAAAATTAAACAATGGTTAGAAAGAAGGAAATAGATTGAAGCACAATTTCGTTTTGCATAAAAGCTTTAAAATTCAGCTTAGACAATTTTAAAATAGAAAATTAAAGAGTGGATGCGAATCACAGGTGAATTTTTGGGTAAATTTGCTTGTTATTTACTTACACGCCTTAATCTGTCCATTTATTTAAATGTAGATTTTGATCCCTTCGGGACCAAAGATTGGTTGGATTGAATGTCCAGATGTTTTAAAATAATATGCAGTGTGATGCTTTTTTTTTTTAAAAAAAATGAATTCTTACATAAGTATTATGAGTATTTCACGGGTATAATTGATTTAGAATGTGGATAAAGTTGAGAACAAAAAGAAAATGAAAATGTGAAATTGAACGAGAGACAACAAGTTGAGGTTAGGAGAGCACTGTTTATAAATATGTCGTGGAGTTAGCAGAAAATAAGAATTTAAAATTAGGTCGTCTGCTGTTACAAAAATTTAGAATGTCTTCTGCTGTAATGAATACAAATAATGTTTGTCTATCAAGAAAATTGGTTGATTTCAGTTTTTCTTATTAAATCAGGGGCAGTGTGAGATCAAGTTCAATTAACACAAGGAAAGTTTACAGAATAGATATTTAAATTTTTGCATTCAACATTTACTCAATGAATAAATAAACTTAGGATACTCTTAAACTGATTGAAAAATTTTTTGGTCGAGTACTAAAAGATTGTGTGGAAGAATTCTCATATTCAAGCTGGACGATAACTCATTGGAGCCACATTTAATTTTTGGCTTCTTGAAAACGATTTTTGGATTTTATCATTAAAGAGAAGGGAATTTTCAAGAAACATCAATTCAAGTGTAACATTTGATAGAAAATGATCATTAGCCTATAATCAAGCATGTAATGAAGCTGACGAGAACTCTTTGGGACCAGATTTAACTGCTGGCTAGTTGCAGTTGGTCAATTCGAAGATCTCTGTGTTATTTCACTATAAACAATTCAGACAACATCAATGATAACGATAACTAGCCTATGCTTTGAATCTTGCAGTTAAACTTGATCAACAAGACCATTTTTTTTTGTCAAATTGAACCATTAGGAATCTACAATAGATCAGTGCAATCAGTTAAACACAACTCGTAAAAACATCAACAACTGCAAATTTTAAATCATTTTTTTCTTAATGCTCAATTAAGTTGATTAGCAAGTTTTTTGAACATAATCAAGCTTATATTGTAACTTTTTTCTCTAGGTTGAAATTATTCCATTAAACATTCACCTGATGAATTGAATTCGGGATAGTAATTGAGTTAAATAATTCTCTGATCTTCATTATCAAATTGCAACTGGTCAGCTGTTAAATCTAACCCTAAAAAGTTATCATCAGCATTAATTTAAAATTCCTTCGCAACATTTTCTTAGCACTTGTTCAAAAAATTTTGCCATCAGTTTAATCAACAATCGTTACTTTAAAAATTTTGCAGCAACTAGATTTTTTCAAAGTATCTCGATACTTGTTTCTGCCTCAACATTTTTTTCATCAACAACAACTCCAGAACTGAAACTTTATCCACCTTCCAAACTTCAACAACGCCCTCAAAAATCAAGACTTAATATTGCAAATAAGATAATTAAAAAAATAGATTTGTTATTTTCTCTTTCTATCCATTCACCTTACACAGTGTAAATTTTGTCAAGTCATTGTAAATAATTTCATTGCCTTGGCCTCTTTCATAAAAAAAAACTAAAAAAATATAAATATGTAGGGGAAAAATTTTTCAAAAAAATCCAAAAAAAAAAAATGAAAAAGCAAGCTTATTGGCTGCGCGTCGTTGTTCTTCGTCCTGTTATATCATCTTCTAGGCACCGCAGATTGATTATTTTAATTATTTTTAAAAAGAAAATTACAATTTACATCGCTTTTTTTCTTTCTTTTAAAAAGAAAACCAATTAGAATGAGCGGTGTTTAGAATTTTCCGTTCGAATTCGCTAGTTCCAGAATTTTAAATCTGAAGAATAGTCTTTAAACGGGGAAAAAAATAATAGCACATTTTATTTAACACCCAAAAGAAAAATTTAAAAAAAAGATTAAATAGATTTTTAAAAAAAGACCCATTAGTATGTTTAATTATTATAGAAAGAAATAAAAAGATTTTTAAAAAAATCTCCACCTAGATTAAATTAAGTAATTATTATATATTTTATAGCTCAATTTCTGTACTCCGAGGAATTGACAAGCCCCCCTCCTCTATATTTCAGTTTTTTAACTAAACTTCCCATTCCTTAACCTTTTTATTATTATTTTCGAAAAAGGCCGCTCATATTTATTATTTATTATTTTCTTTTAATATTATTTTAACAAAGTGCTATGCTATATTATTTTGAATATCAAACACAGGGTCCTGATTTGTTTATGTGTTTTCTCTTCAAATATTCTCTTTTTTCTCTCATTATAATTTTTGCATGAATCAACGGAGTATATGAAAATTCGAGCGATTTTAGAAAATCACCTTTTAAAAGAAAATTTTTTTAAAATAAAATATATTCACATTTTTTGATTAAAAACAAGCTTTTCCTGTTATCAAGTCTTTCAAAAAAAAAAAAACTTGCCATTCGATGTGCTTATTAATATTGACCACTGACCTATTTTCCCAGATTGAATTTATTTTAATTTCAAATAAAAAACGGACCAATGTATAAAATGTTAACAAATAAAATCTGTGGTCGTGTATAAATATAAAAAAACTGGCTTGAATGAAATAAATAAAAAAAAACAGTCGAGAATGTTTTAAGAGAAAACTAATTTCGAGTCTAGAATTAAAAAGAATTTAAAATAAAAAATTTAAAAAAAAATTTTGTTGTAGGTTGGCAACCATGTTGAATGTTATAGTCGTGTTGTATTTCAGTGTTCCAAAAAATGATTTTTATATTTTTAAGAATTTAAAAAAAAAGGAGATTTTAAAAAAAGGTTTATTAATTTTATTCACCAAAAAAAGTTATATGTATTGTTATTATAAATAGGCCTACCCAACATTCTTTAACCTTAATTAAAATTTTGAAAATCACTTTTTGCAGCTTTCAACATGGATTAAAATATTAAAAAAAAAAATATTGCCCTTGTGTTGGGTGTGATAATTAAAAAAAGAAACTAAGTTTCGAGCCAAGCTTCCATCGGGAAAATGGTTATTGATTAATGATTAAAATATTAAAAAACTTTTTTTTAATAAAAAAAAATAATAAAAAAGAGATCATTCCGTACATTGAAGCTCAAGTACACGTAGGTTAGTTGTTTTTTAAAATATTAAAAAATAAATAAAAAATGGAAGGCTTGTCGTGAAGATGTGTTACAGAGAAGAAAAACACTCATCTTTTTCCAGTTACAATGTTTTAGGAAAGTTATTAAGTCTTTTTTTTACAATAAGAAAAAAAAAAGTTTTATGTACATTATTATAAAAATATGTGAACTGATCGATTATAGAGTTAATCAATTCCTTTGCCATTTGTCTCGTAATGAGGCGTTTGTAAATATATAAAATATATATAATTTACTTTTTATCAGCTAATATTATGGGTTTGGTTTGTTATAGAAAGTCCTTCCTTCCTAATTTCCTAAATCAGCTGATTCAGATTCAGATGATCAGCTGATTTAGGAAATTATGGACAAATTTCAAGTGGTTAAGAATGCTGATTTTTAAAAACACCTTTTCAACAAACATGAATTTGTCCAATTTATAATGATCTCATATCTTTAATATCTATTTAATGTCAGACAGACTGGGGCTTGGTTAGAATGTCGAAAGTGCAGGGACATTAAATAGATTTCAAAGATATGATATCTTTAAGAAGATACACGGTGTTTTCGATTAATTGGAATGTCATTAAGGTGTAGGGAATGATTATCGAAAGTGATTAGGTTAGATGTGATTCATATTTGGAGAATATTTATCGATTGGAAAGAATTACAATGCAGAAAGCAAGGTAAATACAGTTTAAAAGAAGAGATTTTTTCTTGAAATTTTTGAAGCGTCAAGGAGGAATTTTGAGCAACAGAGAAATGCTGAGCATAAGTCTTCGTTATGCAACAGTTTGGAAAAAGCAGTTTGCGGTCATTGTGCACGCACGTGATGCAAGTAATTAACCACAAATCTAGCTCCCTTTTGATGCTATTAATAAAATATTAAAACTGTCTTACCTTATTTTGAATGAAGCCTTGCAAATCCGCTGCCACATGTGACTGCAAAACTGGCTCTGAATATTTCCTAAAGACAAGTGGTGATATTTCAGCTGCTCTTTCCTCTGTTGTGGAGAACTTCACAAAATATTTCAATTAAAATCCATCTGTAAATAAAAATTAAAATATTTATATATTTACACACTGTATAAAGTTCACAATACGAGATTTGAAGGATTTTTAAAAAAAATTACTTAGAATTATTTCACATGTCGATGCAGAGCATGGACAGTGAGCCAAGGCGACTCATAACCTCAATTTCACCAAATCAAGCTTACATATAACTCATAATATATCAACAGTCAAAACTAATAAACCAACAATTCAGTTTAAATGCTTCAAAAATCAGAATTCAAGAAAAACCCCAGATTCAAGCACATTAACATTAAATACAGACCACAACGTTGGTTTCCCCCCCCAAAAAAAACTGCACTCAGCAAACTTGGAAATCTAGTATTTTTTATACAAAAAACAAAAGGATAATACTCTAAAAATAAAAAAATGTCAGCCATCGCTATAAGTAAGTCACAGATTATCTTCCAAGGCATTTTAACTAAAATAAAAAAAATTTTCAGCAAGCTGAAGCTTTTTTTTGGCAAACTTTAAGCATAAGATTCAAGCTAGATAGCAAAAATTTTCTTAACACTTCTTCTTAAAAAGAACAATAAACTTTTCATCAACCCCCTTCCCCCAAATTGAACTTAACAGAATTAAACAAAATTAAACTTACGTCTGTGCACAAATGTATGAAGCTCTGTAATTATATCAGCCAATGACAATCCTTTCATTATCTTATTCAGATTTTCCACTTCTGAGATTACAAGTTAAGGAATTATATTTACCCTAAAAAATCTGCAATAATTAAAAATAAAAAAAAGGATACTATTGTAAGTTGCTGACATCTCATCATAAAGTAACAACTTTAAAATATCAGAAATATCACTTTGTAATGGATGACCAACACAAGTATAAACTGATTCTTCTGTAACTTGAGAAGATGAGATTGCTGTACTTGGCAAAATATTCAGCACTCTTTTCATATCTCCTCCTCCTAATGTAAGGCAAGCTTTCTTCCCATCTTCTGTTATAATTACACTAAAAAAAAAATAAAACAAATTAATTCTCATGATACAAGGTCTTTGCCCAATCGGTTTTTTAACACTTACTTTTCTTGTTGAGCTACATATTCTAATCTAGGCATAATTTGTTCAGCTATTAAAGGTGCAAATCAAAATCTTGCACATCTCGACTGAAGAGCAGGAATTATTTTTCCAAGGTAATTACATATTATAAAAATCTTACATTATCAGTAAACTTCTCGATAACTGCAAAAAAAAAAAAATTAATATGAAAATCCCATTTCTCTGTTTTGGATGCAATTAAAATAAGTAACTTACTCTATCTCAATGCATTCTGAGCATCATTAGTCATAGCATCAGCCTCATCAAGAATAATCAGCTTAAACCCAGATTTAAATATCGTCCTTGTACTGGCAAAATTCAATATAGCACCATGTACAATGCCAATGCCTTTATCATCAGATGCGTTTAATTCCAACACCATAGATGAAAATTCTGCTCGAGAATATAACTGCCTGGCACATGCTAGAATAGTACTTGTCTTCCCAGTACCAGGGGGACCATAAAATAGCAAATGTGGTAGCTGATTCTCTTCAATAAAATATTTAACTGAAATGGGTATTAGAACTTAAGAATATGAAATACTTTAGCATTTCGTTATAGATACTTACTTGTTTTAACGATATCCTCCTTAGAAATCAAATCGTTGAGGGTTTCTGGGCGATATTTCTCAAGCCTGAAACAAAAAAAAATGATATCGTAAATGCATGCCGGTAACCTCAACCCACGCTGTTTTTGTATTAATAAATTTATGTGATAAAAAGACTGTTCGGGAGGAAAAAATTGCTTACCATGGTAAATTAAGGCCCGGAGCATTTTATTATCCACGGTCATGATGTATTACTTTATTATTAATTGAAAAAATGTGGATTACTTTAAGGATAATCACTGAAACGAGATCACCATTTTTTTCTTCACTTGCAGAGAACAGTTGGAGTTAAAATGGCGCCTTGGCGGGAAGGTAATGCCACAACAAAAGGTAAACAACATTTTTTTGGGAGTTTCTTTTCGAAAAAACGAGTGAAAAATCGGAAATAGGGAACATAATTTTTATTCAACGTGATTCCTGGAAATTGGGCAGTACAAAAATGGTAAAAAATTTATTTATATTTATATTTATTTCTACCGTATTTCCGTTGATATATTTTCTAAAAACGTTTTCTCGGCATAAGTAAACCTAAAGGGGTTTATTTTCTTCTATTTAAATGCACTCTGCTGTGACTGAGAATTTTTTTTTATAATTAATTCGATATATCGAATCTCAAACCTTAGCTTTCTTGATTCATAACGGAACCTCGCCCTCCGCGATTGAATTTGTATATTATTCTCAAAATGAAGTGTAGAATATTTTAACACGCCTTCCTTTAATCTTCAAAAAGCGAAAAAAATAATTTATACACAAATGAAAGATGCTGTGGCCATCAACACAAAACCGAAGAGGAACTGCTAATGCCTTTAAATAATGCTAACCTTACCTTGCTAGATCGACGTTTTTGCAAAAAATTACGTCACTTCAAGTTGAGATTCCAGCTTCCAGCACACTATTTGAAATGTTGAAACATTTTGCAACACAAGTTAACACATTTTTACTCGTAAAATTTGTTCTTAAAAATCCAACAGCCACATGACGCTTCCTCCACGAATTTAATAAGATGAACGGCAACAAGACGAATCGATATATCGATTAAGCGACATTTTAAATTTCAAAATTAGGAATTTTAATAGGAGTTAAATCATTCAGGATAATCTTTAATTTCACCTCAAAATAAATCTCCAACGCATTCTTTTCTTTCAATATATTTATCAAAAAAAAATCAATAGGAATAAACAGGAGGAGGAGGGATTATTTACAAAAGTCATAAAACGCAGTTAAATTGCCTTTTACTTAAAACTATAATGGTAATTACTTTTTTTTATTATTAAATTTTTAAAGAAATAAAAGGCAATTTAACCGGGAAACAAAGAAACTTAGAAAAAAAATTAATAATAAAAAAATTACTACCCGTGCCACAGCTCGGGGATGATTTTTCTTTTAAATCTGCGTCTTTTTTTTCCAAAAAAAAAATTTATTATTATTTCGCACGTTATATTTTTTTAAATCTTTCGTTTTTTGATATATCTACACTGATCCCAATAATAAATTTATTAAAATAATTAATTTACTAACAGTCAACTTAAGAACAATTTGCAAAATTTTTTTTTATTATTTTTTAATGAAAAAAGATTTGAGATCAATTTTTTATTTATTTATTTTTTTTATAAACAGTAAAGACAAAATGAAAAAAAAATTCAAAATAGATTCAATAAGGAATTTTTACCTATGAAAATCTTACATCGTTAAATCGCTGTTGTATTCCCTGAATCTAGTTCTTAAAAATTAGCACTAATTATTTACAATATCCACTGGTCCTTATTTTTTTGACACTTTGGTATGTAGCTCTCTTTATCAAGACAGTCTTTAATTTTTTTTTATAATTTCCCTCAAAAATGAAACACTAGACACTTTCCTAATTTGAAAGTAAAAAAAAAAAAAAGATACTCAAAGAAAAAAAAACGAGAACTATTTTATTTCTTGATCGTTTTTGAGGGTTAAATTTTTTTTGGCTAGGCAATTGCCCGGTAATTCAATTTATGTAACCAATATGGAAGCACCTCTTTTTTTTTCATAATATTTACAAAAGCTTCAGTTTCTTTCGAGAAAAAAAAACACTAGAACCGTAATTAAGTAAACAAAAGTGAGCAATGTTCTTAACTAAAAAAAAAAAATTAATATGCAAGAAGGAGGGAACGTGAAGTCAAATATTCCCTGCGACGGTATTAAAACTGCCGCAGGATGCTTAGAGTCACACTAAGTGACCTTCGTTCTCTAAATTAGGTGGGTAGCCTTGCCCGAACGTGGACAAAGCCGGCTGAGGCATTAACGTCGCTGATAGGACGGGGCCGTTGTGAACAGGCGGTGGATTGTTGTGTAAGACGGTTACGTCCGGCGGTACCGGACCCCTGTGACGTCTTAAGGATCCATTTCCTGTAGGCAACGTGTGATTGTAGTCCAATGTTGGCGGGTATGATACGTATCTGCAAGAAAAAAAATTGAAATTAGTCAATGAGCTCGTGAAACAGGCGTTAGGGCGCGCCAATAACGTTTTCACTCATAAAATGAGCTCTGTAGTCGTTTCTAATTTCTAAAAGTTCTGCTACAGAGCGTTCTTCTAGTATTTCGATTATAAAATTGTAGCTGGGAGCTCTAGTATCAATTTGAGTTTAAAAAATTGCCATTAAATAGCGCAAGGGTCATATTTCGTTTTTAAAATTGTCACTGGAAAACACTAGTGTCATTTTTAGTTACTAAAAATGTCGTTGTAGAGCGTCAGTATCATTTCTAGTTTCTAAATTCTCGTTAGAGAGCGCTAGTGGAGTATTTGGCTATAAAAATTGTCATAAATACTTCTATTAATGCTGTTAGAGCTAATTATTCTTCACCTAATTACTCACCTAGTATCAGGTTGTAAATTATAATAACTCCCACCTATCGTATGTGGAGGCATTACGGAATTGCTAATATAATCTCCTTTACTAACAGGATTGTGAGGCAGAGTATTTCTTCCAGAAACGATTTCTGGATCAGGAACAGTGTGATTGGCTTTTAATTGATGTTGCATTTCATATGTAGCCGGATATTGGAACGGATAGTCAATTTGGTCTATTAAATAAGTACTAGCTGCTATTTTACGACCATCCTCCTAAAAAAAAAAAATTGATAGACAAATTAGTTTTTGAAAATAAAACTGCAATCTTTAAATTAAGTCCAAACTTACCACATATTCCTCATTAGCTTCCCCATTTGAGTAATTCTCACTTTTCTCGGAGACTGAGCTTAGTGTTTCTCCCGTCACGGTTTCATTATAACTACTAGGTGCATACATTTCAATAGTTGCTGATTTGTTGCTACCCTGTTCGCTGGGACCTGTTCCCAAAATTAAAAAAAAAAAATTAGTCCTGTTGCTTAATTTTTAAAATGATTACAGAAAATTTTTTAAGAGGTGCCAAAACCAATTTAAGAAAAACTAAAAGTGGCTAAAAAATTTGAGGCCCCCAAAAAAATTTTCTGTAATACTTTTGAGCCACTAAATCTTTTAAAAATTTTTTTCAGCATATCCGAGCCCCATTAAATTTAAAATTTTCTAATTTAAACATTACCTTTATTCATTTTTCTATTTTTCTTCTTCAAAATGAAACAAGCTACCAGGGCGATGTTAAAAAAAACTAAAATAGCCATCGTTATCGACACGCTGATAATAATTATCCTAGGAACGTCGGCTTTTCCCAGCAATTCTTCCGGTATGATAACGCCTATAAAAAAATTTTATAAACAAAATATAAAATTTGCAAATACCTGAGAAACGTTTGTTGCGGAAGCGGCGTCGCAAGCAGCAACCCACCACCAAAGCGTTGAGCGCGAGAAGCGCGATCCCCGCGACACCAACCGACACCAAAACAGTCACAGAGATTTTATTCTCGTTGAGGGTCCCGTGGGATGGCGAATGAAGCGAGGGAGGTGGTGTGCCTACAGAGGAATAAGCAACCGTCACCAACATGCTTTTTTAAAATGTTAATTTAGACAAACGGGAAATGTTAGTATTTCAGGTTTTTGCACCGAATTTTTTCAAAATAAATTAATATTAGATTGATGAGTTCTGCACTAGCCGAAAATAAAAATTTTAAATTGGCGCCTGAGCCTTCTTCTCTCACTTAATCTAACTCGGCCAGTGCAAAACTTTATTAAGAACATAAAACTTACTTGACGTTCTTGCTTTAACGCTTTTAGCTAAAAATTTACTCTCTCCTAATACGTTTTTGGCCATTATACTAAATGAGTATTCAGTGTCAAGTTTTAAATCGCTAATTACAAATGTCGTTGTTGTATTTTCAGGCATTATTACATCCCGATATTGATAACCATCAGTCGCAGGATCTGAAAAATTAAAAAAAAATTTTATCCAACCTGACTACGGGCCTGATTTTTAAATACAAATAACCGTCATTGACAAATTACCTAAAGTCGATGGTATGTATCGTATCCGATAAACAGTTTTCAAACCCCCGTCAAAACCAGGAACCCAAGATAAAGTTACGGCGTCGTGAGTAACATTTAAAACTGTTAAAGACAGCGGCGTGTCTGGCGCTGATGTTACTCGGAAGTCAATTGTCGATGAGGCGAATCCCATTTCGTTAACAACTTTGCATTCGTATTTTCCGTAGTCCGTTGTTTCGACGGTTTGTATTATTAAAACGGATTCGAATGTTGTCCTATCAATCTATAAAAAACAAAAATTTTTTTTTTAATTTTCGGTCTGATGTTTTTATGATTTTGTTTTTTGTACACGTACCTCGTGAAACTCTTCTAAATATTTTTTCGAAGTATTGACTGCTATAGAAGAGTTTGCCCTAAGCCATTTAAAATTAGGTTTAGGTATCGCTGAAGTTCTACAATATAATCTCCCTGCATCTCCGATATTCGACGCTGCTTTTTGTTTCGACGGCGTTTCATCCATTTCAGGTTTATCTAAAATTTAAAAAAAAAATGTAAGTAGTATTCAAAGAAAAGTTTTTGTGCTAAGTTCGAGTTTAGAAAAAATTGAAAAGTTGGGCTGGAACTTAAAAAATTTTATGGCAAAGCTGAGCCCCAAAATAAATTTTTTGCCAGGTTAGAGCTAAATAAAAATGTAAGCTCAAAAAAAATACTTCAAGTTTTGGGGCCCAAAAGTATTTCTGGGCTTCTCTTGAGACTCAGAAACTCATTCTGTGTCTGACTTGAGCCAAAGTTTGAAAATTATTCTAATGAATGCCATAGCTTAAAAAAAATTTTTCTATCGTTTTAAAATTGAAGAAAACATTTTTATGACTCGCATGAGCTGCTAAATATTTTTTTAAGCAGGTTTGAACACTTATAAAAATCTCTGCGGCGGGCGTTAGGCACAAAACAGTTCCTGTGACTCGCCTCAGATTCAAACACACGGAACCTGAGGTCTAAAAAAATTTTTCTGCTAACCCTGAACTTATTTCTGGGACATGAGTGAGATTTTTTTAGAAAGATAATGCTAATATAATTAAATTCAATTCGATATCTTCGCCAGGAAAAATTTTTATCCCAGTTCTGACCTCAAAAAAGAATCCTGAACCACGCTTCAGGTCCGAAAAAATTCTACGCCATTCCTGAGCTCAAAATTATATAAATGTTATGCTTTGTTAAGTTCAAAAAAATTTCTGGGCCGCGTCTGAGCCTCAGAAACTACTATTTAGCCAGAAAAAATTTTTGTAATAGTTCTGAGTTAGCAAAAACATTCTGGTGGCTCGTCTGAGATTCAAAAAACTTCTTTACTTTAGTTCTGAGCCCCTAAAAAAATTTTTTTTCACTTAAAAGCTCCAGAAAAATATTTGTGACGCTCTTTAACTCACGAAAAAATTGTTGAGGCCCTTGAAGTAAAATCTGCGCCAAACTTGAACCTCAAAAATTTTAATTTTGGTGCCACAAAAACGTTTGTGTACATTCTGAGTTTAACAAAAAATTTTCTTGAGGCTTAAAATTAGTTCTGTGGCACTTTCCTTATTCATTAAATATTAAATTTTTTTCCTGACTCAAAAAATTATACTAAATAAAACTAACTTACATTTAACTAATAAATGAACGCTTCTAAACGTTTCATTCCCTATTCCATTATTTACAACACATTCAAACTCTCCTGCATCCTCCCTATTAACCGAATGTACAGTTAACGACGACGTTGAATTTAAAAACCTTTTAGTCGTCCTACTATCAAATCCTTTAAAATTTTTATTCCTCCACGTAACAAATTCTTCACTTAACGGATTCCCATCGACCGTGCAATAAAGATGAGCGTCTTCTCCAGGTCGAACCATTACAAAATCAGGAATGTCCGAAATATAACCCGGATCTAAAAACACACAAAAAAATTAAAAGCACGCTCAAAACCAAATTAATTGTTTTTTTTTAAAGCCACAACTTACAATTTACGGTTACGTTAATACTAATGGACGTAGATCCTTCGGAATTAGATGCCTCGCAAGTATAAACTCCAGTATCGTTCCTACTTAACCTAGTTATATTTAAAACAGGACCATCCGCTAATATCCTTAAACTTTTCTTAGTTAACGGGATCCCGTCTTTTGACCACGTGTAAGCAATATTACTAGGATTTCCTTGAGCTTCCAATGAAACAATTAATAGTTCACCTTCGATACCTAAATAGGTAGTACTTGGTTTACTATCGAAGATAGGTTTATATAAAACATCTAAAGTAAAAGCATCGTGAACGCTTCTTTGCAAGGCTTCGTTGGTTGCTTGGCAAGTATATACAACACCACTTATCGAGGGTGTAACGTTGACTTTTAGTTCTATCACTGATATCATTCCTCCGTGGAGTCCTGGTTTTGATGAGGTTGTGGCACCTTCGATTGGGATTCCTTCTTTCCACCAGCTGAGGACTGCTGGAGGGTTGCTGGAACTCGATTCGCATGTTAGTGTGGCTACGGTTCCGGGTTTAAGCTCGACTGGCTCTTTTCTTATTCGAACGAGATCGGGTGGAACTGTAAAAAATATAAAATATTTTAGTTTCTTGAAATATTTATCTTTCCCAGAATAGTTTTTCAAAATTTCTGCTTCAACTAAAAATTTTAATTGAAAAAAATCAGCAAAAAAATTTTAAGGTTCATTTTTAGTCAATTTTTTTAAAAAATGATTTTTTTCTGGGAAATTCTTTTACAATTTAATGTCTTGCTTTTCAAGCTATTTTTTTTCAAATTAGCTTTTCGATCAATTTTTCTGAAATTTGCTTTTTGATCAATTTTTCTGAAATTTGCTTTTTGATCAATTTTTCTAAAATTAGCTTTTTGATCAATTTTTCTGAAATTTGCTTTTTGATCAATTTTTCTGAAATTTGCTTTTTGATCAATTTTTCTGAAATTTGCTTTTTGATCAATTTTTCTGAAATTTGCTTTTTGATCAATTTTTCTGAAATTTGCTTTTTGATCAATTTTTCTGAAATTTGCTTTTTGATCAATTTTTCTGAAATTTGCTTTTTGATCAATTTTTCTGAAATTTGCTTTTTGATCAATTTTTCTAAAATATGCTTTTCGACCAATTTTTCTAAAATTTGCTTTTCGATCAACTTTTTCTTGACTAAAAACACTAGAAGACTTTTTCTAAAAACTTTCCTCATAAATAAAATTTCCACATTGTGTTTTTGTCAAAAAATGGTTTCTAAACCTTTTGAACTAAACTAAAAATTTTTTTTAACAATTTCTCTTGCCATAATTTTTTTCTTGAAATTCTTAAATCTTGACTTTTTCTTGGCAAAAAATTTTTTTCCTAGTATTTCGTTTCAACCAAATTTCATTTTTTAAAAGATTTGACTTTAACAGAATTTTATTTCTCAAATTTAACTTCGACCAAAAAAATTTTTTTAGAATTTTTTGAACTTGACAAGAAATTTTTTCCTTCCAAAACTTATTTTTAAATTACAACTTTTCTTGTCAAAAAAATCTGGTCTTAATTCGACAAAAAAGTATTTTATAATTTTTTTGCCAAACAAAAGATTTTTAGATTTTTCTAGCCAAATTACTTTTTCTTAAATTGACAATAACTCTTAATATTTCCAACAGTAATTTCGCTTTTACCCGGAAATATTCAAAAAACTTACAATAAACATTTAATTTAATAGTTTCTACGGCAGGAACTTCAGTCGCTGGATTAGAAGCCTCGCATTTATAGATAGCACCATTATCACTCACATTTGTATTAACAGTTATCTCTGCAGATACAGATCGTTCTTTAGTTTTCAAAATGGAATTGATCTATAAATAAAATAAAAAAAACAAAAATTAGCCACGAAAATTTTTTTAAATTAATTCCTCTTCAATATCGTTTTTACCTTTTTATCATTTTTATACCACGTTAAAGTAGCTAAAGGATTACCACCTGAAGATATGCAAGCAATCATTTGTTGCGTTCCGGCTGCTAAATTAGTCCCTTCCGTATAACCGGTTATAAGTGGCTGGCCAGGAGGATCTAGCACAAAAAAAAAATTAGAAATTTAAAAAAATGTTTTTGAATGGCAAAAAATAATTTACTTACATAAAACGTTAATAGAGTGAGTGCTGACGACATGCTCAGTCAACAGCTGGTTGTAACCTGTACAATCGACGACGTAAGTTCGTTTGTTCGGAAAAATTTGAACTGTGTAGTTAGATGTGCTGATAAAACCACCGTCGGGTGATGGAGAGGTTGAATATGTTGTATTTTTTTGATTTCGTCCATTAACCGTCCACCCGATTGCTGCTTCTGGATTACTGTTGGCTGTTGTGCATGTTAACGGGACTTTATCGCCGGATTTGGCTTCAGTTGCTCCGGAGATGGTGACTCGAGCAGGTGCAACTGTGAAAAAAATCGTTTTCATTAGAATTCAAATGGCTTAAAGAGCAATAGAACTTTTTCAAATTAAAAAAAAATCAACAGAGAATGTTAGTTTGTCATATTATCATTAGAAAGCGCTAGTGTCGCTTTTGGTTTGAAATTTTGACCTCAGAGAACGTTAGTCTCGTTTTTAGTTCCTGAAATTGTCGCCAGAGAGCGAAAGTATCGTTTTTCATTTGTAAAATTATATCAGATAACTCTAGAGTTTACTTTGGTTTCTCAAATTGCCGTTCGGAGCGCTAAATGTCTATTAAATTATCGTAGGAGAGCGCTAGTGTCGCTTACAGTTTTCAGTGTTGTCGTTAGAGTGCGACCATATTTTTCTAATCGGTAAAATTATAGTCCAAGATCGCTAGCATAGTTTTTCGCAAGTAAAATTATTATCCAAGAGTTCTGGAGTCTATTTTAGTTTTGTATACTGCCACTGGGAGCGCTAAAATCGCTTTCGGTTGGAGAAATTATCGTGGACAGCGCTAGTGTCTTTTTTAATAGGAAATAATACCGTACGAGAGCACTGAAGTTATTTTCAATTCGTCAAATTTATCATTGAGGGCGCTAGTGTCGTTTTTAGTTCCTGAAATCGTTTCCAGAGAGCGCTAGTATCGTTCGTGTTTTTTAAAGTATTTAATTGGAAAGCCCTAAAGTCATTATTAGTTTGTAAAATTATCGCTGGAGCGCTAGTGCCGTTTTTAGTCCCTCAAATCGTCTTTAGGGGGCGCTAGTGTCACTCTTAGTTTCTGAAACTGTCTTTAGAGAGCACTGGTATCGTTTTTAATTTCTGAAATCGTCTTAGAACAAAGCTAGTGTCGTTTTTAGTTTCTAAAATCGTCTTGGGAGAGTGCAAGGTCGTTTTTAGTTCCTAAAATCGTGTCTGGGCAGCGCTAGTGTCGTTTTTAGTTCCTGAAATCGTCTTCAGAGAGCGCTAATGTCGTTTTTTGTTTCAAAAACCGTCGTTAAAAAGCGATAATATCATTTTTAGTTTGAAAAATTGTTATCCAGCAGAGTGTTGGTGTAGTTTTATCCTTTTTTTCATCAAAATTTTATTAATTTAATTACTTACACAAAACCGTGAGCGTTATTTCCGCCGTCAAAGGCTTCACACTCATAATGTTCGAAGCTTCACACTTATATTTCGCTTTATTATCACTCGTATCCGCAGTGAAAGTGAAAACATTTTCCGACAATCTTCCGACCGTCCTATACTGCATACGAATTTGTTCCCCGTTTTTATACCAAATAAGCTGAGCAGGAGGATTCCCTCCTCTCGATCTGCATATCAATTCTACGGTTTGGCCTCTTCGTATTGTCTCTCCTTGAGTGTACCCTTCGATGTAAGGATCACCGGGCGGATCTGAAAATTAAGACACCATTAAGGAGCAAGTCAGAGAGGAAGTGCTTTTTGCCGAGTATCAAAAGATCGAATTCACAGTTAATTAATATTTAATAAGGTTTTAAGACAAGAACTGGTTATAGATGAAGGGAACGAGAACCGCAGGCCCTGTAAACTTAGTTCTTCCTTATATAATGTTTTGCACTGTCTTGGGAAAATCACATGTGCTTTAACTATATGAGGATTTATTTTGTTAAAAGGAAACGGTGCGCCATTTTCTTCCACGCACACACGATATTTCCCGTTAAATTATTTTTAGGTGAATTTTCTTTCATTCTAATCAATCAAGTGCAATGGACGTTTAATTCTTTCACCCCTAAAGGAAAATGCTTTCCCCTTTTCAACGAATTCTAATTAAGAATTTACTTACATAACACCGAAAGGTGAACGGGAGCTCTGAGCGGCATATCGGATGGCAGTGCACTGTGTCTTGCCTCGCATGAATATTCAGCATTGTCATCATCCTTCGCTGGTCTTATTTTAATCTTGCTCAATACATTATATCTAGTTAATCCTTTATCTTCGACTTTTATCACAGATTCTGACCTTTTTACTGGAAAAAATAAAATAAAAGATTAAAATATCCCCGAACATTTTTTTTTTTTGACCAGATAAGGTTATGAACGATTTTTTTTATGGAATTAATGATAATTGAAGATCGCTCTTGGCCTGAGCTAAGCTCATGAGGGCTTCAAGCTCGGCAAAAAACCTAAGCCAAGTCGATTAGGCCTAAAATAAAAATCTGCCAGGCAGCTAAAAAAAATTAAAAAATTAAAAAAAGACTTTAGGCCATTCTGAGATCCAAGCTAAGCCATAAAAGTGTTCTCTAGTTCTTCTACAGCAACTTAAGGGCCATTTATAATATTAAAGGCTCGATTTAAATTAGCTGGCAATGTCCACACATTTTAACAGCCTACTAGAATAAATTCTAGATGCTTTAGTTAAGCCATTTTAAGCAACAGAGGCGTTAGCTAAGCCCTTTATTGCCTTAGATCATTTAACTAGAGCTTACAAAGTCCTTTAGAGCTGTGGCTGAACAATTTAGACCACTACAGGCTTTTTCTAAGCATTTTAAAGCTTCAATTAAACTCTCTAGAGCCATAGGGAGCTCAGTTAAGTTCTGCATTTCCACTTAAGGCTTTAATTAAGACTTTTAGGGCTTCATGTAAGCTCTTAGCTTTTTTAACTTACCATCTCTCCCTTCAAATTTCACTTCTTTATGGCCTTTATACCAAAAAACCTGAGCGGGAGGTTTTGAATTCTTCACCAGACACTCAATCTCCAATTCCTGTTTCTCTCTTACTTCTATTTTACTATTAGTAGTATGGCCGACTATTTCGATGGACGAAGGTGGAGCTAAAAATAAAAACGACAACATTAAATTTAACTCGAAAACTAAACCAAACCATTTTCATCTTCAAAGGAAAAAAAAATACATCAAAACCCATTGATTCAAGAGTTATTCTTTTTTAAGTTTTTGTTATTCCCCATCTGGATAATGTGAAGTATATTTCTTGAAAAATTATTCACGTGAAATGATAAAGTTGCACGTTCTTCAGTGATTGATCACACAGAGATGATTCACTTCTTTTTTTTTTTTCTCCCCCCCCTTTTTTTTTCTTGCTTTTGCCTTTCTCGATTATTATCCATGTTATTCTCTCAGTTTTTACGAATTTAATTTGTGTTTGCCTTATTTTTTCTCTCTGTACACAAAATTAAATTTAAAGAAAAAGACTGGGAAAATTTTTTATTGATTAAACAGAAAAATTTTTTTTTTTTTTTCGAAAAGAAAAAAAAAGTAAACAGACTCCAAACGCGAAACGTGATTAGGTAATCTTCCATCCAGAACAGTGGGTTCTAAACTTTTCATTATCACTGAATCCTTTACTTTGTATAAAAAAAACGAGATTTCAATGTTCTCGAGAAAAAAATTTTTCTTATAAAAGAAAACTTTGAAGAACATGATTTTTAACAAAAAAGATTTCAAGAAAAGTGATTTTTTTAAAAAAAAATGAAATTACCTATAACCGTAAGTCTTGCATTTGCTCTAATTGGCTTAATATTAAGGTGTGGACCGACTTGGCACTGGAATTCGGCATCATCTTCTAATGAGACGTTTGTTATTTTGAGATTATATACACCGCTCTTTCTATCTCCAATGTAGGTATACCTAGGAAATCCCGGTATTTCGGCAGAAAAACCTAAAAAAAAAAAATAAAATCATTAAATTTCCGAGAATTTTGAAGAGCAAATACGCCTTCAGGTCAGACCCGTTCCCCCCGATTTTGAGCGCGAAATTCAGCGTCTCATTTAATTTTTTGTTGTCTTTGCTTACCTAACGCGAATCCATCTTTCGTCCACTGGACAGACCCGTGTAAATTTGAAATTTCGCATTCTAGCACAACTTCCCCACCTTCATTGATCGTTACGTTCTTAGGTACCTGTCGAAAATATTGTTGGCCTCCGAGAACTGAAACAAGAAAAAAAAACCCAATTAATTCCGGGAGATTTTTTCAAAGGAAACAAACATCGGAAGGGAGAGAATCTATAAAAAAATGAGATCACTCACAAAAGGGTATTTTTTTTCCCAAAAGCCAAAATATAGCAAAAAAAGGGGGAAAAAGGAGAGAGATTTTAAAAAACGATACAAGGAGAAAGAGAGAAAGAAGTAAAAAAGATAAAGTTTCAATTTTAAAAATATATTTTTCCGAAAAATGCTATTGATCGAACGCACAAAAAAAACCGGGTTAAGGTTTATGCTTATAGACGTCGCGGTTTTAAATTCCTATCCCGTTATCATTCATTAGTTTAAGCCTTGTGCCCCCCGTTTTTTTTTTCTTTTTTTAATGAACTGTGACTTACATTTCCGAATGATATCGACTTATTTTTCTCTAGGGAAGTGATTTTTTTTTTTACTGTATTTTTGCTAATGACTGGGATATGTTGGATATCAAAAGTTAAAGAGAAACTGGCAAACTGAGAAACAAGTTTGAGAAAAATTGCTCGGCAAGCAAGTTTGAGAAAAATTGCTCGACAAGCAAGTTTGAGAAAAATTGCTCGACAAGCAAGTTTGAGAAAAATTGCTCGCCAAGCAAGTTTGAGAAAAATTGCTCGCCAAGCAAGTTTGAGAAAAATTGCTCGACAAGCAAGTTTGAGAAAAATTGCTCGACAAGCAATTTTTCTCAAACTTGTTGCTCGACAAGCAATTTTTCTCAAACTTGTTGCTCGACAAGCAATTTTTCTCAAACTTGTTGCTCGACAAGCAATTTTTCTCAAACTTGTTGCTCGACAAGCAATTTTTCTCAAACTTGTTGCTCGACAAGCAATTTTTCTCAAACTTGTTGCTCGACAAGCAATTTTTCTCAAACTTGTTGCTCGACAAGCAATTTTTCTCAAACTTGTTGCTCGACAAGCAATTTTTCTCAAACTTGTTGCTCGACAAGCAATTTTTCTCAAACTTGTTGCTCGACAAGCAATTTTTCTCAAACTTGTTGCTCGACAAGCAATTTTTCTATACCAGCTATTTTTTAACTTATCGTTTGATTTTATTTTTAAAAATTTTTCCTTCGCTTATTATTCTCACAACTTTTCCTCAACCTTCCATAATTATCCCTCTCCACGTCCTCTCCTGCTTGCATCTAACCTCAAAACCTTTTCACCCAGTTTTTTTTATGACATTTTCCGAACATCACCATAAAACATTCTCCATAATATCCCGAGAACTGTTTTTAAATGGGATCATCCTAGAAACTGTCGGTAAACTCCTAAAATATCTAAGTTTGAACAATGAAGAAAGCACTTCCCCATATCCTCCTTTAGGTGAAAATCCATCATGAGCGCTTAAAAGTAATTCCATCGCCTTTCAAAAGCATACCGTCATAGTCGGGGCGTATATGAGATTATATCATGACATTAACCCTCGCTTGGTTGAATTCTCCTTTTAACAGCAAAGACATCGAAAAGTCTAACGCTCGGCGCCGTGTAGAAAAGAGAAAATGTTTACGTACATTCACGAAAATTGATGAAGCAAAGGTTGCGGCGAAAACCCGCGGTCATCCCTATCTTTTCCTTTACATCCTTTCGTTATTTTTAATACGATTAAAACCGTTAGAAAGATTTTATCCGCTCCGGTGACGAATCCTTTGACACGCATTAAAGTTTACATTTCCAACTAGAGTTCCCGGAACTTCCTGCTAATTACTCCTCGTGTTTTTTCCTCTCTCCAAATCAAAAAAAAAAAAACCTGGAGAGTTTTTTTTTGTGTAATAACTTAATTGCACCGTATCATTGTCTGCGGGGCTTACGGAATAATCTCACAGCTATCTTACCCCTTATAATTGGATTGATTCACTTGTTAAGGCTTGTCGGGGAGTAAATATCAAGCTTAAGCAGCTTCGTCGCTGACATATAATGCTTGAATGGATAAACCTTCCAAATCCCTTTCCGTCACCTTTATACGTACGAGAGAGCTCCTCGCACGGGGGGGGGTTCAGCCTTTGAATGAGTTTAAAGGCTAAAAGCTTTCGGTAAATGCAAACTTGGCCCAATTTTTCTTCTAAGGACCGATTTCCCGGAAAAATAAAATCTTGGTTGATTCCCAGATGAAGTAATCAACATTTGACAAGTTAATAGAGAAATCTAAAGCAGTGAGATCTAATATTTACTTTGCATAATAAGACATGTCCGGAGGGAGTTTTGGAGGAACTGGAAACTTTATTAACGACGAGATATCAAAGATAATTTAGTTAATTAAAGAAATACGGGAACGAAATCCGCAATATTGGTATTACATTGTCTCAATTATTTCCTTTTGCACAAAGTCGAGGGGAAGGGGAGGTTGTAATTACATGGAATTCGCTGTGGAATATGAAAATATGAACCCGAGGAATCTTTTTTGCTTCACGCTATTTGTAAAAATGGGGAAAAATGGGAGATTTTCTAAATTATGACAGCTAAGAAAAAGGAGGAAAGAAAAAATGATTGCATCATTCGCTGAGAAATTCGTTTTTTTCTTTTTTGGGTTCGCCCTTTTGTTGTCTTGGAACAAAAGGTGATCAAATCGAAGATCGAAACAATATCTTTGTTTCTGTGAATGATAACATATAAAAACTGGATGTCAGTAAAGAAAATGTTGGGAGATAAAAATCGGACAATAACCTTTTTTGTCTTCGGTTGTAATTTTTGCCTTTCACAATTTTTTTCGTGGAGTTTTGTTGAAGCTTACGTTGGGTTTGAATTAATTTTATTTATTGAAAAAGTAAGAGGAATATCTAAGACTCATTAGGCTTTCTTGCTCATGGGAAGATGCAGAGGAGTTAGACACTGGCATTGAGTGATTGCTCGAAAAGCAAGTTTGAGAAAAATTGCTCGAAAAGCAAGTTTGAGAAAAATTGCTCGAAAAGCAAGTTTGAGAAAAATTGCTCGAAAAGCAAGTTTGAGAAAAATTGCTCGAAAAGCAAGTTTGAGAAAAATTGCTCGAAAAGCAAGTTTGAGAAAAATTGCTCGAAAAGCAAGTTTGAGAAAAATTGCTCGAAAAGCAAGTTTGAGAAAAATTGCTCGAAAAGCAAGTTTGAGAAAAATTGCTCGAAAAGCAAGTTTGAGAAAAATTGCTCGAAAAGCAAGTTTGAGAAAAATTGCTCGAAAAGCAAGTTTGAGAAAAATTGATCGAAAAGCAAGTTTGAGAAAAATTGATCGAAAAGCAAGTTTGAGAAAAATTGCTCGAAAAGCAAGTTTGAGAAATCGCTTAAAAAGAAATATACCAGTAAATTTCGAGACAATTTTTCAAAATGCAAAGCTTCAAAATCCTTTCCTGCTATTTTTTTTAAACGTTATTCATAACTCCTATTTCATGTCTTCTAAAAAACAAACACATATGTCAAAGAATAGATAATAATCATTAGCCAAGATCATGTGAATGTACTATGTGTCAAAATAATTCATTCAACCCATTCTTTCATTAAATGAAATTTAAAAAAAAGGAAAAAAAAATTAATTTTTTACGTGTGTAAAATCATGAGAAAAATCTCAATATAAATGAGTCAAAACCCGGCAACAGCGCAATTGTAAGTTATAATTAATTAAAAGCGAAAAAAAAAATAATTGTAATTTATACGGCAGGTCCTTAACGCATTAACTTCCCTGCGACTTTACTATTTTCATCCAACGGGCGAATGGACTCGAATTAAATGCAACACACAATAAATTGCAAAAAAAAAAAAGAACAACACAATAAAGGGGAAAAATTAAGAAACCTGTTTTCCGCAAAATGATTTTTAAAGAAGAAAAAAAAAAGTGCAATACATTGCCCTATTAATTTGATACGTTTAATTAATTTTTCAATAACCACTTTACCTAATTAAAATAATTTATCCTCCTTACTGAATATCAAAACATAATCACCTTAGGTTTTTTTTCTCAAGAGCTTATTCTTAAATAATCCGATGCAAGTGACGAGTCTTCTTAGCGCAGTGGCGGAAATTTGAAAATATTTTGGGGGAAAATGAAACAAGGGATAGTATAATAATTTTTTCAAGATTTGGGTTTCGAGTAATATTTTCAGGATTTGGTTTTCGAGCAATTTTACCAATATTTGGTTTTCGAGCAATTTTACCAATATTTGGTTTTCCAGCAATTTTTTGTCTAATTTGGTTTTCGAGCAATTTTTTTTCTAATTTGCTTTAATACTTATTTTTACAGGCTATTTAGCAGTACTAATGATCCTGCCTAGTAAATGACAAGAAACTTTTCCCCTCTCCCAAACACACGCCTATGAGTCCTAAGGATGTGAGATAGCATTGTTTTAATCAAAGTAGGATGCAATGTTTAGGTAAGAATGAATAATAAGTGTGTGAACGGAAACCCACAGTATGGTAACATCAAGCGGACTTCTCTCATCCGTAAATTCTCTAACGAGAGATTATTCTACGACGAACAAAGTAAAGCGACCAAAAAGAAAGACTCACTTTTTGTCGTCGTTGTAAATCTCGTTAAAAAATAATTGATCTATTTTTTTTTCAGGCCCAGTTACATTAAAAAAAAAAAAAAAAACCCCCTATCGAAAGTGAACAAATAAATGGATAGCAACTTTTTTTTTCACGCTCCACACACCTTTAATCGAGCTTTGCAGACATCAGGGACCAGGTGGTTTGGTTACACCTGCCTTCACCTGTCCTTAAGCCTATCCATTCACGTAAATATATTCTTCTAACAGCTTCTACTGATATTTCCGCTGGGTTGCCCTATCAAAATCTCAATACTTTTTTTGACGCGATGATGCGCATGAAAGATGCTGCCTAATTAAGAAGCTGGTTTTTATATTTAAAGTGATGATTTATAATAATGGGGGGAAAATTAGATAGATTTCGGTTAAAGAGTAAAGTTTGAATTTCTTATCAAAGCATGCGTCAGTATGTTTAGTAAATATGCCATCTGATAAGGGCAATCGGTTTTCGGTTATTTTATGCATAATGCAATCATTGAATATTTTCTTTCATGATGTTTAAATAAGATATCTAATGTAAATTCTGAAACATGAATGAAAGGGTGATTATAATCAATTTTAAGGAAAAAATTAAAGATTAGCATTAGGGAAATTTGTCCATGTTATCATGCTACGCCGCAAAATCGAGCCTCTTGAGCCAAAGTGAGAAAAAAAATTAATTTAACTACTGTAGTTACTCATGGACAAAGAGAAAATAGCTTTTAAACTTTTTATCTAAAATCAGCTTCTCGAGAAATTTTCTAAAATCAGCTTTTTAAACAATTTTTCTAAAATCAGCTTTTTAAACAATTTTTCTAAAATTAGCTTTTTAAACAATTTTTCTAAAATCAGCTATTCGAGCAATTTTCCTAAATTCGAGCAATTTTTCTATAATTTATAGTTCAAGACCCAAATTTATTGTTCGTTCACCTAATTTTCAAAGAACCAACTGAACAATTTCTTGTAAAATCTACCTTCAAAATTTTTTTTCTTCAATATTAACGATTTCAGAAATTCTTCACACAATCAATTTCCCAGCCTCCGATTATATCGAAATTCACTCTGGTAAAATTTTTTACGGAATTTAATTTTCTAAAAGGTTTTTTCTCACAATTACACTCCCAAGGAGTTTTCGTCTAAACTTCTTCAAGCAAAATCTCAGATCCACTTTTAAAGCAAATCCTGCAGACTTGTTCTTCCAGCAATATCCCTCAGGCAAGCTCCAAAATATATCCTATGAGCATTAAAGCTGGTCTTAGTTATTTGTCTCAAATCCAATCTGAAATGTTTTTCCATTAACATCACTAACCGAGAAAATTTATTTGATTTCTAATTCTGATTTTTTTTCTTCAATTAACTTTTTAATCATTATTCCTTTCAATCTTCAATCAAAGTTTTGTTTCAGCCTGTTCCATTAACATGATAATAACCTTTCATTTACAGACATAACCTTACCTCGTCACAAAAAATCCAAAAATTCACATCACTCACTAAATACTTTCAGTTTCACTTGACAAAACACAACCTGACATTTCTAAAAATCCCAATTTTAAATTATTTAATTCAAAAACATTAAACAAAAACCCTAAACGAGTTTAATCACCTAAAAAAAACCGTCATCCAAAAACCACTCATCCCTTCCGCTAACCTTGAACCAAAGTGAAAGTATCATCGTTATGACTCATCAGTTACCTAACCGTTTCGGTCTAGTTAAAATAAAAAAACATTAACCCTCCTTTCAAACCTAACTCGCAAAAAAAAAAAAGATCCCCCAAGAGACTTTTTACCTGAGAGCATAAACCCGACATCCCTTTTCGCAAATAACAAAAATCCATTGACACATTTAATTCAGGTATGAGCGTCTTTCACAAAATATCAAAACCCCCATTGATAAATCTCTGCAACGATAAACAAAAATAATAAAAATAAACTAACCCTTTCATGTAAAACTCTCCCACGTTTCATTTTTTTTCTAAATCAACAGGTAAAAATCAAAAAATATGAACAGCTTGTCGGTTTGTAAGAAAAAAAATGGCCTTGCCCGAAGCCTTCAAGATTCGGGGGAGAATTGCGAAGCCTCTCCATTTTCTCAAGAAGGCTTTGCATTAAAAATAATGTCCGTTCTTCCCTGCAATTTTTTTCGCAAAAAAAAAATGACACTAATATATCCTTTTGCCCTTTTATTTTGAAAATCTAAGTCAACTACAAAACGGAAAGAAAAAAAAACCGGCATTTGAAAATCCAAGCGAGCACTCCCTAGAAAATCCTTGTCAAATCTTTTAGAAATCCATTAAATCACGGTAAAATCTTTTTTTTTTTTTTTTTTTAGATCCGGGAACAAATCCTTAAAATTCTCATCGTAAAAGAGAAGCAACAAATAAAATAGACTTACTTTCTGCTCTGATAAAATATCCAGATAACAGGTAAAAAATTAACGAGTAAAAAATGGCATTCATCACAACAACCGATAGCACCACATGTCAGTCACATTATACTACTTCGTTCACCACGTGAGAACCGACTTAACACTGACTATGGTTGTTTTGTTATTATTACACACGCCAACAACACAAAAAGGGTGAAGCGGTGAGAAGACGAACTAAAAGAAGACCAATGCGAAGACGACAGCTGTTACTCCGCGGATATACCAGGAGACTATTAACTGGCGGGAAGTAGTTCGAGGACCATCGGCTTTTTTTTTTCCTTCTTTTTTTAAGGCAGCTGTTTTTTAACTCCTTGCACCTGTTGCATAGACTTGTTGAAGATTTTAATGTTAATGTAACCCGGTGGTTTTGGTATATGTGGACACTTGCCTTTCAGAAACTATACAAATTAATTCTTTAATCGTGACTATGTTGTTAGGGGAAAGGATTTTGACTTTTGGGATGATACTGATGGGGATTCATGGCTCAATTAATTTTTATCTCGAGAATAATTTGATTTTAATAGTCGTGATAAATCTTTTAAGATTTTTTTAAGGAAAAAAAAATGTGCAGATGGTGGGTTTATCTTATCTGTGCTTCCTCCCTGTTCTTTTTTTTTTTTTTGGCAATATCAATTTACGATTTGATGTGCTTCTGCTTCTGGTGCTGATTTTGTTAAGAGTTTGGGAAGTAAATCTTATCGACGAGTTTATGACCTAGATTTGAGATTTTGGTTTTGAGGATTGGTGTTTAGTTTTGTAGGAGTGGTGTTTATTAATGCTTACGGTTAATGCCTCTTTTTAGTGGGCTTTGGTTTTGGGATTTCATGAAACCTTAGAAATGGTTAACAATTTCTGGATGAAGCCCCACACATAATTTGTGGTAAGATGAGGTTAAGGTTCAAGTCACATGAGTGAATTTTAAAAACATTGCTCGAAGAGTGGATTTTAGGAAATTTGCTCGAAGAGTGGATTTTAGGAAATTAGCTCGAAGAGTGGATTTCAAGAAATTTGCTCGAAGAGTGGATTTCAAGAAATTTGCTCGAAGAGTGGATTTCAAGAAATTTGCTCGAAGAGTGGATTTCAAGAAATTTGCTCGAAGAGTGGATTTCAAGAAATTTGCTTGAAGAGTGGATTTTAGGAAATTAGCTGGAAGAGTGGATTTTAAGAAAATTTCTCGAAGAGTGAACTCAAGGAAAATTGCTCGAAGAGTGAACTCAAAGAAAATTGCTCAAAGAATGCATTTGAGGAAATTTCTCGAAAAATGAATTTCAAGATAATTCCTTAAAGAGTGAATCCGCTCAAAAAGTTAATTCAAGGAACTTTGGTGAAAGTTCATCGAAATCCCCCTGAAAGGGACTTCGAAAAAAAAAATTACGACTAACTCAGTGAAAGGCCTAAAACAGATCCCTGCTTTTTCCTTAATTTTAATCGAACATCTGCTTTTTCTTCAACATCTTGAATAATAAATGATGTGACTAATGAAAGCCGTTAGGTATCTTGCCAAGAAACCAGGTACCCTTCTTAAAATAAAATTGAAAGCATCGAACCTTACTTCGAAAAATAGGGGGTGAGCTAACTAAAACCGGAAGTATTTTATTACAAATTTACAAACAGTTTGTTTTGTTTTTTGTTTTTTTTGGTTGACTTGCCGTAACATTTATTTGCTAACACTTGCAGGGATTTGAAACTCGAGCTGTAAGCTGTTAAAGCCCACAGTCAGGATCCTTTGAAGGGCTTTGGATTTATATGAAGAACATCTCATAAAATAATTGCTTCGGGTTACTTCGTCGAATTTAATTAGGCGAAAAATATTTCTCAAGCCTTCAAGCTCTGATTAGATCCTCTTATTTTCATTGCGAACAAGATACCTATTTTTTAAATTCCCCTTCTCAATTTCAACATGCGTTCGAGGCCTAAATCGTGAAATATAATTCTCTCCTTATCTTCTTTTCTGTTGAGAGCTAGACTCGTTGTTGGGGCCTCTTACGAAACGATTGAACAATTTCCGCCTTCCACATATATATATTCTCTTGTATCCCCAGCATTTTCTTTTCCTCTCTCTTTAAAACAATTTCCGCCAAGAAGAAAATACGGTTTTGAATAATTTTAAAATGTCAATGTGAAATCCTCAAGCTTAATCCTCTTGTTTCATTTTTTCCTTGCTACACTTTTCTCACGAGTGCGTTATTAAAGACTATTTACCTACAGGGTGTCTTACAAAAAGAAAAAAAAAAACAATAACACCTCTTCGTCTTAATTGCTGGGAATAATAGCTTAGGCCTAAAAGTTACTCCTGGTCATTCACAACTCCTTACGTCATTGTTATAAATGTATGAGCATGTGAAAAAAATGATTCATTAGCAATTCCATTGAGTAGATAAAAATTTGGAAAAAATAAAAATCCGGTTTCTATCCGGGAAAATTTTTTAATGTCTTCTCATGGTGATAAAAATTTTTTTTTTTTTCAAAATATCATTTTCGTGTGCTTTGAACTCTTTTTTTTTTTAAAGTGTTGAAGATACTCAAATCTCACTCAGCAGCACATTAAAAAAAATATATAAAACACGGTGACCAACCTTGGAAAAAATAGATAATTACTACTTGCTTGATTAAAAAGAACCCGAATTAAGTTGTAACCATTTCCCATGTCCGTAAGACATGAATACATAATACATTGCAAAGGATTAGGGGAATTAGCATTAACGTATTCCGATTCTTAAACCCGAAAACAGGGTGGTGTTTTTCTATTTCTACGTTTTCTTGAGATTCGCCTTTCTTTTTATTATTAATGCTTTTGCATTTTATGCAAAACATGAGAAGGCCTAATTATAAGGCGAGCACTTCCGAGTTTAGTTTTCGTTGAATATTTTTAATTCTAGATAAATGTTAATGGACGATTTTTTTAAGTGTACTCTTTTGGGAGATTAAGTAAGAAGTAAACAATGGCAGCTCGATAAATTAATTCGAGTATAGACAAAGTCACTGAATATTCTTCTTTAATATTTCAATGAAATCTGTTGGACTAATTTGTATGAAATCTGTTCTTAGACCTAATTTCTAAGAAATCTGCTCTTCGACTAATTTGTATGAAATCTGCTCTCGACTAATTTGTATGAAATTTCCTCTTCGACTAATTTCTATGAAATTTGCTCTGCGACTAATTTCTATGAGAGCTGCTCTTCGACTATTTTCTAAGAGATCTGCTCTTGGACTATTTTCTATGAAATTTGCTCCTTCGACTAATTTCTATGAGATCTGCTCTTCGACTAATTTCTATGAGATTGCTATACGACTAATTTCTATGAAATTTGCTATACGACTAATTTCTATGAAATTTGCTATACGACTAATTTCTATGAAATTTGCTACTACCGACTCAATTATCTAATGAAATTTGCCTCTCCGACTAATTTCTATGACAATCTTGCTATACGGCACTAATTTCTATGAAATTTGCAATACGACTAATTTCTCTGAAATTTGACTCTACGACTAATTTCTATGAAATATTGCTCTACGACTACTTTCCTAAGCAAATTGCCTATACGCACTAATTTTCCTATGATTTCTGCTCTTCGACCTACTATCTATCGATCTTACTCCTCTTTGACTACAATTAATCTGGAACCAAACCCAACAACAACACAGCCTCCTTTGACTAACTTAGTATGGAAACTGCTCTTCGCCTAATATCTAATGGACTCATGTTCTTCGGCCTTAATTTCTACTGACACTCAGCACTTCCACTAGTTTTTCTCAGAATATTCTGCTCTTCGGCCTAATTTCTATGCCATTTCTGCTCTTCGACTAATTTATATGGAATCTGCTCTTCGACTAATTTGTATGAAATATGCTTTTCGACTAATTTCTGTGAAATTTGCTCTTCAACTAATTTCTATGAAATCTTTTTTCTCTTCAACTAATTTCTAAGAAACTTTTTCTTCGACTAGCTTATATGAAACCTTCTCTTCGACTAATTCCTATAAACATCCCTCAACTAATTTCTTGTTTCACTTCCAACCATTCCTCAGGAAATGCCTATTCGAGCAGCATCTGTATCAACCCATTCTCTCAAAATTCACTCTCATGCTTATTTCGTTTTTTTACTATCTCAGCAAAAAATGGTAGCAACCAAATCTCCCCAATAACCATAAAAACCCATACTCATACTCCCCAAAATTACAATTACAATCCTAACAAAAAAGCAAAATGTAAAAACATCGAGGCAGGTGTCCACTGTTAAACGAATAACAACACACTTTTCCAAGTAAGTCCAAACGGGCCGTGCGGTTTAACTCTA